>SNVD02012608.1:0-674848 GCA_013180625.2 Boswellia sacra | reverse complement strand
TGAAAGATCAATGAGAGACACTTGGTAAAGGGTTCTTTCTCTGCCACAAGATATGAATTTGTGAATTAACATAGAATTGTAATCCAATTACAGCATTGAAGTTATCAAACGTAGATAAAAACAAGCTCTGTTATCCCAATCTTCGTACTTGTGTTAAATAAAACAAGCCTCTTTATTTAATCTCTATGCCAATTAAAACACCTAGAACAAGCTCTCTAAGTTTAATTCAATAGAAGCATTACGATGAGAAAGATAGGTTGATCTAAGCAATAATCACACAAGTTCGGATTATTTAACCTAGGTTGTTTTTTCCAATTGCAATCTCTGATCACAATTTTGCTACTAATGATTGGAAATTCATGACAATTACGGATCAAGATTTCTAATCTAGCAATAGACAACAAAAGATTATATTCAGTTGGCCATTCCAAATACAATCAGTAAGCAATCATAAGCATTAGATATGGGAAAATACAAGCAACTTCAATTAGAGAATTGGATAACAATTTCTTACACAATCAACTCACAAAATCCATATCACGGGCTTTGAAATCACCCTCAACCAATTCAGATTTAGTTACACATATTCAATCAGAATAACAAATATAATACAGAGAAATTCCAGAATTGAAAAGGAAAGAAAGAACTTAGCAAATTCTTTGAAAATCTTCTTTGTAGATGAATCTTCTTGGAATTGTAGTTCCTCCTCTTTCAAAATCTTCTTTCTCCTTCAAGAACTCCAAGGGATGAGAGAAATCCAGAAATGCAGCCTCCTCCCACGTTTTCCCCTCTTCAAGTTATGAAAATAAAACCCTAAAATGTGTTTAAATACTCTGCTACAGTGACTTGCTACAGTGCCCGTATTATACATGCTACAGTGACTTGTGGAATTATATTTCTATACTTCTCACACTGTTTTGATTACAACTTTTGGTACACTGAATGGATTTATAAACCGTAAATTTCTCCAGAAAATAGACTTCGAGAGCTTTCCAACGGTATATAACATGTCGTCGGGTTCATTGTATATCAATACAATTAAATCCGAGAAGATCACTGACTAGCAGAGGTGAAATGAAGGGTTTTACTCCATTTTTGTGCAAGTTGCTCCAAAACTCCTACAAACATTAAAACCACACAAAAACATAAAAATACCAAGGAATATAGCAAAGAAACATGGACGAATTGATATAAAAGTAATACATAAATAGACACCTATCAGACGACCTACACCCTCGGGGTGACACCATTACCGAGTTTTAAGATACCTTCGGTTTAGCAAGCACACTCGTATGCGTTGTATTTTCATAAAACCACAAGCTATTAAGTTGAAGTGCTAATAATGTTGATGTGAAACTATAGGTCACCTCTTGAAGAACAGAAATAGTGGCAGGAGTATAGTCTACTTGTCGACCTCCATAATTCAGATGAGAATCTAACAGATAAGAATCTAAGCAACATAGTAACATAACAAGTTTCAAGTTTGAAACAGTCCGACGAAATCTAAAATGAAAGATATCCTAGACATATATTGGAAGGAAACTGGAAGAGTCTATAGCTTTATACCTCCCAACGAAAGAAGCAACCTTGATCTTATTGAAGAAAGCTTCGAAACTTGAACCTTTAAAACTCAAGGATCGTAGTCCATGAAAATAATGAAATGATTTTACTTTAACGGCTACAACCCTAAGCAAAACTCAGCACAGGTCAATCACCAGGCCATAAAATGACTATCGTTGCTATGTATGAGATAAGAACTAAGAGCAAAAATCACGTCCATGGCACTGATAAATTGAGGGTGTGTTATGTCATCAATAATTGCAAGACTTTATAATGGACTAAATTATAGGGGACAAGAATCCACTCACATCTGATTCTTTGGTTGTTAATAGGCCTTCCAGATTCGGCAGCGGTGGTTCAATTACTCTGCAGAAGTTCTCACCTGAGATTCAGAATATATGGTTTGTGGTGAGAAAATCATACGCAAAAATTGTCAACACGCAACATGATGTTAGACACAACTTTATTCAAAATAACACATTGGTGCACAAAAATAAAAATGCTTTCAAATGGAGCGAAAAAGAAAGTGATGATAATTCACTTGTTCTTTATGTCTGCCATCCTACGATCAAGTCTTGCATCATCGGCAGTGAAGACAAGAGCCTTATATCCATTCACTTCAGCCCTTTGCACAAGTGTAGTTGCAATACCTCGCCTCTTCGAGTCCTAACAACAAGAATGAGACAAAGTTGCCATTGAGTTCCTATCAATGAAAGATAGGAAATTTGTCGCTGGTAAAGAAAGATTCTTGGCTAATTGAACAATGAAAGAGCTCAGGATTCAGGAATGGCCATGTACACATAATTGATAGAAGGAAACAACATTCCGGCTGGCAGCAACCTCCTCTATAGTGCAGCTACCTGAAAAGGATAAGACCTGGAAACAACGGAATAAGAAGAGGAATTTTTTAAACATATATAAGGGCCTGGCTAAGTAAGAAATAATTTCCATATGCCTGGAAAAATACACACACCATTATGGTGTTTCAAACAGCTGCTGCACTGGCTGTGGCTACTTCACCTCAAATACTTCTCCTGAAATACACACATCAATAGATACGGAATTCAACTAAAAGTTTGTCCCTTTAAGTTTGTACCTTAAAGTATTCATCCAAATAATAATAAAATTCCATAATATTGAAGTCAATATTTACAGCTAACGGAAATAATCTATTGTTGTATTTATATGTACTCACAAAACAGTCCAGCTTTAGGTGGGGGAGGGTTATCATACACACCCCTACTTGTCGGTGGAGTCTTATGAAAAGTTTTTACGTCAAATGCTACATGTATGGTGGTGGTCAGAGGCTTAGATAGAGTGGTGGGGGTATAATGCAACCATATAGAAAACGCAATCGTAGGTTGTAACCTGCGTTTTAAAAACATTTTTATTTTTTCACGCGGGCTTCATTCGGAAAGGACGCCTCGATCAACCGTGAACACGATAAATTGGATCTAGTACTACTGTTAATAATTACTTATGATTTTGAGCGAATTGGATTAAATAACATATTAATAGAACAAAAGGAAGACGATAAAGTAAAGAGAAGACAGTGAAGTTGCTCTTATCTTATGTTATAGTGCAGCCGCCCAATGTCAATTGATTTGGAAAATTCAACAGGATGACTGTAGTCTCCACGAACTCATCCCCCACCAGGCTTATCCAAACCCAAGCAAGCTCCAGAAATATTGAGCTCATGTGTGGTGGTTCAACAATAGGTGAAATCAAACGCAGGTGATAAAGTTTTTAGCTCGCTACAACTTCTATGTTCCACAAAAGCTAGCTACGTTGACTACGAAATTATGTAGCTCTAAGAACCCACCCAGGTTCGTTTATGACTCTAACAATGCGATGGGGCTAGCCCCTCTGTTATACATAAACTAAGCTGCAGCATCAGGTGAACTCATCGATTTTGCTACATTTGTGAAATTTATATACGTTCATGCATACATGGTTTACATAAGTTGTTCTATTAAATCAATGACTGGCATTCAGTTTTTAGAGAGATTAATTAATAGGAGATTGCTTATACCCGTGTACCAGCTTGGGCGCTAACGTTTGTTCAGTCCAGGTAGCAGCAACGCAATATGTCATTTGTTTTACATGATTTGCATGCAATTGCCATGAAGCACTAAATGAGAGTGACTTATAAGCACAAAGAACAACGGCTTACTAGTAGGAAACCAAAAAGGGGGTTCATTGTGGACAAAAATGTTTTCAAAACAACACGCAAATGAAAAAAAACTTGTGCACTTAATATATCTACCCGACATGGAACTTCCGTTGTTACCTCTGGTTACGATCCCCATCACCCGGCTGCCCCATCCTGTCCATTAATTGCGCTTCACTTGTTGCAGTTTCTGAACTTTGTTTCCGCCTGTTGCAAAACATCAGCCTTGGCGTGATTCAGCGGTGTCATGATCATTTTTAGCAGCAGCCTCAACCGCGTTGCATCAGAATTGACCTGCAATTGAATCACACAATATTAGTGACGAAATAGCTAAGACCACTTTGTGGTTATACTCAAAATCCGTGACAGGCTACTGTCGTACCACGGCGTTTGGGGGAGTCTGTAAACAAAGAATGTCCATGAAGTTCATCACATAAACTCCATAATCATACGAGGTCAGCTGCTTTGGAATGTCCTTCTTGGTCGATAGGTTAAAGTTAGAAAACCTCAGCTTCCCATCACGTACGCCACTGATTTCATCAGCAAGTATTATGTCCAATGCGTACAGCTACAAAATATACAGGTTCTACGTCATTACTCGGGATTCAAACGATTTATCAAAATCACACATGGAATACAAACATTGAGTCACAATGGCAACATATAAACATTCAGTCAACGAAGATTTTGGCACTAACCACTCGCCAACCCATTGTTTCAATCTTTCTTCTCTGTCTGGGTGATGGCAAGGAGTCCCATATCTCGGCTGCCTCGTTCGGAACTCGTATTACGAATGCGAACCAGTGTCCACTGCCATCGAACATGGGCACAAATATCTGCGACATATGGAGTAGATTGTGACTTTAATGTCAATTACACAATGCGATATGCACTCCCTACATCTGACAGACATGAATGTTAATTTCCTCACGACAATGCTCTATTGTAGTAGTTAGCTATAGTATGAAAAGCCATGTAATACAATATTCATCATAATTAATTTATTTAATAACAGTAACATGTTCATGACTATGAAACCGTTGGTTGACCTAGTACTATATGCACTGTAGTTCGTCATCACTCTTCCCGCAACTCTCGCCTTTCATGTATCATTACCTGGGTACATTTGTCCAAATTAGGCATATAATTCTTCTGATACTGCTGGGCCCTGGCCATTCTAACTCCATCTAAGCTTTGAGCGGCACGCACGGCTTCCTGCAAAGTATTGATAAATGAAATTAAGAAGACTTGCGTCATCATTTTTTGACTTCCACCCATCCAGTTCATAACGTCATGAAAGATGCTTACCGAAAACCCAATCGCCAGGAACCAAATCCACTCCGCACCGGTTGGCTTCGTCCTCTGTTCCATCGATGCGAGCTCCGCATATACGTTTAACACCTACACAATAGGTTTAGTATATGCCATTAGTGAAATTTATCTTCTCCCTGCCTCGACACATCCACACAGGACGAATGGCTATCACGGTTATACTATTGAAATGTTCACACTTAGACCAGGTTTGCTCTTTAAACGAAGGAGTTTTCTCATCCCCTCAATTGCCTACCTCGTTGTCAATCCACTCCTCCAGCCACAACGTGCGCAAGTTGAAACGCGTAGCATATGCACACTCATATCTTACAATAATCTCCCTACAATGTTAACACAACATCAACAATATAAGATCAATAATGCATAAATAACTAAATCCATTGTGTAATAATACTCATGCCAGATTATTTCCAGTGTTCATGACATATTCTATGACCTGAAGTTCCTCCTCAGTCACGGCGGAGGGTACAACAAACGGCCCAGCCCAATAGCCCCGCCTGCCTCTGCTCCACGAGTTTTCACCCACGGAGTTGGCCTGTGCATGAATCTCTTTTTTAGGAAACCTCTCAATTTGGGAGTGACTTCACTCCTCTCAGCCGACGAAACCTCGATGAACACTCTGTCTATCTTCTGTTTTTCGGCCTGCATATGACACAAGTTGTATTCAAGTTATTGCACAAGTAGTTTATTCTGCCAACAAAATAATAAGACAGTGGCATTGGCCACCGCCTCAATTCTTAATTCAGTGCTACGACATCGTTAGGCCGCTTAAATGTTGTAATCATATTCGCATCTTGCTGTAAAGTAAAGAAATGTTTCCATCGTACCTGTCCCAAAGTCTTGTCGCCTTCTCCAGAGGTCACATCTTCTTTCTTCACAATGACAACGTTTTCAGCATCTCTGTCGAGGGTAAGATCTTCAATCTCGCCAACTGTCGCTATTTTTTTCCCTTTGCCTGAAGTCTCATCTTCCTGCACCCCATGTACTGCATCGTAGTCATCTCTGTCTGGTTCATCATGGAATGCTGATGGCAGTTTGCACAAATTTGAACCCGAAGCACTTCCTGCAACTGACTCATTTAAGTTCCACTGATGCTGTACCCCTTTAGTATCCTCCTTAGGCGCATTTGTATCTGTAGTGTCGACTGCTACCCCCTCATTTTTCTCAGATATCATATTTGTATCAGGTGCACCCGTACTAGCATTAACATCTGTCTCGAATTCATCCGTAATTTTGGTTTTCTGCGTAGGAAGAATGTCATCCCAATATGTCAAAGTCGGTTCACTGTGCGTAGGCTTCGGACTTTCGCGGATTCCACCCAATGTCAACTCGGGCTGCATGGCAGCAGCCGTAACAGGTGGTGTCGAAAACCCCAGTCCCACATCTGCCACATCATCAACTGGAGGCTCTGTCGTCTGGGAGTTGTGGTGCTGATCTTGCAACCCTCTGTCAGGACTTGTAGGCAGGGGTGGTTCTGCGGCCTCCTCCTGCTTGGACTTAACGATTTTTGTAACCACATTCTGCATCTCATTCAGAGATTTACTTGTAGACTGCACAATGGCTTCCATTCGAATCTGTCTTGCAACCAAGTTGTCGATTGTGTTTGCCATTTTCACTACATTCTTTATTAGAAGTGTTTCACTAAACAGCCCCTTTCCTCTATCACCAATGTCGTCCTCTTTACCCCCATCACCCGCACAGGTACCCTGCAATAAAAATATATGATCAGATATCATATGAGTCAGGTGTTATTTTGGCAGCATGGATGCAAAGTATAATGTGACTGACCTTGTCCCTCGCACGTTTCAGGCGTGCGTGTATGGCCCTGTTGATGTCACTTCCTGACCATGTAATAACTGGGCCTGCCCGATTCCTACCTTTCTTAACCTTCGCCCCAACTTTACGGATGAAGAGCAGTTGTATTAGAGGAAAATATAAGTTAATTCCACATCCATGCTTTCAATCCTCCAGCGGCTGGATTAACATTATAAAAATCGAATGCAGTGAAGGAAAGTTAAAGTGTAGTTCTACATTCGTTATGTATATCCGACTGATTGCGTTAAGAATTGGTAAACAGAGGAAATCTCAAATTTGTCAAGAATAAGTAACGTAAGGTGAGTACATGGATTCATTCACTTACCTCCATGAACAGAACACATCCGGCTCAATGACAACATTTCTTCTCTGTCAAATCTCTAACATCGTCTACGAACTTGGTGAAGCAAAAAGAGGCCCAGTTGAATTGTTTTATTTGATGGGTTGGTAACAGCAAGTGTAGATATCCTGGGTCGATTGACAAGCCAGAAGTTGGGCACAGCAGTGTAGCTAATGTGAAAAGCATGAAAGCCACCTTGAACTCGTCCCCTGCCTCTTGGCTATTAGACATAATCTCCGCAAGCTTATTGATTGTAATGTCGCATTTCCCATCGCATAATTTTGCACCCAATTCTGCAACATCCGAATTATTATCGCATAGTTTGACGGGCAGTCCCCCATCCATAACCCCTAAATTATCGGCAAAGACTGCAGGACTTAATAGCAAAGACTCATTGTCTAGTTGTAATACACATGTCCGCAGGTCGAAGTCTTCTAGTAAATGCAAACACAATCTACTCCTCAATCTCCCGGGTCTTATATTCAGAAGATTCCCCAACCCAATGTCTTCAATTGTGCCCCTCTACGCTTCATTCAAATTCTGAACCTGTCGATGAAATCTATGGGGGATACATTGGGTTTGGAATGACTCAAATCCGGTCTTGGTGATGTCTGCATTGGCGCTGTTGGAAGCGGCTTGTGGTGAGTCGTCAGGTTGTCGGTATTCAACATACTTGGCCTTGTCGCTACTACTTAGGGACCTCCACTTTTCACTAATTTTCTTATTCATCTGCAGATGCCGAAATGGTGTAGTAAAAAAAGTGCAAGTTCAACTACATGAGCATTCAAAATAAAGGACACTCTGTCGACAGTAGACTTTTATTACCTCGCTATCGACCTTAATTGTGCTGTCACTCTGTCGAATTAATGCTATCTGCTCCCGCCTACACATGAAGCATGTGGAAAACATGTTACTGGCAACAAATAAAAGTTTTATATACGTGGACTATTGCATTCGAACTGTTTGTCATTCTCAGAACCCGGACTCGTCGACCTACTATACATTTATTCTAAGTGTAGTAGAGTTGGTCCACAACGTCAGAGCTGTTCGATCAGAAGGCCTTACCATTACATAGTGCGTCGTCATAACATGAAAATGACATTAATGGAGTAGGAATGCACTGTGTACAAAAGAGTTTAAAAAAAAAACCTAAAATTCATCCACTTAGACCCTTGCTTCTGCCTCAAAGTATCTAGTGGTTTGACATTCTCTTCCTTCTTCGTGTCGTCAGTGTCCTGTTGGAATTGTGTGGACCCAATTCGCCTTCTCTTTGCCATCATGTGCAGATAGATTGAATCCGGTCCAGGGATACACCTCCACTTTGCCGTCTAGGACTAACGCAGTTTGATAACCGCTTTCGGCCTCAACAACGGGTGTAACTGGTGTCTGTATGAAGTCCTATTCATTGCCGCCTTATGCATTTAATTCTGGCTGACCTACCCGCCCCCTAGGCCAATCACCTGTTGCTCCCACGGTTAGCACCTTTTCTGACCCTCATGGTATGAAAAATTGCACCTACACCCCCCGATTGAAACACCTGTTATGACGAAAATGTAAATAAGATTTAGTACGTTATTGTCAAGGCCATGATAGAACTCTTACACAGACGTCAAATTGCTTGAGCCCCCCTCTCCCCCTCTCACACCCATTTATATGCAGCCCATATGTCATGGCCGTCGGGGCCAACTACATGGTTTTATATCAACTGAATCAAATTGGCCCATGTTTTATAGGAAACACACTGAACACGGACTCCACTCAGATTGTAGAGGAACCAGCAGCCCAATAAAATACAGCCCATATGACTTCCCTTCAAAGCTTTTTGTACACATTTGTTAGTCTTGCAACTGGGCCCGTTGTGACAACATCAGAGTGGAGTCCGTGTTAGGAGTCATGGTTATGGACGTTCGACAGACATAATAATTGTAAATTATATGGTTGCAAAAGTGTATGTAATATTTGGACAAATAATAAATTCAAAAAGCTTTATCCACTACGAATATGAAATCCAACCATGTAGTTCACCTTGTTGCAACGTAACACAACCAAGCTTATCAAATTATCTCGGGTAAAATTTGATAAGCTGACGAAATAGAGGGATTTCGTAATATGCTATTAAAGAGTCGTAAACTATATACCATGGCTATTATTTCAAATCTCCCAGCTTTTAACCTCGGTTGGAAATTGGTCTTCGCAAAAAATGACAGTGAACACAATAGTTCGAAATATCTACTTCGTATGAAAGCAGAGTAAGCCACTGAAGATGTACTATAAATGTTGGCGAGAACATATAAATCCATCAATTCCAAGGATAATTGCAACTGAAGAAGATAATATATACATCATCGTAATCCATTAATCAAGTCAATAGGCCATTTGAGTGGATTGCACCAGGGGGTGAACTTGGACGTCGTTCACTTTTGCGCGCGTCACACGAACATGTACAGTCGTCCATGACCATGTGCCGCATCGAGGTGATTTTCGTATATGTGAGTGTTGTAACTACAGAGTATATTACATGCACCATATCGGGTTACGCTAACTTCTAGAACCCCGTAATGTCATCATGAAATACCCGACATACAGACGATATAAGGCAGATTTATTACTGACACGGATATAAATATCGTGAACTAATATATGGAAATATATGAGAACAGATATTGACCCTGACAACACCGCGTTCATGCCATGTCACCCACTCCAGGTTACAGGACGTGGTGGGGAGGGAAATGACTGAAGAAATATATCATGAGTGGGCCCGTGTAGCATCCAACGTGCATCATGAGTTCACTTACAGGGTCAAATACGCCCACAGTAGTGAAAATTTATTTCACGCAAGTAAACGGGTAGAAGCCATTTCCGCGAGTATGGATAGTGCTTGGGAAAATAAATGTTTGGTTGTGCTTAGTCGGTAGGGGGAGCAGTGGAGAATAAAACAATGCAGACAGGTGTATTTAGAGATGTGAGAGGAAAAGGGTCGCTGCAGAGTCGTAAAGTATATAGCTACTTTACTGACATAGGTATAGAGTTAATTATGATCGGCATGTGGCCATACAGCTCACTCAAAACTACCACGGGCTCTATTACGATGTAGCCAACACAACAATAATATTTCTTGGTCAATATAAATCTACAGCCTGTACATTTTGTCCCCAAGGAAGGCAGGTTTTGAGAGAGAAAAAGAGAGACACTCCAGCGTGAGGCGAAGTTCAATTCGCGGGGTCATAGTGGTTTTATTAATTGTGTAGCGTGTAAAATTTTATACGGTTTTTATAGTGTGGGATTTATATGAACTTCGCCATTTTTTACTTGTCTAAATCTGAGTTCAGGGGAAATGGTATGTTGTCTTTGAGGGCAATGAACCCGGAATATATGGTAGCTGGGAGGAAGCCAGGAAGCAAGTTGATCACTACTCTAATGCCAGGCACAAGGCATACAAAAACAAACACGAAGCTAAGCTCACATATGCTAAGCATCGCCAGTTGAAAACAACCCGTGGGCAAGGCAGTGGTTCTTCCATAAATGAAGCAGAGCCATGTACACGTAGTATCCACTGCTTTAGTTCGAAAGCAGGAGCGTTTAGATGTAGCGGTCAGAGCATGTAAATTTTAAAAAACTATGAGGTAATATGTTATTTCTGGAGGCAGTCATGGATGATCACAGTTACCTGGATATCATGTGCAGGTTTACGCAGTGCTGACAGAGGGAGGATAGCAGACGTAGTTGCAAGTGAAAACGAGGCAGGGGCTTCTTCAGACACTTTCGAAGGAAGAAAACAGACACATCTGAGTCGTGGTGCACACCTTCCAGAAACAGACGGGTGTTGTGGTGCACGCATAGGAAAAAATATGGTGTTGGAGGAGAGACTGTTGAAGTTTGAAGGAGATGTGAAAGCAGAGTATAACTGACATGAAGCAAACATGAAACAACTGTACGAAGCTATGTGCGAGAATATGAGGCAAGTATGTTCACCAGAATCAAAGAAATGATTCCTTTGCTGCGACTCTGAAGTGATGATACTGTAGTGAAGGCGTGGCCAGGGATATGTCTAACGAGTAAGTTAGTTTGTCCATCAAGGCACGGAAGCCATGGTCAATAAACTATACACGTCATCAGAGGGTTCATTTGCATAGTAGCAGTGTTTTCGCAGTATGTGAAAAAGTTACGATGAGCTGCCATCAGCTACTGTAAGACTCCATAAGAGTTTAGTCAATTCCGTTTTTGACCAGATAATAGTATGTTGCTTGGAATATAATCGTCCCTACAGTATGAATTTCGGTCGCCATTAAAAGTGTAATACACATGCATTCATCTGTCTAAGCACATAGCTACACATTGTGCAAAATAGCAGTTAGTGGGACAAAATTCGTAAGTCAGTCTGGTCAACTACGTAAAATCATAATCCGTGCTGGATCCGCAAATTACGATCGTAGCTGGACACGAAATTTAGCTAAGCAGACGACATGGACAAAACAGTATTAAGATACAGCGGCAACAAACCAATGCTGCAAATTTTATATTTTTTCGCCAATATTATATTTACATAATATAATAACACGAGTAATTAGGTGCATTTGAGTGAGAACATTGGCGGTAGAGAACTCTATATATATATGCACAAAAGTTGTAAACTTTATTAACAGTTAAATGTTTTAATTTACAAAAAAAACACATTGACACAAAAACAATTGGCAACCGGGAAACGTTAAAGTAACCAATTAATTAATTTAAATATATGGTGGACAAAAAATTATGAGGTTGCTTTAGTCTAATTTAGTAGTGTATATAATGTTCTATATGAAATGCAAGGGAGATGATTATATTGTCTTTCAACAATTAAATGAAAACGAACACGAAAAAAAAATTTATTGAAACAGGGAAAAAAAGGTCGTAACAGAAAAGTACTAGAAGGTGAGTTATTTGTTTGATAAAATAAAATTGCAATATTTTTCCCAGCATGCAAGGACCTAAAATTTAGGGTTATTATTACAGGGATATATTTGTCATAACAAACAATAATAAGCATCGTTAACAATTTCGGGTTCAATAACGTAATCTAGTAGTATTATGTAATTTTTTAAGTGGTTTGATAAGACGATGGTATTAATTTAGGGTAAATCCAAAAAATCTGTGGGCCTTAGTTGTATTCGAACGAGCGAATAAAATAAACAGTAAATTATCTTAATCGATAGCAAAATTGTTGGTTACACAAGCAATTATACCCTGCTAAGTTTGATTGGAGACCTTGTCACAGTCACAAATAACCACAGTTGTTATAGTTAAGAGAAGTGAAGTCGTGAGTGACATTGAGGCCAGTGTTAGATAAGTCGTTAAAATTACACTATGCTGGAGAAACAAACGAAATTGAGTGAGCCACATAATCAATTATCAAACTATAATCGATAAGAAAATAAATCGTAGCGAAATTTATGTCACATACTTATGTATGGACAAATTACTACCGTGTTGGTGAAAATCTACTGTATAGGACGAATAAATATATTAGTGCAAAATTAATTAGATAGTGGTCGAAGATGCATTTACAAGGTTACTTAAACATCAAATGTGTTATTATAATTTACAAAAAGTACAGCTAATGGGTTTTAAAAGAAAAGGTACATTTGATTTGTCCATTTACTCCACACTGTAAAAATAGTTGGAAATATAACAATGTTGGTCTTATAAATTATTTGAACAAGGTTTGTCATATGGTAATTAAAGCAATAAATATACAAAATCTACTCATTAAATAAAAAATAATGATATGAGAATAAATTAGTAATATCATATCAACTTTGTATACATGATTTTGTGTACAAAGGTGATAACAATAGTATGGTCGTTTGTAATTTTATTTCCAATTGTTTATATTTTTCCACTTCCTGATTAATTAGGATGTTTCTTATATTATTATTCTTTACTTTTTTAGTTTATATATTTTTATTTTCTTCTTTTTTTTGGCATGTGAATTAGTTAATTATTACATGAAAATATAATATTTATTATTATATTATTGTTGGATAAGACAAATTGGTTTATTTTTTATTTGTGTTTGACGAAAGAGTCAGGTAGGAATTAAAAAAAAAAGGAAGCGAAAAACAAAAAAAATTGGTTGATTGGAGCATGTAAGAAATGCATACCTAGAGATGGCAATTTCGATCACAGCACGCAAACTGATATGACATGACATTAAAATTTACAAGTTCAGATTTGGTATAGTCTTGTTCGTGTTGAAATTTTTAATCTGTTTAATAATAATGTCGTGTTCGCGTTCAGCGTCTTCAATCTGTGAACACGATCGTAATATGAATCTATTTATAACATGCATATATAATAAACACGATTCACATAAAATGCAGACTTAGCCATGGGCAGGGCAAAAAAGGAGCTACAACAATAATGTTGTGAGGAATTCGGTGATATTGTACACTACCAGGCAAAACACGATGTAATTTCAACAACTTAGAAAAGAATTAGACAGACAAATTCTTTCTTAAAAGGTCCGAGTGTCGTTGGTCAAATACTGTGCAACCGAGTTTCTAAATCCAATCCGAAGTAAATTGTAAATATTATGTTATTAATTAACAAATTTCAGGGCACGTGGTAGTTATAATTACAGAAAAAGGGAATCATAACGGGAAAAAATATGCGTTAGTAATATACATTTTATTGAGATACACTGCAATAGAGTGGAACAAATTAAGAAGAATGACAATAAATTCTTAATTGTTATGACATTAATAAAGTCAATAAGTCATAGATTTCTGGTTTACTATATTTAATTAAAGGAGGATTACAAATATGTAGGTGCGTGGAGAATAGAATGACATATTCGATAGAAGGAAAAAGACGATATCGGTCTGTACAATCAGCCAAAGTCCATATAAGAGTCATAGAGAGAATGATACGACTTATGGGCCGCTGAACATAAATCGAAAGAGCTAGTACATGCAGGCCTGGGGTTGATAAATTAAGCAAATGTGAGGCCCATGATCGAACAAGGCGCGAACCTGTTTACAAATGAAGTCGACAGAGTTGAATGGAAAGCTGACTTAATGGGTCATCAGCAAAAGGCTATTAAGGGAAAGTTAATGGCGGGTAAAATCCGAAATAATTGGCAAAATGGCGGGACGAGTAAATGGGATATTTTGACGGGATTGCCAAATTAGCTACCACTGACCACTTCATAACAGTTCGCACCCTGGAAAGCTCACAGCAATTCCTTGTGTAAGAACAAACATCATTGTTGGACATAGCTGAAGTCAGCAGCACATGCTGCTTTCCATTGGTGGAAGCAACGACTTATTAGCTCTGCAGATGATGGTGCAATGTGTGGCCAAAATGTTAGAGGAAAAACCATGTCGAGCTGCACATGAACGAGAATTTGAGCGCCGGGTGGATAGCTGCCTCTGGGATTAGTGATTCGAACATGGTCATCGTCACACAAATGCAAGCGCGGGTAGGTACATTTAACATTTCCTTTTTAATGGTGGAATAGGTGTAAGATTGATGGAGGCATTATTTATTTGAATTTCTTAAATGCACACTGGCAAAGTAGACGAAAGCCCCTGGAGGTGTAGTAAGGGATGTAAAATTGTACAATTTATGCTGTTAAAGGAACGCAAAATATGAAGCCAAGAAGGATGAAATGGAGGAATCCTTACGGGGAGGTTCGTGTAGCCGAGGGGAGAACGGGCGGACTGTCAGGGGTGGCCACTTTATTGACCGATGTCGCAAAACTACAGAGGAGTATGTACACAGTAAGGTCAAGACGGAAGTATTAGAGGATGAAAATAAATGCATGATTAAGGTTAAATACGAAAGTGAAGGTGTCGAAAGCAGAGAGAAAGGAGGTTCAAAGATACTCGAAGATGGGTCACTGCAAGTAACTAAGTTCTCTACCTTGGAGGTTGCAGAGGACTTCTATATGAATCATGCGAGGAAAAGGGGGTTCAGTGTTAGTAAAGACGTGCTTCGTAAAGATAGTAATGGTATTTGTATTGCACGACGGTGGGTGTGTGCAAAAGAGGGATTCAGGCGGGAGAAGTGGATGCACAGGGCAGAGCAAGTGTGCCACCCCAGAGGATTGACGCGTGTGGGCTGCAAGGCTACATTCTGTGTGAAGCTGAACAAGAGAAACGGGGAATGGGAAGTCAAAGAATTTAATGACATTCACACTCACTATTTGGCATCTGCAACGGAGGTGCATTTCCTTCCTTCAAATCGAAGCGTGGAATTGAAAGATGTTGAATTTGCTAAGGGATTGAGGGAAATTGGGGTTAACACTTCAAAAGCAATGGAGTACATGGTTTCCATGTCTAATGGATATGGGAATGTGGGGTTTACGAAAAAAGATCTCCAAAATAAGATGGATGCAGAGCTTCGTCCGCCGAATGATAGCAGTGATGCTCAACGGCTACTGAACTACATTAAGGCTACAGCAGATGTTGATCCATGAGTGTATTTTGATTGCAAGGTTGATACAGAGAATAGGATGGGAGATTGGTTTTGGTGTGATAGTGGAGCGCGCGCAGATTATCTAGTGTTTGGTGATGCCTTGGGTTTTGATGCAACCTATAAAACCAATAAGTATAGGAGACCATTGGTGCTATTCATTGGAATTAACCACCATAGGAAAACTACATTGTTCGAAGTGGGAATGCTTTCAGACAAGACAGTGGAGACGTATACGTGGCTGCTTACCACGTTCATTAAGGCAATGGACAACAGGCATCCATAATCTGTTATTACAGATGGGGATAGATCAATGAGGAGTGCTATTCGGAAAGTACTACCCAATGCAGTACACCGCCTTTGTTGTTGGCATCTACATAACAATGCAAAGTACAACACTGGGGATTTGGGTTTTGCAGGAAAGCTGGCAAAGGTAATGGGCGAAAACATTACTGTTGCTGAGTTCGAAAATAGATGGAGTGGAATAATGGAAGACCACGAACTACGGAACAATGAGTGGGTGAAGAAGTTGCATGATGATTAGGGACTATGGGCTGAAGCATACTTGAGAGGCAACTTTTTCAGGGGGATGCGCAGTACGCAAAGGTACGAGACGACTAATGCCTTCATAAAGCGCTATGTTAGTGGGAAGCTATCAATGTTGGAGGTGTGTTGCCAGTTGGAGAGGGCATTACGGAGGATGAGGAATAATGAGGCAAAAGACGATTTTCATAGTCAATATAGTGAACCTGTCTTGAAGACACATCTAGTAAGGTATGAAGACCAAGCACGAAAAGTTTTCACAAAGGTAGTGTTTACCTTGGTTAGGGAACAGATAGCTGGAGAGGCACTGCTCATTGGTAGTGACAAAATGTCAAATCTAGAGGGTATGGTGCATGAGATAACTCAATTTTAAGACCGAAAGAAGAAGTGGAGGGTGGTATACCAGCAAATAAATAGCCAAATGGATTGCTCGTGCAAATTGATCAAGAGCACCTGTATTCCGTGTAGCCATATATTTTGTGTAACGAAGGTTGAACATGTGTAAGAGACTCCGCATTCCATGATATTGCCTCGGTGGACAAAGACAGCAAAGTTAAGAAGCATTTGGCCTAGTAGAAATGTAGATCAGCCATGGGAACAAAGGAAAATGGCAAGGGTTGGAGCAATGGCAGCTGCGTGTAAGAAAATATGGGATTTTGCATCTGAGACCGATGATGGATATAACGAAGCAATGGAGTGTATATTTAGAATGACAATGCGGGCATAACATCTGATTGGAGGGCTACCAAAATCTGATGCCCAAGCAGAAGGTGTTGTACGCATCAGACAAATAGTGAAGGACCCTCCCCTTGTAAAAGGAAATGGCAAATCGAGAACTACTGTGGAAGGTAAAGGCAGTCAGCGCTGCAAGTGTGGACATTGTAGGAAGCCTGGCCATAGGAAAACAACGTGTAGACAAAGAGATGTATTCGGGAGAAAGGGAAGAAACAGTAGAAGGGGGAGAAATTACGAACGTATTACAAAAGAAGACAGTGGGGGACAAGGCAGTGAAAATGAGCTAAGAAGACCTATGATGCAGGAACCGAGTTGGTTGTAGAACATGCCCTCAACTGATTCAGCAAAATCAGCAAGTGCAGATCCATGACTATATGAATAGGTACAAACTGGATAACAATATGAGCCAAGTTTTCATTTATTGTAGTCCAATGTAAACTGATTGCTGAGATGAAATGATGAAACGAAATGGTTATACAAGAACTTGAAATGAGATGTTTCAATTAAAATGAGTATGTTGCTATTACATACAGTTTGCAAACATTGTAAATTATTTTCTACAGCTCTACAATGTAATTATGAAAGCTAAGAACCTAATTAGTTGATATGTGCTGCTTGACAGGTAGGATATGTGGCTTCAAATCTCATATGGCCATGAAGGCTGCAGTGCTGCGTTTGGGATGAATATTGCAGGTACATGTAATTTGCTATGAGGCGTTCCTGCTTGATGATAATGGTTGCTAAAAGCTTCGTACAATTCAATTTTTAGAATGGGACTTCGCATGATCACCATAGAGGCACTGCAACCTAAATAGAAAACTATATTAATTTAGAAAAGTATGCGATATTTGCATGGTTTAGTCTTTCATTATGATCCATTGTAGCAGCAGAATATATGGTCCTCTGACATTAGTAGAATAGGCTGTTTACATGAGGAAGACTGCAAATGTTATTTCATTATCAATCCTGGGGATTTTTTATTTTGCATGTTCTCATGGATTACAATATTATGGATGGTATTCTGTGAACATTTTTAACACCTTCTTCATTAATGTGTTGTTTTATTTGGTCATGCAGGTAACAGTCAACGTAAAGGCTGTGTTGTTATGCAATTTTTTATACCTTTGTGGTACTAAGATCTGCCATCACCTTCATTACTCATTTTTGTCACATGCAGGAGTAATAGAAGGTGAATTCTGCTGTCCGAAACAATGATTGGTAATCCATGTAATAGGAATCTTGAATTTCAGCGAAAATTTTTAACCGTAATGGCATTTGATTTTTTGAACAGTGTCGTGTTAAGGTCCATATTCTACATTTGACGATTAATTTTTGGCTTAATTTTGGTATCTGCCTAGTTAAGCAACATTATAATAGAGATGACCTCTTTTTGGTGAGGAAAAAGATTATTATTGACACTTCTATATTCGGATTGCTATGTGCAATATGTAAACTTGGATTGAATGCCCATTTACTATATTTTATTAATCTCAGCACACTTGTACAGATTTTTTTTTTCCTTTTAGTGCTACCTAAAACGGCACTTTTGTGAACAATCTCAGTCATGTAGGTGTTGTTTACAAAATATATTTCTTGTCTTGCAGCAGTTGTCCTAACATCGTTTTTTAGGTAGGAAGTTGAGGTCATTTTTGAATTTGTAATGGAGAGGAGTGTGGACCTTGAATCAATTTCCAGGGAAAGCGAATTGTTGCCTTGCTGGTTCTTAATCGCCGTGCCTCTCATGCCTATGTTATTTCTTTCAGCTACGAAAATTGCAAATATATTATGTGCATGCTCCACCATGATGAACTACTGGGTTATGGCTTTGTGGCATGAGTTAACTCTTTAATAGTTGTTTCAATTGTTTTGCTTTCATTAGTAAATGCACAAGTAATTAAGTGATTATTTCACTCAATTACTGGAAATAGATTTGGCAGCAATGGTAAACATTGTAAGATCATGCACTGAATAGACAGGGCAAATAATTATTGCCCCCTACAGTCATGGTTCATGAACACAAGCAAGAAATTTATGTTGTTCTAAGCTACATCATTGGTTAAAATCTTTCTTATCAATGAATTTGTTTCCTTTAAACGAAGTGGATTGCTTATCATTTATAGAAGTTATTATAATTTGCTTACCTGCTTCAAATCCACTATGTTAAAAAGCAGTTAATCAATTTTTTCTAGGCTAAATTTCACAATTCCAGTATTGCACATCAAAGTTGATTTGAAGATGTAGACAAAGGCAATTCATCGCAATAACTTTCAATACTTGCAACATCACTGTAATGCATCTAAATTTGAAGCTGATACTATCAATAAGTCAGGAGAAATTATACGCCTAAAGATGTCTAAACATTCAGCTTTAGCACATCATGCAGAAGGCCATTCTTTTCAGGTTCAATGACCCTAATGGTGCATTGCATTCTCATAAATTGAACTATTTACTCGATCAACCCAGTCAATAGTTCAAATAAGGATCACTTCTTCATCTAGATGCATTAATTTGGAGCCTGCCATATCGGAAAAAGAAAAATACAACACCATAATCGGGTGCTAGGGAAATATCTAAAAATAAAACATTTTCTTTATAAAACAAAGACACATGGTAACGATATAATGGAAAACATACTCCTGCAAACATCTATTTAAGGCCAGCAACTGCATTACAATTTGGTTGTTAAAATACAAATGACATATTCCCTACTTCTATTTCTGGCAAAAGCATTGATATAGCATTTCATTCTAGTGTTGAGAGCCAACAGATATACAGAGGCCTCCAAAATTATCCCAGTCTCAGAAAATAAACCTATCAAATAATAAAACAAACAATCAACGTACAAGGTACAGTTATATGAACTAAGGATTCCTTTCTGAGTCCACAGATAGCTTAAGCGCTGTACGACATGTTCTGCTTCATTAGCATAAGCTACAGCTGCAAAGCTCATAAGTCCTGCAACACCATCTGTAAGTAGTGCAACCATTCTAAATGAGTTCATGCCATTAGATCTAAGCCTTTGCCTCACAACTTGATTGGACAGAGCTCTAATATTCTGTGGACCATATTATAGAAAGAATATTAGTCCCCTATCATCAATCCAGCCTCATTTTGTTTTCCACTCTATCAACACATTAAATGAAAATGCAATAGGCTATGAATCAAAAGGAATGAATAAATATCCTATTAATCATACAAAGAAATATTAAATAAATCGGTTGAAAATAAGCAAGGTGAACTAATTTGTCAGCTTCCTTCAGCTCTCTAATCTAATTACTTGGGCAAGTAATTTGCAAGAAAATTAATTCTCGATGAGACAAAATTGATTAAGAAGGCTCTAGAACTTCTGCTTTACATTGAGATGATATGAAATCATTAAGCGACAGAGTCAAGAACAGAAGATCAGCCAGCACCATCGGCTGGAAGAGGATAGCGTAAACAGGGCAAGTAGCAGTTGAATAGACAAAATAGTTTTTATCAAAGATAGAATGTGACCAGAACAATGGATGACTGGTAAATGCTGCAAAAAGTCGCGTAGCAAAGGAGAGCCATTGCATTATATGCTTAACCAAGCATTTTTCTTTCAACAAATAGAGATTTAGAATCCTCAACGAAAACTTATTAAAAGTGCAACACTTACCGTAATATAAACAGTGCCATATTATGTTTCGAAGCCAATAATGCCCTAAAACGAAGAAAATATAAGATGATCAATTAGGCAGATAAGATGACATTGAAAGAAATATATGAAGTTCATTGAGAGATAAAAGGACACAGTGCAGAATTAATAGCAAAGTGTAGGACAAACAATTGGGCAGATAAGTTGAGATTTTATTTTCAGACCTAAATGTCCGAAGATGTGACTGATTTTAAATATTGTGAAATTTAAAAATAATACATGCTTGATGTTGAGTTAAAGCTATTGATAAATGAGTTAATTTCCTCAAATAATACATAAGCATTCATGTCAAAATCATTGTGTACATAGCAAACCTGAGTGTCCGAAGACTCTTAATTGCGATTCTCAACCCATGCTTCAGTTCCATTTGCTGCACAAATAACATGAAGCCAAAACAATCAAACAAACCAAACCATTTCATACATTCAAGTTAACACAAATGGCTACAATTTAGTTCGAATTTAAACATAATGCCTCATTATTTTTATTTAATTCCACGTCAATTAAAAAAATGTATATTATTTAATTCCACGTCAATCAAAAAAATGTATATTTTAATAATTGTATCCCAACAAGTCCATCAAATGCCAGATGATGAAGCGGATGTTCCACATAAAACCCAACCCATTTTCTAAGGTTTACAGTAAAAGAATATATCGTGTGGAATTGTTGAAAAGGACTAGGGAAATGTCTCTTAATTGCCCTTGTATATGACAACTTGCACTC
Organism: Boswellia sacra; assembly: GCA_013180625.2. Classification (NCBI taxonomy): domain Eukaryota; kingdom Viridiplantae; phylum Streptophyta; class Magnoliopsida; order Sapindales; family Burseraceae; genus Boswellia; species Boswellia sacra. The sequence goes on along the minus strand of SNVD02012608.1, from coordinate 653,491 downwards.
CTTTTGAAAGCAGCTCATCAACCTATAAGAGAAAACAATGATAAGAAGATAATATAGCAGTGTGAAGATTAAAATCAACTTGTACATGTTTGGCTACAAGGAATAAATCCTCATCACTACTTTAATGAAAGATAGTTAACAAACCACTATGGCTCCTACTTGAGCTCTATCACCAACTTTAAAGGTGGCCTACGACTCAAGACAAGTACAACAAACAAAAGGACATGCCCAAATTATTGACCTAGCACATAATCAATCAGAAAATTAAAGGTGCGGTTCTCTGTCTTTTTCAATTCCAAATAAATACTAAAATATTTAATTATTTTAATATTGATTGAATCTTCACAATGAAGATTGAAGCATACATTGTAATATTCTAACATGCCTAAAACATCAAGTAATATAAGTTGTGGTTTACCTCATTTATTCTTGGTCTCATAAAATCTCCTTCTAGCACAGAGAATACATTATCTGACTATCCTCCCTATCTGAAAAAATAGTAATTATACTTCAATAACAAATTAAATATAACATATCTACTTATTTTGAAACGAAGAGGAAGACTTACGCCACATTCTTGGGGAAATCTAAAGCTTCTTTTTTAAATTGCAATGTTCATCAAGCTATCGAGATCACCATCACATCCGAGAGTAGCAAATTTCAAGTATTTAAGGTATCTTTAGTACCTTTTCATTGCAATTGCTTGTGTTAACTTAGCAAACAATACCGATACTGGGTCCATACCCGAATCTAGTAGGAAATTGCAAAAATCCCGCATTACCCCATACCAGAACAAGTCAGTAAACTATACAATTGTGCTATCATAGATAACTAAAATGTCTACTAACAAATAAAAAGTGAACAAATAATAACAATCCAATTTCATATTCATACAATAATAACGTACTAACTAAAATGCCTACTACCAAGTAAAGAGGGAACAAGTCAGCATAGTGACCGTCAACAAAGCTCTTGCCCCTTACCTGCTTAAAACCATGGGTTCGCAAGTGATCTATTGCCACAGCCTCAAACCCATGCCAAGCTTGCGTCTAATGCCCCATTGGAGAATACGATTAGCATTTTACAAACCTAGAACCTACAAAACCCACTGCCTCAAAACCCGTCGCCTGTCAACAAAGCTCTTGCCCCTTACCTGCTTAAAACTATGGGTTCGCAACTGATCTGTTGCCACAGCCTCAAACCTATGCCCAGCTTCCGTCTAATGCCCCATTGGAGAATACGATTAGCACCTTACAAACCCAAAGCTTGCATAACCCATTGCCTCAAAACCCGTCGCCTCAAAACCCACTGCTAGCACATGGCACGATACTAGGATAACCCACTGCCTCAAAACCCATCGCTTGAAAACCCGCTGCTAGCACATGGCACGATAGTAGGATAAATATGCTGTAAGGGTGTGCTCTTGAAGATCAAAGTTTATAACTAATGAAGGAACAAGTTCAAAATCAGAAATGCACTTTTTACTCTACCGGAACAATAGGCTGCCAGTAAAAGTGGCTTCAGATACCTTTGTCAACCAGAGCCGTTGGATTACGCATTTAACTTAACTCTGCGATCTAACGACCCATAATGCTGCTGTATGTATACTTCTACTGGACTGTAGTCTGACTCGTTCAACAAGGATGAACCATGCATTCACACAGAGGCAATTAACATTGAAAAGTGTCTACTTTTCAATCAATCAATTCATCGGTACCATATCCATCCAAGAAGTCAATTGTTAAGGCGCTAAATTAGAAATAAAAATTATTGAGTAAAGTTCGATGAAAGAAGGATTATAATTTTGAAAAAAATTAAAAAGATGTACAGAATTAGGGATTTTTAATGAAATTTAGATATATCATAAAAAATTTTCATGTTGCAGACACTTTCTTGACAAAAAGATTAAAATACCCTTATATATTCAATTTTTTTCCAAAGTCTTATTTCCCTCTTCAGACATATAAACTCGAAATCTCTTGACACCGCTCGAAATGCAAACCGACACGAGCATCCTCTGAGTATAGAAGCAAGACGACATAGCGAGAAGCAAGAATCGACACTGATGCACATTTGTTCATCGGTTTTTTTAAAGTTTTAGTGATTCATTTGGTTGTTTTCTATTTCGTTAGATTTGATTTAGTTTTTAGAGAATTTAAATTAGAGATTTGAGTTTCTGTCGAATTTGTGAACTTATTTTGTGTTTTTAGGGATAAATCTAGTGTTATTAGATGATTTTTGTGGTTTGATGTGTGTGAAAACTGTGAAAACTGATGGGTTTCGTCACGAGGTAGACGATAGCAATGTCGGTTGTGCATCCGACAAAGCTCGACACTCGACACTTATATGTCGAGTCATGTCGAGTCGTGTCAGATGCACAACCAACACTCGATATCAGTGTATTTTTGAAGACATCGAGTGTCAGTTTTGTGAAAATCGACATATCGATGTCTCAAATTATGTATCCAACATTCGACATGTCGGATGAAAGCTTGTGTCGAGTGTCAGATTATGCATCCGACACTCGAATAATTCGACATCCGACAAAGTCGTATAGTTGATTGGAGGTATTCAACAGGAGTGTTGTCGGTTTACGTTGTCGAGCTCTATCGAGCGCGTTGAGCATTTTGGCAGGTTGCTTGTTTTAGCTTTTTTTTTTTGCCTTTTTTCATCATATTTAACTATAATGGCTTTGTATGTGCAGGTTGAAGCAAATGGCAAATGAATTTGGAATGTCTTTCACCTTGAAGACAGTTTGCTGAGCACCACCATGCGGTGATCAAAAACTTGGCAGGTCTGGACTGTATTGAATGGATTCGTGCGAACTTGAGTGCGAGGCAAAAAAAGATGTTTCGTAATACATATTTTGGGTTTATCCTAGACATTCGAGAGCTGTCCTTTCCATCTCAATGGATGCACAACGTGCTTCTATGAGAGGTTAACACAATAGGGTACGATGAAGTGATGTGGTTCCTTATTGAAGGTAAAAATATAGTTTTGAACTACAATGTAATTAAAAAATCTTATTTGTGAGCATATGGTATTTGTAGTTATTTGTTTATTACATTATTGGCATCTTATGTTTTTCTTTTCCTTCTTTGAGGAAGTATGGTTCGTTTTTCTGCCCACGAGTTTGGTTTGGTTACTAGATTGAGATTTGCTTCTACGGTGCCACTAATGCCGACTGTGTTGAATCCGTGCCCTTTGTTGGATACGTACTTTGAGGGAGAGGACATGGAGCTCAGCAAATTCTATGGGAGACTTCAGAAATTGAATGTGTCTCGTATGCCAGACGAGGATGTTGTGCAGCTAGCCTTGTACTACGTGCTGGAGCATTTTTTTCATGGCACGGGATCGACACCGACTTGTCCCTTGTGTGCGGTTGAATTATGTCAACACACTGGATAATTTTAACAATTATCCATGGGGTTCAGTGTCTTTTGATAAGATATTTAAAGGAATGAAAAATGCTTTAGACGGGAGGTTAGAAAAATATAAGAAGCGAGCTCAAGCCAAGAGGAAGTAGGTAGAGAAATATAACTTAAAAGCGTGCCCCTATGCTATTCAATTACATACTGCAAAACAAGTGTGTTGACGTGTTTATTATTTGCTTTGGCGTACAAATTTAAATACATAGTGTCACTAAATAACCTTTATGTTATTCAGGTTTGGTTGTACGAGGCCGTGCCGTACATTGGCGCGACATATGGGCGAGTGGACAAGGACTTACAGGGAAGGATACCGCGCTTGTTGAGGTGGGAGACAAAGAAGACCTCTTTGGAGGACATCGTCAAACGTGATGTCCTACTGGTTGGGAGGCAAGGATTTAAGGTTCTCCTATCTTACGAACTTTTCTTGTTCATAAGGTCACAACGAATCAGTATTTAATTTGATGGATTATTTGTTGACACAGGCTCGTCCACTCGTTGTTTTGGAGCCATCTGAGGCGGAACAGAGGACACATTGGTTTACTAGGCTCACTGAAGTAGTTGGCATCCGGAGAGGTGCACATATAGCATGGGCAACATCTGTGGATGCTCCATTATTGCTCGATGAGAGGATTAAGCCACTTCCCTCAGAGGATCTATCTGCTCCACCTCCTGCTGGTCAGAGTTCTCCTATTAGACCTAATGTGGGGCCAGCCAGAGACAAATCTAGTCCTGCAGGTGATGTCTGTATGCACTCTCCGTTGCTTTCTTCCATCGTTTGTCCTACACGTCCAACGTATGAGAGTCACGATCATGAGGATCCATTCGAAACTCATGCCGGTGGATATAGTCCCATCGATAGGCTTGACGTGAGGGCAGACATGGACATAGTCATACCCCCATCAGTCCTATGTCGGAGATGTTTGACAGCTATGGACCTGTAGGCAATTCGATTCCTCCATCGGGTCGTGCGACCACCTACCGTGACATTTTTCCTCTTGTACATGATGTCCCTCCAAGCCCGAAGGTATGTAACGAGAATTTACATTCTTATTCTTATTCGTTTACATTTCCTGCTCTGTTGGTTTATGAAGGTGATCCTTAATAATGACATACAGGTGCAGCTGGTCCATGAAGAGTTTTAGAGCCTAGTTCTGCATAAGCTTGCATTGTTACGAGCAGAGAACAAGAAAATGCAGGAGGAGATAGTTCTTTTGCATAAGGCTGTTGTGCTACTAGGTGGCCACTTTGGATAAGCTGACACGATATGTTGCAAAAGTTACAAATCAGGTTTTGTGATTTCCACGCTTAACTTGACGTTGAGTTTTCTTTAATACAGGATTCGAATGGAGGTTCAGGCGATGATGGTGAAGGCCAGCAGCCAACTGAATCGGAACTCGTGGACACTAGTGTTTGTGCCACCGATTTTCTTCCCCTGGGCTTCGCTTTGCGTCGAGGTCGCCAGCTACTTCCGGCAAAGCATAAACGGAGCCCCTTTGTTAATCCACTGGGTAGGAAGAGGGCAAGGGTTAAGCCACAGGAGAAAGCCCTAGACGATCAGCATGTACAGCCAGAGGCCCCTATTGTTCAGTCAGTAGAGAGACCAGATTAGCACCCCCCCCAGGATACAGATAACGGTCTCGTCTTGTGGACTCGAGATCCACTATTTGATCCACGTGCCCCCTAGCAACTGCTGATGTCGAGGCCTTCGATGCATGGCTGGGGGACGTGGAGGGTGATATTGATTTAGGCGTTTGCATCGCTGATTGTGCCTTCTTTAAGACGCTGCTGAGGCCGTCAGACTGGCTTGCATCTGAGGTAGTTTAAGTCCTTCTCGTCTCCTCTAATATTGCAATATACATTTTGAATTATTATTGATAACTATTACTATATTCAGCATATGGATAGCTACTTGTGGATGCTACACTGTAGAGCTCGCGCTATGGCCGCACTAGGTGTCCAGAGGTCTGCTTTCCTAGACACCATATTTTGGGTACGTATTTCATAAACATCTGAATTTGTAGTTAATTTCTGATTTCTTCAATGCGCTAATCGAACTCATGAAATTGCAGTTGAAAGTGAAGTCATTGTAGGAACAATACTCGGACAGACTGGACGACATTAACTGGGTGAACGAGGTCGATATGGTCCAGTTTGTCTTGGGAGAGATGCCCCTCGTTGGAAGACCTTGGGTCGATGTGGACATGGTGAGTACATTTATATTCAAAGAGTTAGTATGTGCCCTTTAATTTGAAATGTTGTGATCGATTTCCATGGTGTCAATTTCCTTTTCAACTCTATGTCCCTGTTAACATCGACGGCGATCATTGGGTGGCAGCCGAGGTGGATTTGAATCGCTGTGACGTTGTCATATATGACTAATGTGTTAGGCATAGTTCCACAGATATAGTCAGAGAGACAGTCCGGGGTCTAGCTGAGCTGACACCCCGTATGGTGTCAATAGATGTTTATGGTCTTCCTGACTACCCTGCAACCCTATACGACATTATGCGTATCAAGGAGAAGACCGAGGTGCCATAGTAGGAGGCTGGGGGAGGAGCATGCGGCGTGTACTGTTTGAAGTACATCAAGTTTTTAGCAGAGGGCGTTCCACTGACAGCCATTAATGTGTTCACGGACGAATGCCAACGGGAGAGAATTGCAGTACAACTTTGGGTTAATCGTATTATCCACAGGCAGAGGAGGCTACCATGACCGTCACAACGCCTGTCGAGGTTGGGGCCGTCACAGCGCTATAGATGTTGTGCCTGCCGATGTTGCGGCCACCATAGGGACTGTTGATGTTATGTTAGCCGATGTTTCGACCACCATTACGCATGCCGACATGGATTCAATAGAGGTTGAGCAGCAGCCCAGCATGACTGTACCATGATTTCGTGTCATGTATATATTATGTATAGTTACACATTTTTTTGGGTAGATAGTTTATGGATATGTACATATTATTGTATAGTGACATTTTTTGTATAATCGCACATGTTTTCCATGTATAGTGGTATGAAAACTTGTAACTACATATTTTTCTAATTGTATTAATACATACGTGTACCTCGTCCTATTGCACTCCGTGATCACATCTCTGTTGATCGTCTTTGATATTACTTCTAAAGTTATAGTCACCTAAACAATTAATAAATATATTTCAGCACATAAAGGAGAATCTCATACACGAATATTTAGTTTAATGAAAAGGCACATAAATTCATGTTTAATACATTAATATTACATACATTGACGAAGCACATAAATGAATGTTTCATACATGAATGTTTTATACAATCAAAAAATCACATATATGAAAGTTGTTAATTTGAACAAGCCACAAATTGGAATAAAATAAATATACTACATCGCGTTCAGCAAACAAATAATATTACATTGACAAAATAACTCATTGCCTACATTTGGTAAACATCATCCCCTGTCATGAAGTGGAACTGGGTTTCGGTAAGTTTGATGATTGTGCCTGGAACTTCCACATCGCCCGTAAGTTTGAGACGAGCTAGACTCACAGACGGAAGGGATTTGATTCCTTCGAGGACGACCGACTGGTCTCCTTATGACTGGAGGTAGAACCACTTTGCTGCGAACCTCCTCAGGAACCATCCAATCCTCACTAACTCCAACAGGAACAACTGGCAGAGCATATGCATGTAGTAATTTTTCAGTCGTATACTAATGGGCACAATAATCATGACACGTCAGTAGATTCATATGTTTGCAAACAGCTAATACATGTGCACACGGAAGCTGGTCAAGATCAAACACCCAGCACGTGCATGTACGAGAGTGCATGTCAACGATGCTAACACGGTCGTTGCCTCTAACCTCATAAATAGTAAGAGAGATACCACTAACCCTTATACGTTCTCCCTCCTTTAAATGCTCCTCCATCAACTTGTTGGCCCACGGCGAGAGATGTAATTCCGAGTTAGCAAATAACTGTCGACGCTCATAGAATCATTGTTGTAAGTTGGCCCTGTAATAATCTGCTAACAATGTCACCGAGAGGAATCGATGGTGTCGCAAGCAGCTGTTCATCGACTCAACTATATTTGTTGTCATGATGTTATACCGTCGACTAGGAAACTGTGAACATGCGCATTTCTCGACTCCAATCTCTCAAAGATAAGTTGCTGCTGTTGGCATATACGATTCAATTTGTCGCACATGATAGTTGAAATCAGCACGGTGATATGTCCTTGCAGCTTGGTAGTATATATCCAACAATGTCTTGTCCTCGAAAGTTGCCTTCAAGTTACCCTTTAGATGATGAGTGCACAATCCATGCAGTGCATAAGGGAAAACTGCTATAATAGCTCGTTCAATGCTACGATGACGGTTAGAAATGAAAACAAGACCTCAGACATTTTGTACAACATGATCACGCAACTGTCTCATGAACCAGTTCCACGAGTCATCTTTTTCAGAATGCCCAACTCCAAATGCCAAGGGGTATATTTGTTTATTTCCATCCATACAAGAAGCCAAAAACATTGTCCCTCTATATTTCCCTTTCAAAAAAGAACCATCAACTGCGATAACTAGCCTAATTGATGATGCAAATTTAGCAATAGAGGCTCCCATACTCATGAAAAAGTATCTAAAATGGTTGTTGTCATTGGTTTCTAAAGAAGTTTTGGTCCCCGAGTTTGCTTTCTCATTCATGTACATGTACTGGGGGAGTAGTGTGAATGATTCCTCATCAGATCCGTGAAGTTCTTACAAAGCTACCTCCTTCGCCCTTTATGCCTTGTTGTATGTGATATTAACACCCAATGACTCCTGAACATCAGACATAATATCCTTTGGACGATATATTCTCGATGTCTCAACGAATTTGCTCCTAATATGTTTGCCAATGACATGTGTAGTTGCCTATTTGTGATTTGGGTGAAGTCTGGCTCCAGAGCATGTGTGACGGTTCTTATACTTTTTCACTTGGAAGAATGTAAATCGGCTACTTTTATGGCACGTAAACGCCATTTACAAGATTCAGCACGGCAGACAACCTCAAACCTTGTTGCATTGGAGTTTCGCACCTTAAATTGAAAGTTTCGTCTTAGTGCCAAATTCGACAACTTCTCACAAAGCTCTGTTTTGTTGTTAAACATCTGCCAAACCCCAACCTCAATCCCGTCAACTACAAACGATGAAGCATCATCGCCATCTGTGGATGATGAATGCACAATAGGCGGCATCCACCTGAATATATTAGCCCGACAATTGTCATTCTCAGAGCCCAAATTACCTTCTTCATGTCTACGATTTGCATCCATTCTCGGCTCATTATTTGACACCAGATCTTGCTGATGTCGGTATAGTGGAGGAGTAGGTGCAGAGTGAATTGGAGAAGGAACGGTAAACGGCACATCCTGGTTCACATCATTCAAGATCTCTGTCTGTTCATCATTATCAAAATGTGAACCGTCTACATCCTGGCCATCAACAATAAAATAATCCAAACCCTTAACATCATTCTCATTACGAATAGTGCAATCATCATTGTTATCGTCAACATGCTCACTAACATCATCACTACCATCATTATCTTCGTGATCTTCATCACTACTATCGTCATCATTAACATCATCACTAGCATTATAAACATCAATATTACCTAAACTCTCAAAATGTCTAATGCTATCAAGATGACGTACCAATCTCGATGGCATCGACGGGGGCACCCCTTCTTCATTTTCAACTAAGATCCCAACTGACTCATGCGCTGCATACCCTGAATACTGCTCAAACTCAAAGCCAACGTCATCATTCAATTGTGATTGTGCACAAACAGGAGTGGACTCACTTTGCTTCCACTTACTGAGCGAAACATAGAGGGATAAGAAGATCTTTGTCGCCTACGTAATGCATCAGATCCTGAACTCTGTCTTCGCTTCTCCCTATCTTCAACTTTGACAATTAATGGTGTATATAACTGTTGGTCCTTCAAACAATGTTGTATAAAGAAAAAACATTGTTGTCAGTCTCAATAGGAGTCAGCATTGGCGGAAGACCCTTAAAAGCAAATTGAACCTTTAAACTTATGTTATGCTTACAAAGATCCCAACCCATTTTAGTACTAATACAGTCAACCAACTCATTATAGGTAGCAGACCTACGAATTATCAATGGCTTCGCCCTCCCCTAGTGTATAAATAACCACCATTATCTGGCATAGTCCAAGAACCGTTGTATAGAATAAGTATGCGTAAAGTTTCCATTTCCTGCATGATAGAGACATATCATATAAGTCTGTGGACAATAAATCATTACAAAATTGCTTACAAAAGCCACAAAAATGATATTTCTGCCTAAACGCTCCACAAAACTCGACGTAAACGCTCGACACTCGACAACAATCTCGACATGCGATGCACGACGATCGACGTTTGATTAACACAACACAAATATACTCGACACACGAACTCGACGAAATTTACATCCGACACTCGTCACGTTTGGTACTTCACTTGATGCACTAACACGACACTTGATCTCAGACTCGACGCAACCCATAGACACTCGACATGACCATTCGACATGTCGAGAATCGATCCGACACAACCCCTCGATACTCGATGTAGCTCGACAAATCTCGTCTTCTTCCCCGTCGACTGCGATACCAGATTTTCTCACAACGATTGCCAATTTTCAGCAAATGTTAACAAAAATCGCACTATCTCTAATCTTAGTTCACATATATATCCATATTTTTAGCTACATAATGCGGTTGACAGTTACCGAAACAATAAATAACCAAAACATTACAACCTACTGAAAATTTCATGCCATTTAGAGAGAGATTAACGAAAGTTTTTCTTACCTTGTTGCTCAGCTTCAGCTGTTGAAGATTGTTTCGGACAGTGATGTGTATGAATGAGTGACTGGTTTCTTTGTTTTGTTTACTTTTTTTTTTTTCTAAATTCAATTACATAAGGGTAAGGGTATTTTAGTCTTTTTGTCAAGAAAGTGTCTATGACATAAAAATTTTTCAGGATGTATTCAAATTTCACTAAAGACCCCTAATTCTGTCCATTTTTTCAAATTTTTCCTATAATTTTAATAAAAACATGATTGCATCGCTCGAAGCCCATTATTTGTTATTTTGGGAAAATAATTTGTACTCTAAGTGCGGTAAAGTACAAATAGACCCATTGATTCTTCAGCAAGTAACAACAGATCTCTTATAGTCTTATTTTAACCAATAATATATGAAGACACTAATAGCTTATTTGTCCTATTTGATTAATAAAATAATAAAATTTAAATATATAATTAATGTTCACTTATCTTTAAAAAAAGTTAATTTCTTTTAATAATGTATTATTCTGTACATATAAAGATATTTGAAAGATAGAGGTAGATTTTTTAAACATTTTTTTGGATTTTATTAATATGAATTATTATGTAAAAAATAATGATTGATAGTTGTAATATATTTTATTTTGGAAAGATGCTATTTAATGAGTATTTCCTTCTTAATTTATTATAATATTTTACCAAAAATTTTACCCCGGTAAAACTTTGATTACTCTTTTTTCATTGTTTAATTTATTTATTGTTTGAGCTCCAAAATTTTTAATAAAACAAATTGGAAAACTGCAGATACTACAATGCTTTTGTCTCGCAGGTTTTGGAATTTAGGAGTATTTAATTTGCTATTTTGTTGAAACTTATGGGGTCCCTTGGAGAAATGTCGAAAAAAGTTAAGGATCTCCATGGTTTTGCCCCTTTGTTATTTAATTGCTATAATTGAACTGTTCCAGCTGGGAAGGCCATGATCAGTTTAATTAGTATACATTAAATTCTCCCATCCATGCTAATTAAATTGTGGCGCAGGTGACAAATAAACTATAAATTAATTAGTTCTGAATGCAAAGGGATCCATATTTATTGGAAACATTATTGAAATGTTTTAGCAAATTAATATTAGCAAGAAATCCGGCTTCATAGATCTCTAAATGGTCAATATATCACCGTGCTCAGAATCAGGTTGGTGGGTTTTTTGCAATTGCCAGGCAAATGAAGAGTCCGCCATTTTCAAGTGAACAAAATTATACATGGAAAAATACACAGATAGTGAATTACATTGCAGTATTATAACTTAACAATGGGGATGGACATTTCAAGGATAAAGGGAAAGAAATAAACATAAGAGAAGATTAGAGCAAAGTCCTTCACATGATGATGCAATTGTTGCTCGGGTAAGGTTCTGGACCAACTGCAAACAATAATTGACACTCTCTGTGTCCACAATTGCAACTTGATGCACATGGAGTTGGTGCTGGAGCTGGATCTGGTTTTTTCTCTTCAGGTTCCTCTTTTTCTTCCCCCTTTTGCGGTGGCTTCACTTCTTCGACGCTTTCTAGCCAGGCAAAGCCAAGCTTCTTGTACAAGCGTGAGGTCAAGTTGGCTGCATCCACTCGATCACCGATCACCACCACTCTATCCTTGTGTTCCCCTTCTAATGCCACTGAGTTCACACCTATATGTCACCACAATTCCCACTATTTTAATTAAATTTTAATCACCACATCTAACTTGATTAGGAGAATATTCACGTATTCTGAAACTAACCATCTTCCACAGCAGCTACCTTCATGGCTTTGGACCTGCACTTGTCACATTTAACGTGCACCTGTATAATTATTTTTTGCTGCACAAATATTAGATCAAAATATCAGCATGTCATTATCCACGAACGCTACTTGCAAGCATTTTGCGATGAAACTAAATGTGATTCCGATTCAAAAACTTAATTGTACAAAATAATAAATCTTATTAATCTCTTAATTTTCATTGGTAATTAAGAAATTAAGTGGATCAAGAAAGAAACAGATAGTTGTTTCAACATTACTAGCTAGCTTACCTTCATATTCTCTAGCCGCAGAATAATTGCGAGGTGCCGTTGTTTAGAGAATGTGAGTGGCTGGAATGTGAGTGTGCCACAATGTTGAACAAAAAGAACTTAATCTCTATTTATACAATATCAACATGTAAGAGAGTGATCTTCAGGTAAATTAATTGCACATGTTCGAAATTCCTCTTTGTTAATAAACTTTTATTAAGGTTCGAGTTGCCGATCGATCCATATTTCGTGGGTTCAACGTATGACTACCCAATAACAATCACACACAAAGATGATATGCATCTGTATTGCTTAAGTTCTTAGTAAGGTTCATTTTTGTTTGAGTTGAAGTCAACTGTTAAAGTATTGAGTCAGCTATAAAAAATACAAGCTGAAATTTTTCAAGTCAAATACGCGTACTAATTACATTCGAAAAATCACATGTTTGGATCTTTTAAGAAGAGGCACCAGGCTAGCTTGAAAGATCCTAATCCCCTTGAAATCAGCATATAATTCTAATTTGGAATTGGTTGCAGGCAGGAAGAATTTATATAATCTATTAGAATTTCTATCATGGTTTCTAACATCTTTACCTTTATGACTTATATTCTTTTAATATTCTCCAATAATTAAGTGATTCTTAAGCAAGAAAGCAACTAAGTGAATTTAGTATAAGCATTCACATTGTAACTTCCGTTGGTCAACCTTTAATTAGCTAGAATTAATTATTTGTTATCTTTTTTTTTTAATGCTAATCATAAACTTTTGAAAATGTTTAATCATGTATCAGCGCTCATATTTTCCAGTGTTCAATCTTAACACTTAATGCACTGCACAATCAAGGGCTGAAGAGAGAGAGAGAGTTCAAAAATTATCGCTGACACAGAGTGGACATTAAAGATCTGGTCTAAAACTTGACAAAAGCATATATTCACTCACTTGAAGAAATTAGGAATGGATAAGGAACATCACGATGTTGAACCGTAACATTCTGGCTCCTTGGGTGTTAATTTTCCTTCTTGGTGTACAATGTAGTATGCAGAAACGTTCTCCTTACCAATCATATGTTAACTTCAGAAATAGATAAGCTTTAGACTTCAATTTAATTGTGGTGATAATTCGAATCAAAATATGTATTTAGTTGATTTCCTTCGGACCACAATGCTACTTTCTGCTTCCGGGAAACTAAAGCTATATATATGATCTTCTATATATTAGTCTAATCATATACTAAAGCTTTTAATTTATTAGTTATAACGACATACTAACATGCATTTTTGACACAGGAAAGTTTTAGTCATGCTTCATGCCAACAAGTGTTTGCTTCCCATCTTGTCATGGTTTCATATATAGCTGCTATAAAAGCAAGATTTTAGCCTAAAAAATGGACCCATATCCTAAATTATATATATAGTCCACATAGAAAGCTAACCAATGCTAATTATTTGTTTGTGAGGCACATGGATCCGCCCAAAATTCTTTCGTAGAACAGAATTAAAGTTCTATTTTTGAGGAAGAATATTTGGATAACATATTTCACAGGAATGTTTGTATATACTATGTAATAACAATAGAGGAAGGGACCTATACATTGCTACTTCATTTAATTAATAAGTAGCGCCAATTCTTCCATATGTATCCAACTTATAGAGGGGCCTTTCCCATCTATCCATTCCAACCAGAAACTCTAAGACAAAAGAGAAGACTTTGAGGAAGAGAAGGCAATAGGTAGGGGTTTGGCCCCTGTCAGTGGGGATGCAGGGAGTGGCGGACTAGGGTTGCGCCTTGGTGCTTGGTGGGTTGGGGCTCACTTAATTTCTCTCCTCTCCATATGGGTGCTAAACCAACTTAACCATCTATATGTATTAATCCAAACAGCGCCTATTACCAGTTCCTACGATATTCTTGTCTCAAGTGCATCTTTATTTTCTGCACTTTCTGATTTCCACATAAATGAAAAGAGAATGTTCATGGAGTAAAAATTATTAAAATCCCGCCCAAAAGTGACACCAATATCTTTTCTAAAACATTGAAATTCCTTTTATAGTACCCCGAATACTCGCCATATTAGAGAGTAATCAGGACATATGAGGTGAGAGTGTAATTTTCATTCATAATTATACATTATCTAGTTAGAGAAGAGCACTAGACTCTTGTGACCTTCCTCCCATCAGTATGAGAGATTGAGAGCTTTAGGAAAGATACAATTTAAAACAAAAGCATATAGATCATCGACTCATATCCTTTACACGTAATATCATGCTATGTGACCCTCAGGGGATAGATTTCTTAGAGAAATTAGATTTAATACTAACCTTAATTAACTTAACGCAAAGGTGAAGATAAATTAATTTATAGCTACAACTCAACACTCAAGGGAGCTTCCACAACCACAAGTCATGTAGGCAGAAAGAATCCAAATACCTCGAGTTTGTAAATTTGATGCTTTTCCTATAATTTGGCCGTCAGGTCCAGCTTCAGCATGCATCTTCATCATTAAATTCTTCCTGATTTTCCTTGTCAGGGACCACCTAGATACTCTCAGCAGTCCGAAGGATTTATCCATATGCCACACATAAAACCAGATACTATCTCATACTGATGGTGACCTTGTACAATAAAACATAGGAAAGAAAAAAGGTAACTGGAAATGTGGGTTTTTGCAGTCATGATAGAACTATATTTATATATAGAAGATCTAAAATAAGCAGAATAGACTGAACGTGCACATCAAAGTCCCATTGTTCAACTCTCAGATGGTATGCATTTGTACATTATCTGATTAGTTATTAACCTTATCTAAGAAGCCAGTCCTGAACTCCCACACATTGAAATAATTTTCCCATCGATGCTCTATTGTGGCCCAGATGATAAATAAACTATGAAGCTCGCTTGATTTGTTATGATTTCAGTATATATATATATATATAAAGTCGTTTTTGTAATTACTCTATGTATAAAAATAGGAGAAAATTTTACAAATCGGGCTTCATAGATCTCTCAACAGTCAACACTTTACACGCTGATCAGCATGGTGGATGTTTTGCTGGCAAATGAACTTAAAAGTCCGCCATTTATCATGTTTATAGGATGCCTAAGTGAACTAAAGTCATATGTATATGGAAAAACACTGAAGACAAGAACTTGAAAAGAATACAATAAACTACTATAACTTGCAAATGGAGATTAACATGGAAAAGAAAGGAGGGAGGAAGAAAAAGAGCAGAGAACGAGAAGTTCATCACTTCACATGATGGTACAACTGTTAGGCTGCGGATCATAAACGACTCCATACAATTGACACGGACCATGTTGACAATTGCTTTGACATGTTTGATAATCTGGCTTTTTTTCTTCTTTCGGCTTCACTTCTTCCACGCTTTCTAAACTGGCGTGGCCAATCTTCTTGCTTAAGCGTATGGTCAAGCTGGCTGCATCCACTCCTTCCCCAGTCACCACCACTTTATCCATGTAATCCCCTTCCAATGCCACTGAGATTACACCTGTATCATCACGAAACCTTACACAACATAAAAAATGGGCAAATGGGTCTGCATATTTCCCTTCGATTTTATTAAAATTTGTTTACTGCATGTGTCTAAATTAATTTGGAGAGTTTCAGATATTCCGAGACTTACCATCTTCTACAGCAGCTATCTTCATGGCCTTGGACCGGCATTTGTCACATCTTACATGCACCTTTATAATTATCTTTTGCTGCACAAATTTAGACATATCAAAGATCATGTCATTATCCACGTACACATGCATGCATTCATTTTGTTGATGAAACTAAATGGGATTATGAGAATCGAATTCAACAAGCTAAATGTCAAAGTAAATAAAGAATTTCTTTCTATTTACTAATTAATTTTCTTTGAGAAGAAAGTGGATAAAGAAGGTAACCGAGTACTGATGCTTAGCGCTACAATTAGCTAGCTCACCTTCATATTCTCTGGCCGACAATAAAATGCTGCTAATATTGTCTGGAGAATGGTGTGCGTGTGTCACAATGATGAACAAAATGGAGCGCCTAGATATAGAATCCTAGATATGCAGTATCTCAACACGAGCATGAGAAAGCACCCTTTAAGTGATTAATTTGAACGTATATGTTTGAAACAAAGCCCATGTTAAATGTGAACGAAATTTATCAAGGTTCAAGTTGTGGATCGATCCACTTTTTGTGGGTTCAACGTATAACACTATCCAATAACATTATTTGCAGACATGGTATGCATCTGACTTGCTTTAAGTTTTTACCAAGTTCATTATCTTTTGAGATGGAGTCAACTATTTTAGTATTGAGTCAACTATAACCAATACAAGTTAAAATAATATTAAGTCAAGAGCGAGTACCAATTACATAATTCCAACAATCACATGTTCGGATCATGTTGGAGGGTGGGTGCTTGAATATGCCAGGCTAGCTTGAAGATATACTTAAATTAACTGAAAATTTCGTTTTGGAATCTTGATAGAAAGGAGGATACAATAACAAGATGTCCTTGTCAAAGAAAAGAATTCATAAGCTCTAAGATAATAATGTATGGGTGTGATTATCCAGATGTTTTCGAAGATAATTTTCTTCAAATAACTTTATAAAAATTATTTAAGACCTATCTAACTTTACATACATTAATTTCCTGAAAATTATATTGTCGTGTATAAAGCAGCTTCAAATCTCTTTGTTCACTTTACTGGGTACTTAAAAGTCAACTGTACTCAACTTGCGGTTCTTAAATTAGTTTCCAACTGCTGAGTGCATTTGGAAATATTTTGACATGCCAAAAGTCCTTTTAGAGAATTTAAAGCAAATTAATTTTAATTATTGTAGTATTGAGTGCAATAGTTAACACCTTTTTTTCTTAATTTTATGTAGAAAAAGGCTAT
The DNA here is from genome assembly GCA_013180625.2 of Boswellia sacra. Lineage (NCBI taxonomy): Eukaryota > Viridiplantae > Streptophyta > Magnoliopsida > Sapindales > Burseraceae > Boswellia > Boswellia sacra. Next base: position 636,298 of record SNVD02012608.1, on the reverse strand, counting down.
GAACAAGGTATTTAACAAGAAGAAAGTCGGAAGCACACGCTAACATTATAGTTGATTAGTTATTGTCATATATATTTTATAGTACCCTTTTTAATTGTTTATAGGAGAAATTAAAAAAAGTTCTAAATTTAAGTGTGGATTGTAAAAATGATACTATCCCTAAAAATTTGCATGCCGTGACCTTTTGTTGACTGTCGAACGCTGTCTGATGCACTTTTCAAACACTGTTGGACGTCGAGCATGGTCATAACATATATAAATTTTTAAGATATGGTCATTTATCAGAAGCCCTTAAGTTAGGAAATCTTTCAATTTTCCTTTTTTACAAGAAGAAGAATGTTAGAGGGTGATCTTTTTTTTTTTATATCTAAAATCTGAATAGGTTTGAATTTGATTGAAATCTGAATAGGTTTGAATACAAATGTTTGAATGATATGATTGCTTTTTTATTTTTTAAGATCTGATTATAAGTCTTAGGTTAATTGTTTTTTATAACTTAAAAATCTTGAAGCTATGAATTTGACATATATGCCCTTATTTAGTATTATATGTATTGCAAATTATATACGTTATATAAATATGTAAACAATCAGTACAAAAAAATCAAAATTAAAATACTAAAGTGCAAAATAAATAAATAAATTGTTAATCAAGGGTTCAAAGATATGAAAAGATCATTTAAAGATTTAACAAAATAGGAATTAAATAAAAATTTGAAGGATATTTCTTAACATAAAAAATAGGCAATCGATTCAGATATTTTTCTATTTAGATCAAAGCTAGAAAATATAACTTTTTCTATTAAGATGTTTTTATCTGAGGAAAAGTGCTCAGTCCTAAAAGCAATCAATGTAAAAATGTCTGAAGACTGAGATTTATTAAAATTCAGACTTCGGATGGAAAAACAATCAGCCCCTTAGTTATTATCTTCATTGGGTGATCATAGATTTGGAAAGCAAATTACATAAATTTATTGAGCAATAACAAATTTCAAAAGCATTCAACAAGTCCAGAAAATCTATTAGCAATTCAAAGTTTAAATTTAGCGATGAAAGGGTAAAAGAGTCTTCTTACATATTAAAATATAAAATTACCTTTATTGTTGGTGTCAACGTGCATGTGCCATGCACATGATGAATTTTGTCCAACTTGTGATAAAACAAGAATATTATTTTGATTCCTATTTTATTATTTCTAGAAGAATATTATAGGAAGTATTTGGCTTACAATAAATATTTCCTTAGATTAGGATATAGTATCTTGTATCCTAATTAAAATAGGAGAATATTTACTTGTGTCTTAATTCCTTTAGGAGTTTAATTATATCTCTTCCTATTATATTTCTCCTTATCCTAATGTAATTTTGATTAGAATTTTTACAGGATTCTAAAGAGATTTTGTCCAGGCATATCACTATATATACCGTTATATTTTCATAACGAAGAAAGGTGGTGTGTTGTGTGAGTTTAGGTTTCGACATTCCAAGAATTAAAGAGGAGAGCTTCAACGCAAATAAGAATTAATTTGAGTCTTTGATTCATGTATGAGAGGTAAAAATCGTGCATAAATATTTGTTTAGGTCTGATTGAGTTAGTAGACACTTGAGAGAACTTGCAAGTTAAGTGTTTATGTAATTCAGCGTCAGATATCATTGTTATGTATAACTTAACAGTGTGTTGCCAAGTTATCTGTGACAAAGAGTGGGTAGTGTCACTAGAGTTTAAGATCTTGGCGGGATTTTGTTTTACAAAGATTAGGTCAGTGTGTGAGAGTGAGTCAGCACTGTAAAAGATCCTAAAGATTGTACAAACAAGAACTTAGTGAATTGCAGCTCTATAGCTGTCTGTGGATGTAGGTTTTATAACCGAAACACGTAAAAATCTTCCTGTGTCGATTTACATTATAGTTTACTGTTATATGTTTTATAACTGCACACTTCCAGAACTTAAAATTGGTATCAGAGCAGGTTCACTAAAAGACAAGTGAAGAAAATGATCAGGTTGATCTGGAAGAATAGAGTTTATTCGCAATGGAGGATCCGGAACATAACCACCTATTCTTGATGATGGTAATTACCCATATTGAAAGGTAAGAATGATGATGTATATCAAATCTCTTGATGACAGGGCATGGACTAGTGTGCTTAAAGGATGGACACCGCCAACAAAGTTGAATGCTTTTGGTCATTCTGAACCCAAACCTGAGGATGAATGCATTGATGAAGAATACAGACATTCCAGCTGGAATTCAAAGGCTCTTAATGCAATTTTTGCAGCAGTAGACTTAAACAATTTTAGACAGATTTCTAGATACAAAGTGGCCAAAGAAGCATGGGACATACTTGAGGTAAAACATAAAGGTACCGCATTTGTTAAAAGATCTAAATTGATGAGACTAAATTCTCAATTTAAAAATTTGATGATGCATGAGGATAAGTCAATTTCTGAGTTTTACTTTAAGATATGTCACATCACAAATTCTGCATACATGCTTGGAAAAACTTACACTGATGCAGAAATTGTTAGTAAGATAATTAGGTCTATTCCATATAAATTTCAACCTAAAATTTCAGTCATTGAGGAATTTAAAAACACTGATGAGATGAGGGTTGATGAATTGATTGACATTCTCCAAAACTTTGAAATAAATTAGAGTACTAGGAAGCAAAAAGGAAAAAGTATTGCATTCAATGTTAAAACTAAAAAATCTGATGAGGAAAGTAATGATGAGCTTGATGAAACTGATTCTAAATAGATTGCTTTTCTAACAAGAAATTATGTTAAGTTCATGGAAAGAAATTTCAGGAAAAAGAATCAAGGAAGGCCATCAAACTCAAATGAAAAAAAATTTAGGAAGTTCAACAAGGAGAATGACAAGAAGAAGTCAAAACAACCTATAAGAAAGGGCAAATTCAGTGTTATGAATGTTCTGGTTATGGACATATTCAATCTGAATGTGCTAATCTCAAGAAGAAGAACAAAAGGCTGGTAGCTACTTGGAGTGATGAATCAGAATCAGATTCAAAAAATCAAGATTGCATGAGTAATTTTGTTGCATTTACAGCATCTGTAGGCTGTAGCTGATAAAGGGAAAGCTGTTATGTCTGACATAACAGAAAATTGTAGAACCAGTGTTAATCATTCAGATGAAGAAGATGGCCCAGAATACTATGAAGAGTTGCAAGAAACATTTAATGCACTCTATGGAGAATGACTGAGTCAGAAAGAAGAAATTAAAACCTTGAAGAAGAAGATTGAGGTGCTGGAATGTGAAAAATCTTATGCTGAAAACCATATCATAGAACTAGAGACTGTCTTGACAGATAAAACAGCACATATTAAGAAAATTACAACAGAACTGATTGAAAGCAAAAAGTGTGTTGATCAACTCAACATTGGAGCAGCCAAACTTGATCAGGTCTTGAGTCTTGGAAGAGACAACTCCAACAAACATGGATTGGGATATACAGAAGGTAATGTTGCATCTTCATCAAAAAAGTTTTTGTAAAAGCTTCAACATCAGGTAAAAATTCTGAACTTAACTTTATAAGGCGAGTCCTAGTTCAAAGAGTAATAAAACATTTGTTTCTCCTCTGAGATCTTTCAAGTACAGTCTTAAAAAGGTAAGGAAATTCATTCCAATTTGTTATTTTTATAGTAAAAAGGGACGCATTAGGCCTAGATGCTTTAAATTGTTGAATCTTTTGCATAAAAGATCAAAACAGTTCAAACTGTTACCAAAATCATAACTGCAGTGGGTTAAGAATGACAAGATAATATGTCATGTTGCTCTTACTGCTCTTAACCAATAATCTAACGATTTGTGGTATTTTGACAGTGGTTGTTCTAGACACATGACTGGAAATAAACAGTTTTTAACAGATTTTAGAGCATGCAGGGATGGTAATGTTACCTATGGAGATGGAGCAAAGAGTAAGATTATTGGTAAAGGCACTTTGAATGTCAAAGACTTACCCAATTTTCAAAATGACTTGTTAGTTGAAGGTTTGAAAGCTAATTTTATTATATTAGTCAGATATGTGTGACAAGTATATTGTTAATTTCACACAAAATAAATGCATGCATGGTCTTAGATAATTTTGGCAAATGCATTCTAGAAGGTAATAGATCTTCAAATAATTGTTATTTGGTAAAGATTGCATTTCAAGCTGGGATTTCAGATTTAGAATTGTGGCATAAAAAATTAGGACACTTAAATTACAAAGACTTGGTTAAATTAACTAAGTTAGTTGCTGTAAAAGGAGTCCTTAAACTTGATGACAAAGTTAATGAAATTTGTGGATCATGTCAAATGAAAAAACAAATTAGAAGTTCACACAAATCAAATCCATATCTTAGCACATCCAAAATACTTGATTTGCTTCACATAGATCTTATGGGTCTTATGCAAATTGAAAGCACTACAGGTAAGAGATACATATTTGTTTGTGTGGATGATTTCTCTAGATATACTTGGGTTGATTTTATTAAAGAAAAATCTGACACTTTTGAAGCTTTTAGGAATCATTGTGTTAAACTTGAAAATAAGCAAAATAGAAACATTGGCAGGATTGTGAGGATAAGAAGTGATCATAGAAAGGAGTTTGAAAACGTTAGCTATGCTAACTTTTACAAATATCATGGAATTGATCATGAATTTTCAACTGCCAAAATCCCTGAATAGAATGACATTGTGGAAAGAAAGAATAGAACTCTTCAAGAGATGGCTAGAGTAATGCTCAATAGCAAGAAGTTGATCAAGAGGCTATGGGCTGAAGTAATAAGCACTGCTTGTTATATTTCAAATAGAGTTTTTCTAAGACTTAGCACTAACCGGACACCTTATGAAATTTTGAAAGGAAGAAAACCAAATTTGAAATATTTTCATGTTTTTGGATGCAGGTGTTACATCTTAAATGATAAAGAGCAGTTAGGAAAATTAGATCCGAGAAGTGATGAATGAGTCTTTGTGGGATATGCACAAAACAGTAAAGCATTTCGAGTTTACAATCTGAGAACTAAGGCAGTCATGGAATCTGCAAACGTAGTATTTGATGATCTGGATGATTATGCAAAATACTCACAAGAGGAAAATATAACCAACTTTACAGAAGAAATAGAAAAATTAGATTCTGACAGCTACAGTAATAAAGATGACTCTGTTATGAAAAGAGGAAACAACTGCTGTTACACCCTATGTAACTATAACAACTGACAACTCAGATTTGAACAAAAATTCAATCGGGAATGAAGATGAAAGGAAAGATCCACCCACATTGATTCAAAAGTCACATCCAACAAGTTTTATCATTGGAACACCAGATGACATGATGAAGACTCGGAGCAAGGTAAGAAATCAGGTAAGATTTGCATGTTATGTTTCTTTAGTTGAACCAAAAAATATTAAAGAAACCTTAAAAGAAGATGTTTGGATTCAAGCCATGCAAGATGAACTTAATCAGTTTAAAAGAAATGAAGTATGGGAATTAGTTCCTAGGCCAGAAAATGCAAATGTCATTGGAACTAAGTGGATATTCAAAAACAAAACTGATGAAAGTGGACAGGTAGTAAGAAATAAGGCTAGGCTAGTTGCACAAGGTTACCCATGAGTAGAAGGCATAGACTTTGATGAAACCTTTGCACTAGTAGCTATACTTGAGTCAATCAGATTACTACTTACAATTGCTTGTTTGCTTGATTTTAAGTTGTACCAAATGGATGTTAAAACATCATTTTTAAATGGCTATCTTAATGAAGAAGTCTTTGTTGAACAGCCCAAGGGTTTTGAAGATCCTATCCTGATTTTGTGTACAAATTGCACAAAGCTTTATATGGTTTGAAATAAGCTCCTAGAGCTTGGTATGAAAGGTTGACAAATTTTTTGATCAACAGAAGATATAAAAGAGGTAGCAATGATAAGACTTTGTTTATCAAACATGCATCTAACTATTTTATTGTTGCTCAAATATATGTGGATGACATTGTATTCGGATCAACTAACAAAGGCAAAACTAATGAGTTTGTTAAGTTGATGCAGGAAGAGTTTGAGATGAGCATGGTAGGAGAATTAAATTTCTTTCTTGGATTGCAGGTTAAGCAAATGAATGATGGGATATTCATATCTCAATCAAAATATGCTAAAAATCTTGTAAAGAAATTCGGGCTTGAGAATTCAAAACCAATGAAAACTCCTATCAGTACTAATCTGAAACTTTCAAAAGACAATGTAGGAAAAGAGGTTGATGCAAGTTTATATAGAAGTATCATTGGCAGCTTGTTATACCTCACAGCAAGTAGACCAGATTTGTGTTTTAGTGTAGGACTTTGTGCAAGATTTCAAGCAAATCCCAAAGAATAACATCTGGCAGCAACTAAAAGAATATATATATATCAGGTATGTACATGGAACCCATGATTATGGTATATGGTTTTCTAAAGATACAAATGATTATCTTGCAGGGTTTAGTGATGCTGATTGGGTAGGAAATGCAGATGATAGAAAAAGCACATCAACAAGGTATTTTTATCTTGGTACTAACTTAGTTTCATGGCACAATAAAAAGCAGAATTCTATTTCTTTATCTACTATTGAAGCCGAATACATAGCAGTAGGGAGTTGTTGCACACAACTATTATGGATGAAACAAATGTTGAGTGATTATGGTATTGAACAAAAGCCTATAACTGTGTTTTGTGATAATATTAGTGCTATAAATATTTCTAAAAATCCTAACCAGCATTCTAGAACAAAACACATTGACATAAGATACCATTTTATAAGGGAACTTGTAGAGTCTAAGGTGATACACATTGAACGCATCTCCACTGATAAACAATTGGCTGACTTGTTCACTGAGGCATTGGATACAACAAGATTTGAAAATCTAAGAAAGGCCTTAGACATCTTTCAGTTTTTTGAATAAACACTGCTTACTGTTATGTTATTTGTATCTATAAAATCATAAGTTTTCTTCTAATTAAGCATGTATGAGATGTAATATAAAAGTTGTGTGAATGATAAAATACTGATTTAAAAATGAAAAATACAGAGAGGGCTACCAGTAGATGATGTGTGAAAGTCATCCATTGAGAGTAACTTTATTGTTTCTAGGAAATATGGTGAGGTCACCCACTCAAATGGAAAAGGGCTACCTCTATACATGTGTGAAAGCTACTGTATTTATTTAGAAAATTCACATTGAAATTAACTTTTGTATGTGTAAGAAGTATGCTCAAGCTGATCACTCAATTGGATTAAGTGATAAATTAAAAGTAAATAAACAGCTCTGAAATATGCTTTCTTAGAATGATTCATATGATGTCCAGATATTGTTGTTATGTTATTGTTAACTGTTTTCTATTACGTTTTTCATAACATACGATGTTCTCTGTGCCGATCTGAAATTTGATTATTCTTGTGTGTCTATGTGTCAAAGTGCCATGTCAGCTGTATTGAATTGAGGGGGAGAAGTTTCAGTATCGGGAATCCTAACTCTATTAGAACTACTTAGTCTAATGGAAATCAAAATTTGAATTCCTATTCATTAATGACAGTTATTAAACGGTTTTGGAAAATGAATTATGGTTTTGGAAAAGGAATTAATATTAAAATTTGAAACAAAATTTTTTTTAGCCTAATATATTACGAAATTAAGTTAGGGCCTCTCCTGTTCATTCCATACCCATTCAATAGTTTCTCCACTGTCCCTCTTTCTGTTTCTCTCTCTCTCTTTGTTCTGAGAAATTGTTGCAGATCAGGAAACCCTAACAATGGCAACCACATCTAAGCCTTCAAAGACCAATAGTTCTTCATCTTCTCAAAGCGACTCCAGTTACAACAGTTTGTCAAACTTTGTTTTTGTGTTAAGTTTACAGGTTATACATATTTGGACAGTGTTCTGTTATGAGATTTGTAACAACACATTGGTTATTAATTTTCACATGATATTTTCTATGTGCTATTTCATGATAGCTTATTGTTATATCTAACTTATCATGTGTGATTTTCGTTGATTAGAAACAGTTTGGTATTTTCATCATAAGTTGCCAAAAAGGGGGAGATTGTTGGTGTCAACGTGCATGTGTCATGCATATGATGAATTTTGTTCAACTTGTGATAAAACAAGAATATTATTTTGATTCCTATTTTATTGATTCTAGAATAATATTATAGGAAGTATTTGGCTTACAATAAAATCTCCTTAGAATAGGATATAGTATCTTGTATCCTAATTAAAATAGGAGAATATTTATTTGTGTCTTAATTCCTTTAGGAGTTTAATTATATCTCTTCCTATTATATTTCTCCTTATCCTAATGTGATTTTGATTAGAATTTTTACAGGATTCTAAGGAGATTTTGTCCAGGCATACCACTATATATACCATTATATTTTCATAACGAAGAAAGGTGGTGTGTTGTATGAGTTTAGGTTTCGGCATTCCAAGAATTAAAGAGGAGAACTTCAACGCAAATAGGAATACTTCATTGATTTGAGTCTTTGATTCATGTATGAGAGGTAGAAATTGTGCATGAATATTTGTTTAGGTTTGATTGAGTTAGTAGACACTTGAGAGAACTTGCGAGTTAAGTGTTTATGTAATTCAGCGTCAGATATCGTTGTTATGTATAACTCAGTAGTGTATTGTTAAGTTATCTGTGACAGAGAGTAGGCAGTGTCACTAGAGTTTAAGATCTTGGCGGGATTTTATTTTACAAAGATTAGGTCAATATGTGAGAGTGAGTCAGCACTGTAAAAGATCCTAAAGATTGTACAAACAAGAACTTAGTGAATTGCAACTCTATAGCTGTCTGTGGATGTAGGTTTTATAACCGAACCACTTAAAAATCCTCCTGTGCCGATTTGCATTATAGTTTACTGTTATATGTTTTATAACTGCATACTTCCAGAACTCACTTTTATTAAAGAAACTAAAAATTTATTCACTAACATTAATTTGAAATTGTAAAACAAAACCTGAACATGCCATAACATAAGCAAAGCACCACAATACCCACATTATCTATCTAATCGATGGGATATAACAAAGTAAAAATGATTCATTTCACCATTAATTTTGAACCAAGGGCAAAATAGGTATTTTGAAGGGAAAGATGGTCAACATTCAACAAACAATTCATGTAGATATATAGTGAACAAAGGCTGGGAACTTGGGACGTTGTGGAAATTTTTACTTTAATAATTATAATATTATTAAAAAAAACGAAAAAGAAAAGAAAAGGAAAGCTAAGAGATTGTTAGAGAAGGAAAGTGTAGAGTTATAGCAGACAGGATTATTTATTTATTTACATTTACGTTCCAGCAGATGCATTTGTTTTATTTATTTATTGATTTTACATTCTAGAAAGACTATTACCAATTGCACGGATTTGTTGATCAACAAATTCGTTTTCGTGATGCATTATTTATATAAAAAGTTATGCTAAAAAATTAGAGAAGGCACTTATCAAAATCTCATTGTGATCAATCAATATTTATTTATTATTTTTTAGACACGAAGTTGGACTGGGCTGTAGCCCCCTGTCCTCCGCCATAATTTAAAAAAAAAAAAGAAAAAAAAAAGGAGACAGTAAACCGTCTTATCAGAAAAGATGTAGCAAACATGTTTGGCCTTTATTAAAGTACGAATTTGGATACCAGATACTGTAATCTCGTTTGTCATTGTCAATGAGCAAGTTTTTGTTTAACTAGTACATATGGTTTACAAACTTGCTAATTCTTAACAAATTTGGAAAAAAAAAAGATTAGAAAAGAGATAGCCATCATATATAAATAAATATATGAAAAATGCGTACATGGATGATTTTTAAGCAACCTTATGTTTCAAAAAAATAAACGTACGTAAGGGATTCACTACTTTTGACTTCAATTGTTGCGTCGTGGTGATAAAAACAAATAAAAAATAGAAGGAAATTTTGGTGTGGACGTACACATACTATACTTGTATACGTATTGAGGAAGACAAATATAATAATAATTCGAACACCGCTGTTTCCGTTACGTATCGGAAGCATTAATTTATTATTTTATTGGACATGCAGCAAGTACGTAGTAGTTATATTTTACGTGCATATGTATGAAATATTGTAAAGCTAAAGTAAATAGATACGAATAAAGTAAGGAGATAACTGAAAGCAATGTGGAAGCACTCAAATAAGAGTTTATTTCATTGAACTGGCGTTTAAAACTATTACAGAACTTCGGTTTATATGAAGCTCTTGGCCGCCAATTGCAACCAATCATATAATCATTAAGAGAATAAATTATAATTTGTCAAATCATAAGCTAATAACTTTTTGATTATATAAAAGTTAATAACACATGTTGATTTCAAGTGGCGCTTAAGGCTGTAGCCTGTAAAGTCGTCCGTTCGAAACCCATTGTGGCCAAATAGGGAGCTGCCAAACTTAACAAATGAGGCTTAGCCAAAATTTAAACGAATCGCCATATTTTGCCAACTTTTCAGTCATTCACGAACAACTTTAAACCTAGTCAAAAGCCACATGGTTTATAACATCATAGACGGTATATAACATCATAGACGGTATATATACGGGATCCTTTTCAAGGGTTTTATTGCTTCGCCGTAACATTCTTTGTTAATGGAAAGTTAAGCTTGATTGGAACATCTAATAATATTAGTTGTAAGCGTCAAACATGCCACAATTAATCAGTCCAACACACCGCGCAGCCAGCCTAGTTGACATACTAGTTACTCTATCATGCTCCATGAATCATATCCCGCGCGTGCATGTTGTCTTCAAATTTTTATATTTCATGACATTCTTCGAATATTTATAACTTTGCTGATTTCTGTTTAGCCTTGGCTTCCGTTTATATCGAGTCATTAGCTAGAACAATCAATGTACTATAGTATAAAGCGAAGTGATGCTATTTTAATAATGTGCATGCCTCGTTATCAACATGGTATTTTTGTGTCTTAATCCTTAATTGATTTATTCTCATTATATATATTAATTAATTGGTAAAATATAATGGCATTTGTGACTCCAGAAAAGTTGGTAGCATCAAACTTATAAATCTAAACACGCAGCATAGAATTATAATTACATTTGTTTTGAATACTGTTGCAACATTGTTAACATATGTATGCATGCATATGTGTGTGTGTGTGATGAGTGGGTTTATACTCATAATTTAAGTATCTTTAAGCTTAATATTTTGTCGGTTTTTAGGTATTTTTGTTACTTTTACGTGTGTTTTGTGTTTGTGTAGGCTAAATAATGCTGGAGTACGAATATGGAGAAGTTGCAAGCAAGAATACGACAATTTGAGCAATTACAATCTTTATCTTCAATTGGATGACCAACTTCTCGGATTTTTCTCTACTGATTTACAACGAACCATAGCTCATGTGATATACCGTTGGAAAGCCCCAGAAGTCTACTTTCTGGAAGAGTTTACGATTTGTCAATCAGAGTTTTGCATGAGAAGTTATGTGTATTTTTGTACAAAAGGGCAAAATTGTAATTTGTGCTGTAGTAAGTTTAGAATTTTGCAGTTGGCCCCTTAAGTTGAAGCTTTCAATTTTTACAATTTAGCCCTTGCTTATAAATATGAGAATTTTTCTCATTTTAGGATATCTCCCATTCGGGAGAAGATCTCTTCACCCTCTAGAAAGAGAAACTCTCTCCCCTCTTATGGCCATTGGCGCGGCGGTTTTCGGTGCCAGAAATCCATATTCGTCAGATTTGTCTCCAACAGTCTAGTTTTCTTTTTCCCTCCTTTTTAATTATGTTTGTTGTGTGTATTTTTTTTAGTATGAATTAAGTTCTATCTTCTAGGGTTAAGATGTAGCCAAATTATGATACTCTAGTTAATTAAATTCAATATATTAGTTATTTATTCCATGATTGCTGAGCAATTTAATTATATACTTAATGCTTATGAAAGCCTGATCAACTTTTGCATGATTTGAGATATGAATTGAGACTGAGAAGTGATATTCATATTAGTCCTTAAATATTTTGCCATAAATCAACATGAGATAGAGATATGAATGTGATTTGTGCAATCTTATTGATTTCTTGTGCTTAATGGGTATTAATAGTGAGTTAGATGAGACAGAGATGTGATTTTAATATATTAATATACATTGTTATTGCTTGAGAAAGAATAATAATTACATCAGTGAAATTGAGTGGCAACAATTAGGAATAAGGCTGGCATCATAGTAATTAATAACTGGAGTGGATTATTTTTGGCGAAATCGGTACCCTAAAGCGTTGTATCATTATATTATCTTTTTAGTTTCCTAACTACATTTTTGTTAGTCTTAATTTTCTATTTAATCTCTCTACAAATTAAATCTCAATTTTGATTCTTTTTATTTTAAATAAGAGTTAATAAAATTTTGGTAATTAGTAACGACAGTCCTCGTGGGAACGATATCTGTACTTTCACTTTATTACTTGTAACGATTCCGTATACTTGCGGATTTTTTGCAATAGTGTGTGTATGTGTGTGTGTCTAATATTGGCCAACAACAACTAAAATATCTGCACAGGAGTCAGCCGGCTTGCACACACACAATATTGTATAGTAGAGAGAGTCTATGCTGCCTCCTGCATTGCATGCTCGCGGCTGCAGCGTAGGCAGCTGCTGCTATGCAGCTTCTCCCCAATATGCTTATAGCAGATATAAACCAAAACAACTAGAAAAAAAAAAAAAAGTAACACAGCACAAGATATCATCTCTCTTTGTAGGGTGATTAACACCAACTCCCCTCAGATTTCTCAGAAAATACATAACTCCTAAAGGTTTAGAAAAGAGTAACTAACATTGACCTCCTTATGGTTTGATCAAAGTAACACTCACCTCCCAACTTTTGATAAAGTAACATTAAAATCCTTATTATTCAACTTCCGTTATATCTTCTGTTATCCGAATCTAAATATTAGGGGTCAATTAGTCATTTAAAGTCTTAGTTGTTGTCTTGGATTTTGAAGTCTGTAAACCACGGTCCACCAACCCTTATACCTTTTCTCTTGACTTCTTCTCTCCCCATCCATCTCTCTCCATCTCTTCTTCAATTCTCCTCTCTTCTCCTTCAGTCACTTCACTGTAGATACAGATCATGATAAAATCCAATTCTATTTCGATTGAAACAAATCAAACATCACTGCTAATAGAAACCCATGGAAATCACCCAGCAAAAAAGCCAAATCCAGCAAACACCGATGGTGATAATGCCGGAGAGCACTTTGTTTAATGGCTCTGATTCTTTTTTTCTTTTTTGTTTTCTGATCTGGAAATCAAACAAAGAGAGAGTGTTGTTGGGTGTTGGCTGAGTGTTGTTTCGTCACATCGATGGCAAGTTCAAGAAACCAATGGTTTGAAGAGCCAGACAAAGAACGGTAAGCTTTTGTGAAAAACTAAATCTTTTAATGTTTAGCCTTTTGAAAAAGGTATAAACTTGGAAAAAATTTGGATTTTTACATCAGATTTGAGAATTGTTTCAAATGTCACTAGAAGAACAAGACGTGACACGTGACAATTGTTTAAGAATTGGTGGCAATTGAGGTGTCAGTAATCACAGAGGGTGGCAGGTGGTTGGCATTGTTGAGTGATTTTGAAATTGATGGAGGAGGTGAGGAGTGGAGCCCGGGAGCAATATGAATTGATTTCTATTGTTAATGCCCACAATTTGAATGGTGTTCCAGAATTTGAACTGTTAGAAGTGATGAGGCAGATGTCAGGTGTTGTATTGCTTCAACAAAAGAAATTGAAAGGATTGTATTTCAGTTTTGCGTCTACCCATGGGAGGCACGATTATTGTTGCCACAACAATCATCCTTTCTTGAGACAGCAGCAGTGGCTGAATTTTGTCAGTAGCTCGAAATAGTTTCAATCAATTAACTCAATAGCCTTCAAACATTGTTTAGGTGGGTTAAAATTATAATTTTCAAAGTTGTAACATTTTTCTAACAGTGGTTTAATTGATTAAGCATTTATATAACTTACCATCTAATAACATATAAAAATTGGAAGTAAGAGTGAGAGTTATCCTAAATGCAGGTGAAGGATGATTTGTTGTTTGAGTGGGTTGCTGTGGCTTTGGGGGAAGGACCGTGAAAGTCGTGAATGTCAGCATTGGAACAAAGAAAACTTTTTTTTTTTTACTGGTGTGTGCATTCTCGCTGTGAACTATAAATGTGATGACTGCTTTTTATACATTTTTACTGCTTTTTTTATATCCCTTTTCTCATCTCAAGTTCTCGCCAAACTGATGAAATAGAGAGAATGTGCCAAACTTTAATATTTGCCTTTTTCTAATTCTTTGGGAGTGTTTGCTGTCAAAATACACATGTCACCTTTGTATTGGGAGTTACTTCAAAATCCAAGATTACAACTAAGTTTTTAAATGACCAATTAACCCCTAATATTTAGATTCAGATAACAGAGATGTAACGGTAATTGAATAATAGGGATTTTAATGTCACTTTACCAAAAGTTGGGAGGTCAGTGTTACTTTAGCCAAACCATAAGGAGGCCAGTGTTAATTACTCATTTAGAAAAATTGAATATGCAATAACTTCTCCTCATGATCAACTAATTTAATAAATTTTTCATCAATTCCCTTACAATATAATTACATCTCAATTATTTCTTAAAGGTTATATTCCTAATAGTAGAAAAAATTCAAATAATGACCCAAATTAAGGACCATGTTGCAAATATATAATCCATTCCTGAAAAATTTGGATGCAATGACTCTTTTGGCTGTGAAACTACTTAAATACCCGTATCAATTTAATTAATTCAAATGATGTTTATATTTGTTTTGGTCTGTAGTAGTTTGTTCACAACCCGCATTCCTCTTGATTACGCTCAAACTATTACAAAATCTCACTCCCTTGATCATTTGTGTCAATAAATCTTAAAGATATGAGCTAGAAAAGTAAAAAATCTGTGCTCAACATATTTTTTGTTGATTTAGTTTATACATTTTGTGTTTAGTTCATACATTTGTGTTTTAGTCTACACATCTTATTTTAAAATCATATTACAAGCTTAGGAAACAGTATACCTATCGTTGGTGAAGTGTTATTAGTACTGTAGGTGGCCAACAAACCTGTATTTGCAGTGAAAATGTGGAAACTATATGAGGAAGATGACGACTCGACACGCTTCTCGCTGTTGTCGAGTGTCGAGCAATGTATCTAACACATGGTAGATAGTGTCGGATGAGGTTGATCGACATAGCTCGACAGAAACCATATATTAGCATCACGAAACTGTTATCTTGTATCGGATTAAGTCGATACTCGATATCGTGTGTCGATTTTTATCTATCGTGTGTCGTGCTTTGTCTTATGTTGAGTTGCTCAATTATTTTTATCGAGTCTCATTAAGCGTTGGGACAGAATTTTTATTTCTATGAGTTTTATGCATTTTTTCCATGATTTGAATATTGGGGGATGTTTATTAACATGTCCACTACCTGCAAGATGGAAACTTTGCGCATTTTGATTTGGTACAATGGTTCTTGGAAGATGTAACATAATGGTGTTTACGTGTACATGGGCGGGAGGTCGAAGCTATTGATACTTCCTAAGTTTACTAGTTACAATGAGTTGGTGGGATGTTTAGCTGCAGAAATGGGTTGGGATCTGGGTAAGAAAAACATGAGTTTAGCAGTGCAATTCTGTTCCAAGGGTCCCCCGCCATTGCCAACCCCTATCGAGATTGACAAAGATGTATGCTTACATACAACATAGTCTGAAGGATTAGCAGTCATATACACCACTACAAGTCAACAAAGTCATATACAAAATTATATTGTCATATATAAAACAGCTTCAAATCTCTTTGTTCACTTTACATGGTACTTAAAAGTCAACTGTACTCAACTTGTGGTTCTTAAATTAGTTTCCAACTGCTGAGTGTATTTGGAAATGTTTTGACATGCCAAAGTCCTTTTAGATAATTTAGAGCAAATTAATTATAACTATTGTACTATTGAGTGCAATAGTTAACACTTTTTCTTTTTAAACTTATATAGAAAAGTGCTATGAACAAGGTAATTAACAAGAAGATGCTCGAAAACACACGCTAACATTATAGTTGATTGGTTATTGTCATATATATTTAATAGTACCCTTTTTAATTGTTTATAGGAGAAATTAAAAAGTCATAAATTTCAGTGTTGATCGCAAAAATGGTGCTATCCCTAAAAATTTGCATGTCATGACCTTTTGTCAAGTGTCAAACGCTATGTGATGCACTTTTCAAACAATGTTGGACGTTAAGCGTGGTCATAATATATGTAAATTTTTGGAGACATTGTCATTTATCAAAAGCCCCTTAATTTAAAATATTTTTCAATTTTCCTTTTTTACAAGAAGAAGAATGTTAAGGGGCGATTTTTTTATCTGAAATTTGAACGAGTCTGAATTTGATTGAAATTTGAATAGGTTTGAATACAAATGTTTGAATGGTATGATTGTTTTTTATTTTTTAAGATCTGATAATAAGCCTTAAGTTGATTGTCTTTAGTAACTTAAAACATCTTAAAGCTATTAATTTGACATATATGCCCTTATTTAGTATTATATGTATTGTATATTATATATGTTATATAAACATTTGTAAACAATCAATACGACAAAATCAAAATTAAAATACTACAGTGCAAACAAAATTAAATTGTTAATAAATGTCGTTGGTATGTGTTGCAATTGCTCAACAGTTCAAAGATAGGAAAAGATCGTTTAAAGATTTAACAAAATAGGAATTAAATAAAAATTTGAAGGGTATTTTTCAATATAAAAAGATAGGCAATCCATTCGGATCTTTTCTCATTCAGGTAAAAGCTAGAAAATATAGTTTTATCTATTAAGATATTTTCATCTAAGAAAAAATGTTCGGTCCAAAAAACAATTAACATAAAAAGGTCTGAAGTCTAAGATTTAATCAAATTCAGACTTCAAGTGAAAAAACAATTAGTCCCTTAGTTGTTATCTTCATTGGGTGATCATAGACTTGAAAAGCAAATTACATAAATTCAATGAGCAATAACAAATTTCAAAAACATAAACGAGACAGAAAATCTATTAGCAATTCAAAGTTTAAATTTAACAATGAAAGGGTAAAGGAGTCTTCTTACATATTAAAGTATAAAATTACCTTTATTAACAAAGCCAAAAATTTATTCATTAACATTAATTTCAAATTGCAAAACAAAAACTAAGCATGCCATAACATAAGTGAAGCACCACAATACCCACGTTATCTATCTAATCGATGGAACATAACAAAGTAACAGTAATTCATTTAATCATTATTTTAGAACCAAGGGCAAAATAGGTATTTTGAAGGCAAAGATGGTCAACATTCAACAAAAAATTCATGTAAATATAGTGACCAAAGATGATGTTGTGAAAACTTTTACTCTAATAATAGACATGTAAAACGTATCGTACCGTATCGGTACAGTTCAAAAATTTTGGGTCCATAATACTATTCGTATCGTAAATGGCCCAACAAGAATAATATTTCATGTCATATCGTACCTAGCACTAAAAAAATTTTAGAGGCCCGACAAGGTCCATATGGCGTGACTCAAATGAACCGTGTCGTGCTTAGGACCATGCCTTTTGGTACTTGGCCCAAATGGGGCAAAAATATGTACAAAATTTTTATCTTTAACTTTTAAATTTTTATTAAGAAGACACACATGTATCTTAAAGAGACTAATTAACCCCTTATTTGGGAGCCCTATATATCTCTTCTAAGAAAAATAAGCTTATCTTTAAAATCAAATTGAATTTTTTAATAATCTAAATTTTTTAGAATTTATAAATAACAATTTAAAACTATTTTTATTTATTATTACTATCTTGAATAAAAATTATTTCATTTGCTTTGTTAAAAGTAAAAATCTTAAAATTTTATTTAAACAAATATAGATATACTAGTAAATTTCTAAAAAAAGAAAAGTTTGAATTCTTTATTAATAATTTGAACTAAAAGTATAATTATTCAAATATAGTATAAGAATTCCATCATTATAGTTAAGACTAATTTTGTATTATTTCTTTTGATTGAAAATGGTTCATTTTATGAGATAGGTTAAAAGAGATAAAGATTTATGGGAAGCATTAAAATAGGAGTGCAGAACCAAGTAAACTAAGAGTATAGAAAGCATGAGAGATAAATAGAAAGTATGGAAAGAAAATAAATTTTACTTGACTTTTAATTGCTATAACATTACAATAAAGTAACTTGGTCCCTTATTGTATTCATTTAAATCCAATGATTTATTTCTTTTAATTCAAAATAGACTTATTTTATTAAATAAATTAAAAAATTAACCATGCTAATTCGTGTCTATTCGTGCCAATTCGTGTTTATCGTGCTTTGTGCTTGACATGATTCAATCGTGCTTCATGCCAACACGTTTCATCGTGCCAAACTTTTAAGTCTAGTCTAGTTCAATCCTTATTTCAAATTGTACTGTACAACTACAGTATTCGTGTTCGTGTCATATTCATACTGTATGATTTCGTATTGAACCTTGTCGTGCTTGTGCCCTGTCTGGCCCCGTTTTATATGTCTATTTAAAAATAATAATATTATAAAAAAGAAAATAAAATAAAATAAAATAAAAGGAAAGCTCTAAGAGATTGTTAAAGGAGAGTGTAGAGTTTATAGCAGCGGGATTATTTATTTATTTAAATTTACGCTCCGGCAGATGAATTTGTTTTATTTATTTATTGATTTTACATTCTAGAAAGACTTTTACCAATTGCACGGATTTGTTAATAAAAAAATTCGTTTTCGTGATGTATTATTTTATATAAAAAAGTATGTTAAGAAAAATTAGAGAAGGCATTTATCAAAATTTTATTATGATCAATCAATATTTATTTATTATTTTTTTGACATGAAGTTGGACTGGGCTGTAGCCTCCTCTACTTCGCCATAATAAAAAGAAAAAAAAGAAAAGAAAAGGAAAAAAAATGAGACACTAAACCATCTTATCAGAAATAATGTAGCAAACATGTTTGGCCTTTACTAAAGTACGAATTTGGATACCAGATACTCTAATCTCATTTGTCATTGTCAATGAGCAAGTTTTTGTTTAATTATTTACAAACTGGCTAATTCTTAACAAATTTGGAAAAAAGAAAAAAGATTAGAAAGGGGATAGTCATCATATATAAATAAATATATGAAAAATGCGTACATGGATGATTTTTAAGTAACCTTATGTTTCAAATAAAGAAACATAAGAGATACACTACTTTTGACTTCAATTGTTACGTGGTGGTTATAAAAGCAAATAAAAATGAAAAGAAATTTTGGTGAGGACGGACACATACTATACTTGTATACGTATTGAGGAAGACAAATCTAATAATAATTCGGACACTGCTCATTTCCTTTACATATCGGAAGCATTAATTTATTATTTTATTGGACATGCAGTAAGTACCTAGTAGTTCAATTTTTCGTGCATATGTATGAAATATTATAAAGCTAAAGTAAATATGTACGACTGAAGTAAAGAGATAACTAAGAGCAATTGGAAGCTAGCACTCAAATAAGAGTTTATTTCATTGAAACGGTGTTTAAAACTATTACAAAACTTCGGTTTATTTGAAGCTGTTGGCCACCATTTTTAACCGATCATATAATCATTAAGAGAATAAATTATAGTTTGTCAAATCATAAGCTAATAACCTTTTGATTATGTAAAAGTTAATAACACGTGAATTTCAAGTGGTGCTGAGGCTGTAGCCTGTAAAGTCTTCCGTTCGAAACCCATTATGGCCAAATAGGGAGCTGCCGAAAACTTAGCAAATGAGGCTTAGCCAAATTTTAAACAAATCGCCGTATTTTGCCAACTTTTCAGTCATTCACGAACAACTTTAAACCTAGTCAAAAAGCATTGACACCTAGCTACCTTATGTAATTGTGTGGAAATCCACGTGGTTTATAACATCAAAGACTGTATATATATAGGATCCTTTTCAAGGATTTTATTACTTTGCCGTAACATTGAAAGTTAATGGAAAGTTAGGCTTGATTGGAACATCTAATAATGTTAGTTGTAAGCGTCAAACATGCCATAATTAATCAGTCCAATACACCGCACAGCTAGCCTATTTGACGTAATAATCACTCTATCATGCTTCATGAATCATATCCAGCACGTGCACGTTGGCTTCAAAATTTTTATATTTAATGACATTCTTCGAATATTTATAACTATGCTGATTTCCATTTAGCCTTGGATTCGGTTCATATCGAGTCATTAGCTAGAACAATCAATATCCTATATTATAAAGCGGAATAATATGATTTTAATAATGTGCATGCCTTGTTATCAACATGGTATTTTTGTGTCTTAATTCTTAATTGATTTATTCTCATCGTATATATCAATTAATTGGTAAAGAGTAATGCTACTCATACAAACTATTTATACAAACTCACACGTACAAACTGATGTGGCATCCCTATACGATTGTCATATCACGCATATTCATTAATGTTATTTATTATTAGCATATATTTACCAAATACTGTATTTATTTATCAAATCACATTATGCCACGTTAGTTTGTATGAGTAAATTTGTATAAGTAGTTTGTAAGAATAGCATTACTATAAATCTAAACGCGTAAATCTAAACGCGTAGTATAGAATTATAATTACATCTGTTTTGAATACTGTTGCAACATTACTAACATATTTATGCATGCATGTGTGTGTGTATATATAAATGCATGTCTAATATTGGCCAACATCAACTAAAATATCTGTGCAGGAGTCAGCCGATTTACGCACACACGATATGTAGAGTAGAGAGAGTCCATGCTGCCTCCTGCGTTGCATGCCCGCGGCTGCGGCGTAGGCAGCTGCTGCTGCAGCTTCCCCCTAAAATGTATATAGCATGTACAAACCAAAACAACTAGAAAAAACAAGTAACACAGCAAGATATCATCTCTTTTTATAGGGTGATTAACACCAACTCCCCTCAGATTTCTGGGAAAATACGAAACTCCTAAAGGTTTAGAAAAATTGAATATGCAATAACTTGCCCTCCTGGTCAACTAATTTAATAAATTTTTCATCAATTCCCTTACAATATAATTACATCTCAATTATTTGTTAAAGATTATATTGTAAGGGCGACTTAATGAAAACTTCATTAGATTTGAGGGTAGATTTTTACAATTTCGTCAAACTCTTTGGAAACTTTTTTTATTTTTTCCTTGAAACCTCAGGGAGATTGTTTAATTATCATTACCATAATTTATATATAAAAAGAGAGTTGGCGCACGACTGCATGTGCGTGCGTTATGAAGAGGGATTGTTATGGCCAGGGGATGAACTTCGCAACCAAGCCAATGAGTGTCGACATGGCTGCAACGCCGATGCAAACACACCAATTCTTCAGACCCAATCCCTCCTCCTGATTGATACCTGTGACTATTTCAGAAATTGCCACGTCTAGACTGACGATCGCGCCCACTATCCCCCGAAACCAACAACTCTGATGTAATGTCATTCCCCCGAAAACTTTGGTTTCTCAATCTCCCTTGAATTGATTAGAACAAGGACCTGGCAGATAACAAAACTGTTGAAGACAATGGCATTTATAGCAGTCTGATTTGCTTGAAGAAGTTCTTTTCCCTTGAATTGGATTGCCAACAAAATTCCCGCTTGATAAACAACTTGATTAACAATATTTCTCCACATACTGTTTGAGTTGGTTGTTGACGCAGATGCACCAAGTACTGCGAGGCTTATTGACGTGACCCACCCTGAGCTA
The DNA here is from genome assembly GCA_013180625.2 of Boswellia sacra. Lineage (NCBI taxonomy): Eukaryota > Viridiplantae > Streptophyta > Magnoliopsida > Sapindales > Burseraceae > Boswellia > Boswellia sacra. The sequence continues at coordinate 614,472 of SNVD02012608.1, read as the reverse complement.
ACACAAGCGAATCATGCATAAAACTGTACTAAGAAAATTAACTTATTAAAATATACTATTTTAAGAAAATTTGGCGGAGTCTCTCCTGCCATTTGGACTAATCCCCTTGTCAAGTCTACAAAATTCAACACTTCTAAAATATTTACATAACTATTATCTTCCACTTTGGGACCTTGAGTCCTCTAACAAAACACTGGTCTTCCAAAACAGCCAATATGGCAAACTAAGCCTCCCGTCTCAAATATAATAATTTACAAGTCAAAAGTTTACAACTAGGGTTTTTTAATGCAAGTTTCCTCAAAAATTCATGCATGATGAATGGGCAAAGAATTTTAAAAGGAAACTAAAATAAAATCATTGATGTATATACAGTATCAAAAAATACACATGTATGCAAAAGATCATCTACAGTATTGAAACAAAATATCAAAAGAATGCTCTCAGAGCATCATCAAGTGGCCAACCTTAAGCAGCTACTGGCGTTCCAACTAAATACTGTAATCTCCTTTTTTTTGGGGGGGGGTGGGGTGGGGGTTTGGGAAAGGGGTTTTTAAAAAAAAAAAAAAAAGGAAAAGAAAAGTAAGTATAACTCAGTTAGTGGGGTAAGGTCATTAAAATAATTAAAATTTTCATAAAATAAAATAATACATCATAACAATTAATAATTTAAAATTTTTTTTGACTAATATTGTTAAGAAACTATTTTAAAAAGGATACAAAACAAAGAAGCAAGTCTTTAAATCATTTATATGCCTTTAACATAATCAAATGTTAAATTAAAAAAAAAAATCTAAAACATCTCTATTTGCGTTTAACAGTTAAATCTGATAAATGAGTTAAGCTTCTAAATCTCATGAAAAACCATTTAACATTTTAATTTCTAAATCCTCATAGTTTCACTAATCAAGTACCCAAACTAATTTGGCTAATCATGACGCAGGGCTGGGATCGCTCAGGCCAGGCTATCACTATACTGATTATACGCATGCGCAGAGCTGCCGCCAAAGGGCTAAACGTTCAGATCACAACAGCCCAAAGCCTCTATATGTGTCTGAATGAGTCCCAAAGATCTCTGTATGTCTACTAACTAAATGAATTGGATACTAGCTTAGTAAAACATAAAATCAATTCTTTACTTTAGAGTTGTATCATTATTTTAGAGATTATTTACACTACAAGAAAATTACTCTTTAGCGACCATATTTTCGGCGATGAATGGAAATTGGTAGCAGTATGTTTGATTCTGCAATGAAAGTATACGTTCGCAGCTGAAGGTGGTGGCCAAAGCTGAAGAAATAAAAATTTTTCCAGGGACCAATATTTCGTTGCCATATCCTTATCCAGCGACGAAAACAACTTTAGTCGCAGAAAATCAAGTGATGCAAAATTATGTTTTAGCGACCATTGAATGTTTCGTAGCTGAAAGAAGATTTTCACGACCAATTGTGGTCGCTAAAAAGGTTAAAAGATCTAGTCTCGAAATCATATTTAGCCACCGGAGAAGTGGTAGCTAGATGTCGTATACAGCGACCAAAAGAAATGGTGGCAGAAAATTTCATTCCGCGACCAACATTTTTGTTGCTGAAAGGTTAAGGAAATCGGTTTTCCCAAGTGATTTGGCTACCACAATGAATGGTCGTAGAATGGCACATACAACGACCATATCAAATTGTAGTAGAAAATTTCATTATGTGACCAACATTTTGGTCGCTAAAATGGTAAGGAACCCCCAAGAGATTTGGCTATCACGTTTAAATGGTTGCATAATGATATATACAGCGACCAAATGGGATCGTAGTGGAAAATTACATCCTACGACCAAAGTATTTGTCACTGAAAGGATAGGGAAATTGGTTTTCCCCAAACGACTTTGCTACCACGTTGAATGGTTGCAGAATGGTACATACGACGACTAACGTCATTTTGTAGCTAAAAATAATATTCTATGATAAGATAGATTAGGAAGTTAGTTTTCTAAGTTGGTTGGTCAATGGTTTCATTTGATCATATTAATATAATATGGACAAATAATTTGGCTTTGCTATTATTAAATTATAATTATCTATCAATTACTAAGAAAGTTACTATTTGGTAATATTCTTGAAAAAAAGTTGATTGATATTTCATGAAATCACGCTCATATATTTTTAGCACTACATAACTCCTACGTGTTGTGGTGACAAGTATTAATATTTAATTAATATATTAACAATTACGCACATTATAACAAATAAGTACTTTGACAATTTTTAAAATAATATGTATGTTTTGAATGGCGACTATTTTTTAATCCAACAACAAGATTAATTGCACTTACTATAAAGTTGTATGGTTGTTAATATTATTAAGTTACTAAGACCTAACTTTAATTAATTAACCAATTCACAATATTATATGTTAACGGATCCAGCCAACTACTTAATTCTAATCAATCTAAAATGTCCTATTTCATTAATTGGTTGATTGAATATGTATTAATTAGCTTTTGTCAAACACATGGCTATGACTATATATACAGTGAATGAAATGATACAATTGAGCAATAACTTAATCACTAGTCCCATAATATAATCCCTATTTAACATTGATCTATTTAATAGTTTGTATCGATGATCAACGAATAACTTTTCATTAATAAAAGGAAGATGTTAGGATGTTTCATCAATATTCAAATTACTTAGTATATAACATATCAATATGGTAGAATAGGTAATCAATAAGAGAAGTAAACATTAATTTTATGTATAGTCTTTATAACATAAATTATGAGCTTACTTTAATTGAAATATTAAATAACAAAACTTTAATTATTAGATATATATTAAATTAAATATTAAACAATTAAAATTATATTTTTTAAATTTAAATATTTAGTTTGTAAGTTAAATATAGTACTATTGTTTAATATCAAGTAATCATGACTATAAATTAATTTTAATATTATGTGATCATTTTTATATAATTAAATACTATTAAAAACAAAGAATAACTTTAATTGAAATATTAAATAACAAAATCTTAAATATTAGATATTAAATATTAAATAATTAAAATTAGCTTTTTTAAATTTTAATATTTAAATTTTAGATTAAATATACTATTATTTAATATCCAGTAATCATGACTACAAATTAATTTAATTGTAAATTAAATATACTATAGTTTAATATCAAGTAATCATGACTATAAATTAAGTTTAATATCATACGATCACTTTTGCATAATAAAATAGTATTAAAACAAATTTTAACTTAATAGGCTTTAGCCTATAAACCGAAACAATAAGCGCCCAAATTTCATAAGGCGGAAAACTAAAAAATCCCCAAAATTTTCATCTTTCCAATATCAAAACCCTAAATCGTGAACTCTTACCACTGCATCGTGAAACCAAAATCCCCTAAGCACACTTGATCCCTAAAATCTCCACTATATCAAAGAAGTTGTGACTGATTCAAGATATTCATAGTGGCTAATAGAGTTTCAAAAATGGGTTGAAATGGTTTCTTTAATCTACTAAGCACACTTGGGCTCTAAAATCTTATGTTGTTTAGTCAAAGATCAGTTCCAGCGTTTTGTTAGAACAAGCTCCATTATTCATCTCATGGTTTCTGGCCAGTGTTTGGTTTACGAATCTACTTCCAATGTTATTGGTAACTATCGATTGCATTTTGTTTTTAATCTTTTGTTTGTTTATGTTTTTTAATATTTTTAATGTTTTTAACCATTGGTTGTATCCTTCATTTTTGTTTGTAGGACTGGAGGATCTTAAGAAAGGGTTGATTCTTTGTCTTTGTAACTACGCTTTTTAATATTTTACTTTGGAAGGCTGTAGGTACAGGTGCTTTATCTATATTCAGCTTAGTTCTTTAATTGTTAAATCTATTTTAACTGCTAATGACGAAAGTATTAGATCTAATCTTCAACAATCTGAATCTTGGTTACTTTATCTAACCTTTGTGATTGCAAGTAAAAAACAGACTATCATTGGCTTATAAATTAACAAGACTTTTAATTTGTTTTTTACTCTAAAGCGCATATTGCAACAAAAATATACCAATATAAGACTTTGTGGCCCACATTCTTTGATTTCATTACATTGATTATGTCTAATAGTTTAGAAGTATTCCAATTTGTTTTATTATAAGACTTTTCGTCCCATATTCTTTGATTTTACTCTAAAGTTTGATGCAACACATTAATATATACAATAAAGTAATCTAATAAACAGCTAGATTCTCTTCTTTTTCCAAAATCAAAATATTATACACATTGATTTTTTTTACTTTTTAATTGTAAGTGGGACTACAGCTTCTATCTTGTGTAAAGTAAGAGATTATTTTTTATATTGTTCACATGTAGGTAGTGGGTGGGGACAAATCTTGTTCACTTCTTTATTGTTTGATATTTGTATAAGGATGGACAGTTTTCGTTTGGTTGCCTACATCAAGCAATTGTACACAGAACATTTTATCAGTTGGAATTGAAGTGATCTTCAAGCTTAATTAATATATTTGGTTCAATTGTACAACATGGGATGGGAATGTAAATTTAATAATTATATACATATAACTAGAAAGATTGATTCAATAACGTCTAGTTATTTCATGTTCGTATGCTGAGTATTTAAGGTGTGAAGATTGATTTATACATTCTATCAAAGATTTTTTAATACAGCATCATATCATGTTTGCAAGAGCATATAAAACTCTCATATGTGCAATGTAGTATGTCCTTTAATCAAAACTACATATTTGCTTTAATCAAAACTCTTAGATGCATCCGATTCTTCATCTTGTTCACAATCAACTATAACTTGACTTCTTATTGATCATTTATATAAATCATTAAATATCATTGAATGATAAAGAATCTAATAAATGTAAATCATTAAAAACCATATAAATCAAATGTCAATATAAAATATTGAATTCAATGCCCAACATTTGACTAATATATAACATAAAAATGTTACATGACTTGCTTTTCTTTTTGTCTTTTTTTGGATATTGATCTTTTACGATTTGAACTCCATTCAAATGTTCTTATACTAATAAAATTGGGGCTTGTGGTTGCTATTGGCAAGCAGATATGGTTGTAGCTTACACTAGACCTATTGTATTTGACAAAAAAAAATTATGGATATTTGTTTTGTACATGCGTTTCTTGTTTCAATATTTTAGTCTATTAAAAAAAGTGTTCTAGAATTTGTCTATATATCAAATGTTTATCAAATCATGGATGAATATTGTAATGTTGCCACAGTATATAAAAAAGGTATACTCTTCAAAACTGAACTAGACAATTTATAACTAAAAAAAAAATATTAGTGTTACTTTGAAAACCGAACATACAAAAAATTGGTTGCATCTCCATCGAAAGGTTTCCAATATAAAATAAGGGAGTAGTACTTTCAGCTTTATTTTTTATTGTTAAAATTACTCGTCATGACTATTTTTCTGTCGCATACACACCCTTTCTTTTATATTTTTTATTTTGGTTTAATTTTCTATGTGATATATATTGGATTCCGAATTGGATTAATTAAGTGTTAGAATAATAGTGTTACTTTTCTTGGATTCAAAGTATGTGCTCTGACAAACTGCTTGGTAACAAAGTGAAAGAGACTTGTGTACATACCAATTAAAATGTAAATTTTTGCCCACTTAATAGTGCCTCAATTATGATTACCTATAACTTTTGAGATGATTTTTAAATTATTTTTTGTACAGCTTTGGAGCATAGGCTGGTGGTGAAGAAGGTTTTACAAATCTTTTATTGAGTGCTAAGTGTCAAGGAAAGCATTGTATTTTTTTAGGTATGTTTTTATTCTATTTATACATTAACATGTATTAAATTTTTCTATTAGCCTTGCTTATTGATTATTCTATAAATAGACATGTATTGGATATTAGTTGTAACTGTCTTAATGATTGCTTATAGTCTGTATATCCATGCATGTGTTGCATATTACTCTTAAGCATGGATTCATATCCTTTTATATTCTCTGTAGACATGTATGAACTATAAGTTAAGTGTAGGTTTACAACCTGTTAGAATAACAAAAACTATACACTTATTAGGGCCGATAATGGATAGATCTTCGACTCGACTTCCAAATAGACTTTGTAAGGAATATGTTGACGGTGTAAAGTCGTTTATAGTTGTTGCAAAAAATTATTTGAATGAGAATGGGGAAGTTCACTGTCTTGTCAAAATTTCTTTTGGAAATCCTTGGATGTTGTTGAAACCCACTTATACAAACCAGGGATATCACCAAATTACCAAAAATGGATATCACGGGGAAGAACTTGACTTTTGGACTACTAGTAGCATAAATTATATAAATAGAGTACCGAGAGTTGATAATGATGCGAATATTGAGGATGAGGATAATGAGATGTATGAACTGATACATGACATATATGGTCCGTCATTCATGGAAACATTTCACTCACAACCATCCAACGAAGAGAATACAACAATTCATTGTGATGAAGCAGATGAAGAGGTTCATAGTTGCTTTAGTTTGTTGAATGAAGCCCAAAAGAGTCTGTTTCCTGGGGCTAAGATGTCAACATTGAATTTTGTATTGAAATTGATGCATGTAAAAGTTCTTAACAATTGGAGTAATAAGTCATTAGATATGTTGCTTCAATTGTTGAAGAATACTTTACCTGATGATAATAATCTACCAAAGTCAACATATGATGCAAAGAAGATGTTAAAGGACTTGGGCTTAGGGTATGAAGTTATTCATGCATACAAATATGATTGCGCTTTGTTTTGGAAAGAAAATGATTTGTATGAGAGGTGTCCAGTATGTGATGAACCACAATACAAACCCTATACTGGTAAAGGGAAGAAGGTGGCATAAAAAATTCTACGATATTTCCCCTTAAAGTCTCAGTTGCAACGACTATTTATGTCACGATATACAGCTAATGACATGAGATGGCACAAAGAGAAGCAAGTGGCTGAGGAAGGTGTTTTGAGGCATCCAACTGATGGTGAAGCATGGAAAGATTTTGACAACTTATATCTGTGGTTTGCACAAGATCCATGCAATGTGAGGTTGGGTCTTGCAACCAATGGATTTAATCCTTTCGGTAATATGCATAACTCGTACAGTATATGGCCTATTGTACTTATACCATATAATTTACCTCCATGGAAATGTATGAAAGAGCCATTTATGTTTATGTCATTGTTAATACCAGGTCCACATGCACCTGGGAAGGACATTGATGTGTACTTGAGACCGTTAATTGAGGAGTTGAATGATTTGTGGGTAGTTGGTGTACATACCTATGATGCATCTAGAAAAGTTTATTTCAAGATGGATGTAGCAATTATATGGACAATCAATGATTTTCCTGCTTATGGGAATCTTTCTGGATGGAGTACAAAAGGTTACATGGCTTGTCTCGTTTGTAACAAAGAAACTTTCTCTCAACCAATATGAAGTAAAGTATGTTACATGGGACATCGTCGATTTTTGCCCATTGATCATCCATGGAGGAATAGTCTATTATACAATGGTGAAAAAGAACAGGGGGAGGCACCGTACTTATATTCAGGATATGACATTTTGAAACAGTTTGAAGAGTTTAATGAGTTAAAGCTAGGGAAGAATCCAAAAAATACAAATAGAAAAAGAAAACGAAGAGTTGAAGAATTAAATTGGACTAAGAAAAGCATATTTTTTGAGTTAGAGTATTGGGCAAAGTTAAAGATGCATCATAATTTGGATGTCATGCATATTGAGAAGAATATATGTGACAGTCTTGTTGAGACTTTATTGAATATTGATGGGAAGACTATGGATACTAACAAGGCAAGACTTGACCTAAAAGAGATATGTGTTTTAGACCAGAGTTGCATTTGCAATATCAAGGTAATCGAATTTTGAAGCCCAATGCATGTTACACATTAACTTCAATTGAAAGAAAAGAATTTTGTCAATTCCTATCATCAATCAGGTTTCCTGATGGATATGCCTCAAACATTGCAAAGTGTGTGGATGTCAAAGAAGGTAAATTATTAGGCCTCAAAAGTCATGATTGTCACGTACTATTGGAAAGCCTCCTCCCAATAGGAATACGTCCATACTTATGGAAGGATATCTATTCAGCTGTTATAGAATTGTGTAACTTTTTTTGACAATTATGTGCCAAAACAATAAATTTGTCAAAATTGGAAGATCTAGAGAAAGGAATTGTGCTCATACTTTGCAAATTTGAACAAATCTTTCCACCAGCATTCTTTGATATAATGGCACATTTGATAGTACATTTGCTGTAAGAGGCAAAATATGGGGGTCCAGTTGGATTTAGGTGGATGTATCCAATTGAGAGGTAATTTTTTTTTATCTTGTTGAGCAATATAAATCATCGTACTTCCTCCTAAAAGTATAATAATGCAATTCGCTAATTAATCTTTATAAAACAGGCTTTTGGGAAATATAAGACTTATGTTGGTAACAAAGCTCATCCTGAGGGATCAATTGCAAAAGGTTACATTCGTAATGAGTGTAACAATTTTTGTTCTATGTATTTAAATCAAATTGAAACAAAGTTCACTCGTGTTGAGCGAATCAATGACCGTGGACAATGTGATCAAGGAATATCAGTTTTCTCCCAAAATGTTGTACCTCTAGGAGCCTAAAAAATGAAAATGTTATCTCTACAAGAGATTAACAGACTCCATTGGTACATCTTAAACAATTGTGAAGAGGTGAAACCATACTTAAAGTAAGTCATCTTATAAAATATTTAATTTACACTATGTATTCCATTTTATACGTAAGTTACACACAATTGTCCTAACATGCATCAAAACTCTTATGTAGTGAGCATATTAATTTGTTGCAAAGGCAAGGTATAACAAATTTAAACATAGAATAACAAAAGAGCTTTCCAGAGTGGTTTGACAAACATGTAAATAGTGTAGTACCGCTTACTAATATGAATTGTTTTTTATAAAGAATAAAACATATACTGATTTTTTTATTAATATATAGAGGAAGGAGTTACTTTCTCAGGGGCTGACAACGAAGAATGATCCTTTGTACATATTGGCAACTGGGGTTGACTTTAGGATAAATACTTTTTTAGAATGTGATGTTAATGGAGTGCATTATGTTATTGAAGAGAGAGATCAAAGATTAACAACTCAAAACTGTGGAATAGTAGTATTGGGTGAACATGAAGATCTAGAAATAGAATTTTATGGGACATTGTCAAATGTCATAAACTTAAGATATGGTTCCACAGACCGACTCACTTTATTTCAATGCAAGTGGTTTGACATAAATCCAAAAAAGAAAAGGATTCATCATAATTACCATCTTGTATCTGTTAATACTACGCGAACATGGTATGATGAAGATTCTTTTATTCTTGCATCTCAAGCACAACAAGTAATTATTGATGATCCAAAACTTGGTGAAGGGTGGAAAGTTATGGGTAAAATAGATCAAAGAGGGTTATGGGATACATAAGAGAAAAATGAGCTAAATGAAGAACAAGATGACATTAATGAAGGTTTTGAAAATGACCTACACTGCCAAGATGAGGGAGCAGAATATTGTGTCTTCTTAGTTGAAGAAGATGACTTAGAAGTTAGAGTGTTCAATAGAAGTGATGTCGAACCAGATGAACTTAATGATCAAAGTTTGGGATTAAGCACAAGTCAAAGAAAAGATGACTTAGACGACTTCATATGTGATACACAAGATGAGGATGATGAAGTTCTATCAAATCATGAAAGTGATAATGAAGAATTACTACAATCTGAAGATGATATTGATGTTGAATCAGATTAATGTTAGTTTTTCATTAAAATTGAATTTTATGTGTAAAACTTTGCATCTTTGCCATATTTGTATTTATGTTTAAGTATTATTTTCTCTTTTCATGCCTATTTATATGTATAACTATTAATGTTATGTAGTATGTGTTTTAGATGGCTCCTGGTGTATGTAAAAAAGCAAAGGTTGTGAGCACCTCTTCTGTTAACATAAGTGCTCACGCAGATGAGGTTACGCGAAATCCTACTCAACCTTTGAGTGGCACAGGTAAGTTGGCTTAAAATTTTTTAGTCAAACTCATGCTTTTTTATTATACATAGAAACATTTAAAAGTATTATTTCCCATTAAAATGATATGTTTTGTAGGTTCGCACCCTATACAACGCAACACTCGTGGTCCTACTCGATCTGTGGGAATTGATAAACAAGTAACTCAAACAGGTAAATTAGTTGTGGAAATTTCAAAAGAAACTGGGAAAGTTGAGGGAAAGAATGCAAATAAGCTTTCCTCTGAATGTGGGGTCATCGTTAGAAAATCTGCTCGACAAAATCATTTGTCATGGACAAAGATACCTTGGAAAGATCGCTCAGAGTTTTTTGATCGTCTTCTAGTATGTTTAACAACAATTTTAAACAATGATGATATCCATGTATTTTATTTATTAATTTGTAATTGATTGACCTTATGTGTGTTTTTTTTTTCAAATAATATAGGTGAATTTTGACTTAGATTTAAGTCAAGAACATGTTATTCGTTGCCTTAATGAACTTATGAGTGGTCGTTACAAAGACTATCGCTATGATTTGAATAAGGAATTTGAAAATATGGGGGCAAATCAGGAAGCACGATCATATCCACCACCCTGGTGTTCATGAGGAAGGCTGGGAGTACTTATGTGATTTATGGTCTACTACGAAGCATAAGGTAAAAACTTTATATTTTATTTTTAGTAATTGCTGCTTATGTTATGTAGAACCTTCTATCCATGACATTAAATATAGTATATTGGTGAGTTAGAGAATTGGATTTTATAATCTCTAACTTGTTTTTATTAACTTTGTTTGCTATTGTTAAATGGAAAAAAAAAAATCTCAATTTGATGATAGTGTGAAACTAGAGATTCCATGTTTTTCCTTTATGTTTTGATATTGTTAAGGAGTGCTTAATTTATTGAATTTCTTATAGGTGCTTATATTCAATTATTTATGTTAGGTTGAACGTTTTATCCATGACATGAGATGTAGTATAATGATGAGTTTGTGAATTGCATTTTGGAATACATTTCAGTTGTTTTCATTATCTTTGCATGCTATTTTAAACTAAAAAATATTTGAGAGTTTGATGATAAAGTTATGGAACAGGAGGTTCCAAGTAATTCTTTATGCTGTGATTATTAAGAAGTGCTCAATTTTACAGTATTACAGGTTTCTTGACATTTATTATAAAAACAAATGAAGCTCTGCTGAAATATTTTGAAATTGTTTTATTGTAAGCTTTTTGATAGTAAAATGTTATGTATCTATATATGATTTAGGAAAAATGTGAGACTAATGCGAAAAATAGGGAAAAACTCCCTTTCAATCACTGTAGGGGGTGCAAATCATTTACTGTAGGGGGTGCAAATCATTTTCATCTCATCGTTCAGATTACTCTATGGTAAAATTAATTTATTAACTTCTAGCTAATTTTTGTTATTATTATTGTTACAAAATGTATACTTAACAAATTCTTTTACATTTGTGTACATTTTTGTAGCGCTTGGGTGAGACACAATGCTTTTCAGATCTTTTTCAATCTACTCATCATACTACAAAAAAAAGGATGGATTAATGATGTTGCACGGGAGAAATATGTAAATCTATTTATATTTTTATTTAATTCTTTTACTATTTTATATTTATTTCTTCAATTTGATTCACCATTTATGTTTTTAAATTTGTAGCAAGAGTTACGCCAGTTGGAGGATTCAAATGCTCAAAGGGAGACAGAATATAGTGAGGTTGAGATGTCTCAAAGAATCTTCGGAAAGAAATCTGGATATGTTAAAGGATTGGGAGTGCGTATACAAGGTTCTCATGGTCACCCAATGACTTCATCTATCATTCATCAAGAATTGCTCACTAAGATAGAGACACAACAAGCTGAGCTACAGTCCACCCGATCTGAATTGGTTGAAACACAGTCTTTGATAAAAGCACAACAAACTGAGATAACCGATTTGAAGGCTAAGTTTCAATCAATTGAGACTTATTTACAGACTTTGGCTCTTAGTCAGTTTGCTTCATCATCATCACATAGATCATGACCACCACCATAGTTTCATCACTACCATCTTATTATGTTTTTGGCATTAAAATTATATAATGGGATTTGTTTTTGTTATGGATATCACTACCATCCTACTTTGGCATGGATATTTTGTGTTACAATTTTTTTGGTCATGTATATTTTGTCTTATAGGATTCTTTGTTACTTTTGTTTCAAGTTTACATGAATACTTGATTTTTGTGCTAAAATTTTTTGGGTCATGCATATATTTGATTCAATGATCCTTTGTCTTACAAATGTATTGTGATGAATATAAAATTTAATCAAAAATAATTTATGGCAAATTATACAAATATCAATGTCAAATCTTTTTGAAAGCCAAAAACATTTAAAAAATAATTTGATCAGCTTGGATAACAGACCTTTTAGCGACCAAAGTAATAGTCACTAGAAAATTAGAGGCTTCTTGCCTTCAACAATCCACTTCTAAATTTGTATAATCTGCGACCAACAATTTGCATAAAACACCAATTGTACTGTACCTTCTGGGACCAATGTTGGTAGCCAAATTACACAATCCGCGATCAAATCCTTCCTCTCTATATATAGTATATCGTCTCCAAAAGTATGCAAGTTTAAGACATTTGGAGACCAAATTTCTTAAATTCGGCAACCAATATCTCGTCACTATATATCATGAATCAGCTATGAAATATTGGTAGCCAAATGTCGGCATCCAGCGACCAAATATGGTCGCCCAATATGTATCTACAACGACTAACTTTCATCGCGAAATTAAGCAATCAGCAACCAAAATTATTCGTCGCTATATGAAAATATAGTCTCCATTAAGGATATTCAGCGACCAAATTACATATTTGGCAACGCAAATGTCATCGCTAAATCTCATGAATCGGCTACGAAACAGTGGTAGCAGAATATCAGCATTTAGCGACCACTTGTGGTGGCCAAATCTTTACCTACAGCGACCAACATTAGTCGCCAAGTTATGGTTGGTGATGACATACAAATTTCGTCGCTATGATTTTTTGCCACGAGGCTAGCGCGACCATTTAGCGACCAACTTATTTTCATCGCTACAACTTTCGGTGACCACTTATTGTTTTTGGCGACCAACTTTATTGGTAGCTAAAAGGTGATTTTCTTGTAGTGAATTAGGAAATTGACTTTACTTTTAAATATCTAAAATATTAACCAGTTCATTCTAATAAACTAAATAGACAAAATTTGGTAAACTATAAAAAATTGCTTGATAAATAAATAAAGGAAAATAGCTTTACTAAACGCAATAAAGCTTTGCTAACATGCATAGAGATAGAAATTTATAATTATAATTCAAATATTTGTAAAAACACATTTTTTCCACTCACAATCTCGGGGATCAACTTGTGTGGCAACCCCTTCCTCGATCGAATTTAGATCCAGACTTGAAACCGCAGTCTCACCTAGGGGAAAAGTGAAATAATACTTGTTAATAACACCCAATCACATAATTAGACAGAAACACTACTTGTACGAACCTTAGAGAAATAGACTAAAAATTTAATAATCTCTCAAATGATGTTTCCAAGAGTTACAAAAGGCTACAATAATCACAAATATTCTAAAACACCAAATCTAAGGAGAAGTTTCTAAAAATCTAATTTAGGATAAAAATTGAATAAATGGGTAAAAATCAAATTAATCCAATACTCACTAATTATTCCAATTGAATGAGAAAGAATCTAGTTTCCATCAAAACATAAGAAAAACAAGTCTAATCATGCATAGAAATCTCCTTTCTCTCTCTAATTTCTCTCTCCAAATAATTTTCCACATGTTAATAATTCCTCTCTAATGAATGTCTAAAGGTAGAAATCAAAATAAGCAATTATTTGAACTAGACGGTGGAGGAATTACCTCAGAAAGCCCTCCAAAGCCAAGAAAATTTCCACTTGTTTAGCCTAACCCCACCATTTCTCGCTCTTGGCTTCCCCTCTTTGTTTCTCTTCTTCTATTTCTTTGCTTTTATTTTAATTTGTTCCTTATATAAATGAGATAAATTTAATGAAAATGGGTTGGACTAGTTCTTAATTTCGAATGGTCTAGGCCTTATTAAATTTTAAAAAAATCCATGGGCCATTTAACTTATTGCTACAATAAGAGCTAGAGGTCCCAAGAAATCCATAACTAGGATCACCCAAAATAGATGAAATGGTTCAAAAGGAACTTGACTGAACAAAATTGCAAAAACTTAATTTAGTGCTAATGCAACTAGATTAAGAGTGAGTTTTAGCTAGAAAAACTTTTGAAAGTTGTTGCGTACACATCGATCGAACTTTAAAGTATCAACAATAGTTGCAAACTTCTTGTCCAAGATGACAATGTCAGAGTGCCCTTTTGCCATTTTTGCGCTTTTGTTGCTAAGTAAAACTCCCACATTTGCTTCCTTCAATGATGGAGAATCGATAGTACACGTTCCAATTACTGCAACGATGTGCCCCTTCTATTTTAAACTAAATCATCAAAAGCTTGTCCACTGGGGAAGCATTTGCCGTTTCCCTGATCTTATAGATCATAACTGCCCAAACGTCCTCGGGGTGGCTTTGAAGTACGGATGCTTTAACCATTGCTTCAACATCGTCTTCTTCAGGCTTAAGAATTCCCCAGTTGATTGCAATTAATCTTGCTATGTTAATATCATCCCCCAATATTAGCTTTATCTTAACCTTGATTCTAGACAACTTTCAATAGCCTGTTTCACCACAGATTCATATGGATTTTTCAAGGCCACTAGTAAGGAACAATAGAAAGGATACAGAGTTTTGGATAGGAAACATTTCAATATATTTCTTAGAAGATGAAAATACAAGATTGGAGCAATTTCGAGAGGGCTCCTCTCTCCTCTAACCAATTTCTTTCCAGATCTCTCTCCCTCTATTCTTCCCTCACTCCTCTCTTTTAATTCCTAATTCTCAAAAGCCAAATACCTAACTAACTAATTCCTTTTAACAAACTTTCCTAGCTAGCACTTATTCTTTTCCTACAGCCTAAATTCCACCCTAACCTAAGGTAATCCTATAAGGGCCTGATCTCACGTTCTTTTAGCCCTCGTAGTATAAGTCAGCTTAACCAGAGGCCTATCCTACCCAAAACAACCTTGTCCTCAAGATGGAATATAGGAAATTGATTAGAAATCAACTCATAAGGTTCCCAAGAGGATTCAAATCCTGGTAGTCCCTTCCATTTGATAGGCACTTCATAAATTCTTCATGAACCATTGTTTATCCAGCGAGAATTTACGACTTGTTCAGGTTCCACCATCCACTCAAGGTTAGCATGCAATTGAAGAGGTAGTGGGTGACACATGTCCCCAGCATCCAAAGCTTTTCGCAGCTATGAAACATGAAAAACTGGATGAACAGCAACATGTGCCGGCAGCTCCGATTTGTAGGCAAATGGCCCAATTCTCTGTGGAACCTTATAGAGGCTAAAGAAACAAGCTGCTGGTTTTTCATTTACCCTTCTAGCCAAAGAATGAAGTCTATAGGGTCTTAGTTTTAGGTAAACCAGATCCCCAACCTCAAATTGAATGTCCATTTTATGTTGGTCAGCTCTCTGCTTCATTTAAGATTTAGAACGAGCCAAATGTAATTTGAGCTTATCAAGAATGGCATCCCGGATCTGTAAATATTCATCCACTACTACCATTACTGTAGAGTTGCATCCATAGCGTAATAAGGGGGAAGGATCTCTACCTTAAACTATGTTGAAGGAAGTGGTGTTAGTGGTAGTAGGGTAAGTTATATTGTACCAATATTCAAGCCAAGCCAACCATTTAATCTAATGCCTTGGTTTGTCATAAGAGAAACACCTTAGATAAGTTTCCAAGCACCTTTTTACCACCTGGATTTGTCCATATGTTTTAGGATGGTAGGTAGTGCTTCTCATAAGGAAAGTCCCCTGCAAACGAAATAGCTCAACCAAAAAATTGCTAATGAAAACTTTATCTTGGTTTGACACTATAGACCTAGGCACGCCATGTAACAGAATGATTTCTTTCATAAATACTATAGCCACGGTCTTGGCCAAATAAGGACATTTTAAGGGAACAAAGTGGGCATGCTTACTAAGGTGATCAACCACTACCAAAACAGAATCATTTCTTTCAGATTTAGGTAACCCTTCAATGAAATCCATCGATATATCCTCCCAAATCCATCGATATACCTTCCCAAATCCTCTCAGGCAGTGGTAAAGGTTGAAGTATACCTGCAGATGACAAAGCTGAATATTTACTTTGTTGGCAAATTTGGCATTGATTTACAAAATCATGGATGTGCTTCTTCATTCCTCTCCAATACAAGTCAGCAACAATTCTTTTATAAGTTCTCAAGTATCTTGAAGGTCCTCCCACTAGACTGCAGTGAAATTTGTGCAAAATTTTAGAAATAAGCTAAGAATTTTCTGGCAATACTAGCCTTCCTTTATAGAGCAACCTTCATTGTTCCAACTTATAATTAGGCCAAGAGCCCTCACCTTTACTTAGTTCTGATTTGATCCTTAACAACTGCTGATGATTGTTAACCTCAAATTCTATCTCTTTTAGATCCAGGATTTGTGGGATAAAAATGGTAGCAAGTCTATATTCGGATGTAACCTGAACAAAGCATCTACTGCTTTATTCTCTAGACCAGGGCTATATTGAATCTCAAAACTATATTCCATCAACTTGGAGAGCCATCTTTGGTGCTTTGAACTAACTTCTCTTTGTTCTAGTAAAAATTTTAAACTCCACTGATCTATTTGGACTATAAATTTCTACCCCAAGACATAATGTTTCCATTTTCAAATGGCAAGGACAATGACCATAAGTTTGCATTCATAAATGGACTTCAAACGAGCCCTGTTAGAAAGTACTTAACTAAGATTTGCCATGGGATGCTTTCCTTGCATCAAAATAGTTCCCACTCCATAGCCTAAAGCATCAGTCTCAATGATAAAAGATTAGAAAAAATCCGGAAGGGCTAGGACTGGAATAGTGGTGAGAGCAATCTTCAACTTTTGAAAAGCTTCCTCTACCTCTTTATTCCACCCAAAAGCATCTTTCCTCAGTTGTTGTGTGAGTGGCCAAGAAATAGTGTCATGCCCTTTTACATATCTTTTATAACATCCAGCCAACCCCAAAAGTCCCTGCAATTCCCTTAATGTTTTTGTTGTTGGCCACTCCCTAATAGCATCCACCTTTGAAGCATCTCCAGCCACCTCTTCTAGAGATACAATATGTCCTAAATATTCAATTTCCATCTATCCAAACATACACTTCTTAGCATTTGCATACAATTGATGTTCCTGTAAGATGGATAAAACTACATCCAAATGCCTTAAGTGATCTTCCTAGGATTTGTTGTAGACAAGAATATCATCAAAGAACACAAGCACAAACTTGCATAATTAGTCTTGAAAAATGAAGTTCATCAGTGATTGGAATGTGGCTGGAGCATTCGTAAGTCCAGATGGCATGAATAGGAACTCGTAATGCCTTTCCTCAATCTTAAAAGCTATCTTTGGAACATCTGTAAGTGATAATCTGATTTGATGTAAACCAAATTTTAAGTCTAACTTTGAAAATATAGATCCCCATGTAACTCATCAAATGACTCATCTATCGCCGGTATTGGAAATTTGTCTGGAATAGTGGCCTTAATTAGGGCTTCATAGTCTAGATTGAATCTTCACCCCCCATCTTTCTTTTTAACTAAAAGAACTGGACTGGAAAAAGGACTAATACTTGATTGCATCACCCCTGCATCTAACATCTCATGCATCAAGCGTTCTATCTCTACTTTCTAGGTATAAGGATACATATAAGGTCTCACATTAATTGGCTGAACCCTTTCCCATAATCTTATCATGTGGTCAGTTTCACGGATAGAAGGCAACGTTGAAGTTACTCAAAGACTTGCTGATGTTGCTGCAACGAATATTGGATCTTACAAGTTAATTCCTCTTCTTTATGTGCCTCTAGTCCCACTGTTAGACAACTTAATTCCAGCATGATTTCTCCTCTTTCCTTTTTAATAGTCTTTACCATAGACTTAATGGACACCCTAGATTTACACAATCCTACATCCCCTTTTAAGGTTATAGTAGATTTGCCTATTTGGAATTGCATTGTCAGTAGCTTCCAGTTTACTTGCATGTTGCCCAAACTCTTTAACCACTTCAATCCTAGGTTCACATCATTCCCCCTCAGATTAAGAGGCAAGAACTGCTCGATGATAGTCATCCCCTCAATAGATCAAACAACCTCTCTACAAATTTCCATACCAATAACGGCAACCCTCATTCCTATCACCACCCTATAATTAGTAGTAGATTCCAACGTAATTCCTAATTTCTAAACCAGGTGAAAGGAAATGAAATTATCTGATGCCCCATAGTCAATCAAGACAATTATCTCATGGTCAGAGATGGTTCCTTTCAACCTCATAGTCCTTGGCGTTTTCAACCCAACAACTAAATTTAGGGACAACTCTACTGTTCTGAATCTAGTTTAGTTCCAATATACTCTACCTCCTCCTCCACCACTAGGACTTGTAATTCTCAGTTCTTGCAGCAATGTCCCATGATAAATTTCTAGTCACACCGGTAGCACAAGCCTCTTTCCCTTTTCAGTTGCAGTTCGACATCAATTAATCATCGGACCATTGATTCTCTACGAGGAGCTGGAGGTCATTTTGATAATGCCACGACTTTCACTAGGAAAGGAGTGAAGCTTCGTAATCTGTATGATAAGCAGCTGGGTTGCTACGAATGGGCCTGTGATGTTGGGCTCTTTAGAGTTTCTTGTTATGGTATTTCTGTCCTCCACACGTTGGGCCATTGTCATGATTTGGGCTAGCCCAGTGGGTTGTATTAAATGAATTTCAGCCTTAATATCTTATTTAAGCCTATTAATAAAAATGCTATCCAAAATTTCATTTGGCACCCCTTTTAAAGAAGCTGAGAGTATTGCAAACTCACGTCGATAATCAGCCACCATTCCCGATTGTTAGATTGCTAAAAACTATTCATATAGTGATCCCGTTTGAGTAAGTCTGAACCGATTAAGTAGTCGTTGTTTGAATTCTTAGCAATTGGAAATATCTTGTTGAGTTTCTTTCCACTGTAATCATGACAGCACCTTACCATCTAAGTTTATTGCTGTTGTCTCCAATTTTTCTGTCTCAGTCAGATAATTGATGGTGAAATACCTCTCAGCCTAAAAAAGCCACCTATCAGGATTTTCCCCAGAAAAAATGGGCATCTCTAATCGTCGCCTAGATCGCGACTCAAAGTTGGTTCCACCCATTGATTCCAACAAAGTCCCATGAACTTTACTGTTGCTAGCTCGAAAAAGTTACTTTCTGGAGTGATTTTCTAGGGATTTTCCAATGCCTTTAGTATCTTTGTTAGATTCAAGGCCATCTGATCCAAATATTATTCCAATCCAGGTAAACGCTGCAACTCTATCCTTATGTCTTCATCTTCCTTCTCCATTGTTTCCAGTCTAACCTCAACCTTGGGAGCATCCAAGATCCTAATGCCCTGATACCAAAATGGTAGGGAACAATAGAAAGGATGCAGAGTTTTGGATAGGAAACACTTCAACATATTTCTCAGAAGATGAAAATACAAGATTGGAGCAATTTCAAGAGTGCTCATCTCTCCTCTAACCAATTTCTTTCCAGATCTCTCTCCCTCTCCTCTTCCCTCACTCCTCTCTTTTAATTCCTAATTCCCAAAAGTCAAATAACTAACTAACTAATTCCTTTTAACAAACTTTGCTAGCTGGCATCTATTCTTTTCCTACTAGCTAAATTCCAGCCTGACCTAAGGTAATCCTGTAAGGGCCTGATTTCACATTCTTTTGGCCCTCATAGTATAAGTCAGCTGAACTGGAGGCCTATCAGCCACAAGAGCCAGTAATGTTAACCCACCATTAGTGAGTTCCAATACTTCTTGTTCTTGGCTTCTTCAACTCGTTTGCTAGCAAAAGCGAAGCACGGGGGACTATCGGCAGTCATATTTTCAATAATCTTCTTGAACATATCTTTTTTTGCGCCCATCTAGAGTCTGCAAGTTTCTGTGCATATCGAAGTAATCTATGGAGCGGGACAGAAGTATCTCTGGAGCTCCTTTGCAGTGCATATCAACAAAACTCTTGCTCGTATTTTCTCCATTCCGTTTTAATAAGAACCGGCACCCAATTAGATTCTTATCGAGATCAAAAGCTTCAATGATCCAATTTCCCTTTATTTCCTCCCTATCAACGCCCAGAACCTGATAAGCCAGTAAAGAAATCCATAATCATGTGCAGAATTAGATTTGTTTACGCTAATTCCTTCTCGCAGTGCATTAAGGACATCAGTATTGACTCGTTCCAGTGATTCTCCGAAATTGTCCATACCAATCCATAAGTCGATCATCTTCTTGTAATCCAAAGAGAAATCACTCGTTTTACCAGTATATATTATGTTTACAAAGCCAATTGTACCACTGACTGAGAGATTTCAAACTTTGGCCGCTCCATAACTTGGCAGTTTCTTTGCTGCATATGCGGAAGAGATTACTAACCCCAAAGGCAAGCCATCTTTTATAGCAAACACCAATATGCAGATCTTTAACAAACCTAGCTCTTCCACCTTGCTTCTCGATGATTCCTGTGCCCTCAGCCGCTATTGTCTCCTTTGTGTCTTTCATACCTATATTGCTTTGCTCGTGGCTGTCATCGCACCCAGTTTTCCATATCAAACATTGAAGAACTTGCACCATGAGAATAAGCAAGGTGAGTAGCAAGCCAATCTTTTCCAAACGGGAGTTTATCTTTTCAACCACAATTTGTAACTTTGATTCCTCATTTTGATCACCTGTTAACAGTTTCATCATGTTGCCAGTTCATGTGCTCTTGCCAACTGAAGTCAGGAGCATAAAACAATCTCCATCCACCACCTTTGCCCTAGTGAACATAAAAGGTGGAAGTTTCTTGCGATCATCATGGTGCTTATTATCATCATCCAGCTTCAAAGAGTATCCTGAAACAAAGAGCCCATCAGCTGGAAGTTGATCGCCAATCTTTAAACATGTAATATCACCAATAACAACTTCAAAAGCAGCTATCCTTTTCACCCTCCTGTCTCTCATGACCTACCGGCTTTCTTCTTCCTCTCGTCATTCATCCGGTTCTTTAATAACTTTATTACTTTACTTATGCAAGCAGCTCTCAATATCATAGTAAAAAAAATTACCCCATCGAGAAATCCTTCTTCAACCCCATTCCACTTGCTCCTGAACACGAGAGAGAGTATTGTACGCCATAAGAGGAGGATGACAGTGGAGTCTTTGATGGCATCGTATGTTGGAAGTTTAAACAAAGCTTGAGAGTTTATTTAGAATTTAAAGTGATTAGAGTCCTAATTAGATTAGAAGACATATTATGGAAGGATTAATAATCCTAGTAAATTATGGACAATGATTAATTATTTAGTTATTTTAGAATTATTAGTATTTATGGTTTGAGTAGGATTAGGATTGAATCTACTATATAAGTCTTTGTAATTTGTCAATTTTATTAAGAAGAAGTAATAAAGAGTTGATAAGTGCTCAAGAGACAATATCTTCTTCTTCATTATGTTCTTGTGTTGCTTGATTGGATGAGTAATTGTTCTCCAACAAAGTGGTATCAGAGTAAGCCAAATTTTAACAAAGTGGTATCAGAGCTAGGTTGGAAGAATTTGGGAGGAGCCATCAAATTTGTTTCGAAGTTAGGTAGTAAGCTCTAGGGAAGACCTGTCAGAGCTAGTTTGGAAAGTTCTGAGAGGAGCAATCTCAGAGCTAGACACAACGTAAACATCCAAGGAAGACCTGTAAGTGAAGCAGGCGTAAAGAAAGAGCTAGATAGAGTCGAGTCAGGAAGGTCTCAGAGTCTATCAGAGCAAAGTTGGTAGAGTTAAGAAGAGCCTACCAGAGTTGGCAGAGCCAGTTAGAGCCTGTCAAAGTTGCCAGGAAGGCATAGTCAAGAAAACAAATCAAGATGGAAAAAGAACTTCCCAGATTTGATGGAAATAAGCACAACTTTGAGTATTGGAGAACTCAAATGCAAGCCGAGTTTGAGTACAGAGCCATGTGGGAAGTTGTAAATCAAGATTTTGAAGTACCGGCAAATCAAGCAACGTTAACACAAGAACAAAAGGAAATTATATTAAAGATTTTGTTTATGAAGGCTTATGGAGTCAAATTTTTGCATAAAGGTAAAAACAAAGTCTGGGTATGATCATGGAGACATATGTGAAGACAAGAAAGGTTCGTCAAGAGATCAACAATGTTTAAGAAAAAGTTCCAAGTCATTGTTTGGTTAACCTTAGTTTAAGGGGGGATGTTGGAAGTTTAAACAAAGCTTAAGAGTTTAT
Source organism: Boswellia sacra (assembly GCA_013180625.2). Lineage (NCBI taxonomy): Eukaryota > Viridiplantae > Streptophyta > Magnoliopsida > Sapindales > Burseraceae > Boswellia > Boswellia sacra. Next base: position 591,944 of record SNVD02012608.1, on the reverse strand, counting down.
TTAGAATTTAAAGTCTAAGTTAAAATAGGATTAGAGTCCTAATTAGATTAGAAGACATATTATGGAAGGATTAATAATCCTAGTAAATTATGGAACAATGATTAATTATTTAGTTATTTTAGAATTATTAGTATTTATGGTTTAAGTAGGATTATGATTGAATCTACTATATAAGTCTTTGTAATTTATCAATTTTATTAAGAAGAAGTAATAAAGAGTTGATAAGTGCTCAAGAGTCAATATCTAAGTGCTCAAGAGTCAATATCTTCTTCTTCATTATGTTCTTGTGTTGCTTGATTGGTTGAGTAATTATTCTCCAACAAAGTGGTATCAGAGTAAGCCAAATTCCAACATCGTAGACTAGTTCTTGAAAAATATGGCGTTTCTCGGTTTGTAAAGAGTACTCTTCCAGTAAATTTATGTTTGCGTCAAACACTTGATGTCTGTGTTGAAGATCCTCATCGTCACCTCTTATTCCCAATTGAAGGTTAGTGCCTAAAGCAGCTGCAATGCCGTTTACCCCGCCTGATTGATGCAAGGATGTAAGATTGTAATCTTCAGATAGTTTTGTTAATCTTTCTAGGTCAATTGAAAAGTTGGGCTCCTCTATATGGCCATGCTTACCATTGGAAACGGATATGGAAGTGGTCCAAGTGAAATTGGAGTGATTTTCATCAAAAGTACTTCTCTCTGGGACTGACGATTGACAAGAAGAATGGATATTTTGTTCCACCACAGTTATGCTAGTCATGAGAAGAAATCTGGTTACAATGCTGAGAGAATTTATAGGAAGAAAAGGAGATGAATCTCTCTGGAAACTCTACTACTGGTTTAGAGGAGCTCCACTTCACTGACCAACCAGTGGAGTAATGCGTGTAGGAGATTAATTAGCTTGTACTCGTAGACAAGAAGAAAACAATCTGGGGCATATCAACTCGTTTCAAGTTTCATATGTTTCTTATCTTTGGGTAAAGGAAGAAAAAAGGTCCCAGAAGGGAGAAGGAATGGAAGGGAAGAAAGAAAGGAGTACTGATTTATATGATGAATGCTATACATACGTGTTGACTCCATAGAGTTTCAATAATAACAGAGACATGGTCACTGTCAATTAAATGAGAGATGAATAAAATTTTCATTTTGAAATATCTACGATTCTATATAGTTTTTACTTATATCCCTGTTTCCTTATTTGAATTTCTTTTTGTTTTTTTTTTTTTTGGTATTTTCTCTTCTTTTTATTATTCTTTTCCCACTTTCCCACCCTTCCTCTTTCCTTGACATTACAATCAAATCGTGGTTTGCATCATGGTTAATTCATCACGTCTTTTCATACAGTCCTCCTATCTAATTCCTTTGCTTAACCAAGGACAAAAGACAGAGACTTGGCTGACGTTAAAGAGATCTGATTGGTAGCTGTTTGGTATCATCGTGTCCTTCCTCAACTGTTGTCACCACACCTCTTCCTTACTGTGACCCGATAACTTGTTCCCGGATGCCGGATATGCGAAACTTTGTTTTGGTTTTTCCTTCCCTATTTATTTAATGATAGATGTGCACCTTATTATTGAGCTAAAGAAGTCTTACCTCTTAGTTAATTATATTAGTTAATTTTGTTTAGCAAAAATTATTCTCGTACCACATTTCAATAAGTTTCATAAATAATCTCTTTATATTCTTTGTATTAAAGACACTTCACAAGTTTCACCAATCCTAATTTTGGCACTTGTCTTTTATAATGGTAGAATGCTTAGTCATAATGTTTGGTCTTACGTTTAAAAGTAATTAAATTTTGAGTTTTTTTTTTTTTTTTTTGCTTTTAATGACTTGTTCTCTCTGCAAATTTGTCTTTATAATAAAATTCTCATACTTATATATCAATATATAATTTGGATAGACTCACCAAATCAGTAGAATGATCTAATAAGCCCATCTTAAAAATTTCTAGAAAAAAGTTAAAATAGAAGAATAATTTTTACTCAAATCCTCCATCCCATGTATTTTTTTTCTTTTTCTTTTTCAAATTTATCTCTACTTTATAATTTTGATCATATTTTCACCAATATTTGAATTTGATATTAAACTTGTATGAATGAGAATTAATAGATTCAAAACTTGGCAACTATCCCAGGAATGCTAATTTCTTGACAAATATTGTTGGTAATCTTTTCATAATTTTATTAATAGAAAATCTCCAAATTTTATCGAATTAGGGTTTATATAAGTAGGATGCAAAAAGTATTAAAGAAGGAAGAAAATTTGACAGTAAGTTTTGTTATTTTGTATGAGTTTTAGGTAATGTACTATAAAAATTTACTTATTTTTTAAAAAATAGGGTTCCTTTAATTTGATAGTGGGTGGTGAATATCACCACTCCTGATTACTTGCCAGTTGCTATTCTTGTTGTTTTCTATTAATAAAATTTATAATTTTGCTTTACTTTCACCCAATTCACTTGCAAACCATATAAGAGATCATTTCTGACATGGAAATTAGAGTTGAATGCTTATGTTGCTTGAGTGAGTGGGCCGTGGTAAAGTGGAATTTGATTATGAAGAAGGTGGAGCTGCACTCATAGCTTCCATACATCACAACAATGGTAGCTAGGGCCGGAGGTTCTACTTCTGCGTATTGCATGTCAAGTTTTAAACCTCCATTAATCTCTGCAAATTCTTAATTTCCTAGATACTCATTTGAGATGTGAATCCCGAAAACTTAAAAGTTTAAAATTACATTTACGTTTGTAAAGTATATAATAATTATGAGGAGCATTATCAATTTTGTAGTCTTAGAGTGATGAAATTTGATATAATATAAGTGAAGAACAGCAGGTCCATGTGGTTGCTTTAAGTGACAAGTTTGAAAGGTAATAGATGCTGTATATATATATATATATTCTTGTCGATCGGGCAATTCTGCCTATAAATTGGTGGAGAAATTGACGATGCATTGGGCTCAACATGTGTGTTTGGGATCAAAACTATTCTCATAAGTTGAGAGCGCAAAACGCAGAGAAGTAAGAAATCGAGAGAGAGAGAGAGAACACGGGAAACAAGAAAGAGAAGGAGGAGATAGAAGGAAAGGAAGGGAAGGAGAAGTAATATATTCGGTTACTACTTTTGTGCGTATTACATAAAACTAATCTACTGTTTATATATTTAGTATATTATTTTTTTTTCAATGTTTAGTGAAATATATATTTTCTATATGTATATGGTGAAGTAATCTGTTTATAGAAAGTAAAGTGAGTCAGTTTGCACTCTTCCAATCCTTTATGATTTGAATTAAATTCTTCGATATAGGTGTTTCTTATAACAATGCCTTCGTGAATATATATCTTATCGTTTACTATTAGGAATCTGTAAAACCAATAACAAGTTAAGAGTATTAATTTCAATTTTGACATTCAAGTTTTGAGATTTAATTAGCCTCCAATGCTGCAGGTAGGAGGAATTCTAACTCATGACATCGATTACTACTCAACATCTTAACATTGGTTTTGACTAGACGAGCTAGATTTGGAGACCTGAAAGTGTTAATGGTAATTCAACAGAATTGCAGTTCCTGCAAAGAGTTTGCTAATTAGTAACATATATATAGTAATAGGAATCCAATCAACATGGTTTTTGAATACATGATAAAATCACTCTGATTTATATCTAACTTGAAGTATATAAGGTTAATCATTAAAATGAAGAAGAGGGAATTAAATAGGGGTGCACATAGGTTGGATCGGGCCGGGTTTCATTAAACCCGACTCAACACGATACATTATTGGATTTTGAAAAATCAACCCGTTGTCGAGTTTTTGAACGCATTAACCTGACATGCAACCCGCTAAGTCGGGTCGGGTTGAGCATTTTTGGCTAAGCCAATGTCACAACTTCAAAGTTAAGGGTTTTTAGGGAGTTTGATTAATTAATTAATTAACATGTCTAGACTTCTGAAAATGGAAGAGTAGTATTTAGAGAATTGAAAACGTGCAGCTTCTTGAATATATTATGCAATTTTATGCCACTAAAATAGGATTATATATCCTAACATAATCAAAGATTTTGACATATATATACAAATTTAATATAAAACCGTGGATGTATAGACAATGAGAAAAAAAGACCTTCCAGTGGCAAACAAGTTATAAAATTCGGGACAAGCAAAACTTAATGCTTTTTTACCAAAAATTAACTGTTAATTCCTCTTTTTAGGTAAAACATCTTAGTGATTAAGCAGTTATCATAAAATCTTTCTTTCATTCCAGCCAAATTATATCAAGTGGATGGGGATGCATGATGCAAAACATTCCTCTCTTGTTCGGTCTAACAACATCGAAACTATAAAGAAATAAAAAAAATTAAATAAAAAAGTAACAAAAAGAATTTTCTTCTTCATAAAAGTCGATAACCATCAATTGAACCCAATAGAAAAAAAATGACAGGCTCAAGAAAGTTTCAATACAACCCAATTGTATCTAAATACCTTTTCCAAAGAGGAGGGCCAATGTGTAGAGATTAGGAGCAGTTTTTGATCAACCAACGTGATGTGCAAGTACAACAAAGAGTCAAGCCGATGGAGGTTTTGGTAATAGAGGGGAGTGGAGGAGGCGGCGGCGGCGAGCATGAGATACGGTAGAGTGGAGGCATGCTGCAATCGCAATAGAGATGATGAAGTGAAAGTGATCCGCGAGCGGAAAATGAGCCATATGCACGAGATGAGAGCGGACATGAGCCGTGAGGACACAGTGAGCCGGCAACGCTGGAGGGGAGCTATAGAGGCTGGAGTGGTGGAAGAGGAGCAGTGCGATTTGGGTAGTACGGGAATTCTAATTAGATTTACAGTAAGAGAGATAGGGTTAGGTAATTGAATGCATTTTATATTGTTGATTAGGTGTAGCGAGATCCACGATGATTTGTGTAATCTGCTAATCATAGATAGACAAAATATTTTACAAAATACATGTCGGGTCAGTTTTTTTCGGGTAGTATGTAAAAAACATGATCAAACCTGATTTTATGAAAACCCGATAATTGAAACCCAATTTCAGGTTTTTTCTTACTGAAACCTGATCACAGCCTGATAAACCTGACAAAACCCGATCGGGTCAGACTTTGTTGCACACCCCTAGAATTAAATAGGTTTAAATTTTCTTAAATACAAATTAGGGATTTGAATTTGAAAATATAAGGTGAAAAGAAGAATGAATGTTAAATGGTTATTAATTATTTTATTTTGTTTGAACACTGTAAACTAGAAGTGTGTGATTAGGTACTATTGATATTAGTCAAGCGGAAGCTTATTGTAATAAAACAAGCTCTAGCTAGGAAATTAGCAACCAATTAAACAATTCATGACATACAATTAAACAATAGCATTCTAAAGCATATTTAATTGAGTAATCGTTTGTGCTAAATTATTGAATGTTTTGTGTACTTTTTGACTTTTGAGTGGGTCTAGAGACTACATAAAAGGTTGATAAAGAGTAAAGATCGACTAATCGTGAGGCTTTGTTAAAGCGAGATGAAGTTTTTCTTGGTTCTTCTTAGAATATTTTCACGAAGAAAAATTTAAGTAAGAAACCTCTCGTTTACATTGGATTCTTTTAGGGCATTTCTTCAATTTGCGGTGATCGTTGTCATGTCAGAGACTATATAGTGTGCAGCTTCAAGGAAACCTGGTTTTTATTTTAATAATGGCTTTTCATACAATTATGATTTGTCTAGAAAAATCTTAGCAGCTTGCTTCTTTCTTAAGCATTGTTTGAGCTCCTTGACCTTGTGACTATGCTTAATTTATATCAATTATAGGATTATGTAAGATCAAATTAATTACTTGTAACAGTTAGAATTTCATCAAATGCACTTTCAGATTTTGAGGAAATGTTTGTACAAGCTTTCGGATTGACATTAACTCCTGGTACAGGGATATATGTTTGCACAAAGTGATGATGAACAAAAGTTCTCATTCTACATGGACACACACACACACATATATACATATATACACACACATGATTTTTCATATATGTTGGTATAGGCTTTTAAAGGATTTGAATAAGACTCTGATCTAAAATTACACGCTTTATAATGTAGAAATGAAATCTTATTCCAATCATCAATTGCAAATTAACTTCATTTATAAATTGGAGAAAAAATATTAATATACATTCACAAGAGGTGAGTCCAATTTCCTTTCTGTTCTGTAACTGTTGAAAGGCATAAAATTCTGAACGAGTGGCCTCGAAACGTAGTGGCATCAACAAAGAGTCTGTAGAGGGTCGTTTGCTTTCATTCAAGAATCAGAATCCGTCCACCACGGCAATGCGGTGGGAAGCCGGCTGGGTCTTAGGATTCTGCTTTCGGTGATTCATCTCTCCTCTTCATAAAAGGGCTAAATCACGTATGAATCTATATTATATTAGCATTTAAAAAATTGTTAACTGCCTATCATCCACCAAAATTAAAAGCATATAAGAAAACCAAAAGAGTGCCCAACAAGACAATAAAAGTGCCCTAAAAAAACCCTTTTGATTTTATTGCCAACAACACTCAAGTTTTGCCCATTCACATTTACTCACCCAAATCCTTAATTGTATGACCCACAAATTTTCCTTGAAAACTTTTTAATTCCACTGCCCTCCCACTCCATTATACTTTTCCTTCAACATTCCATATATACATGAGTAAATTAGTGTTTTTCTTTGGGGGACACTAAGAATTCAGTTGAAATAAGTAGGAAAAAAATTTAATTTTATAAAGTTAATCCTACATTTAGCTCAATACACTCCTACTTATCCTTCATTTAGCGGGCAAAAATGGTGAATCTCTATTAACTCCATTACCCTTTTGCAAGATAGGTCTAGACCGACAGTGATGCACAAAGAAGACAGCGAAAAACTCTCTTTAAAGTTACAACTGTTGTCTATGTCACTAATCTAAAATATTAGTGCAGACCAGACCAAGCATTCTGATCAATAGATTGCTATCAGGCACGACGCAGTTACAAATAACTGTAATGCTTCCTATGTTAGACTGCTTCCCTTCATTTATTTAAAAAAAGAAAAAAGAGAGAGAGAGAGAGAGAGAGAGAGAGAGAGAGAGATTTCCTGGCAGATCAATTAAGCAAACCTCAACTTTAATTTATTGCTTGGCTATTATTTCTGACTGCTTCCCTTCATTTATTAAAAAAAAAAGTAACTAATTTTTAATAGAACGGTCACGATCATCTTTTTGAGTACGATGCAAATCATCATCGTATTCATTAGTATCTGATTCATCATCACTGGTCCATTTCCTCCTCTCCATGATTTTAGGAACCAAACGGGTTACTTCTTTTGCCTCTAGCTTTGCTTCATCATTGTTTATCCGTTCAAACTGAACGGGACTAATCTATCTCCCTGCTAATATCTGCATCTGTTGTGGCCTTTAGGCTATTCAAGAAAATAAATAAGACAAACAATACCCGATTTATAGTGATTCGGTCAATTAAGCCTACGTCTACTTTGGAGATATCAGTAGCAGCTTTATTTTAATCGACAATAAATAAGAATTACAAGAATATGAGTAACAATTATAAAGATTTCACTCTCAAAACTAGACCTCACATCTTTCTCACACATATACCCCAAGAATACAACACCTATGATATATGTTTTCCAAGGAAAGGTAAACAAAAAAGAACTCATCAGGGGCACCAAACCTCTAACATGATTATCTCTCTAACAACACTCCAAGGATACAACAACTATGATATTTATTTCCAAGAGATTCCAAATTGCGGACCTCCAAGATCACTACCACATGTTGTCAATCTTCTTTATTTCAGACACACATTGTCAATCCTTGCAGTCTTCTAAAGCTTCTAAAACGTTTTCGTTTGTCTTCTTTTTCTCATGGTCTTTGTTCTTTTGACCGATTTCTCGATGTCTCTACACTCATACATACAAGGCTCTTATATAGGCCTTTAAGTTTCTTTGCTAGTTTAACAAAGATTCTTAGACTAAAAGTATAATCAAAACTCTTCCTATTTTAGTTTCCTTGTACAACTATGAGTAACCCTATATTATCCTATTAAAATAAATTACAATCAAACTCAACTTCCTAGTTTGATACAAATTCCAATTTGTTTTAATTATAATCTAAAAACAAATCATATATTGCATAATATTGTAACAAGACAAAAACACAAAAAGCAACATCCAACACAACAAATCATACATATCAATTAGTAACTGATAAAACATCCAGTCAAGATTTATCCACAATTTTAACATTTACTGTTTGATTGCTGAGCAGGCAAAATATGAATGCTGTCTTATGAAATTGGAAAGCTGCAGAAGAAAGTAGAGGTTGCTACATGTGATCGTTGAGAAACTAATCAAGTGACACAATCGTGGAGCAAACTCTCCTTGAAGAAATTAAATTAACTCTGCCCTTTAACCTAGTGCAGAGGTAAAGGTAAACACATAAAAACAACTTAATCTAATGGAGCTTCAACAATAGTACATGTGGAGGAAAAAAATTAAAAATTCCAAAATATATATACCTCAAGTTTGTAAATTTGATGCTTTTCCCTAGAATCTTGGTGGTGAAATCAATCCAATTTCAGTATGTTCATCATTTTCTTCTGGTTTTCCTTTTCAAAGACCACCTTAATACTTTCGCACCAGTTCGGGGGATATATCCAAATGCTATATATACATACATACATACATACATATATATATATATATATATATATATATATACACACACACACACACACACATATACATACATATATATGTGTATGTGTGTGTGTGTGTGTCTTATACTGATGTCTGTAATAAATTAAAACCACAGCAAAAGAAAAAGGTAACAGGATTAGGAAATGTCGATTTAAGCAATCATGAACCTTTGGATTACGCATTATCTGGTTTATATATATACCTTCTTCTGTTGCAGCATTAAACATGCAAGAACACAAATATGTACGAGGAAACAGACTGTCTTATAATAAATTAACTATATTGTACAGCTTTCATGCAATGGCAACAATTTAATGCATGCAGGCAGTAACGTATACCGAGTTCGCACAAGTAAGGAGTTGAATATTGCCAGTTCAGCTAGGCTGCTAGCCCACAAGTGATGCTCAGGAATTTTTATTTGCTACTGTGATTGGTTAATTACCTTTAAATACCTCATATAACCAAAACTTACCATGATAGCATAAGACAAATGGGTCATGACATTGCTGGTCCTACCAAGAATAACCAATAAAAGCATTAAATTATAAACAAAATATCTTCGGTCATATTTAATTTATGAATTTATCATTGAAACCGACCATAATAGCATTATTGCTTAAAGTGGTCAAATAACATCCCCTTCAAAGGCATTTCCTTGAGCTTGTCGTGGTTATTGTCATGTTCAAAGACTTGTGGTTGGGCAGCTTCAAGGAAACCTGGTTTTGTTTTTAATGATAACTTTTATGCAATTATTATTTGTCTGGAAAAGCTAAGAGGCTTGCTTCTTTCTTAAGCTTTGTTTGAACATTTTCTTGTACGCAAGCTTTATATTAATTATAGAATAATATTATATCAAATTAATTACTTGGAATTTCATCAAATACAAATTCAGATTTTCGTTTGTACAAGCTTGGAGATTGACTGCAGGTACAGGAACATATGTTTGCAAAAGCTAATGAACTAAAGTTCTATCGTGCCACATACATATGCTTTTTCATATATATGTTTATTTAATGTACAATTGAAATCTTATTACGTTCATCAATCACAAATTAACTTTCATTTATAATTTGGAGAAGAAGTATACGTTCATATAAAATGAGTCCCATTTCCTTTGTTTTGCAATAGTTGAAAGGTATAAAATTCTGAAGAGGGGGGTTCTTTACACTCACAAAATTTATTTTTAGAGTTAACTTTTAAAACACACCCGTCATTAATATATTGAAATAATTTAATTTCTATTTTATTGATTTTCAAATTTTCATAAAAATTTACATAATTATAAAAATTAAGTGCATCGAATTTTATTTAAATAAAAATCTAATAAAAATAATAATATCTCCTTAAAAATTTCATTAGATATATTGTTTAAAAAAGAAGTTCTAATATAAAAATCTTAATTTCTCACATAATTAAGTTAATTTATGGATTTTTCTTTTGTTTATAACAGTATTGTTAATTAATAATTGATTTATTAAATTTCAATATTATTCTTATTTTGTCAAGTTGATGATAATTAATTTTGAAATTATGAGGATGAGATTGAAGAATTATGAAAAAAATTAGAAAAATCTAACTAACTATTAAAGAATGAGTATGAAAATAAATTTTATGAGTACAAACAACCTGATCCAAATACGAAGAAGAGGCCGTGAAATGCAGCTTTTAACGGGACAGTGTAGAGCGTCTTTTGCTTTTAGTCAAGAGTCGAAATCCCTCCAGCAAGGCAATTTAGTGGGCAGCGGGTGGGGGCCAAGGGTTCATCTCTCCTCTCCACATACAAAAGGCTAAAATCACGTATGAATCTAATATTATATTACCATTTTAAAAATTGATAATTACCTATTGTCCACCGAGATTAAAAGCATAAAAACAAATTAAGCTCCGGCAAACAATAAAGGTGACGCCCTAAATAAACCCTTTTGATCTTATTGCCAACCAACGACATTCCTTAACGATCCCCTTGAAACTACTTTTGCCTATTCACAATTACTAACCCAAATCCCCGTAAATTATATTATATATTAAGGTCGACTTCCACCAAGTTGATGAGGTGCCCAAATGTCAATTTCCTACTAACTTATTTGAAGGCAAATGCTATTGGTTATTTTGGGAGACTAACGCACTTTTATTGGTTCGAACTTCGGCAAATTTCATTGGCCGGATGAATGGCAAACTTTTATTGGATGTAGTGGGCTGCAACAGCCTCTATATATAGCCCCGCTGTGTATTGTGGTTTGAAATCGACCAACATCTCAAGTAATAAAATCTTCTCCCAATTTTGCTCACATATTCTCTTCGTCTCTCTCACCAATTTCCCTTCTCTTTACTCACTTCTCACGCAGCCCACCACCATTTTAGCAATTGTTAATTGCAGTAACCTACCTCTTTATTTTGTATAACCGTCAGCTAATAGCTTTCATTACCATTATTTGTTTCTTACTCTACAAAATACAAGTCAACGATAGTTTTACTTAAATTATAACAGAACCTGCAAAATTTTCCTTTCAAAACTTTTCTGGTCCACTGCCACCCGTCCATTATACTTTTCCTTTGACATCCCATACCATACATCGAGAAATTAATAACATAATGGTGAGGTTATTTGCACCCTCATTTTTTATTAACATATCCAGATTTTTATTAAAATTTTTACTATAAAATTATATTTGCATAGATTTATAATTAAATACATTTAAACTTAATTAACTTTAAGTAACTTTTACTTTCTATACTCACTTCAACACTTACATTTACATCCACTTTTTTTTTTTAATTATCAGCATCTATTCCAAATTTGCTAATAAACTTCCGACCTATTTGTTAATTTTAAATTGCTTCAGTAAAAAAACTTTCATGAAAACGAAGAAAATTTTATATATGTCGGTCTGAATATGTATAATTTTTGTCATAAATAATGGGTTTTTCATTTTTTTTTTAATTTATAGTATGGAATTGGTTTGTTCAAAATTGTTTGCATTAGAAAATGAATTTCATTTTCTAATTTCAAGATATATAATAGTTTGGAGGGTTTGCTTATAGTTTCTTTTGATTAAATCAAATCAAAATAATACTCCTCAACAATGAGGTAGAATATCAAACAACACATTACACCAAAATAATAATAATAATAACTAAAATAGCGCTTATTTCTTTATCTGAAATCTAAGTAGGTCTGAATTAAACTGATATCTAAATAAGTGTGGATATAAGATTTTGAATGATATGTTTGTTGTTTTATTTTAACATTTGAATTGAAATGTCTGAAAACTAATATTTTTAAACATATGACTTAATTTATATATATTATTTTCACTTGTAATTTTATTTGACATAGTGAAAGTGTTTGCATTTAAATAGTTATTATGAAAGTTAAAAAGTTATTTAAATATGTATAATTGGTAAAAAAAAGATTATTTTTTTAAGGATTTGATTTATAGATAATCTAAATAACCATTAAATGTTTTAAAAAATATTTATAAAGTCATAATATAAAATTAGAAATAAATAATAATACTCCAAATATAAAATATTAGGTTATACACAAATTGGTAATAAATGAATTACATAAAAGATATTTTAGAGATTTAAAATTTTTTTAGCTTTTTTCATTCAGTTCAAATAGTATGAGAATAAGACCTAAATCCAAAAAAGAAAAAACACCTTATAAATGTCTCAGGTTTGAGAATATGTAAATAATTCACACTTCAAATTAAAAAACAATCACCTCCTAATGATACGATGTATAAAATATTATATGACTCTTGCCAAATCATAAACAGAGGAAATATAAGAATAAGTTTTCTTCTTTAATGAGTTGTTGTAAAAAAACTCCAATTAAAAAGTTGTAGAAACATTTTATTTCTAGAAAAGAAGAGATACTTATTATTTAGTGGATGTGGATATTAAAATGATGGGTTTATTTAGGAAAAAGATTATTTATAAAATATATTTTTAATAAGTGTCATATTTGGTATTAGATGGCATTTCTAATGTAAAAATAAATATTTTAAATTTGAAAAGAAGTTTTTTTTTAAATTAAGTAGATGTGTTGATAAAAAAAAAAGGGTACAAATAGCCTGATAAAAAAAAAGGGTACAAATAGCCTGATCCTAAACATAAAGGGGGGGAACACCACACAAATTTTAATATTCATTATTTTTTCCATAAACTCTGATGGTACGAGAAAATTAAAAAGTGATGAAAGATTAATGAAAAATAAATTCACATATGTTGTAAACTCTATTTATAATTAAAAATAATTATATTTTAAACTAAAAGAAAACAATATAGTGAAAATACAATATATAATTTTGCTAAAAATTATAAAAAAGGAGAGAACAGTTAATCCCATTCAGGAGTAATTCTTTTAGGTTTTTCTTAGTTTACTAACAATTGATATATCAATTGATTTTATTACATGCTGAGAGAGAGAGAGAGAGAGAGAATGAAATATTATATTCATTAATTTTTAGGTTATAGTTTATTTAACATCAGACAAAAAATAAAGATTAACAAAAATCTAGATAACGCAAATAATTTGTAAGCAAAATATAAATAAATTCAAATGAGATCAACCAGTGTTTGGGAAGAAGTTTCACTTGAAAAATTGCTACAGAACTTCTTAGATTAAAATAATCGAAAAAATGATCCACAGAGCCTGAAAAATAAGTAGGAATAAATTTTAATTTTTTAAAGTTGAAAGGCCCCCGAAACAACACTAAAATGCACTTTCAATCCTCAGCCCAACCTAAAATGCCGACCAGGCCGAGCATTCTGATCAGGGGATACTCTCAGGCACCATACAAACTGTAATGGTTCGTATGTTAACGCCTCCCTTCATTTATTGGGGAAAAAAAAAAGTTAATTTGTTGCTTGCTATTATTTCTGTTATCATGTACTCGCTTTCTCACTGTTTATACCTTGTTTTTGGTGCCGCAAGAATTAAGGAAAAAAGAAAGCATTGCAACTAATTTTTCATAGAACTGTCACGATCATCCTCATGTTCAGAATCAGTAATTACAATGGCTTCAGAGGGATCCTCCTCCCGTATTTTTGAGGATGATGCATCATCATCATATTCATTAGTATCTGATTCATCATCACTGGTCCATTTCCTCCTCTTCATGATTTTAGGAACCAAACGGGTTACTTCTTTTGCCTCTAGCTTTGCTTCACCATTGTTTATCCGTTCAAACCGAACGGCACTAACCTTCCTCGCATTTCCTGCTAATATCTGCATCCAACACAAACAAATCATACATATCAATCAGTAACTGTTAAAACATCTAGTCAAGCCCAAATTCTTAGCATTTACGGTTTGACTGCTCTGTAGGCAAAATATGAATGCTATCATATGAAGTTGGAGAACTGCTGAGGAAACTAATCAACTCTAGCCTTACAACTAATGCAGAGGTAAAGTGGTGCAGCACCGGCTAAAGGAAATTTGCCAAGGAAAAAGTATAAAGTAGGCCTTTTCATTTTCAATATCAAAAATATTATTAAATGTTATTAAGACTTGGAATAGTTAATCAATTGATTTTTATGCTTAATAAATATGCTTCAAAAGAGATTTGGTATTACATGCATGTTTAATTACTATCATATTCAATGTAATTTTTTTACTTAATAATTGGTCACTTAATGGTTTTGTTTATATTGGCTATTCCAATACTAAATTTTCTAAAATCTTTTTTTTTTTTTTTTTTGACAAATTTATCCAGAGCCTTTTTCGAGAAATCAACTAATTTTTCTAGACTATACATGAGGGGCAAAAAAAAAAAAATCCAAACTACACCTCAAGTTTGTAAATTTGATGCTTTTCCCTTGAATCTTGGTGGTCAGATCCATTTTCAGTGACTTCATCATTTTCTTCCTGGTTTTCCTTCTCAAGAACCACTTTGATAGTCTCACCAGTCCGAGGGATATATCCAAATGCCTCGCATATGAAACCAGATACTGTCTCATACTGATGACCCTGCTTATTAAAACAATAGTAGAAAAAGGTATCAGCAAATGTGGATTTGAGCCATCATAGACATTTGAATTATATATTATGTAGTTTACCTTCTTCCTTCGCAGCATTAAACAAGAACAAAAGTATGAAAGCGGAAAAAGACTGTCCTAACTATATTGTACAGCTCTCACGCAAATGACAACAATGCAAGCAGAATATCGTACTGTGCGCACGAAAGTGAGGAGTTGAACAATGTCAGTTTAGCTCACAAGTGATAGAAACATTCCATGCATTACTGTGATCAGTATAAACCAAGTCAACCGTTTGATTTTAGCCATAACAAAAAATTATTATGCTAGCATAAGACAAAAGGGTCATTATAATGCTGGTCCCACCAAATGGGACGAAGGGTAACTGTCTATAAAGTCCTATCCTTCATTGCGTTTCTATAAATTAAAGGGAGTTGAATATAGTCCTCAATTATAGTACTACCACAGGGTAATCCTTCTGCAGTTAAATAGTCCAAATTGCCAGATAATCAATATCTATACATACTTCCATATATATTCCGACATCACCATCAACATCTCTGTGGCATTAATTTGATGTAACCTGTTATTTGACTTTAAGAGACAACATACCTCTGGCATTCTGATATTTAGATCTTCAGAGAGCTGGTCAATAGATGTATTAGCATCCACATCATATATCCCCTCTGCGCGCATCACAATGTAGCCAGTTTTCTTCTGGATCTCCTCCTATAATAAAAGAGTGATATTTGTAATCATAAAAATGCAGAAATAGAAATCTGCAAAACTATAGCACCAAATATATCATTGACAAAAACATTACTATATCTCTCTCGTTAATTTACAATCAGAACAATAGTTGTCTCATTCTTGTCATTACACCCACACAAAAATACCATCAAAAACGTTAAACGAAATATTCTTGGTCACAGTTTTTCATTAAAACCTACCATAATAGCATTCTTAAACTGATCAAACTCAAAGAACATATACTTCGATAAATGAACACGGCCCAGGAACCTAAAGTGACAAACGTTAATTCCAAAATTTTAAATGCTAATATACTTGAGGATGACCTCATACATGCTAGCAAGAGGCACAAGAACAAAATAGACTTGAGGCTTCAAATAGGTAGAAAAAACAATAAACGCATTTAAGGGGAACATATCTACTGAATACTCTGTTTCCTATTAACCATTAAAAAAAATGCTATTAGGGTACAATTATTACACAAACTCTTAAATTTTCACCAACAAATTTCACTGTCGTCATACTAAAGGAGCAATAAAAGTACCAGAATATGCAAGAAAATCTGTATATTTATGAAGAGAAATGGCTACATGTATTTGTATATCATTGAGCAACATAAAGAAAGAAATAATTTACTTTTGAATCATTTTCGTCAAAGATTTCACCAACAATTTCCTCAACCACGTCTTCCAGAGTCACTATCTGCTTCATCCAGAAAGAATAGTGTGAATTAATAAGAAACACATAGCATTCAATGCATAACAGAGAGTGGTTACAAAATGAGTTTTCTATGTTTTCCAGGTTAGTTCTAGAAAACATCCAAAACATCTTCCCGTTGTTTGGTCTCAATCCTACTTTCACAAGCACCCTACTGAATGTGTTCCTTTCCTTTTTGGATTTGCACAGCAGATAACAGTTTTTCACAATGACAATAAACAGGCCTAAAAATCTTTTTTCAACTCCAGAACATTAATGATGACACTCTTGTTTGTTATTTTACTATATATATATATATATATATATATATATATATATAAGAAGGGATATTTTGACACAAAATCCAATTTTCTAGCCCTTGATCTCACAAAATCCAATAGTTGAGATTAAAAGTCAAAAAGTTACATTTAATGCTGGCCAACTTATCAATCATCTCAACCATTGGACTTTGTAAATCAATTGTTAAAAAATTGTGTCCAGTTTTACGTCAAAAAATTGTGTCTAAAGATCCCCTCCCCCATATATATATTCCTTTTTTTTTCTAGGAAAGAAAAAACAATTTGAATTAAATAAAAAAGTTAATAAGAGTTGGAAAAAACCATTTGAAAGTTTCTTGTTGCAAAATTTATATCTGTTTCAATCACCACAAGTACCAAATGTGTGATGTAACGCCCCAAAACCGAAATACAAATATGCTTGGAAATTACTAACAATAAACCTCTAAACAAAAACTTCAATAAGTCTTCCTATTAGGAAAAAGTGAACATAACAATAAATTTAATATCACTCTAATCAAAACAAAGTCTAACAATCTAAAGTTTCAGACACAATTATTAAAAAGAAAAAGTCTTCTTATTACATAATTCCAAAAATAAAATAAAGTCTCGACATTAACCAGCAAACCCAACTACTAACTTCCAAGACTACTCTGTAAAATATTAGAGAAGATGGGTGAACCGTCAACTCGGTAAGTAAAATCATACACAACCATTTAGTATCTTAAAACAATTATAAAAACATCATAAAATTCATAGTTTAATACTTCAATTCCAGAATCATATCTTAACAAAAACAGAGTCATAAGCATTTGTAACATTTAAGATCAAAAAAATCATTTGTAACATTTAAGATCAAAAAAATCATTTATCGACTCATGTCACATTGTGTCACCAGTAATCCCGGTGACCGGGCCCAGAAAGTCATGTGCATACTAATACCACAGCTGGGTTCAGAATTCATAACAGTATTCAGATACTATGGACAATGAGTCAAAACATTCAAAAACCATTGCAAATAACACGATACTCAAAGTACATATACTAATAACTTTTCGTAGATAATAATAAGTTCGTCAAAATATCAAGCTTCTAAGAAAAAGTCAAGAAAAGGATTAATAAATATTCTGATTTTGTAAAAATAGTTTGTTAAAAGCTTCTTTCACTAAAACGGTTTTTAACATGAAAACAGTTTTTGAGAATCAATTTAAAAGCTTTGCTAAAACTCTAATTCCGTAATTTATATTCTAAAACAGAAAATAATTCATATAATGTATCAGAAAAATATTTTCTAATATATCGAAGTATTCATTAAGAACACGTTACACTTTAATCATAATACATGTATGATGTTACTTACCTTGATCGATCCAAAAAGAGAAATATCCTAGCTCCTACTCGTTCAACGATTGTCCTAAGACATAACCATAAAATATTTTGATAAAGTCATAAACTAAACACCTAAAATATGCAACAAAATTCTCTTAAAATTTCCTAAACAAACCGTTCTGTCTAAGTCTCATTCCCTGAACAAAGATGATTCCAAAAATTTTAGAAATTATATCTTAATCCGATTAACCTAGGATTTTGCAGAGGCGAACTAGACACATAAAGTATTCAATTAAAAATTTTTCAAAGGAATTTACGACCAGAAACTATTTTTAAATAATTTTCGTTTTCTCCCGGTAAATTCTGTCCAGAATTTCTAGACTAAGACATTTTAAATTCAAAATTTCATAACAATTATTCTACATGTTGATAAATCCCGAAAATTTACAGAAACATATATATCATCTTAAAAAAGCAGCATATAAAATTTGAGAAATTTTTGACCCCTCTAGCATATAAAAAAAAAAATTCTGAAATTCGTAATATCCAGAAACCACAGTATTTTTCAGGATTTCAATAGAAAGTTCAAAAATTCGTAATAAATTGAAATCTTGATCTTTTTTTGTGAAATAAAATTGTACACCTTCCTATTTATGTCTATAATGACATATAAAAAGACCAGACTGAAACTCAATTTTTAAAGCTCTTAATAAATTCAAAAATCTTAAACTGTTCTTTAAACCTCCGCAAAAATCTTAGTATGAATCTAAGCAACAATAATTTCTAATAAATAGTCATTGTATCAAACTAAGGAGAATATAATCTTACCTTAAAATTCTCTGAGTTTCAAAGCCTCCACCTAGCTTTTATGTTTAAAACCCTAATTGTGATGTCATAATAATGTTTATATATACTAGATGAGGTGAAAGTGTTTCAAAAGAGATAAAACTCAACCACTATTAATCTCTTACAATTTAAATCTAATTAGAACTTTTTTTTTTATAATTATTATCATTATACTTGAATAACTCCTATAATGAATTATACAGCCCTATCAAAAAATTACGATTGTTACATGTGATTTGATAATGTCACCTAGTCAAAATAGAGATAGCAACTCAGAAGCCTCTTGTATCTTTCTTGTTGTAGCGAGTTGTGATCCATCTATTTCTATCTTTTGCAAACTTGTGGCATTTGGATGTTGAAGAAGAAACCAACAGATGTTCTTATAAAGCTAGGATCTCATACATGCTCTTAAAAACAAAGAATTGAACTCTAAATTTTTACCCTCTAATTAATCAATGATGCTATGTTATTGTTGCAAGATAAAAAATTATTGAAATATTATATTTCTTTTCTTTAACGAAACATCAAGATTACCTAACTATATAAAAATGGATTAAAAAATATGGAATGAATATAAAAACAATAAAAAAATTACTTCTTTTTTTTCTCTTCCGTGATATATGATCTAAAATCTCTAAATCATATCACACGTTTGCAAACTAGTATCAGATTGCAAACCCGACTCCTCAAATTTCTACCAGAATTTTCATTATGTATCCACTTCCTGAGAATTCCTGAAACATAATTTTAAAGTCACCAGAAACGAACCTAAGAAATGCCTGACAGGAGCAAGTAACTTGATAACAAAGTCAATTTATGCGTTATCCATGCAGTCATGTAATATCAAGTGTCAAAACTAGTTCTTACTTTGCCTAAATAGGACAATTGTGTACATACCCCCACAGTTCCACCATACTCATTAAGAACAACAGCCATGTGAACCTTCCTAATGCGAAACTCTCTGAGAAGATTCCAGACTGACATTGAATCTGTAAAACCAATAATGTAACGGTATTATTAAAAAAAATACAAAATAAAGATTCGTGTAATATACATACTCCTAATTATCGAGGCACATATGCTGGGTACAGTATTCTCTTGTTTCCATACACTGGTTGAGCTTAATAATTGATTTGCATAGGTTTTTAAATTGAACCAAAAATCAAGGTCTTCTACACTTTGGTTAATAATCTAAATTCCAAAACATGTTCTGCTAAATGTCAGTTATACATGATTATTAGTTGGAGTAGCAAAGAAACATTAAGTTGGGAGAGTATGATACTGCTTTTCCTATTGACTAAAGATTCTGTCCAAACCTGCATCTGTTTCAATTTCTCTCAATAATCTAAGGTAAATTTCAGTATAAAACATAGAAAGTCTAAATTGGCAGAAAGGATTACCAGGCACAAAGTATGCAGGTTTGTGGGCCATGTCTCCCACCTTAGTACTTTCTAGTAGATCACCCTTCAAAATAGAAAGATCATTATTCTGCACACTATATGAATGCCACATGCAATTAATAAAGAAAGTAACGTTAACTTCAAAAGGGAGGTACAAAAACAGAAATCCCCTGACCTTCTGAACATAATCCAGCAGATCCATTGCATATGCAATACCCACTATGTTGTCCACACGCTGCTCAAAAACAGGCACCCTAAAAAAAAATAAAAATAAAAAAATAAAAAAATAAAAAACAAAATCCCTAAAAACTTCTTAACTTGTACCAACATAAACTTGCTGAAATGTGAACTTCTAGGAACTAATTACCTTGAATATTGATGTGTCAACCACAAATCATGGAAATCGATAAGAGTAGCACTACCATCAATTGCAACTACATCAACAAGAGGCGTCATCACCTCTCTAACATGTGTATCCTTTATCTCTAACACATTTTCAATCATATCCTGCAAAGTAATCATTAATTAAGAGCATTTAACCAAAAAATCAACAAAAATTTAACATGGCTTCCAAACGTAATTAAGTCGTCCAATAAATACAGTGGAATACTATTGCTTTGTTGCTGGACACCTGGTCCACTGTTGTAATTCTTTGTACTTCATATATATCTTCTTTTGTGGGCCTCAGTTACTATAGATTTTCAAGATTCTTCTCTCTTTATTATTCAACTCCACTGGGAAGGGGGTACAAGATAGTCTCCGGGATCCTTTTTTGGCCAAGACTAGACACTTGTCTATAAAGGCTTAGACAAACAGAGATCACATACACTATACATGAATGTATAGCTTTTGGTCCCATCTTCAGGCTACTGTTTGGACACCTGGTCCACTGTTGTACTTCTTCACTAATATATTTCCTTTGTTTACTATAAAGAAAAGAAAAAAAAAAAATTGTCTGTTAAAATCAGGTTAAGCCAAACCATTGTATCATAATTTTATGTCAGCTTAGAAGTAATTTTGCCCATATTATTTATTGTTTATTGCAGATGTGCAAGACCTATTTAGGTAAATTGATAGACTGCATATGCTGATTTTTTTGGTAATCATTTGTCATAACAAGATATCAAAAGACGGACCTTGCAAATATCAATGATGTATAAAGAGAAAACCCCTAAAAAATATTTAGAAGAATCTAGAAACTTAATATTCGATTGGAGCAACCAATTATTAAGTTATAACATATATGACTTAAGATGGATTTCTTTAACAGCTAGCATTCGAAAATTGAATCAACAGACTTCTATTTAACATCAACATGTGAAGGGAAAAAAATTTAAAAAAAAAAAAAACCAACCATATTAGTTAATTTCATTACCTGCTCTTCCTCTTCTATCGCGCCACTCAACTCTGCTCCCCGCAACATCAGCTTCAACTCATCTTCAGTAACATATGGCTCACTAATAAAGAAAACATTGTTAGGCATGAAGCAATGGGGAAAAGTTGTCAATAGAATACTTTATATGACAAACTAGATAATGACTCTTTTAGTAAATCTATAATGATTAAAAAAATTGCCTCAAGTATCCAATTGGGACCCAACCAAAGCAATACTTAAAGAAGTATAATGAGATCTCTGACATAATCCTTAATCCTTTTAGTAACACAATATAGTAGAATGAGATTTTACAGTTATTGGGCAATTGGAAACAAAATTGAAGG
This sequence comes from Boswellia sacra, assembly GCA_013180625.2. Classification (NCBI taxonomy): domain Eukaryota; kingdom Viridiplantae; phylum Streptophyta; class Magnoliopsida; order Sapindales; family Burseraceae; genus Boswellia; species Boswellia sacra. Next base: position 570,207 of record SNVD02012608.1, on the reverse strand, counting down.
ATTATTTCACCATTTCTGTTTCCATTTTTTACGGTAGATATTCCAAGTAATCAAGCTAAACTGCAGTCTGGTAAGCCGCCCATTTTGTATACATATTCTAGGAGGGCTAAAAAAGCGAATTTAGTATAGATGGCCACGTGGCTGTTTAGGGGTAGTAATGGTTTTGGTTGTCTTGTGGGAGGATGGTGAGGTGGAGTTAGCTAGAGAAAGAGGCTAAATAGTGAGAAAGGGGGAAAAAATGTGTGTGGATTTTAGAGGTCAGATTTGGAAGAGAGATAGCACGCTTGATATGGCTATCAGCTTTGTTCTGTGAATATTTTGCTGAATAATACAAGCTGTCCAGTATTTCTCTCATAATTCTTCCCTAATTCTATTAGTTTGATTACCACAAACAGCCATAGGCTCCACTAATCTGCAGGTTTCTTTCATTCTAAGATTAAATTTTTTACTGATTCTATTGGAAACCTATCACAGACTACACTACTTAAACCTATTTTTACCATGGACATAGCCAACACTCTAATCTATGCTCTGTTGCTACTAGCCTACATACAATCCACTTGGACAAACTTGTGTGAAATGTGATAGGAATCATAGTATACAAATATAAATAGATCAAAAACAATATGCATAACGTATCAAAAGATACACATATAAATAGAGAAACATGGAATAATATAAAAATCAGGTTTATAGTAAAAAAACATGCATAATATGTGTCCCTGAGTCTGACTTTATTTTCAGTAGATACCACTAAACACTTTTAAGCTCATAAAAATAGGTTCTCTATAATCACAAGGTAATATTAGTTGGCAAGAAATACTGACACAAATGAAGCATGATCTGGGGAGTTGCAAAGAAAATTAAAACTAACTATGATTAAATTTCGCCAGAAAATTAAGAAAAAAGGTGATTAACAGCACCTTCTTCCTTTCAAACCAAGTGCTTTTAGCATTCCCATTGATAAAACAGTAACAACTCTTCCCACAGGGTATAATACCAAAGAAAGCCACGCCACTGGCCTGACCTAGAGCCATTGCAAACAAAATTAATCAAATAGAGCTCGATTATGTGTTAGTAACATCAGCTAAGCAAAACAGAACTACAGAGCTACACAAAATATGAAGTCGGGAAAAAAAACAGAGAACAATGGCGGACCAGAGAAGACCTTGTTTAGATTGAAGGAAAAGAAATATTCAATATCTAAACTTACCACAAACCTAGCAACCTCTTGGGCATGGTGAACGGCGATACTTTTGGGAGTAATTTCAGTGAGAAGCAATATGACAACCTAATATCATCCAGGAAAAAGAAAATTGATTAAAGCAACTGCAATTAAGTATAATATAGGCATCTCTGTGTGTGTCCCCATGATTTTCAGCAATTGGTCATTCCATAGATGACAACCTGCACAATATGCACCTAAAACTCTGACGATGGATTAGTGTGTATATGAGAGAGAGAGGTTATACTTACAGTCATTACTCCTGTTGCTGCACTAACACCAGCCTCACCAAATAACTCTGTGGCTGTCTGTGTGACTAATGCAGTTGCTCCAATATTTGCCACACTAAACAAATAAATAGAATCTTCAATAAGACATTAACAAACCAAGCTAAAAAGGATGGAATTCGTGACAATAACTTAGGAAGAGAGTGGTACGTTGTGCCAATGAGAATAGTTGTCAAAAACCGAGTAACATCCCTGCGGAGCATTTTAAAGACACCATTTTCAGACTCCTTTTCTGCCAATTCACGCACCTGATACAGAATAACATTGAATGACCAATGAAAAAACATAAATGAATGCATATACATAATAATAAAATAAGATAAACTTAACTTCATATTTTCTCTTCTATTTGAGAATCACATTTCAAATTTTGTTTCTTTCCCGAATGATCTCACATAAACATTGAGGAAAACACGAATGAATCCCATATTAGCTCAACAACTTCATACCTTCCACGGCCAAAGGGTAGTGATTGAAGTTTCAGCCATTGAAAAGAACGCAGACAACCCCAAAAGCGCAGTCAAAAGCAGACCATGCTCTTTAAACACTCTCAAAACCTGTGAAACCCTCGGCCAAGCATTCTTTAACAACAATATACTCTGCCCTAGCACTCCATACCCTGCATTCACTGTACTCTCTACAGCAAACGCTCTCTTGCAACCAAACATCAACGCCCCAACCATCATTGCACCCAAAACGACTCCCCGTTTAATCAAAACCTTAACTTTCTCTAAATCTGAACTCGAATCTTCATCTCCTCCACGACCCAGTTGGGCAAAGACTTCGTTCGGCGGCTTCGAGTGGGTTTTAGCTTTGAAAATGTAGTTTCCTGACAGTCTAGAAGCGAAAATTCTTGGGTAGGGATTGGTTTTTGGTGAAATATTGATAGGAAACTTCGAAAATCCGTTTCCGAAAAGAGAGTTCCTTAGGCCTGGAATGGACGTGGGTCGATTGAAAATGGATGATTCGAGGGCTAAATCCATGAAAAAATAATAATACAAAATTGAACTCAAACTAAAAGAAGGTATAAACCCACCAAAAAGAAAAATGAAACCCAAGAATTAATGGAAAATTTGGCATAAAAAAAACAAAATTAAAATTTTGGGATGGGTTTAGGGTTTTTGTACAGAAGCAAATTTAGGGTGAACTCAGAGCTGAACAAATGAGGGCTACAAAAGTGAAAGGGAAATCCCTTCACGTTCATTTTCAACATTGGCTGTTTGAATAACAACAGCGCCTCAGTGTTTTGTTGCTTGAGGGTTGAGTGTTGCTGGAGGGATTTGCCATGGCATCGGGCCATTGGCAAGTGGAATTCAAGACAAAATTACTGTATTTGCCCTTGGCAAATTCATCAATTACAACTATATCCTCTCTCGGGTCAAAAGTCAATCATAGTCCGCCTATAGTATCAGCAGTATCCTTATCTAGGTTTAATGATGTCAAAATTTAGTGGCAATTGACAACCCTCTAACAAGCCTTCCTCCCGCTCATTCTCAGCCGCCGTGGCGCCGCCTGCCTCTCTTACTCTCTACTTCCTCCCTCCGTCTGAAGTCCGGGCATCCGCCTTTCAACTGGTGTTTTGTTTTAATTCTATTAGTTTCGAACTTTTTTATTATTTTTATACTACACACCTTAGAATATGCATAATTTCATATCAATCATATATCTATTTTAAATTATAATTTAAAATAAATCTTCTATCATTAAATTCTTACAAAAATAAAAATATAAAATCCATTAAAAAAACACACATACACATATCCTGGAACTTTCTAAAAGTTTTAAAAAAATACTTGTAAGAGCATTCCAACAGTTCTTCAATTTTCAAATATGCCTTTCTCCAGGCTGAAGTTCATACTTGTTGGGTATGTCAAAATTGCACCGTGTGTTATATTTGTTAGTTTCTTAATTATATGCTATTTTTTCCATTTTGCAAAATTCTCTTTCGCATATAATATAAAGAAGAAAAATGTATATGAGAAAGAAATTAAGTAGTCAAAAGATTATCAGTCGTAAAATATTGACTATATGTATTTGTCCCACCGGTATTTTCTTTTTGGCTCAAAATGGTGGAAAATTATTTGATCTGTAAAGTTTAAGAACAAATGAAATCATTAACTCAATAATATCATGCATCAACATGGCAAACATTCTCATTAACTTGGTGCCAATACAAAGACCACTAACATTAATTAAGATCTAAGATTGATTCACTCAGTTAAAGTCGCATTATTTAACTGTTTTCTTGAGTTATACTTGCATTATCAGAGCATTATTGCTTTTGTTAGCAACATACATGAACTTTCACCAGTTGAACACTATGGGCGCGTTTGATAACCCGCATAGCATTGTATAAGGGAAACTGTTTGTAAAAGGTTTGATTTTTGCTGTGTTTGGCTGGAATTTAAGTGGGGATAGGATTGTAAGAGGCTGCATAAGGAGTGTATAAAGACAACAAAATTTATCACGTGGAGGACCCTGGGTTAAGGCCGTATAACGACTGTTTGTATAAAATTTCTTCTAACCTCTCACGACTCTTTCTTCGATCTCTTTTCTCACTCTAGCCTTCCAAAACTCCACAGCATCATCATCATCATCATCCTACGAGCTCCTGTCTCTCAACTCTTCTTCTCAGTCTTACACATCTCTCAAAGACCTCCTCCCTTCCTTCCCCACCGCTGTCGTCAACTCCCCCGCAACCACCAGGCACCAGCTATGGCTACGAAATCTACATCTAAATACCCAACTTCTAGCACCCAATACAACCAAGAGATATAATTTCATAATCCTTTTTTGCGTGGCTGCCATGAATTCGTTATTTTCCAATTTTTAATTTTTATTGCTTGTTTGTGTTGGTGGTGCCTGGGTTGTATGGAGTCATCAGTGCAAAATCCAATTGGATTTGGTGGCTGCGTGGGTGTTGGTTAATCTACAAAATCACAGCTATGGGAGAAGAAAGAAGAGGAAAACAAGGGACGGAAAGAAAGTGGAAGAAGAAAGAAGAGAAAAAAAAGCGAGAGAAAGAAAGTAGAAGAAGAAGGAAGGGGAGAGAAAAGTAACAGAGGGAAGAGAAAGAAAGAGGAAGAAGAAGAAAAGAAATCGTGTTGGATTTCTCTGTTTTTCGGAAATATTTTTGGTTATATTTGTCTTTTTCATGTATATTTGAAAAATTGGATTTTTATTTTGGTTAAAATTAAGAATAATGTATTTTTTTCACATTTTTTTGTATTTAGTCCAAATTTTTTTTTTTAAATATGGCTTAAATTTTTAATTTGATGTTTTATATTATTACTATATTTTAATAAAAAAATTAAATTAAAAAATGAAGATAATTTTGTATATATTAAAATAAATGTAATTTTATGTAAGTATGAATTTTTGAATTTTTTTATTGACATTTATATTTTATTATTTTTAAAATATTTTAATTTATTATAAAAATTTAATACAGTCCAATCTAATATTTTATTAAACATAGTATTGTATAGCATTATATGTAATACAGTGATAAATCAAACACAGTATAGAATTTATTCAATCTTATATAATATAATTTTATATAATATTATTCGATACAGTAATAATTATACAATCCTATACGAAGCATCAAACGAGCCCTATGGAATTGACTTCGTACTTGGACGTAATGGATTCATCTGGGCTAGTGAACGTGTTGGAGCCAGAGTCCATCAGGTACTTTGATCGTAATTTTAATATTCTGATAGTGGAGAAAGAGGCTGATGAAAGAAGAACGCAAGTACTTCAATTTCAATTCTTTGTCAGAAGCTGATTTGGTCTTTTTGACATAGCAATGAAACGTGTGGTTAAATTAAGGCCGTGATTAAATTAAGGCCGTTGCCCAAAGGCACATGCTTTGATCCCGGAGGACTAGGGATACAATCTGTAAACATTATATGCCATCATAGAGAAGCAATTTTCATAATGTTGTCAGACACTTCTTCGCTGACACATGGCATCTAATGGAGTGTCAGAACTTGCGAAGAATTTTAATAAATGTGATAACTGGGCCAAGCCAAATTAGCAATTTAATGCGGTGACTTTATATTATTAATTTCATATTCATCATAAATTATTCTTTACTAAGGTTACGCGAAACATAAAGATAATGATAGGTAAATGGGGAGAAAATTCAATCATTATGACTGTATAATTAGTGTAAACTTAAGAGATATTTATTTCTAACACTTAACACTTTTTAGATTTAAATATTTTTTAAGACTTAAAAACTGTTTGTTTTAACTACTTATTTTTGAAATTTCATTCAAATTTAAGAGGCTTATAAAATTTAAGATGTTTATTTTATAGTCTAATCACTTATTTTCAAATGAAATTATCCGAATATAAAAAGTGAAATTTTATCACTTCTCTCTTACTAGTCTGAAAATACGAAAATAACCAAACTATCCTCCTATAACAAAAAAAATTTTTTCAGCAATTTCAGCCGCTCCTAACCCCTCTCTTGCAATCGACTTCTTAGATCTCCAAGATCGTCGTCGCCTTCTTCCTCCTCTTCACCATGGTTTTGGGTGGTTCCATTGTGGATGCGTTTCAGCTTCCAGTTCAGCTTCAGGTGCGGTGTTGTTTTGGGAGCTAGTGTGACATCGTTTTGGGGATCACGTGCGATGCAGCGGTGATGGGTGGTGTGCATTGCTGCTTTGACGTTTCTGCGTGATGGGGTGGTGTGCAAACAGAGAGATAGAAAAGGAGAGAAGAAACAGTTGAGTGAGAATTAATGGAGAGGGAAGCGGCTTTGAAGCAGAGAAAAAATATTTTTTAAAATTTTAATTAGAGAAAAAATCATTTAAAATTGAAAAAAATAAATAACAATAGATAATTTTAGTTAAAATAACAAATTTAAAGATAATTTAAAAAGAAGTTGATTAATAAATGAAAAAGAATAAATTTAAATAAAATAAAATAAATTATAAATTATAAATAAATTTAAAAATTTAAAAATATAATTAATAAATATTAAATATATAATTATTGATAATGTTACATTAATTTTATTAAATTTTTAATTTTTAAAGTATTGTAACAAATATAATATAAATATTTTACATTTTCTATTACAAAGATAAAAAAGTCATATTAAAATTTAGATATTCACTTATCACATTTTTTAAGAGATATATAAAAGAGCAAACAAGCATACGATTAAGTGATACATTTCAATAACTTAAGACTTAATAAAATTTAATTTGTATTACTTAATAGTATGTTTATTTGCTCCTTTATATATCTCCTAAAAAAATGATAAATGAATATCTTATGTGTAATATGACTTTTTTATCTTGTAATGAGAAATATAAAATGTTTGTATCATATTTGTTACAATCCTTTGAAAATTAAATAATTAATAAAATTAAATCAAAATTATTTTTCATTTAAATAGTTAAATCATATTTGTTATAATATTTTAAAAATTAAGAAATTAATAAAATTAATCCAAAATACGTTTTCATTTAAATAGTTAATTTTATATTTACTAAAAACTGGTTTATATTATATTTGTTACAATCTTTTAAAAATTAAATAGTTAATAAAATTAAATCAAAATTATCAATACTTATAAATTTAAAATTTGTTAATTATATTTTTTAAATTATTAGATTTATTTTTAATTTTTAATTTAATTTAATTTTATTTAAAATATATTTTTTTCAATTATTTGAATTTGTTTTTCAACTTTATTTTATTTTATTTTATTTAAATTTTTTTTCAATTTCGAAGAAACGCTTCACGACGTATCCAACATGTTCATATATAATTTTATTTTATTCTGGTTTGTTTCTTGACTTAGTGAAGCTAGAGGTAATAGATTAGTTTGATTCAGTGAGCAAGGTCCAAGATAATACAATAGACATTACCTCAGTCAGCCCTTTCAAAGGACATGAAGCACGACTCTCTCCTCCATCTGAGCGTGCTTACGCATCACCTATAACAGTTGCGACTAGCTCTTCCCAAACTTCCTCACCTCCGTCCTCCGAGTCCCCATTGACGGATCAACGACCTTCTCTCCACCACGTTTCACCAGATCGTCCACCCACCTCACCACCCTCTCCAAATGCCACCTCACACTCTTATGCTGCAGCCGCGTCACCCTCACAATAACCGGCGTCATCTCCTCCCACTCACACTCTTCCTCCCCGCCGTCATTAATCATCGCCGCCCCGAATAGGGGCCGCAAGTGGAGAAGAAGTAGCAGCTACGTTTAATGAAATTTATTTTCATTAAATAAATAAGTAGGGTCCTAAAGATATTTTATAATTTCATATGTTTGACATAAGAGTGGGAATACGGGTCCACGATCGTATTTTTATCGTGTCGAGCTATGATATAATAAAAATTGATCTAATTCGAATACGATTTATTCATTATTCATGTCAAAAATACTCAACCTGAACACGACACGATCATTAAATGGATGACATGACTTGACACGTTAACACGAACAATAAACATATTTTTCGGGTTTGACACGAATATAACCAGTTTAACACGATTATGACTTATGACACGTTTAAATGTTTTGATACGATTATAACATGTTTAAATATTTTGATCTGATTATGACACGTTTACACAATTTTGACACGTTTACACAATTTTGACACGTTTAAATAATTAACACGATTATGACACGAATACACATTACAATTTTCAACCTTTTTTTTCTAAATAACAATAATCAAATATTCAAAATCCATCCACAACACTATAAAGAGTCCATTAAATACCAAGTCGCATACAAGCTTCAATTCACAATACAATAAAGAGTCCATTAAATATCAAGTTTTATACAAACTTCAATCCACAACATAATAAATAGTCCACTAAATTCCAAGTCTAAAACAAACTTCAATCCACAAAATACAATAAAGAGTCCATTAAATGCCAAGTCCCATACAAACTTCAATCCATAACACAATATATAGTCCACTAAATACTAAGTCTCAAACAAACTCTATTTCACAACATGATAAATAGTCTACTAAATACCAAGTTTTATACAAACTTTAAATACAATTTAAATTTAGAAAGAAAAATCCATTTCATCTTGTTGACTCTTTAGTAGTGTAAAATTCAAATTAATTTTTGACTTGTGTTTGTAATTTTACCGATTTAAAATTTAATCGTGTCAAATTGTCAATTCGTGTCTTTATGATATTATGTTTTGTTTTGGTTATACGGGTCACAAAACGGTTTCGTGTCATTATACGGATTGTGTCATTATACGGGTTCGTGCCACTAAACAGGTTCGTGTTATTATACGGGTTCGTGTCATTAAACGGGTTTGTGTCACTCGTGGGTTCAAACCCTCAACCCTAACACGACCTGATTATTAAACAGGTTGAAAATTTCAATCCAAACACGACTCAAATACGATTAAGACAAACCCAAACCCGCTAATTTACGTGTCGTGTCATGTCGGATTCATGGGTCGTGTCAAAAATTCTCACCCCTAGTTTGAGAGGGAAAAAAGTAATTCAGGCATTATTGTCTAGAAATAAGTGATTCAAAGTTAAAATAAATAGGATTAATTTCTCAAATCACTTCTTTCAATTTAGATTCAGATTTCAGTGGATAAAATAATCGATCCTGAGGTTTGGCATGCTCTAAAGAAATTCAACTAGAAACAGACCAAAATTAGTTATTAACTATTTAAACACTCTGTGATTTAAAATATTAGTTGGAAACAAAAAAAGAATAAGATTGGATCAAGGCTGAGATAACATACAGAGTCCAATCTAGCATTATTTAAGTGATTCATTGCTTACTCCAATGGAAACCAAAACATAAATAAAAATAAAAAATAAAAAAAGATTGCAAATTACCAACATTCTAATGAAGACTACACAAGCTAGGAACTTCTTGCACATGCACTAGCTACTTGCTCCATAAGGCATTCTTCCCCATTTAGGTTATTTTCCTTCAAATATCCTTATAAGCCACCGAGGCTTCCTTGTTGTGAATACAAGATATCCTATAATCATTCCAAGCATCATTCCATATCCATAATCCATCAACACAACTTTCCAACCAAATTCGCTTGTAAACTTTTTATCATCTTCATGATGAGGGTTCTTGTGATTTCACATTAGTGCTGCATTGATTTGACAATAAAAGTCCACACAATCCCAAATTTTCATCGTATGAAGTATTTGGAAAGGTATCAAATTGGTTGCCTCGAGGTATAGGTTCCATGAGTTGATTATTTGGCAGGTTTATAATATGAAGAAAGTTCAATTTTGTCAATTACCATGGAATTTTTCTAACAAGCTTGTTTGAAGAGAGGTCTAAGGATTCAAGAGCCTGCAAATTTTCTAGCTCAGAAGGGATATAACTTGCTAGATTGTTGTGAGAAAGGTTGAGGAGATGAAGTGTATGAAGCTGTCCAATTATTTTTGGAATCTCTCCACCGAAGTTATGATTTGAAAAATCAATGGTAGTGAAAATAGTATTAATTTTCACTAGTTTAAACTCAAATCCTTTGAATGTCAAGATCGTTGAATCTTGATAATAACTTTCACCCATATATTTCAACTCCCTTTCAGCATCATCAATATTCATCATAGTAGGAAGCCTTTTGAAATAAATTGCTGGCAAAGAACCACTAAAATTATTATTTGAGAGAAAAAATTCTTAACTTAGGAAACAAATAGTTATCCTCAAAAGAACCGTAAAACTTATTGGAACTCAAAACAAGAACTTGCAACTTAGGAAGACTTCCTAACCAATATGGGAATGTATCATTTATGATTTTGTTCCAAGATCTAGAACTTTGAGCTTGGTACAATTGGCCAAAGATTGAGGGATTGGCCCTTCCAATTCATTGTCGTTAAAGTTGAGGGTCCTAAAACGATTGCCTTTTGCAAAATTTCTAGGAATAGTACCATAAAAACTATTCTTTCGGAAATCCAATATATGAAGATTGCTAATGTTTCCCATGCATTACGGAATGGTACCATTCAAGTGATTATTAGAAAGATCTATAATTTTTATGTTGCTCATATTACAAATCAAGTATGGTATCTCACCAGTAAATTTGTTGTTTGAGAGCGAAATAAGGGCCAAGTAAGGTATAGGTGGTGGAATTGGAAGTGGTCCTTGGAGCAAGTTATGAAGGTCTAGATATTCAAGATTCTTCCATGGGAGTTGAACTATGCCTGTTAGGGATCTTCTGACAAAGATTTAGCCAAAAAAGAGTATCATTTCCAATATCCCACATCCAATTCAGAATTCAACCATTGATTTTGTTGTAAAAAAGGTCTAGCTGTTCTAATTATCTTAACTTCTTAAGAATTTTGGGAACTCATCTAAGTTGGAAGCAAATAAATCCGATGACCTAAGTTTGGGAAATGAAGAGTTAACTGTGGTGCTCACAGATATGTGAGAAAGTTCAAGCGTCTCAATTTTTTAAGCTTTGCAAACATGTAAAGCTTTACAATGCCATTTAAATTGTTTGAAGAAAGATCCAACCTAGTTAGATTAACAAGATCAAAGATCAAGGTTGGAATTGATCCTTGTAACCTATTATTTCCCAAATAAATGAATTGCAATGAATCACTTTCAAATTCATGAATATGGCTAGTTTGTTAATATGTAAACTAATATAAACTAGATTTCAAAGCTCACTTATTTGACGATGAATTGGACCACCTAGTTGATTATATGAGAAGTCTAAGTAAAATAGCTGAGTTAGGTTGACGAAAAATATCAGGAAATTCACTAAAGAAATTATTGGCTGAAAGATCTAAAAAATGTGACTACTTAAGATTTGAAAGAAATAATAGGATACTACCTGTAAAATTTTAATTCCATAGGCTCAGATGAGTAAGTCGTGTGAGATTGCCAAGTGATGGAAGAACTAACCTGTAAATGCAGAAAATTGCAACTCTAATTGGGTTAAATATCAAGTTCAATCTCAGCTCCTAACATGCATAACAGCCTGTACAAAAACTCCTTTACAGCTCCTCAGAATGCCACTTTAAAAAACCCTGTTCTCAGCCTCGTAGCATGTGCAGCAGCCTAAATGAACACCTTTTTCTCCATTGGTTGGATGCTGCTCCACCAAGAGGGCGGGGGGGGGGGGAGGAGGAGGGGTTGGGTACCTGCCACTCTAATGCCAAAGTTAGGGCCCAAATTTTATATGAATGGCTAAAAGTTAGATAATTAAAAACCAAAATGAGTCCAAGCAAGAATAAAGAATTAAGCTGAAAACAAATAAAATATTAAAGAAAAAAAGGTTGGGAGAGTTCTAGGAGAGGGTTTTCTGTCTATATTGGATTGTTCTTGGCTAAAGTCCCTTTTTTAATATGATTTTTCCTTTGTTTATCTTCCTCACCAGCCTCTATCTGTGCCCCCAAGGCCATTCTCAAGCTTTCCCCTCACCTATGGCATCCTCCATTCTTGGATTACTTTTAGTAGTTTCTCTTTCCTTTTTTGGCTTTCATTCCCTTGAGAACACTGGCTCCTTAATGCATTATTCTCTGATCTCCCTTTCATTCTGATAAGTTTTACTGATTTGTTCATCAACCTTCATTCTACGGGTCTCAGTAACTTTTAGGAATCCTTCAATTGGCCAACTATCCTTTCATGGTTTTCATTATACGTTATTAGTTTGCCAAAAAGGGAAAAGCAAAGGAAGTGATTAGGTTTATCATGGGCTTCCCCTCCTACTCTTCCCCCCTTAGAGTTGATTCTTTTGCTTTCACAAACTGAGGCTGATCTTGATCCTTAGACCTTTTAAAAAATGAAAGAACTATGCGAAGATCTATAATGCCCATGAAAGAGGGGCTTGAATGTCGTGGTATGCTATTGGTAGTTAAGAGTTTGAGAGGCTCTTCTGTTAGCTGGGTTTTATTAAATAGTGGGCTTCTCTCCCATGATACTTAGAGAGTACATAAGATGAGTGATGTTGAGCTATGTGGGGTTTTGTAAGAGGGGATAGACACTATTAACGATTTGTATGCCTATATTTTTTCTTGGTTTGGTATCATGTTCTTTGTTTGTTATTTTTGAAGTTTTTAGGTGAATTTTGTAGGTAGTTGCCAAGGTCAAGGGAGAGTTGCATCGTGACAGCTCATCAACTAGTGTAGAGACTCTTAGCAAAGGGATCTGGGCACTATTTCTTGAATGCCTACAGATTGGTAAAAGTCTATCCTAATTTAGAAAATCTGTTAACCTGTTTCTCATGTACTCAAATCCTTGGAGCTTGTCTGAGCCCCCTATGATTCAAAGTATTTGCTACTTTGTTTATGTTGCTTTTGAATGCTTAGGATCTATTAGAGGTCCCCCTATGATTCATGCACTTTGTAATTTATTCCTTTTGCTTCCAAATGCTTAGGGTCTGATTAGGATCCCCTAATTTGGGCTTACTGTAATATGTTTCCCTTTGTTAGATATATTGTTAGATCTTTATCTTCTTTTGGTTGTTGAATAATGTGTTGCTTTCCCTTCTCTTTGTAAGTAGCTTTTATGATCGAGGCTATGGACCTTTCACATCAGATGGTCAAACACCAAGGAGCTTTCATTGTTCAACCGTCTGGGAGCAGGACTTGTGGTCATGTTTTGGTTGCCAAAGATATTATTAGCAAGGCCGACTCCCATTCACCAATCACAACCAACACGAATTGTATTGAAGTTGGCCCTTCTACGATTAAGGACACAACATGGACTCTTTCCCTTCAAGGTCCGATAGGGCTAAGTCATACCCTCTAATCAAGACAGATACTATCATCACAGCCTACACAGTTTATCTTACTGTAATGGTAGGTTTTTGTTACCCTTATTCTTTTTCTGTCACTAGGTTGGACTAAACCTTACAACCTTTATTTCAAAGTTAAGGGTGTTCATTGTTATTGTTTAAGTTCTGTAAGAAATGAAAAGATAATTTTGTATTTATCTATTTCTGTTTCAATTATTATTTCCACAAAACTATTTTACATTGGTTTTGTTCTACACAAAAAAAGCATCTGCCAACCTTTTCTATACATGTATCTTATGAACACTTAAATATGTATATTTAATAAGAGCTTAATTCATCATATTGCATTAATAGTGTCATTAAATTCCTCAACTTAAGCATATTTGTAGTCTTTGCATCTTTGGAATTAACTTCCTCTTAATTTTGGTTTTTTACAGGTTCGGTAAAATGGGCATAACTCTCTATTTATAGATCAGAATGATGCAAATCTTAATTATTTGGAAAGCTGATTAAATTATCTACAAGATTGTATTCAGAAGCATCATCAAATTCGGGTCTTAGTGGACCAAAAATGGGCTTGAAGTGAACCCATCTGTAGTTTCAGCCCAGCCTGATCATGCCTCAGTATTTTAACCATATCTCTCAGAATACATATCCAAATTGTATGAATCAAGATGTTCCAGAAATCTAAGAGAAATATCTACGAATTTCATGGAGACATGTGATTAAAATTCTCAAAAATTCAATGTCAAAATCGGTGGTCAAAGTTGGTTCACCTAATCACCCCAATTGTCAAAGTTGGTGCATCTAATATTTGACAATTATTCCTTTGTAATTTGACAAGTTTGCCCCTGAATGTATCTATAAATAGAGGTGCCTTGTGACCCATTAGGGCATCTTGGCCTTTGCTGGGATCTTGTATTGTGTTTCTCTCTTGTTTTAATGTTATTAATGAATTTCTTTTTTCTTACATTTTGTATTCTTTCTCTCATAATGTCTTGCTAATTTCTTTCTTGCTAAGGTGAAAGGGTGAAACCTTTGATATGAGAGTAAGGATTCTCTAACCCTTAATATGTGCTTAATAATCATAATCTTATGTTGTTTATATGATTTATATTTATTTTCTTAATCAATCTTGACACCACTCGTAAAGTGGAGGTCCTAATCTATTGTAGACAATCCTTGGCACATCAAATGCTTGGATCCTTTCTAGATGTTGTATGGTTCTTTCTTACTGACACGAATCTAGTTAGAAACCTTGATTTGTTGTAGACATATGGAGATTGGCACATTGGATGCTTGAACCCATTTACAAGAAGTGGTATAAATATTGGTAATGAAGCAAATATAATTCATATAACTAAAACGGGTTGTTTACCTTTATTTGAAATATCAAGGGCGGATCCCCTAACCTTAGCCCTTATTATTATTGTGTGAACTTCTCTTGTGTTATTCTCATTTATTGTTTAAGAACTTGTTCTTTACTTATATTTGTTGATATTATCTTGCCATCCCTTTGAATCATCCACATCATATTTGCTTACTTATAGTTTGTAGCGCTAAAATTCCCTTCCTCGTGGATCGATCCCAGACTCACCGGGTTTATTACTTCGATACTCCTATACTTGGAAGACAATCCTTTTTCAGATGTGTCAGTATCTTACTAAAAAATAACCATTTCAAAGCTGAGTTGTCCTTGAGAAAGGACGTACTTGCCAACTTTAATGTTGTTTTGTATATCACTATTCTGAAATTGGGTTAGCTATACGAAAGAGCACTCATAACTTTGATTATTCATTTAACAGTATTTGGTAGTAGAAGGTTCCCTGCCCTTTGTTATTCATATGATTGTCCTAAGATTGGGTTTGCCCTTATGTAAAGGAGCAATAACCCCTTTTTTTGTTACTTGATTAGCTGTTTCGAGAAAGGATTTACCTTATAGAAAGAGGGTTCTTAATAAGTATTGTTGTTTGTTTATCAGTAGTTCATGTTTGCTTTTATCAAGTGAAGCATTTCTTTGACCTTTATGTCTATCCTTTCCTTCTTGGTTGGTTCTACCTTGCTCAAGAGCGACATACACCAACTTTTTCTGTTTGATAATCTGTTCTGATGTTAGGTTTGCCCTATAAGGGGTATTATCTTGCCCTTTCTATTCTATTAGGGGTCAGGCCATTCTAAGAAGAACGTCGTCCTAGTCTTTCTGTTCTGTTGAGGGGTTAGGTCACTTTATGGGAGCACTGTCTTACCATTTCTGCTCTATTTAGGGGCTATGCCACTCCAAGGGGAGTGCTACGCTACCCTCTATTCTGTTAGGACTAGGTCGCTCCATGGGAAATGTTGTCCTACCCTCTGTTCTGTTTGGTCAAGCATGCATGAGGAACAAAGACTTACCTTTTCTATTCTAATTGGGTCAAGTATGCCTGAGGAGCATAAGCTCACGCATTCTATTCTGTTTGGATCAAGTCGTCACTCGTTACCATTCCGTTTTGGCCACACAGTCTATCACGGTTTTATTTTCAGGTTTTTCAATCGAAAAGGCCTCCAATAGCTTAAGAAGCTCACAAGGTATTTAAGCATATTTCATACATTTGTCACAAGCGATGTGGGATGTTACATTCACCCCTTTTATGAATCAAGCATCCTTGCTTGATTAGGCTTTACATCCCACGCTTCTGGTTGGATTAGACTCTGATACCATTTGTAATATCCCAATGTGCATGTGGTATTTGCACTGTGTGTATCACTTTACAGTCCCCGTAGATCCTCAAGAGGTGGCCCTCACACAGTCTCAAAGAGGTGACCCTCATGTGTGCGTGAAGTCTAACACGCCAACCCACTGTTGGATATTGTCCACTTTGAATACACAGTTCGTCACATTTTTACTTTTCGACTTTGTAACCCAAAATGCCTCCAATAGCTTAAAGAGCTCACAAAGTATTTAAGCACATTTCATATACTTTCATAAGCAATGCAGGATGTCACATTCATAGTTTAAATCAAATTTTAATTACTTTTATACACCAAAGTGAGTTTTTTTTTTTATTGACTAACACAAAATCTTAAGTGAAATGCATAAATATGATAGTAAGAATTATACGTACAAAGAGCTAAAGAATTCGCATCAGGTCTTTTTCATGCACAACAAGGACAAATATATCAAACAATGAGAAATTAACCCAAGTCTTGGTTACCAGACTTTTTGTGGAATCCAAATGTCTTTTTCCCAGTAGTGCCATATACTTTAAAAGTGGAATGTTATTATATATTGATTGGATTGAAACGATGTAGAAGGAGATATTTCATGTAGAAATTAATGCTGTTACACATATATAAATATTCTTTGTTTTTAGTTTATTTTCTTAATTGCAAAGCTTTTATATGCAACATAGTGATAACCAGGTATTAACAGTGATCGATTTCTGTCATATTTATGAGTCAAGAATAAGTAATATTTGCTGGAAAAATAGACTTACAATTATTAAAACCCGCATGTACCAACAAAATTTGACAGAGTCCAGTGGCTCCATTCCATATGTTTTGACAATATGCATCATCTTATTCAGCAGAGACAAACTTGAAGTTTGAAATTGTCACTATAACTTGTTCATAGTCTTATGCACTATGGAGAATGCTAAAGGAATTCTAGCCACCATTTACTCAATCTCAGTCTAATAAATTTTTTACGTAGAAAAAAGATCCTTACGACTCTTTAACATGACTTTCTTACTTGTAATTGTTGGAGATAAAAGGTTTAAAACAAACATTTACATTATAAGTTACAAGATTTATTTTCAGATTAATTTCATACGTTACAAGTATAATAAAAACATGAACGTTACGACACCTATTATTTGTAACGTTCATGCTTTTATTAAGAACTTATGGCTTGGGAGTTACAAGAATTAATTTGTAAGTTACCTAAGTTACGAGATTACTATATAAAGGAGTCTCAAAGGTTCTAACATGAACATGAAATATTTTGAGTATTTGATGATTTTGAGCAACCGCGACACATGAAGATAGGTTATTTTCTTCCGGTGATCTTGCTCATCGAGAAGATAGGCTGTGAGCACTGGGTTGTATCTTGGAACCTTTGAGTACCAATATGACCCGCACGAGGGGATGACTCTTTGGCTTTAGGACAATGCCTTCGACATGCCTCCCAAATGCTCAGGACACTTGTTTCTTACTCTATCTCTTTATTTATTCTATTTATTTAATATATTAATCTAATTCATATTTTGTTATTTCTTTAATATCTTGTTGTTTGATTATATTATTTAAATTTATTATAAATATTCCCAACAATCTAAAGCCAAAGAGGTGTCTCATGTATTTTAATTGTATAATTGGCATGTTGATTTATTATTGGTAGTATTTTATAAGCAAAAAATCGAAAATATGTTTACTTCATTTTTTTTTTGTTTACCATATGATAATATTATATTTATAAACCTTCATAGAGGTAAGCAAGGTTGATATATATACTTCAATTTTTCCACAATTTGTTATTGTTCGATTACACTATGGTTACTAAATTGTTTTTGTGTTTATATTGTGAATATACTTGTATGTATAGATTTTTTTTTTAGCTTTTACAAAAAATGCATCAAGTGCCACACATATATGATCTTAGAGTTTAATATTAATTAATTTATTGAAGTAAAGTTGTTGAGATCATATATTTCATAAGTAACAAGCTTGAGTAAATAGATAGTATATGTTGCAATATTTTCCTTTTAATGCTTAAAAGTTTTACTTGACATGCAGATGTGTGATACTTCTTATTTGATATATTTTAATGAAATGCAACGATATGACAATTAGTTATTTGTAGTGTGAATATATATTATATATTATATGTATTGAATTATTGTTGACATATGATTATGAGTAAAATCTTATTGTCTTTGATTAACATGTAAAAAGAAAAAAGAAATGCATCTTTATGGTGTTTTAATATATGCTACAAGTAGCTAAAAAAATGCTCATGCTGTTAGAGTCTTTCAAGTATTTGATTATTTATACATTTTCTCGTGTACTCATTAACAAAATTTTAATGTTAAAATTGGTAAATACTAAAGTTGCAGTTGAAATAGTTTGGGCTAAATTGATCGGTAGCATACTTTCCAACAACTATCTTGTAAGTATATTACCTTAAAGATGTCAACGAGGTAACATAAATATTATCGTTGTTGCTTTATTTAAACTATACAAATATTAATTATATTAAAGTTTGTTGTTTGTGATATTGGCTACTTATTAAATATATGAGAGTTATGTTTTGTGCATATTATTATGAATTAGTTAAATGTCCAACTTATATGTTACTTGCATGCATTAAATTTTATTGCAAAATTACATGAGTATATTGAAAACTCATTTAAGGATTCAATGTTGAATTTTTTTTTTCAAAGAATATAGACGAGTTACATGTAGTGGTTTTTTATGAATTTTTATTTATATTTCAGTTATAAAAATTCATACTAATGATATTTATTATAGATTGATTATTTATGATTTAATTAACTTTATACATTACTAATTAAGTGTGTTATTATTTTGGAGTAAGACAATCTTTGATCTTGGTTGCATATTATTATAAATTGATTTAGAATTCAATTTATGAGTTACTTGCATGCATCAAATTTTTATTACACAATGCAGCATGTGATTTCAATATATTTAATTAGAAACTCATATGCGTAATGGTGTGTTATAAATTCATAGTTTCTTGTGGCTATCATGCATATTAGATGATAACATCTAAATAATTGATTACTAGAGTATGTTAAGAAGACTAATAGATTATTATGATAATTTATGTGGTTGTATTGAATGAAATTGTAGTATAAATGCTAATTGATTATTATTAAATATATATATGAGTTATATATTATATTTGCAGTTTTAGTAATAAATATCTTATTAATGTGAGGATTGAAAAAATATTTTTTAATGTAGGGGTTTCTAGTCTTTAAGCAATTTCATATTTTAGTTCTTAATTTTGTACAATTAAGATGACAATGATTTGAGTGTAGTTATTATTTTGATGAGTTTTAAAATTTAACAAATTAGTGCAATAATATTTTATGGAGTTATTGCTACTGTATTTAAAATGTTACTTAATGTGGGGGTTTTCTTTATTTGATGGTTGTTAAATGTTTTTATGATATTTGGAGAAAAAAATGATATCATAAGTTATTAAATGATTATTAATTTTGTGTATGAGTTTGAAAATATTATTATTTATAAAGTGATTAAGTGCTTCTTCAATTTTCTTTATTATGCCTTTGATATTCTTACGCTCTCTAACATTATTTTGTGAAATATTTAATATTATTTAAGAGAGCTAGTGGAAGCAATCATCAAAATAATGGGAACAAGTTCTCCAAGATAAAATCAATGAGAGATTGTGCAATTATAAAAATTTTTAGCACGCTAATTAACTATTTAAATTATCGAGGGGGATGTGCTTAAGCCCAAAAGGGAGTCACCTAGAGAAGTAACCCAACCTCTGTGATTGGAGATCCCATGAAGGAGGTTCAATGGGTAGGAACAATTCGTACTACGTGACTTGTTAAGCACAACTATAAAGACATATCTTAGAGGAGATATGATAATGCTCATCCCTATGGCAAAGTGCTTGTTATATGTGATGTTAGGAATGATATTTATCTTGAATGAGTCCAAAGGCTAGATACTCTTCCGAGGTATAGGTCACATATACCTTTTAAGGACTCACCTAAGTGAGAGCGTCGTGAGGGCCGCGACTGTGAGAATTGGGCTGTTCTCTAAAGCTCTCATGAGAATCAAGATTGAGTGCATGGCCATTAATAGTGCTAATCCGTCAAAACCATATCTTCGTCGATATTATGTGTGTGATAGTTTGAAGTTTGGTCAAGAAATCGAGTTCAAGACTTTGTTCACTCAGGTTTCTCAAATAGTTAACACTAAGTGTAGGTTCAAACCCGAAAGGTACCTATACCCATTGCATAATAGAAGGTTGCTCTTTATATATAATTTTTATTTTATGAGTATTTTTATCTTGATATTTTATTTTATAAAGCTTTAAAGTTTTAAACCTTTTGTGGGGGACTGTTGGAGATAAAAGGTTTAAAACAAACATTTACATTATAAGTTACAATATTTATTTTGAGATTAATTTCATACGTTACAAGTATAATAAAAACATGAACGTTACGACACTTATTATTTGTAACATTCATGCTTTTATTAAGAACTTATGGCGTGGGAGTTACAAGAATTAATTTGTAAGTTACCTAAGTAACGAGATTACTATATAAAGGAGTCTCAAAGGTTCTAACATGAATATGAAATATTTTGAGTATTTGATGATTTTGAGCAACCGTGACATATGAAGATAGGTTATTTTCTTCCAGTGATCGTGCTCATCGAGAAGATAGAGCACTGGGTTGTATCTTGGAGACCTTGAGTACCAATATGACCCGCACGAGGGGAGGACTCTTTGGCTTTAGGACAATGCCTTCGACGTGCCTCCCAAATGCTCAGGCCACTTATTTCTTACTCTATCTCTTTATTTATTCTATTTATTTAATATATTAATCTAATTCATATTTTGTTATTTCTTTAATATCTTGTTGTTTGACTATATTATTTAAATTTATTATAAATATTCCCAACAGTAATATCTTCTCCCTACTACGTGTATGGTTGTTATTTTTCTGATTAATTGTTTAATTTATGTTAAGAATTATGTTCAATTTTTATGATATTTACAATGAAATTATTAAGCAACGAACACAGCATAATAAAATTTCACTTGAAACTGATGCCCCTCCACAAGTAAATTTCTGGGTTTCCAGGATATTGGATAAATACGCAAACCTCAACAAATCCTTTATTTAAGTTATAGTGAAAAATATCTTTTCGAATTAAAAACTATTCTATTGTTTTTGTTCTTGTCTTCTTTTTTAGTGAATTAGAGGAGACAAATAATGGGCAACATTGTACCGCTCAAAGTCAGTTTCTGAGGCAGAGTTAACAGCAGATTAGCATGCTTTAGCCATGCCTCTTTTTGTAACTTCAAAAGGTAGCGAATATCAGGAATTGTGAAGCTGAAGATGTGAATATTCCCTTAATTACATCATCCAATAAAAAAATTCTAACAATTTTTTTATATTATGAAATCGATCAAATTCTTCATAATGAAATAAACTAATAAAAATTTTGGGAAATAAAAATAAAAATGGTAGACACAAATTCTCTTAGTTTACTCTCCAATCTTACGCGTAAAACTAGTTCTTGGTTGCTATTGTCTTCCGGAAGATTCCAAAAATAATTTATCAAGTGGGGCAAAGCAATTAAATTGAGATTCTCTATTAACAAGAAGTGGCGTGCTGGTGCTATCCACTTTCGAGTGAACCGAGTGAAGGTCGATGAAGATATGGTGATTTGACGAGGCTTCATTTCTTTTTTAGAAACCCAAGTCCAATTTGTGTTTGCATTCAGCTGACTATAGTGACATGTATATGTTATAAACTAACAATAAAAGGGAAGAAACGAACGGTTTCATAAAGCAGCGTTGGCTAAGGCCTGGGCCTGGCTGCCTGTCAGGCATGCCGATTTATTTATTTATTTCTTCTATTCTCTCTGTCCTAATCCAGTAATTTCCAAACATTTTATATAAGGCAAATACCAACACACCACCTGTACTTTGCATCATAATACATGTGGGAAGCTCATCGACGGTTACTTTTTTCTGCTCTATTTTGCTTTGCATAGGCAAACTCTTTTTTCCTTTTTTTTTAAAGAATTTTTAACAATAACTTTAGGTAGGTGTTGTAAATTTATTTATTTTAATTTTCATATCATAGCTCTGAGCTCTACACCTCTAGCATTGTACTCTATATGATAAAATATCATGCTATATTTTATAAATTGATAAATAAGAATTTATTAGATCATGCCATCTTCTCAAAATTAACAAGAAAAAAAGGTGTTTATTTAGAATTTTTTTAACTCTTAATTCCTTACCTAAAAGAAATATTATTTAATGAATTTTCGTTTACAAATATCTTAAAAATTACACTTTTTTTTTTAATTTTATTGTTCTATACATATAAAGTATTTGAAAAAAATAAAGAGATTTATTTAAATTTTTTCTTTAGATTTTATAAATATGGGAAAATTTGTATATAAAATAGTTGTAACATATACATATATATATGTGTGTGTGTGTGTGTGTACATACATACATACATACATACATACATACATACATACATACATACATACATATATATTGAATTATTTAAGATGCTGGACATGATCTTCTTTATTATTGCTGAAGATAAGGACATCATCAATGTATACAAGACAAAATTTAATTATGTCTTTGTACACATCATCCATTATGTGCTGATATTCTGAAGGTGCATTCTTGAGACCGAAAGGCATCACATTCCACTCATAATGACCATGTGGCACTATGAAAGCTGTTTTGTAGCGATCTTCTTTTCTGACTCCCACTTGCCAAAATCCTGACTTCATATCGAACTTTGAGTAGATCTTTGACTTAGCCATCCTCTTTAAGAGACAAATCTTTCTTGGAACAGGATATCGAATATCACGCAAACAGTCATTGAGGCAGGGTCTTTCATTATGAGGCAGAGTATGAGTCAGATACCAAACCCAACTCTCTACAACCCTTCCATCTAGATCCTCTTAACCCTTATAAGTTCTATGATGTCAGTGTTCTTATTCCTAAACTAAAAACCCTTGTTCCGTTTAGAACCCCTAAACTCAAGTCCTTGAAAGTGTCCGTCCAGTCTATTTCCTCTAGTTCGTCAGAAACCTATCTTCCTATTATTTCTGCACCATATATCCAAAGATATAGTCGTGAAGGCTACCGTGGAATTCATCTTGGAGCAATTCGAATAGGATTGCAACCATTATTCCTTGGTGGTAAAAATGTTACTTGTTTCATTGCTGTTTTAGACACTCGTTGGCAGTCTTTTGAAAAAGCTTTGATATCAGCTGTTGAGGTAGATCTCAATCAAGGTCATGTCATCATACAAGTTGAGCCTAACTTTACCCTTGATATTTCCAAACCTACTTTGCCAAACACTATCAAAGTCATGATCCAGTTACATGGATTAGAAATGAATCCCAATGAGTCAGCACTTGCAATTCATCATTCCGTGACCTATAAAGTCCAAACACATCTCTTTTCTTTGAACCACACAAATATGTCTATTACTAGACTTACTGGTAATGGTATAATCATTCAGCCTCAAACTTTCAAGCAAAATCAGCTCGTTTTTCCTCCCAAATGGATTAATGAGTATGAGCAGAGTAACAAGCCTCAAACTGTCCATGACAAGCCAAAAATTGAAAAGCTGTTTGCTGGCAGAACATCAGTTTCATTTCCAAGAGAATCAGTTCCAATCTATCCGTGTGAAAAGTGTCAGCTAGAAGGCAAGAATCCTAGATCTTGCACTCATATGCCCAGAACTCATTTCCTTCCTAGATCTCATTCAGTGAGACATGGCGGATCGATCAATATGTTCAAGTTTCCAGAAAATGATTTCGTCTCTAATGCCTCTGGAAATTATGTTGCTGGAAGCTGGGTTATTCAGAAGCTTGATCCAACAGAATTCGATCCAATTGAAAAGGCGATCAACTGGCAGAACACTAATGCTTTACAACAAAACAGAGCATTAGAAGCTATTGCTGAGCAGCAGGAGCAGATAAAGCAAGAACTTCATAAGATACGCAGGAAACTGAAGGAAGTTCATAAGCTTAGAGTCAAACAACTTTCAGATGCTCATGAAAAGCCTCGTCCAATCAACATGATTGTCAACACTGGAGTTGATAGTGACTATTTTCTTAATCAAGTTCGTAAGGAGTAGTGGAGATACTTTGAGCAAAAGAAGAAAAAGAAGATTTCTTGGTAGAAAGATAAGCGAAGAAAGAATTCTGATATTTGGGAAGAAAGTCCTACAAGCAACAATATCAAAGGCTTTTGGAGAAACTATGATAAGCCTACTGTGCAGCCATGGCCTATTCATGCCTCTGGTTGGGATGAAGATCAATCTGGTTCTACATCAGATGGATCAAACAATTCCTCAGAATCTTTATCTTCCTCAATTGCTGAACCAGTTATGATGGAACAGCCTCATATCCCTTTAAATTTGACATATGTTGATACTACTTGCATATTCAGGCAGATAACTCCTCAGTTCAAACCAGATATGAGTAGAGGAGAAACATCAGGAGTTTCTTCTTCAACAAATGTTGGTGAAAGCCAAAATCAAGAAAATCAAGAAAAGCTCGATGTTCAGATTCAGGTGCCTAACGCTCCAAATGTAAAAACTTTTTGGAATATTGATGGTCTAAAATCAGAAGAAAGACCAGCATATTTCAAAAAGATGCTAGCTTGGGCAGAAGGAGAAATTCAACGTGCTCCATATCTTAGCAAAAGAGCAGTCACTCTACGACTCGTCTTAGGATTTCTTGGATCCTTGAGAAAATGGTGGGCAGATACATTTACTTTGGTAGAGAAAGAGTATATTCTTAATCGTGATCAGCCATATAATGAGTTAATATGATATATGGTTGCTCATTTCTTTGGTACTGGAGAGCGAGAAAGTGAAATTTCTGAAAAAGAGTATCTTCAGAATAAGTGCTGTGATGTTCAAATGCTTGAGCAATATTTTCTCAAACAAGAATCTCTCTACTTCAAATTTAACAAGCAGTCAGATACAATCAAAAGAACTTTTGTTCTTAATATGCCAGGCCCAGTAGCAGAAATGCTTGAAGCAAAATTAAAAGCAGATGGAGTCACTGATCTTGCACCATACAGCCTTGCAAGTCTGTATCAGTTGGCAACAGAAGTGATTCAAACTCATTGTCACAATCAAGATCTCAAAAAGCACATGAAGCAGATCGAGAAAACTTCTTTTACAAAATACTGCAACAAAAAGCCGCAAGAATTCGGATGTTCTCATCTTTCATCTTGCAAGTGCAAAAAAGAGAAGAATTCTAAGAAGAAATTTGCCAAGTCCTGGAAGCAGAGCATAAAGACCAAGTATCGTTTTGTCAAAAAATGAAAGTTTCCAAAGCAAACAGGCAAATGTTTCATTTGTGGAAAGAAGGGACATTATGCCAAACAATGCAAACAGAAAAAGAAAGCTCCAATCAGACTTCTTCAACTTATCAATGAGCCAGAATTTTCAGAAGATTGGTATTACTGGTCCGATGATCCAGATGATGCTTTGTTCTCTATTGAAGTCCAATCAGATGATTCAAAAGTTGAAACTAGCAGTACATTTGAAGTCATCATGAACATTCCTCGTGAAGTGCCTATTGATCTTACTATGCAGACTGGTCCAATTTTTCGTCCATATGTCAAAGTGGTAATTCAAATTTCTGATCAAGAACAAGTTGCTCTCTCTGCACTCATCGATACAGGAGCAGTTTCCTCTATCATTCATAGCAGCTGTCTTCCAAAGTCTCTAGTCATTCCTACAGCAGTTCATTTTTCAGCCGCTAGTGGAGATTTGTTTCAAAGCAGCAAATGCACTAGAGCCATTAATCTATTGCCATTTCATAAAAGGCATAGCTTTTTTGCATTTGATTAGTCAGGCGAAGATCTATTGCTTGGGATGGATTTCCTAAGTATTCTCTCTCCATTCACTTTTCATCCTGAAGGATTTGCATTCACTATGCTAGATCCTGTCACTCAGAACTCTCGTTCTTGTCTTTTACCGTAGATAGAGAAATTCTCAATCTCCAGGAGGGGTGAAAATGTCAAATCTCTTGCTCCAAAGTTCGAAACAGAGCACAAAAAACTTCTAGAATGCTGTGGAGATATTCCAAACAAGTTTTGGTCACGAGAACAATACTTTGTTTCTTTTCCTTACAAAGATAATTGGGAGATGCCGCATCAAACAGCTTCACATCTAGGATTGCCACATGATGAAGATCTTTGCAGAGAAGAAATCTCTGAGTTACCCAAAATAGATCTCATTAGACCTTCAAAATCTGAATGGGCAAGTCAAGCGTTCTATGTCAACAATAGAGCTGAACGTGTTCGTGGAAAGAAAAGATTCTGTATTGATTACAAAAAACTCAATGACTGTTTACGTGATATTCGATATCCTCTTCCAAGAAAGATTTGTCTCTTAAAGATGATGGCTAAGTCAAAGATCTACTCAAAGTTCGATATGAAGTCAGGATTTTGGCAAATGAGAGTCAGAAAAGAAGATCGCTACAAAACAACTTTCATAGTGCCACATGGTCATTATGAGTTGAACGTGATGCCTTTCGGTCTCAAGAATGCACCTTCAGAATATCAGCACAGAATGTATGATGTGTATAAAGACATAATTAAATTTTGTCTTGTATACATTGATGACGTCCTTATCTTCAGCAATAATGAAGAAGATCATGTCCAACATCTTAACCAGTTCAAGAATTTGACTTTTGAGCGTGGCTTGGTCTTATCTGAAAAAAAGATGTTCATTGGAATCCCGGAAGTAGATTTTCTTGGATTGCATATCAAAGATGGCTACACTACGCCAATACCACATATTGCTGAAAAGATATTCTTGTTCCCTGACAAGTTGACAAGCAGAAAGATGATTCAACAATTCTTGGGAATCGTCAATTATGCAGGAGATTATATAAAGAATTTGTCCAGATACACGAGCAAAATCTCGAGGCATATAAAGAAGAAAGCAGCAGCATGGTCAGACGAAGCAACTCAAGCTGTGATTGATTTGAAAGAAAAATGCAGGTCTCTTCCTCCTTTAAAGATTCCTGACACAGGATAACTCATCCTTCAGACAGACGCAAGTGACAAATTTTGGGGAGCAGTGCTACTCGAGCAAGAAGGAAGCTACAGAAGAATTTGTGCATATAAATCTGGGCAATCCTCAGACTCTCAACAACACTATCCTTCATCTAAGAAAGAAGTGTTAGCAGTCATCAATGCTATTAAGAAATTCCAATTCTATCTCTCTTTTGAAGA
Source organism: Boswellia sacra (assembly GCA_013180625.2). Taxonomy (NCBI): domain Eukaryota; kingdom Viridiplantae; phylum Streptophyta; class Magnoliopsida; order Sapindales; family Burseraceae; genus Boswellia; species Boswellia sacra. Next base: position 542,947 of record SNVD02012608.1, on the reverse strand, counting down.
ATTTGTAGTTGAAACTGACTATAAATATTTTGAAGGATTGTTCAGAAGAAGAGAAGGTGAAATTCCAGATCCTCAGCTTGCTAGATGGTCAGAGTCTCTCTCGAGATTCAAGTTCAAAGTTCGCTAAATCAAAGGTGAATCAAACGTGTTAGCAGATTTTCTGTCCAGACCAATTCCTAGGCCTATTCAAGTGATAACAATGGCTTTTAGTTCATCTAAGACATACATGCTGGGTTAGGATGCTTTTGAAAGAAGGCAGGAAGGTCTCAGAAAGAGAAAACTTCCTCAAACTTTAGAAGATTACAAAGGCAAGACAATTGTGGAACCAAAAGAATATTCTTATGATCTTCCACTACTCTGTTCTCTTGTGCCTCCAAAAATCAAAGCAGATATTGAAGATCGAGTGTTTTATGCACGTGACTATCCAGAAACATCAGACATAACTTTCGGAAGAACGTGGGATCTTTTATATAAATGCATGATGAGTTCTAGCACAGAAGAAAGAAAGTTTCAATTGTTTTCTCCTTCACTGAATCTAGATCAAAATTTTGAAACGGTCTACCAGATCTCTCTAAACTTTCATGTTGTCCATGATAAAGACACAAATTGGGGTCATTCCGTCATATCTCAAGCTTCTTCTCTGAGTTACTATTCCTATTGGTTATTGTTCAACCTATATCCAATAGCGATGATATTTGATCCTGTAATCATTCACAAAAGCCGAAGGTACAGTCCTAATCGATGGTTTGATCAAATGTTCTCTCCAATAAATGAAGATCTCTTGACGTTTACGCTCAAAGGTAGATTTCAAATTGTCCACAAGATGATAGTAATTTTTCAGTTAAGAGACATATGGGGAAGAACAAGATAGCCATTTATTGAGCCAATTATCCATGATCATGTGAGTGATGATATCTAGACGTGTTGGGAAGGATGTCTGCATGCAAGAAAAAGATTAGCAGAAGTCTATCAGATGCCGTTACTATACTGTACTCACAGTCCTGTTTCAAACAATGTCCTCAACTCACCAGATCTATTTTACAAAGAGAGGATAAAAAATCTGTAGCTCTTGAATGACAGTTCAGATGATGATTCGATTCAGGAATATCGGCATGATTACCATGAATGGCTTCGTAAGCAAGGAAGAGCTAATGAGATTCAAAATCCTTTACCACCATGGGAAGATCTTGAAGAACAATGGGAAGATTGGCCTCAGCCGCAAATGCCTAATTAACCAATTGATCCACAAGTTCCACCAATCAATCAGGTTCCATGGCAGGATGATTTCTTCTTCGACACAGATGAAGATTGAAGCGGAAGCAAAGTGGACCCATCAACGGAAGCAATGGTGAATAGACATGATGTGATTAGATGTGACATAAAGCAATAAAGCGTGAGATGAGTCATGCTAGTGTAATAATGTAATGTTGTCTTTATGTGAGAGTCATGTAGTGAGGTATCCAGTGTAATAATGTTAGTGATAAGATGTGAGTTGTAAAGTAGTGTGATGTGACATAAAGTATGTAATGACGTGTAAAGGAGATTCCTTTTAGATAAGGAAGCATCCTAGCATAGTATCCTAGCTTTACCTATATAAAGGATACCATGGTTTTGTATTGAGGACACAGAATACTAGTCGAGTCCCTCGTGAGTCTATCATTTGTGTATACCCTTTATCCAGTAATGGTATCGGAGCTCGTACTCTGAGTTTTATTGTTTCTTAATATATATATATATATATATATTATATATATATATATATATATATATATATATATATATATGTATGTATGTATGTATGTATGTATGTATGTATGTATATATAGGGAAGAGATCTTTTGATACAAATTAGACACAATATTCTAACCACTAAATACAATTTTTTAACTTTCAATCTCAACCATTGAATTTGATGAGATCAAGGGTTTGAAAATTATGTTGATACCACCCCCTCTCCTAAAGAAAAAACACACACAAATAATAATAATAATAACACACGTAAGCGTGCATGCACACACACATATATATATTTCTAGAAGATGATATTTCTTTGCTCTATTATGTATAAATTAAGCCTGATATTTTATGAGAGATTTTTCACAGAATCATACAATAGGCAATCAGTGTGAATCTTAATTTCTTGTGATATGACAAGTAAACTTGTGTGCGCACTTGCATGGTGGGAGAGTTGTTGACATTATTTAAATAGTATGTTTAAATATAACCTATTTTATCGCTTGTTCTGCTGAATAGAATGCAAAATCTCAACGGGATTGGAGAATTTTTCAAATTTCTCACCGAATATATAAATGTTTGATCAGTTGCGTCATATTGGATTCTTAGCTACTTGATATTGATGATAAAACAGATTACGCTAGGAAATTTTCTGCTCTACACAACCTTGGAATTACAACAGTTATAAATTCACTCTCGCTGCAAAAAGCCGTTATTATCAAAGCTACCATCCTTGGATTGATGTAGTTATGTCAACATGTCTAGAAACGAACATACTATATATAACTCATTAAAACAAAACAAATTCCAGAAGAGTTTTCGATATCTTTCCTCGAGATTTGATATCAGGATAAAATTTATGGCACAAAGTTGTTTTAGTTATTCTTAATTTCTTGCCATGAACTCTTGCAGAAAGTAGTGGATAAAACCTTGATTAGCGCTTGTGCGAATTCAATATAACTCATAGACAAGCCCAATAGAGTGCTATACAAAGATGTTTAATTATGTGTAGAAAGCATAAATTGGCTAACTTCTATAAATTTATTTTCAATATCGATTAAGAATCTGAATCTACTCAACAATGTATCTCTAGATTAAATTCTTGGGAAATATAAAAAAATGACCCAAATTAAGGTACCTTTTGAAAAATAACCCACTCTCGATATATTTGGATGCCATGATCCTTTTGACTGCGAAATGACCGCTATACCCTTAACAATTCAACTAATTCATTTCCATTTCCTTTTCTCCATAATCGATATTCATCATCAAATCGTCCCCATTCTAAGCCCCTTCAGTGACGCATACGTGAATCGACCTTTGCGGTTAGGTTGCCGTAGGGGTTCCTGCCCCCCTCCCAGAGGATCGGGGGTAACGCCCCTGAAAAGAAAAGAAAAAAAGGTAGACAATGACAAAGGTATATGATTTATTGTGTTTTAAAAGTTTTTTATGGTTGTATATTATTTTTGAAGTGTTTGATGAATTATTTGAAGCTTGAGATGTGTAAAAATGGCGGTTTTGAAGTCAATGGATGAAGGTAGACGATGACAAGTGTCGATCTCGTTTCGTACTCGACACTCGATAAGCCTAGAAGAATATATGTCGAGTGTCGGATTACATGTAATCAATACTTGATGATAACGACTATCAAGTGTCAGTTACAAGCAATCTGACACTCAATTCTTGGTTTCTCTACCTAATTATGTGCTCGATGCTTAACATCATATGTCGAGTTTTGTCGATCAAGTAAATCGACAGTATCCGACACCTCTCTTTCACTATCAGATGGTGTCTGATAATGTGCTCGACAATTAACACTATGTGTCAAATTCTGTGAATCACGTAAATCCGACAATATTCGACACCTCTTTCAGTATCGAATCACATCCGACAATGTGCTCGACACTTGACAATGACGAAAAGCATTGTCAAGCTGTCATCATTCTCATCAAAGAATCTAGATTTTCTAAAAAAAAATCTAGTTTTTTTTCATTAAACTATTCGAATCACTTCAACCTAGTTTAGTTCATTTTTTTTAAACTAATATCGTGTTTTTTAGACAATAAATATGTGATAAATCATGTATAAAATACCATGTGCTATATAAAATAGTGGCGTGTAAAGAGATTTTGTTCAAGAATGAAGAAGGAAGAAAGAAAGAAAGGGTAAAGAGGTCATTTCGCAGTCAAAAGGGTCATGGCATGCAAATATATGGAGAGTAAGTTATTTTTCAAAGGGGTCCCTTAATTTCGGTCATTTTTATATTTTCCCTAAATTCTTTGTTAGAGGCTGCTTTGCTTATTTCTTTTTAACTTACCCTCGAAATGTTCAAGGTCTAGTCAAATTAAGGCCAAGGCCCTAAGGCACAACACACATTATCGATTCTAAAGGAACTGGCAAAAAAGCAAAATGTGATGAAAAGGTACATATGTAGTCAGATGGGAGGTACGTATATGTATCAACCGAGAAGAGCTTGGCAATTTTTGAAATGTGCTTCACTATGATGGCACTAGATGATGAGGAAAGATTATATAGCCTTTTGGAGAGCTTAGGGTATAAGAAATTTTCATACATGTGTTAACATAAGGTCAAGTTGTTTTAACATTTCATTCATATGAGAGCAAAATAAGAAAATTTACTTGAAACTATATCTTAACTGACTGTTAAAAGTCAAGAATTAAAGTTTGATCATTTTGGCTGTGTAATTAGTGTAAACTTAGGATCTGTTTGTTTTGCCCACTAAAATCTGAATCTATTCAGATTTAAGTAGCTGAAATAATTTTTGATTGTTTGTTTTGTCAGTTGAACACTTACTTTTAGACAAAATTGTTTGAATAGAAAAAGTGAAAAATTTCACTTTTTTTTTTCTTTAGAACATCTGAACTATTAAAATACCTAAATTATCATTTTATAACATATCCTTTTTAACGTCTCCCTTTAGTCTGGCCACCACCCTACCTAATATTACTTTGTCAACCCGTCATGTCGTCTTCTCTATACTTTTTTTTTGAAAAAGTTACTTAGTCATATAAATCCAAAAAAATTATAATATACAAAAATCCGAGGGACATACCCCAAGAATTACAAGAAGGACGTAAAGTCCAAACATACAATCCAACAAAAGATCAAAAATAAAAGCCACAAGCGACCTAAAATAAAATAAAAAGGCCACAAACGGCCTTAACAACATAAATGATAAATGACCACAAACGGTCTAAATCAAAAAAATATAAGAGCTTCAGCCGTTCTTGTTTTTCTTCTTCTTACCCTTCTTTACCGGGGTAGCTGGGGTGTCCGTATGAGTATGATCAACCCTATCAGATTGATCCTCATTACTCAGCCTATTCAAAGGCTCAAAACGGGAGGACGAAGTCTCAAGAGGTTGTCCTATGTTTATCCGCCCTGACGAAATAGATGCCTCGCGATTGGTTGAACAATGGATAGTACCCAAAAGCTTACCTTGGTCGATCGCAAAAGTAGATAGAGAGTCAGAATCTGAGACTGACTCTGTGCTCAAAACTGTAGCAGCCTTAGGAGGCACAACTTGCACTGAAGAATCTGCTGGAATAGCAACAGCTTTCGAACTCTCAACGCCATCAGTCGCAACCTTACCCGAATTCAAGGGGGCACAATATTATTTACATTTATTTATATTGGGATTCCAAATTTTAATTATTTTATATTTAATTAAATTTCAAATTTTTTCAATAATGTTTATTATATATTATAATAAATTATTGTAAATAATAAAATAATCAGTATAATATAACTATTTAATAATCAGAATTTTGATTTCATTTTATTAAATATTATTTTTTAAATGATTGGAATAAATATAATATTGACTATTTAAATGACAATATAATGTAAATATTTTACATTTCAACAAGGGTTAAAAAAGTCGCATTAAAGTTAAAATATTATCTTACCACTTTTTTAAATGATATGTAAAATAGTAAACAAATATCTTATTAAGTGATATAAATTAAATCATAAAAATGTTTAAATCTAAAAAATGTTAAGTGATTACAAACACCATCTTAGTTTTGGCACACTATAATATGAAATTCAAATGGAATGACCAACCATTAATTATGTTTAACCCCACGCTAACAATTTGTCATTTGATAAAATTAGTTAAACTAAAAGGATAAAGAGAATAAGGAGATAAAGAGCAGAATCTAACATGTTATTTAAAAAAAATTCAAGATAGCACTTAACTGCTTACACGACAGCATTTTTTTTATTTTTCAAATTACAAACTAATGATGCCAAATTGTCTACTATATTTTTATAAAAGTACTTACCAAACAGAGCTTTATACTTGATCTAATTACTTCTTCCTTCACGATTCTTGTTAGGCCTCTTTCCCCTTTCAAGCTGCTCTCCTTCAACCATCCTTACAAGCCACTAAGGCTTCCCTGTTGAGAATACAAGATATCCAATGATCACTCCAAATACCATTCCACATCCATGGCCTATCAACACAACTTTCCAATCAAACTTGCTTGTAAACTTTTTATCATCTTCTGATAATGAGGGTTTTATGATATCCCATTAGTGCTCCATTGATTTGATAATGGAAATCCACGTAATCCCAGATTTTCATCGTATGAAGTATTTAGGAAGGTATCAAATTGTTAACCTCGAGGTATAGGTCCAATGAGTTAATTATTGGACAGGTTTATAACCCGAAGAAAGTTCAATCTTGTCAATTGCCATGAAATTTGTCCAACGATCTTGTTTGAAGAGAGGTCTAAGGATTCAAGAGCATGCAAAATTTTCTAGCTCGGAAGGAATACAACAGCTAGATTGTTGTGAGAAAGGTTGAGGAGATGAAGTGTATGAAGCTATCCAATTATTTTTGGAATCTCTCCACTGACGTTATTATTTGAAAAATCAATGGTACTAAAAATAGTAATAATTTTCACTAATTCAAACTCAAATCCTTTGAATGCCAAAATCACTGAATCTTGATAATAATCCTTACTCATATATTTCAACTTCCCTTCAGCATCATCAATATTCATTATAGCATTAAGACTTTTGAAATAAATTGTTGGCGGAGGACCATCAAAATTATTATTTGAGAGATTGAAAATTCTCAACTTAGGAAACAAATAGTTACCCTCAAAAGAACTCCGTATAGAACCGTAAAATTAATTAGACCTCAGAGCAAGAACTTGCAACTCAGGAAGACTTCCTAACCAATATGGGAATGTATCATTTATGATGTTGTTCCAAGATCGAGACCTTTGAGCTTAGTACAATGGCCAAAGATTTAGGGATTGGCCTTTCCAATTCATTATCGTTGAAGTTGAGGGTCCTAAGACAATTGCCTTTTGCAAAAGTTCTAGGAATAATGTCGTAAAATCTATTCTTCTACAGATCTAACACATGAAGATTGCTAATGTTTCCCATGCATTATGGAATGGTACCACTCAAGTGATTATTAGAAAGATCTAGAATTTCTTTATTGCTCATATTGCAGATCAAGTGTGGCATCTCCCCAGTAAATTAGTTGTTTAAAGACGAAATAAGGGTCATGTCAGTGAAGGTGGTGGAATTGGAAGTGGTCCTTAGACCAGGTTGGAATGAAGGTCTAGATACTCAAGGTTCTTCCATGTGAGCTGTATTGTGCTTGTTAGGAAGTTGTGAGAAAGATTGAGCCGATAAAGAGTATCATTTCCAATATTCTACATCCAATTAGGAATTGGACCATGGCTTTTGTTGTCAAAAAGGTCCAGCCATTGTAATTGATCTGGACTTCTTAAGAATTCTAGGAATTCAGTTAAGTTAGAAATAGCTAAGTCCAATGACCAAAGCTTGGGAAATGAAGAGTTGACTTCTGTGCTTACTGATATGTGAGAAAGACCAAACCTTTTAAGTTTTTTGAGCTTTGCAAACATTGAAAGCTTTAGAATGACACTTAAATTGTTTGAAGAAAGATCCAAATTAGTCAGATCAACAAGTTCAAAGATTGATCTTGGAATTGATCCTTGTAACCTATTATTTCCTAAAAAAATGGACTGCAATGCATCACTCTGAAATTCATGAATATGGCCAGTTAGTTTGTTATCACTGGGATCCATGCCCTTCAATAATGGTAGAGTGAATAACCAAGATGGTATACGCCCAATGAGACTGTTATTAAATAAACAAAAAACAAGTAAAGTTTGAAGACCACTCATATGAGAAGGAATTGGATCAGCTAGTTGATTATTTGAGAAATCTAAGTAAGAAATGCACCAAAATATTTATTGAATGAAAAATCTAAATGGTGGAGATGCTTAAGAGCTAAAAGAAATGACAAGATACTACCCTTAAAATTGTTATTCCATAGGCTTAAATGAGTAAATCATGTGAGATTGCCAAGTGATGGAGGAACTAACCCTAGGAGAGTGTAGTTATAAAGATTCAAATGTTGTAAAGACATGAGCTTGCCTATTGAATTAGGCAATTCTCCTGACAAACTCATATAAGATAAATCCAAAAACTTCAGTGGAACTAATGTAGGACAATTTCGTCTTCAAGTCAAGGTTATGTCCCTATCCCAGCAGAGTCGCGTCCTTTAGCTCTCTGATTGTGAAGGTCTAATGCCTTCGTCTGCTGAATCATGTCACTACTTCATAAGAGTCGCATCCCTACTTCGAATTTTAGTTTTACTAATAGTCTTAGAATTGTTTTCTTGGTTTATTTTCATTCCAATTCGAGTTGTAATATCTTATTTAGGTTTATTTTGATTGGATTATGATATTTCCATATTTGTTTTAGTCTAATTAGGATTTTTATTATTTTAGTCAAATATTATTTTTTTGTTTAACTAGGATTTTAGTATTTTAGGATAGTTTTGTTTTTGTAGGATTTTATTTTCTTATTCTAGTTTTACTTGTTTTACTAGTATTAGGATTATTTAGCCAGTATAAAGGTTAATTTATCCTAGCTTTGTAATTAATTAATTCTCATTATTATCAATTTTATCGAACTTTGAACAATGTTCAATTTTATCTCTGTTTTAGCTTCCGCGTTAGGAATAGCCTCTTAACTTTTGGAAGAGTCCTTGTCAAGTTGGAGTTGTTTACTAAACTGAGGAATTATATATTTGGAAGGTGGAAGATGCTATCTCGAAAGTTCCCTTGCAATCCACAATCGTTGAGACTTAGAGAAGTTAGAAAGGATGACAGATTAGTGGAACTAGGTGAGATCGTGGACATGTCCACGAAATCAAGGACAATTTCTGTTAACTCTATTAGATTTTGAACAAACCCTTTGAAAACAAAAGCTTCAAGTATCATGAAATTTTCATTAAACCAACCAATGAATAGAAAGATGAAGAGAGGTCAAAAGAAACCAATTGAGACAAATGAGAGATTTTAGATGGAATATGACCACCAAAGTTTGAATTGGAGAGGTTAAGGTGCGTCAAACTAGGAAATCAACTAAATCAAAAGGAATTTGAGAGTTATTGAAATCATTGAAAGCAAGGTTGAGACTTTGGAGGTGGGAAAGGAGAAGGAGGCTGGTGTTGGAAGGGATGTTGCCATTGTTGGAATAAAAAAGGTTTTAAATTTTATGAGTTATAAAACCTAATTGTACATGAGTTACAAAATTCATTGCATGAGTTATAAAGTTTGATTTCATTTGTAGGTTACATAATTTATAAACACATTATGTTACAGGAGTTACACTATTAATCATATATGTTACAATGTCTAGGTACACTAGTATATAAGAAGGTCTTTAGGTTCAATTTTTAAAGACTTATTATCAAAGCCATCACTTCCCCATTTTCAATTTCAAAATTCTACAATTTTGCAACTATGACTTGTAAGACTGGTTCATATTCTTTCGGTTATCGTGCTGATCGAGGAGAGTGGCTGAGAGCTATTGGGTTGTATCTCGGAGCCCTTGAGGGCCGTCTTTTACCCGCACGAAGGGGAGGACTCTTTGGCTTTAGGACAACGCTTTATGCGTGCCTCTTATAGCACAGGCCAGATTTTTCTAACTTGCTTTTATAGTTTTTATGTTTGTTATTTATGTTTGTTATTTGTTTATTTAATATATTTAAAATGATATTGATTGAGCATGTGTTATTTGGTGAATTAATAATATATTTCTAACAATCTAAAACTAAAGACTACTCAATCGTATGTTTTAATATTCATATATATTTTATAAATTTTAATTTGTTTATTCTAATTATATAATTGTGTGTGTATTTATTATAATTTAATATTTAATTAATAAATTATTGCTTGGTTTGATTTAAAAAATATATATATATTTTTGCAAGGTGACTTACAAAGTATTTTTCTACATATCATAATTATTTCTTAAAGTTTGTTTTAAATTTATTTAAGACTTGAAGTTATGTTTGCAATAGAATAATAAATTATTTAGACAAAATTTGAAATTTTAATACATTGAATTTTATTTATAAAACTAAAGGTTGCATTTTTTTTTTGTTACAACTCTAAATTAACTTTTAATGCATTGAATTTTATTTATAAAATTGAAAGTTACATTACTTTTATCTTAAATATTTAAGTTTATGTTACAACTCTAAAATATTTATGATACTAAAGTTGTTATAACTTTTATTAATTTATTAGTTTAAAAACTCTAAACGGTTTTATTTTGCTTTCAAATTTAAAATAGTTATTTAATTTAATTATCAGTTACATATTTTTCATAAGTGTTTACTAATTGTTTAATTAGTCTGAAATTTTTATTAATTGCATATTGAATATTCTGTGACATTTATTTTATATATTGTGCGCGGATCTATATTAGTTATTTCCTTTGTTTTTAGATATTTTAGTGCAAAGACAATGAATAAGATTGAGGTAGCAAATAGTGTAAAACCTGAAAAATTTAATGAACAAAATTTTAGGAGATGGCAAAGATAATTGAAATATTGACTCACTGTTCTAGGTTTAATTTCGGCTATTGAACCAACTAGTCAACCTAGTGAACCATCTAGTCAACCTAGCAATACATCCGCAACCCAAGAACCCTCTAGTTCCACTTTTACTTCCATAACTCAAATGTCAAAAGAGGAGATATATTATCATTGTCACAATAGAATATTAAGTGCTTTATCAGATCATCTCTATGATGTTTACAAAACTACCAAAAAATGCCTTAGAATTGTGGGATACTCTTGAAGCTGTTTATAGGATAGAAGATACTAGTCTAGATAGATTTGCTATTTCAAATTTTAATCTTTATAAAATGGTAGATTCTAAGCCTATTAAATATCAAATTCATGAGTTCCAAGGACTTTTGAGAAGAGTTGAGAAAAATGGTACGACTCTTAGTGAAGATTTTAAGGTGTAATATTTAATAGAAAAGTTATCTCCCTACAAATCTAAGCCCAAGCAACATCATAAAGATCAAAAGGATCAAATAAATGTCTTGGAAGAAGGAAGTCCAAGTGAACCAAATGAACCTCTCATTAGATATAATAATTCTAATTCTTTGAGTGTCAATTTTACTTATGAAAATAATGAATGGTGGTTAGATTTAGGCGCGAATATTCATGTTTGTTCTGATAGAAGTTATTTTAAAAATTATCAGAACTCAAGTGGAGAAAGTGTGACCCTAGGCAATAATACTACCACACAAGTACTTGGAATTGGAGATATTGAATTAAAGATGACCTCTAGAAAGACTTTAATTCTCAAGGAAGTGCGTTATGTTCCTGAAGTGAGAAGAAATCTTATTAGTGGGTCTTCTTTAGTTCAACAAGGATATAAAATTGTTTTAGAATCCAATAGAGTTGTAATCTCCAAAAATAATGTATTTGTGGGTAAAGGTTATGTTTGTGATGGTTTATTTAAGTTGAATAATTTTTCAAGATCTAATAAAGTTTCCAAAGTTTTTAATATTGAAACTTCTAATATTTGGCATGGGAGACTTGGACATGTATCTTTAAAGAAAATAAAAAGAATGATGGATCTTGACTTAGTGCCTAAAGCTATAATTGATTTTAAACACAAGTGTGAGATTTGTGTTCAAGCTAAACAACCTAGGAAGCCTTATAAGTCGATTGAGAGGACAACCCAAGTTTTAGAACTTATACATAGTGATGTTTGTGATTCTAATCGATCACCAACTAGAGGAGGAAATAGATACTTTGTAACATTTATTGATGATTGTTCTAAGTATTGTTATGTATACTTGATTAAGACTAAGGATGAGGTATTTGATAAATTCAAAGTATACAAAAATGAGGTAGAAAATCAATTAGATAAAAGAATTAAGAAGCTTAAATCTGATAAAGGAGATGAGTATACTTCAAGTGCTTTAAGTATTTTTTTTGTGAAGAGAATGGTATTATTCATGAGTTAACTCCACCTTACTCACCACAATCTAATGGGGTTGCTAAGAGGAAAAATAGAACTTTGATGGATATAGTGAATTCTATGTTGTTAAGTTTTGGTTTACCAGATAATTTGTGGGGGGAAGCAATATTATCCGCATGTTTTATATTGAATAGAATAACGATTAAGGATTTAAAGAAAACTCCTTATGAAATTTGGAAAAGAAGAGTTCCTAATCTTAAAATCCTTGAAGTGTGGGGATCCTTAGCTAAGGTTGGTATACCTAAGCCTAAGAGAAAGAAAATAGGACCAAAAACAATAGATGCAGTTTTTATTGGATACGCCCAAAATAGTAGTGCAAATAGATTTTTAGTTATAAATTCTGAACTTAGTGGAATATCTAATAACACAATCATAGAAGCTAGAGAAGCTACTTATTTTGAAGATATTTTTCCTTTTAGAACTAGAGTTCAAAAAACCATTTGTGGTCCATCTACTTCAATTGATAATGAGAAAACACTTACTAATTTTTCAGTTGATGAGTCACAAGTTGAACCTAGAAGGAGTAAAAGACCTAGAAAAGAAAAGAATTTTGGAGAAGAATTTTATACTTACTTGGTGGAAGGAGATCCTTGTTCTTATAAACAAGCTGTAACTTCTATTGATGCACCTTTTTGGAAGGAAGCTATAAATAGTAAATTTGAATCTATAAATCAAAACAACACTTAGGTTTTAGTGGATCTTCCACCTGAGAACAAAGCAATAGATTGTAAATGGGTCTTTAGAAAGAAGTTGAAATCGGATGGTTTTATAGATAAGTATAAGGCAAGGCTAGTAGCAAAAGGATTTATACAAAGAGAAGGAATATACTATTTTGATACTTACTCACCAGTTTCTAGTGTCACGACAATTAGGATTTTGATAACTTTAGCATCTATACATAATTTAGTTATTCATCAAATGGATGTAAAGACCGCTTTTCTAAATGGAAATTTAGATGAAGAAATTTATATAAAACAACCTGAAGGTTTTATAGTGAAAGGACAAGAACACAAAGTTTGTAGGTTAGTTAAGTCTCTTTATGGTCTAAAGCAAGCTCCAAAACAATGGCATGAGTTTGATGAAGTAGTTTTAAGTTATGGATTTATGATTAATGAACATGATAAGTGCGTATATTATAAGGAGATTAATGGAGCACACGTTATTTTGAGTTTATATATAGATGATATTTTGATTTTTGGATCGAACATGGAGATAATAAATGATATAAAATCCTTATTTGTCTAGAAACTTTGATATGAAAGATTTGGGTGAAGCAAATATGATTCTAGGCATGAGAATAAAGAAGACTTCTAGGGGTATTACTCTAGATCAAAAAAATTCCATTGCGAAAATGTTAAAAAAGTTTGGATACTTTGATTCTAAGTCGGTATCTACTCCTTATGATTCTAAGATTGAGTTAAAGAAGAATCAAGGGGAACCAGTGTCTCAATTAAGGTATTCTCAAATTATAGGATCTTTGTTATACATAGCAAATAAAACTAGGCCTGATATATCATATGCAGTGGGTAGACTTAGTAGATATACTCATAATCCTAGTGAAAAGCATTGGCTTGCTGTAGAAAGAGTATGTAAATATCTTAAAAGAACAACTGATTACTCTTTATGCTATAAAGGATTTCCAAATATTATCGAAAGATATAGTAATGCTAATTAGATTACAGACAATGTAGATGTTAAATCCACAAGTTGTTATATGTTTCTTTTAGGAAGAGCAGTTATATCTTGGTGTTCGAAGAAACAAACCTTGATTTCTAGAAGTACTATAGAGTCTGAACTCACAGATCTAGACACTACTTGTAAAAAAGCTGAATGAATCAAGAGTTTTTCCATGGAAATGCCTTTGGTGGTTAGGAATATATCGTCTATTCCTATACATTGCAATTGTTAAGCAGTTATAGATTTGGTGAAGCAAACTCACACCAACAAAAAGATGAGCAGACATATAAAAGTGAGATACAAGTCTGTGAGAAGTCTTTTAGGCAATGCCGTTGTAACTTTAGAGTTTATTAAGTCTAAGTTAAATATTGCTGATCAGTTAACTAAAGGGCTTTCCTTGAAAGATACTAAAGAATTGTCGAGGGGGATGGGCCTAAGCTCATAAGGGAGTCACCTAGGGAGGTAGTCCAACCTCTATGATTGGAAATCCCATAAAGGAGGTTCACTGGACAGAAACAATCCATATTGTGTGACTTATTAAAGCACTACTATTATGAAGATATCTTTGAGAAGATATACTCTAGTTCATCCTTAAGGCAAAAGTGCTTCATATTTGATATTAAGAAAATGTATATTTACCTTGAATAAGTCCAAGGCAAGCATTTTCTTGCAAGGTATAGGTCACATATACCTTTGGAAAACTTACCTAAGTGAGAGTCGTCATGAGGCCGCGACCGTGAAGATTGAGCTATTTTCTAAAAACTCTCATGAGAATCAAGATTGAGCGCATGGCCTTTAATAGTGCTAGCCCGCAAAAATCAAGTCTTTGTCGATATTATGCGTGTGATAGCTTGAAGTTTGATCAAGGAAACGAGTTCAAGACTTAGTTCACTCAGGTACCTCAAATAGATGCTATCAACACTAAGTGTAGGTTCAAGCTCAAAAGGCACCTACATCGATTGCATAATATAAGATTGCAAAATTAATTTTTAAATTTGAAACCTTTTTGTGGGGGATTGTTGGAATAAAAAAGGCTTCAAATTTTATGAGTCATAAAACCTAACTGTGCATGAGTTATAAAATTCATTGCATGAGTTACAAAGTTTGATTTCATTTGTAGGTTACATAATTTATAAGCACATTATGTTATAAGAGTTACACTATTAATCATATAGGTTACAATATCTAGGTACACTAGTATATAAGGAGGTCTTTAGGTTCAATTTTTAGAGACTTATCATCAAAACCATCACTTCCCCATTTTCAATTTCAAAATTCTACAATTTTGCAACTACGACTTGTAAGACTGGTTCATATTCTTTCGGTGATCGTGTTCATCGAGCAGAGTGGCTGAGAGTTATTGGGTTGTATCTTGGAGCCCTTAAGGACCGTCTTTTACCCGCACGAAGGGGAGGACTCTTTGGCTTTAAGACAACGCTTTACGCGTGCCTCTCATAGCACATGCCAGATTTTTCTAACTTGCTTTTATAGTTTTTATGTTTGTTATTTATTTTGTTATTTGTTTATTTAATATATTTAAAATGATATTGATTGAGCATGTGTTATTTGGTGAATTAATAACATATTTCTAATAGCCATGAAGCCAACTACAATGAAGGTCGAGACCAATCACATGACCAGTTAGATTATCACATGAGACGGCACTCCATGAGCTACAGTCAATATCTTCTTTCCAAGACAACGATTTTGAATAATAGGAAGGACACCTTCCATCACAATAAGGTGGAGTCTCAATTTCGTAAATTGAGTATCCTGAATGAGAATCACAGTGGAACGAAGAAGGGTCGATGAAGGAAAATAATCGTGTAAATTGGGGCAATGCAGAACTCTGTTCCTGAGAGCAGAGTGTTGCAAAAGCGCAAGAATACAAGAGCAAAAATTAAAGGTAGAAAAGTTGACAACCAAGCGTTAGGCCAGCCGTCTTTTTTTATAAGTGAAAGATCACAAGAACTAACATGGGTATATATAGAAAAGGAAATTAAAATTGTGAGAATTAAGTTTTCTTTTTTCTCAGGCGAACCATTCTATTTTCCAGTAATCCTGAGATAACACGACATTGTCCATATCCATATTTCCTCTAATTGCAGTCTTACACAGCGCAACTCCTTTTACTTTACTACTTATTTGCTATCTGTAAATTAAATGGCATATGAATCATGACTTAAAAATTTATAAATTTGGAAAAAAGAGTAATTTGAAATCTGAAGCGAAGGAATATTATTCTCACACACAAAGAGCAAGAACAGGAGGCAGAGAAGTTAATAAACCCGACCCGTCATTGCTTGTCCGTCTTTCCGAATGACAAGAAAACACAAGAAAAATATCATTCTTAAAAAATCGGAAAATAAAACGGGGGATTAGTAATGTCACTGTCATGCCGTGTTCACAAGAAAACAAAATTTACATGAAAAGTGATAGTATATGTTTGTTATTTACACATCATTATAGCTATTAATCTTATAAAATTTAATAATTGAGATTAAAAATTAACAAGTTATATTTAATATCACTAACTCATCAATCATCTCAATCATTAAATTTTGTGAATCAAAAACTAAAAAATTGTGTTTAATTTTATATTAAACATCTTGTGTTATAAAGAAATATATTAATAATCATAATGGTGATACTGTAATCCAATAAGTAAAGAAAATTATCTATGCGACACATTAAAGGATTCGAATCAAATCTTGGTCTTACGGTAGTGGGGGACAACCATATCTAAGACTAGGAGACTAAAAAGTCTCAGTTACCAGAGGCTCCTTATAGATTCCGAATCTCATTTTCCAAGCGGTGCCAAAGACTTTAGAAGTGGAATCTTATTATTGACTAGAGCGACGAGTAGGGCTAAAGGACACATTGATATGCACACATTGTAATTCCTGGCAATCATCATACCCTGGTCTTTTTGTCATGTAGTGAGAGGTCAAGGGGCTAGAGGGCTAGTCATACATTTTAATCAGAACATTGAACCGACCAAGTTTTGCTCTAATATATATCTAGAGAACAATAATATCCACATTTCTGCTGAATATTGTTTGTTTTATAAATTAAAAGTAAACCTTGTAATGGTTGACTGACTTTCATAGTTGGAACGTGAAGACCGGGAAAAATGGAATTTCTCCTCTCTACCATATGTTACACGTTGTGTTGATCATCTGTGTTGTCACAATAATGAATATACTTGCACGTTGTGCTGATATCATCGGTGTTGTTCGCAATAATGAATATACATAGCATGAGTAAGATGAAGAATAGTCTAATAGAGAGGAGAGAAGCTTGCAAAATGAGAAACAGGGCAATTAATCTGAAAAATTGTTGGTCACACTTGTTATATCATAATTATTCATGAGTCTCTGTCTTGTTTCTCTTCATTCAAAATGAAATACGAAGAGAAAATTTTTCAGTTACAATTGTGAGTAAATTATGATATCACCAAGTCTTGCTTAACGAACGGTATTCACATTTCATACACCAACTCAAATCTCAAGTTATTCTAAATTAACCCCGTAACTAGAATTCCAAGCTAATTTGCGGCCAAATATCTGAACTTGGAAATCAGCCAACTTTAAAGATTGATATGTAGATTGACATCCCATGCCCTCTTCCAAACACTTTTATTACTTGCAGTCAACTCTAATGTCTGATGAAAAGGATAAAAAAGATTACTAGTAGAGTCACCGTAATCCTGAAACTAGATCAGCTGGACATGAACCCTAATATAATTTTACTGACATGGGTTAAACAATTTTTCTAATAAAACTTCTCAAGATGTAAATAATAACTCTCCCCACACTCACATTGTAAAACAGATTGACACTCAATTTCAAAGTTAAATATCTTTGTTTATACAACTAAAATATATTTATATTCAAAGTCCTCGTCTTGGCTTGTCTAATTAAGAGGCTGATATTGAGATTATAGAAACAAAAGTTGAAATGAAAGATGATTATGTAATTACATTTGAAAGCTCACTTACCTAACTAGGAATATGGCCTTCAAGCTGATTTTGAAAAAAAGCATAATAGAGAAAGTTGTGTGAGGTTGAATATTGATGAGGGCAACCGACGGCTGAAATTATTATGAAAGAGATATAGATCAGTTAATTTGCTGAGGTTATCGAAAACATTTGGAAAATGCCCTAGAAAGTCGTTTCTTTCAAGATGTAAACTAGTGAGCTTCCCTAGCTAGTAATGCTGGGACTTTGACTGGTGAAATCGTTACATGACAAATCCAGAGAAGTGATCATTCTCGAGAGTTTCCCAAGTGGTGTTGGAATTGACTATTTCAATTTGTGTCCAGAAAGATTCAACAGATTCAATTGTATAAGATAAAAGGTTTTGTCGAAGAGTACACAAACTGTTGTTAGACCATTGGGTACATCTAATTTTCAAGGTTATCTAGTTATGTAATATGTATATTTATTATTTGAGTCAATAAGCTAAAACCAAGTCTAGGTTATTTACAGTGATGGAAATAATATATCGATTACCAGACAAACATATTGTTTGACACATAATCAACTGCAACTCCTAATAACCAACAAGCAATTGCTTGTTATAACTAGTCTTACATCTATTGATGAGAAACACAACCATCTCATATGATATAGTACACCAAATTTACGATGTACCTCACCATATATGAACCTACATGTCATATATTTCTAACATAAGATTACCAATTGTTCTAGTTATATTTCCTGGGAATTTTGCGTACGTAAAAGAGATTCAACAATTGCAGAGGACCGCTTCAGTTAGACATCGGTAAATTAGCTGTCAGCAAAGTAATTAGCATGGAAATCTAAAGTGAATTGCAAAAATTTGAATCCTAAACTGATAGTAACCACAGTTCCTTTCCATTCCCTAAATCTAAAAAAATCTAAGTATAAAATCCTACCAATTTTATTGCAGTGAAGAAAAATTAAGAAAAAAATAAATAATTAAAAAATTGTCTTGTTAAGCACATTTCCTCGCAGTAGCCTATGAAGAAAAGGAAAACACACTCTTTAACGTCACACATGCAAAAGTTTTAGTTGCAAAACCCATTTTCAGTCGTCTTTGAAGATAAAATAAATATATAATTGTATCTGAAGACTATGCCCGTCTCAAAAGGAAGAAAAAATAGTAATAATAACAATTTCCAATCTTCAACGGTACAGGCCATCATCTTAACACCAAATGAGCCGAATCATTCTGAATTTTTTCTCAGTTTAAGTAGCATTGATCGGAGGTTATTAATGAGCACAAAAATTCAAACATATCAAGTTGTCAACGTAAAATTTTAATGGTAGTAAATGTGTTTTAGCCAAATCATTTGTGATCCTACATGAACAGCTATGGGCAGAATAAGTTATGGCCTGGGGCCTGTCCTCGCCAGACCATATATAATGAGAAGTGAGAAGCACCAAGCAAGAAACAAATAGTACTTTTTAAATAATAAACACTGGCAAGAGCAAGACCTAACAATATGTATCAACATTAAGTCAAACCCTTTCATAAACGTTACAGAATGTCTATAAATATTCTATCAATCTGGCCGTTTACTCTCCTTTCTCATCTCCAGATTGGGCTACAATAGTTTCTTCGTGTTTATCTGAATCTCTGATTCCAGTCTAATTGTCCAATTTTTTTTTTTCAATAACTTCTCTCTCCTCTTCATGGTCGTTAATTTCGTTGCTGTAAACTTTCTAGAATTTCCTCCGAAGCAGAGTAGTATGGTTAAACACTATCCCATCCACAACAGGGATGCAAAATATAACTTTTGCAATGAGCCAATGTTCAGTTATAATCCTATTTAGTCTTTACTAATGCTTCTAAGAATTGTATAGTTTCTTATCTTTTAAGCATTATCTGCTTTCTTCTTAGATGTATTGAAACAAAAGTTGATTATGCACTGAAGACCTGAATACTGAGGAACTTACACATTTGTTAATCAGTTCTAATTGAACAGATTCGTTGCTTGTTTTCAGGAAATGTTCTGCCGAAAACATCTGGTTTATTTAAAATTTCATTCAAAAGTTCTAGCTTAAATTGGAAGCGTGGCCATTGATTTCACTGATTTTCTTGATATGATCTACTTCCTATTCTTTAGATACAAAGAGTGAGAAGAGTATGTGGAAAATTTCTAGAAATGTAGAGCTCTAAAAAACAGAGAAAAACAACCCTAAAGGAACATAATTCATGACCTGGCAGAGACTGATGTAACATATTCCCTGCATTTCTCCTACTAATTCAGGGGACAACACTTTGCTTTGTCTGAAGCATATCCGCCAAGTAGATTACAATATCAGAATGTAGAAGTCTATTAGCGTACTTAAAATTTTACAAGACAATAAAATTAATTTTCATCATCATCAAGACGCTTGGCAGAATTTTGTTTATTAAGGTTTGGCCTTCAATTCCTAGTCACTTCTCAAAACTGGAATTTGATCTCACGGTATATTCTGCTACAAGCCGTGCAAAAGACGATGCCCTATTCTCAAGCAACTTTAATGGAGAATCGTATTCCTCGATAAGCCCTAAGGAAGATTTAGAAAAATCAACAATACTTCATAACCAGGAAACTATTGAAAAGGTTAAATCACGACTCTACTAACCATGGCTTAGAAGTAGAACCATATCACTGTCAAGAACAGAAGTTATCCGATGTGCAATGGTGATGACTGTGCAGTGAGAAAAGTGTTGCCGTAGAGTTTGCTGAATCAGATTATCCGTAGCAGTATCAACTGATGCAGTAGCTTCATCGAGCACCAAGACCTTACTTTTCTTGAGTAGCACACGTCCAAGACAGACCAACTGCCTCTGACCCATGCTCCAATTCTCTCCATTCTCGGTAACTGCAAAATCCATATGAACAGAGAATGAAATTTCGTCACCAGAATTAAGTTCGGAAAATTTTACATCTTGTACAACAAACAGAAGAAAGGACTGACCTTTGGAATCTAGCTTCCCTTCCTTCTTCCTAACTTCATCTCCAAGTTGGCACTTATCCAAAGCCTAAAACCAATACAACATGTATGTTAGGAAATGCCATCTTTAACTGCCAAGTCTTAAAATGCTGCATCACTTATAATAATAATTAACTGGCAAAATCCTCCTGCAATCAAATTAAAAATAACCGACCTCCCAAATTTGCTCATCTGTGTATTCTTCAAGAGGATCCAGATTGCTTCGTACAGTCCCTTCAAACATAGTTGGATCCTGGGGAATGATGCTCAGTCTTGACCGCAAATCATGCAGTCCAATTGATGAGATATTGATGCCATCTATCATAATCTGACCAGCTGCCGGCTCAACAATCCGGAACAGTGTTTGAATGAGAGTTGATTTACCACTGCCTGTTCTCCCCACAATGCCAGTTTTCATCCCTCCTGGGAAAGTGCAAGAAATACCTTGTAGCACAAGTGGCATGTGTGGGGCATAGCGAACCTACACAATACTGATATTCAATGATTTCACAGGTGAGATTTCATTGTGTCATGGTAGTATGAAAGGAGGACAATTACCTGCAGATCACGAATGTCCACTTCTCCATGTGATGGCCATGAAGAGTCCGGCTGGCTTTCTTCTATCACAAGAGGTGGTTCACTAGGAATACAAGTGTATTGAAGTATTCTTTCAACTGATATAATCTTGTTCTCCAGATTGCAAAGATTCCATATTACCCAAGCTTGTAACATATTTAGGTTGAGTCCATATGTCACAGCTAAGCCCGCAATTGCTTTAAAATGGAAAAGAGAAGAAATTGTTTGTTTCATGCTCCTCTAATATTTACTGACGGAACCCAGAAGGTTAAGTAACAATAAGAGAGGCGACTTACCTGGATCAATAACTCCAGTTGGAATAGAGATCAAGAAAACCAAAGAGAAGGCAAATGTAATAGCAGACAACATATCCAGGCGGAAGCATAGCCATTCCATTGCACCGGCAATATGAAATTTGGGCCGAGAATATCCATCCATCAGTTTCATATTTGTGTCTCGAAACCTTGATTCTTGTTCAAAGCTTCTGATAGTTGTTGAACCTGAAATTGTCTCCGCAAAATGTTGTATCACAGGAGCTTTGCATACACCAACCAGCCTTGCAAGTTCCCGAGCTGAATTTATGTAATATTGCTGCATAATTGCAAGATTGTGGAATTTTAAATCCAAAAATGTAACTACATTATAATTAAAGGACCTAATATCATCACTTCTTACTCACACTTATCTACAGCTTGTTTGAAACATCTGTAACTTAGAATAGTATGGCAAAACAGAAATACCAAGTACACATCACAGAACTTAACTTATAAACAATTACCATTTGATGCATCATCTGGGTATCAAATATTCTCAGGTGCAAAAATAATAATAATAAAGGAGGACAAGACAATATACAAAAATTATGCGGTGATACAAATTTGCATGAGATTGGATGTGAAGCCATAATGTGGCACAACCATGAATTGCAGGTAGCACAAGGATTACCTGATACCAGATGCAGGTTGCAATCACAGGGATAAAAACAATAAAAACTTGCCATGCGACCTGTGACATCACTATAATGATTCCTAGAAGCTGGATCATTGAGAAGGCTGATGCCCCAACTTGATACGGAATGTTCATATCCACAGCACTTTGGTCTGTAGATGCCTACATGAGAAAAGGAGAACATTTGAGCAAACATAACTTATGCAGTGTTAACATTTGTTTGCACAAAAACTAAGATAACAACAAGCAAAAATGCTAGTCTGTGGAAAACAGAGCAAGAGTCTCCTAATACCCAACGAAGTAGTACACAGGAACATATATCCACTTACTCTGTTTAGAATTCGACCACTTGGAGTCGCATCAAAGAAGGACATGGGGGCACGAAAAATGCACAGATGCATCTTATTGAAGAGCAGAGTAGCTGTTTTATACCCAGCTGTTACAAGAAGTGTGGCTCTGGCTAGGATGCAAAAGGAACCTCCAATTGCCAAAGCTACATACACAATTATTAGCGTTGAGCCACCAACAGGAGGTTTGACATCCTCAGACACTGGAGTTGCCCATGCCATCCAATAATTGCTGCCAATTTGAAGGGCCTGAAATATAATTTGTGCCAGCAATATAAATGGCACAAGGGCTCCCCCATATGCTGTTGTGATGTACTTCCAGTATACTGAAAGCCCAACTTTGCCTTTCTCTCTCTCTTCTTCTTGTACAAGCTGCCCTTTTGTCTCTACTACTTCATCAGCTTTGTCATTCTGAACACCTCTATTTTCTTCTTTCTTGACATCCCCACTACTACCACTGGTGCAACCATTTTCTTTGCCAATGCCTGTATTTTCAGAAACAGGCCCACCCTCTACGGAGTCCAGAGCTGATAAAGCTTCCTTATGTGCACCAACAAGTTCCATAAAGTCAGTTCCTGAACTCAGTATGTCACTGTACTTTCCAGCTTGCGTAATCTTTCCATCTTTCATGACCTAATAGAGAGGTATAAGTTATGTAAATGGATATGAAAGTGCAGCAAAGCGGTACAGCAGGGAAAAAAAAGGTGTAATGTGATTGCTCACCAAGATTAAATCAGCAGCAGGTAAGAACTCCACTTGATGAGTGACGTATATGACTGTTTTGGAACTCAGAGCACCCAGCAAAACTTCCTGCCACAGAAAGAGAAGTACCAGTTTCATAAAGCACGTCATTGAGGACGAAACACAACAATCAATAAGACAGAAGCACAGTGATACATCCATTTGCCACAATCCATGCCAAGAACTCATCTTCAGAAGTAGTAAAGCATTATATATGAATAAAATAATTGAAAAACCAAAACTCCAACCCAAAAAAAAAAAAAAGGCACTAGGATAGGAACAGATTTTACCTTAAAGAGGTGAGATCCTGTATGCGCATCCACTGCACTAAAAGGGTCATCAAATAGATAGATATCAGCATCTTGGTAGAGAGCACGAGCAATCTGAATTCTTTGCTTCTGTCCACCACTCAAATTGATTCCCCTCTCGCCTATAACCGTCTGATCACCAAAAGAGAGTATTTCAAGGTCCTTCTTCAGGGAACATGCTTCAAGCACTCTGTCATACCTTTCTCTGTCCATCTCCTTACCAAACAAAATATTGTCTTCAATCTTGCCACTCTGTATCCAAGGTGACTGAGCAACATATGCCTTTGTACCACACAACTTAAGGACACCAGATAACTTCGGTACTTCTCCTAAAATACAGGAAAGTAAGCTTGATTTTCCTGAGCCAACCGTACCACAAACCGCAACCCTCATACCGTGGAACACTTTCAAATTTATATCTTTCAATTTTGCAGTAGAGGACGAAGAATCCCAGGAAAAGTTGCCATCGATTATTTCAACTGCTGCATCAGAACTACCTCTGGGTTGCTTCTCTATAACATCGGACTGCAAGTCGTCAAGACATAGGAAAGATGCAATTCTATCAAGGGAAACCTTAGTTTGAATTATCATTGCAATTGTATCCGGAAGATTGTAGATTGGCTCTTGAAGAATCCTGAATGTTGCAAGTGCAGATAAGATCTTCCCAGACTCAAGTGGGATTCCTAAAAGCATACAAGCACCAAAAGTGGCTACGGACACAAAAGTGGGGGCACCCCAGAAGACGAAACTGGTTAGAGCCGAAGTGTAAACATATTTTTTCAACCAACCCTCCTCACTGTTTCTGAGCTCAACAATCTTGGACAGAAATTTCATTTCCCATCCTTGAAGCTTGAGAATTCTCATGTTCCTTAAAATCTCAGAAGTTGCTTTCATCCTTTTATCTTTTGATTCCATCAGCTTATCTTGAAACTTCTCTTGCAATCTTCCCAAAGGAAAATTTGCCAACATAACAATAACTGTTGCCACAAATGTAGCAATCGACGCTAGCCGAAGATTTTTATACAAGATGATCAGGGCCAAAACAACTTGCATGAGCACCATCCATGGATCGTGCATGTACCAACTGAAGTCGCCAACTCTTTCAGCATCAACGGTCATGAAATTAATGATTTCCCCACTAGTGTGGCCCTGCTTTGCCTGACATGAAAGTGTCAAACCCTTATTGTAGACCATTGCAACAAGTACTGCTCGGGTTCTAATTCCAACCTGCTGCAGCCGAAAGAACCAATGCCTCTGGGAGAGGCACTCCACCAGCTTGGCAACAAAAAACGCAGAAACCAAAAAATACCCCTGATTTTCAAATGCCCGCCTCCCATTGAGGTATTGGACAAAAGAATCAATGAGATATGGGCCAACATAACTGGCCAATGTGTATAAAAAAGCTAAGAAACCTGTGAAAAGAATTTCTTTCCAAGCTGAGAGAAGCAATGTTTTTGCCAGCTTTAGTGTGGTTACCCCACTACCCAGACAACCATCTGCCTCAAGCTTATTTCGTACAACGGGAAAAGCCCCAACTACGCTATCACGACCATCTAACTGAGGGACATCCTCAAGGTCTATAGTTTTCTTATTGCCAGCAGCAATAAGAGGACCCATCCAAGCGAAAGTAAGAATACTAAATAGACCAGCATTTGAAAAAGGGGTCACATTATCAAGCCCTTTGGATTTGATAGATGATGCTACATCATCAGTTAAATTTGAACTACCATTCAAAAGTGGCTCTCGAAGGAGAGCATCTTCACCATCGTTTATCCTCAAATACCCCAAATAACAGAAGAACAACCCAGTGATAACAGAGACAACATCAGATACTAAATACTGAACGAGTAAAGGTTGATGTTTTTTGTAAAAAACAACGTCAATGACAAGACAATAACAGGAAATAGAGAAGTAAAAACCCCACCAAACTCTCAATAGAAATGGGAACCTTTGTTCACCTGAATTGAAGAACTGGGTATGCAAATAAACACAAATTGCACCCCAAGCAAGTGTTCTAAGCACTAAATCCAAAAGGGTCACCAGTTTATCATCAGTCCAGTAATTTCTATACCAATAGAAGTAACTCAACAAACACAAAACAAGATTAAACACTGAAACACCTAAACAACAAAACAAAGTCTGCTTATACCACAAAACCCTCTTGTTCTTAATAAGCCTCTCCTTTGACCCTTCAGTAGTATGAGCAACACTCACTCTCAGTTTCTTGTAAACCCAGAAGACAGATAACATGAGTAGCAAAATCAAGTGCAGTGAAGCAGAAAACCCACGTACGAACATGGGTTTAAGAAGAAAAGCAGTACCTGAGTACATTAGTGAAGACGAGTTTGTGAAGAGGGTTAAGAAAATATGCTTACTGGACACAAAAAGTTGCATTTTTGGAGCCGTATTTCAAATGGGTGTGCTTTGAGGTTTACTCTGTCAAGTCTGAAGATATATATCGCTATGCATATCTGTGATATATATTTATTTATGCACACAAGGCAGAGGATGGAAAAGAGAGTCAAAGATGGTTGCTTGGGGGATAGTTAACGTGTCGACCAAGAGTCGGAGACGGAGAGAGCGGAGGGCTACAGCTCGAGTGAGACAAAAGTTGGCGTCTTTCCAGGGAAGGCGTGGAGAGAGAGAGAGAGAGAGAGAGATTGGAGGCTTGGAGCTCAAACTCCACGTAAGTTTATGAGCCTCTTCTTCGGTCCTACGCTTGCGTTGTGTATCACTGTAGCTTCTTCTCTTACTTTTGTGTGGAATAGTGACGATATGCATAATATCTTCACTCTCAATAATACTCCGATAAAAAAAACAAAAAATATCATAATTCACCTATTAAAATATAAACGAGGAAATATCATCTGCCAAGCCCTAGGTTTTGACAATAGCCGGTCCCTTTGTTTTTACGAAATACACATCACCCCCTTTTACCAAAGTGCGTTATATTGAATAATGAGTGAAGGGTAAAATCGCCTATTAGTCAATCCCTAAACCTTCTTCAACTTAGTCAATCCCTAAACCTTCTTCAACTATGAAAGTAAGTTTTAATAACGTTTATCAAATAGGATTAGAGGGATTTCTCTAGTGATTAGAGGAGATCTCTGCTTTGATGGTGGTTCATGTATGAGAATTGGTTTTTGATTTATGTGTGATTGATTAGTTTACGCTTTTGGTTGGTGAGAAAAGCTTAAGCAATGAAATAGAGAATTTGGAATTGTTTTTAAGTTGAAATTTTTGCTTATTAGTTTTTCTGTTTGATCCCCCGGTTAATGGAGAGTAAGAGATTTTGACTGTTATTAGAGGTTATCGTTACTTTAAACGACGGAAACCGTTAGTCTATGTGTCCAATTTGGATTCTGTAAAAGATAAGGCCTACCTTGAAAGTGCCAACACTTAAAAGATGGTGTGTGATATTTTGTCATTATATTGAAATTAACTTGAATTAAACTAATAATAAACAAGAAAACACATTTGTCGAAAAGCATATAGGTATAAAGTATTATTATTATTATGGAGATATGAAATATCCACTTTTTATGGTAGACTTTTCTATATTTTTTTCTGAGCGTGGAAGAAAGATATTTGTGGTATAAAAAATGTGTCTATTATTTATAAATCGTCAATGGTGTTAAAATAACCCGTGACTTTAAATGACAAAAGCTTCGGCTTTAAAAAACATCTTCGTGATTCGATTTATCTTTGGACAAAATTGCTGACATAAAGATGGCCACGTTTGAGTTTGAGTTGTGTGCTCAACAAGGAATGAAGAAGCATTTATTTATTCATTTTCTTGGCTGCCAAACATAGCATATTGGAGACATAGAAAATACAGGGAAAGTTGCCATGGGGAGCTCCATCCTAATATAATATATAATTGGAAATATTTGACAAAAGTTTTGTCAAACTAAATTGAGTGACCAATCGAAAGTCATGGAATTAGTGGGCAGGCCACTTTCTTGATGGGTCACTATCATGTACCACATTGAAATCGTCTCCATCAAGATAAGATATTTATTTGAATGAATTTGGATGGTGTCGTTTTATCCCAGCCACAGCCACAATTTTCAATACAATTTTAATCCATGAATTATTTCAAATATGTATCTGTTCTTGTAAACAAATAATTTTAATGTTTTTAAATATTAATATAGTATTTTTAATTTATTATTTTAAAGATTTTAAAATTTATTTTTATCCCTCAACATCATGCAATGCAACTATTTTTCCAAAAACACATGCTTGACTAGCTATTCCAACATCAATTTCTTTGAACTTTATTGCATTTCATCTGTCGTCTATTTGTCTCCTTCTCTTTTTAATATTTGCTTACTTTTTAAATAAATAAAGAACCGATAATATATATGCTATAATATTAAACAGTACACTTTTCAAAATTATACTCCAATAAAATTCCAAATTATATTATGGTTAATTCTTAAAAACTGTTTGTAACTTACCTAGAAATTGTCGTTCAAATCATTCCAGTCAATTAATTAATTAAATTAGAGATTTCTTTTTATTTTCTTCCAAGCTTTTGAAAATTAGTGAATAATTTGATAATCTGTTGATTTTCCCTTTGAAAAGGAATATAAATGAAGCTTTATTGTATTCAAATGCTTTGTATGTAGACTTGTCTTGAATTATTAAATTTGTTCACATGTGCAGTTACAAGTCACTATATAATTAATTTATCAGATAAAAGTCGCTATATATATAATTAATTAAGTCATTTTCCTTGCTGAAATTATGTACTCAAGAATCATGGCCGCTCCGTTAATTTCCAAAAAGAATATGGTTGAAATGATTGATAAAGGGATATTGAAGTGTTCCTTTTATGATCAAATTATAAAATTAAAAAGTTTACTAAATTATCATATGACCACACAAATTGTTTTTTAAAAAAATTTATAAACATCTTTTATCATCACTATATTTTAGGAAAAATGTAAAGATAATCATTTTTAGAGGATTTGAGAAATGGTAATTTTTTTTTCAAATTTTAAAATTTCTATTCAAAATATCAACAAATTTATCTTAATTCCCTAAATATAAAAGTAATACTCTATACCCTTGTTCAACACGCATCTAATGGCACTTAACTACTTAACACCTTGTTAGGCATTTGTCTAACATAACTTGACAATTATTATTAAATGTTGATTTTATTTGAATGCATAATGCAATGATATATAAGAGCAAGTAACATGATATATTTGTTTAACCCCTAAGCAATTGGTCGAAGAAGGTGGCATTCGCATTCCCACTAAAATCAATACAAATTAAAATCTAGTATACAAATAATCAAATTCATCTCCATCCATAATTAACTTATCTCCCTCTTCATTCTTGAACCTATCTTCAAATTTATTTCCAAATTATGACATCCGAATGCAATTTAAAACCTTTTTCTTATATACCAAAGTAAATATTACAAATAATCCTGAATAAGTAACTAATATTACACATAACTTGAGGTTTTTTATAATATTAAAACTGACTTTGCCGATAGTCAATTTTGTTAAAAATGAAGTCTAAGATGTATAAGAGTCAACAAATGATTTCTATGCCATTATTTTGATCTCTTATAAGTTAATTACTCTATATTTATTAATTAATAAATTAATTTCATATATAGCACTAAAATACATTAAGTTTACTATTTGTGATTTAAAATTAGTCTATATTATAAAAAAATTAACTAATTGATATAATATAGGAGATAAAATTTTATTGTAAATGAGCAATGCGATAAAACTTTATTCCCCTTGATTTGTATCATCACCGTCAATATTAAAATGATCATAATATATGAAAAACGTTAACAAAATTTTTACCATTCTATAAAATTCTACAATCTCAAAATACTTTAATATATGTTACTAAAAGTTGTCGATAAAATTTTAATTAAAAATAAAAATAAAATTAAAGTCTAATATTGTTAAAATGTTGTTTATGGTTAAATCCCTATATAAACAAAAAACTTGAGAGAATTGTAAATAAAAACTTTTTTAAGTTGGAGATTTATTTCGCTGAGTTTCAAGGGTCTTTAGTACTCTTTGCTGAACTCGATCGAGTAAATAGGGGTAAATATTTTTAGGATTCTGGACCTGGAATCAAAATGTCATAAAATATATATATTTGAATTGTACAGTTTACAATGCACCTAACCTTGAAGTCGAAAAGAATATGATCTTGGGATAATATTGATTCGAATCTTTATTAATATATATCGTACTTTTTATTTTCTAATTCTAAATGTGGATATGCTACGTGCAGTGGCCGAGGAGCCACTGAGAACTGTGTGGGGGGCAATTTTTTAAAAATTTTGGAAACTACAACTAGGGTCCGATAATATTAATATCTCTGCTATATTTTTATGTTTACTTATTGCCTATACAGGAATCAAAATATTGTTGAATTCACTAGAACTTATCATTTCGACCTCTCTACTGAAGTATAAATTTTACTTTTAACCAAAAATAAATAAATTTGTTCTTTTCTTTTGCATATAAATTATTATTCTAACTATGATAAATGGAATTTATTTCTCAATCTTAGACTGAAAAACTCTCGAAAATACGCGTCAATTTTCTGGTTTGTACAGTGATTATAAATCTTTTTTAATTTTATTTATGACCTACCAAATAATATAAATACATATATATATTTTTATCGTTGATCAAAGTTTACTCTTCCCACTAGTTAAATAAAATTAAACGAAAAAAATTAGAGATAGATAGAAGAATAGTAAACAAAGATGGTAGCCCAGTTGAGCTTCGAGCGAATTACAAAGTCCAAAACACACAGCGGGAGGAATATGGGCACAAACAGCCAAAAGTGCTTCTGTAGATGCATTAAATACGTCATTTTCCCAGACAAAGAATCTTGGAATCCGAATGTCGCAGAAAACGAACCTACTTACCAACAAGATGATAAGATTTTCAAAGTGAATTGCTGAAACCATGACCACATCAGTTGGGACTTTTTTAATTTTTAATTTTAATTGATTTTTCAATTGTATAATAATAATTAATAATAACAAGAAGAGGTGGCTCCTACAACCTTACCATTTAAAAGAAATCAACATAACTCGTTATTCTAAAATTAATGGAAAGCATGACGTGGGAAAAATGTTAGTTCTAGTTCCCCGAAAACACGAGTTAGAAACGTTGGCACCACTTTAAGATACTGAAACAGCATCAGAACACGCCAAGCACAGGATGGGATTTCAATTATCGCAAAAATAGATTGAATCAAATTAGAAATATGGCTGTTTAATCAGACATTGGGTTGGATTGGATTTGATAAAATTCATTGCTTTCAAACAAAAAAAAAAAAAAATGGTGCTATCTTTACAACCCAAAATACTTTGCCTTACTAGGTATTTGATCCTCAAGAATTGTACAGACAAAATAACTTTCTAAAATACATGGACACCAGGCAACCTGGTCGCCTGTGACATTTCTTCTAATATAACACAATACACCAGTGACTTATCATCATTTAGAAAGTTAAACTCCGCTGAAATGTGTTTCTCGATCTAGAGTGTGGCCCTGAATTTCCGGTTGACTTCTTAAAAACCAGAACTTGGCCTGAGACTATACTCTGCGACAAGTTGTGCAAAAGATGATGACTCGTTCTCTGGCAACTTTGTTGGGAAATCATAATCCTCGATCAGCCCTGCACCAAGATGTCAAAAAACAATGATAATATGATCATGGAATCTATTGAAAAGTATTCTAATACATGACCATACTAACCATCCCTTAGAAAAAGAACTATATCACTATCAATAACAGAAGTTATCCGATCTGCAATGGTTAGGACGGTGCAGTCAGTAAAGTGCTTTCGAAGAGTTCGCTGAATCAGATTATCAGTAGCAGTGTCAACAGATGGAGTAGCTTCATCAAGCACCAAGACCTTACTTATCTTCAGTAGCACACGCCCAAGACAGACCAGCTGCCTCCGTGATGAGGAACGGGGTTCCTCAAGTTAAAAGAAAGGGAGAGAGATGTAGCCAGAGGAAATGGGAGAAACAACAGAAGAAATTTAGGGAAAAGTAGAGTGAAATTGAGGGAGAAGACAATCTTTTTACTAAAAGATCAAAAAACCAATAACAACCAAGTCTGAAAATAACATAACTAAAGATTCCTATTTATAGGACCTTAAAGTGTAGTTCTACTAGGAAATAAAATCCTATTAGAAAATAGAATCATAATCCTAGTTTAACTAGAAAATACCAAAATTAAATCCTAAGTAAAATATTAAACTATTAATTTAAGAAAATGACTCAAATTAGGATTAATCCCAATTTAGGAATTCAAAATCCCTAATAATAGTCAAAATCTCTAATTTATTAAAATCCCTAAAATCAAAATTAAAATCCCTAATTTATTTCTAATTTGTCCTACATCACTCTGTCCCATACTCCAACTCTCTCCATTCTCAGTAACTGCAAAGTCCAAACGATCATATGCACATAATTAAATTTTCTGTGCCATAATTAAGTTATTTTTTTTAATTTTTTACAACTCACAATATATATATATATATATATATATATATATATTTTACAACTCATACAATATATAGAAAGAACAAAAGACGGACCTCTGGAATCTAGCCTCCCTTCTTTCTAACTTCATCTCCCAAGTTGGCACTTATCTAAAGCCTAACACCATTTAAATAAATGTTGGCAAATCCCATCTTCAATCATGAATTCTGAAGTACTGAATGTTGGATTTAGGAAGAAAGGTATAGAAAGTCATCCTACAATCAAGTTATAATCAACCCACCTCCCAAATTTGCTCGTCTGTGTATTCTTCAAGAGGGTCCAAATTACTTCGCACTGTCCCTTCAAACATGGTTGGATCCTGAGGAATGATGCTTAGTCTTGATCGCAAATCATGCAGTCCAATTGATGAGATATTGATGCCATCTATTATAATCTGACCAGCTGCAAGTTCAACCATCCGGAACAGGGTTTGAATGAGAGTTGATTTACCGCTACCTGTTCTGCCTACTATGCCAGTTTTCTTCCCTCCCGGGAAAGTGAATGTAAGACCTCGCAACACAAGTGGCAAGTGTGGGGCATAGCGAACCTGTATCATAACCATAATCATTGGTTTTGTAGACATCATAAATGAATAGCAATCATGGCATGGGAGAGTGTAAAACAAGTAAAAATTTACCTCCAGATCATGAACGTCAACTTCACCATGTGATGGCCAAGAATGGTCAGGCTGGCTTCCTTCTATCACAAGGGGTGGTTCACTTGAAATATGAGTGTACTGAAGTATTCTTTCAACTGATATAATCTTGTTTTCCATACGGCAAAGGTTCCATATTACCAAAACTTGTAACATATTAAGATTCAGTCCGTATGTCACGGCTAGGCCCGCAATTGCTTCAGGAAAAAAAAAAAAAGGAGAAAAGTTTGTCTGATGAACCTTTATCTTATAGCAAGTAGGATTACCAATGAAAAGATTATGATAGATGAACCACTTACGTGGATCAATAAGTCCCTTGGGGATAGAAATTAAGAATACCAAAGAGACGGCAAATGTTATAGAAGACACTATATCCAGGCGGAAGCATAGCCATTCCATTGCACCAGCAACGTGGAATCTGGGCCGAGAATATTTATCGATCAGTTTCATATTTGTGCCTTGAAATCTTGATTCCTGATTAAAGCTCCTGATAGTTGTTGATCCCGAAATTGTTTCTGCAAAATGTTGCATCACTGGAGCTTTGCATGCTCCAACCAACCGTGAAAGTTCTTGAGCTGAAGGTATGTAATATTGCTGCGCAATGTAAAATTAAGAAATTAAATATTAAAAAAAAATAGTAAATTGTATCATGAGATGTTGTACGCCAGAATGAGTGAGATTGAATACAATCGTATTTCTACTTTGAAAGTCGAGAAATAGCCCTTGACAAAAATGACCCAGAACATGCTACATATTAATAACATCAACTTCGTTTTACAGAAAATATTTTGTAACTGGATAGGTATCTCTCAACTGATGTAAAATTTAATACTAAGAACGCGTTTCATACTCCTGATTGTTATAAATTTTACGTACTTTTTCAGCATACCATGCGCACTAGCGCAATTCTATGGTGTAAGGCATCGTTTTAGATTGAAGCTCAGACTATGTGCGAGGCATCAATTGCAGAATCAGTATTCAGGCCTTCATATTTCAGGGTCGTTTATTATTTAGTTTAAGACCAGCAATACGTTGGGTTATCCAGAATAAGCAACATTTTTGCTGTCCAAGCATGTTTCATTGAAACGTTGGATCAAATTATCAGACTACAACGTGAACAAAGATATATTCTTACTCAGCCTTCTGCAATTTGCTACAGTAAGCTCTTTCCTCTGCGAAGAGGTTATGTAACTACTTTTGAAACGACTGGTATTCTATGAGTAATTTTTATCTAATGTATAGTGTGGGGGGAGTCTAATAGTTAATAGGAAAAGAATTAACATAAGAAACCATTAAGTCCCACATTGCATGGTTAAAGTGAGGTCTTGGGATATATAAAGAGATTGATCACTCCATCCGTTATGTTAGCCTTTTGTATTGGATACCTGAAACCTCTACAAGTGATTAAGAGAGTCACATTAGATGGTTTAAGAGAGTTCTTAGAATATATAAAGAGGTTGGCCACTCCACCCATTAAGTTAGTGTTTTGGGTTGGACACCTTGAACCTCTATAGAAACATTGTACAAAAAACATAAGGTGATTCTAAATATTTTACATGAAACATGAAGCCATAATAAGCCTAACTTGTAGGAGTTGGAGAGAACATAAGGATTACCTGATACCAGATGCAGGCAGCAATCACAGGGATAAAGACAATAAAAACCTGCCATGCAACCTAAGACATCACTATAATGATTGCTATAAGCCGGATCATTGAGAAGGCAACAGCCCCAATTTGAAATGGAATGGCCAAATCCACAGCACTTGGTCGGCAGATGCCTGTAAGCAAAGGCAGAAACAAAAATTAAGACACAAAAGAAAGGAAAATTCCATCTTGTGCAAACAAATAATATAGATTCAGATATATATGTCAATGTTGAATCACTGAATCCAGTGCATGTATAGCAACTTAGCTTCACTTACCCTGTTTAGAGTTCGACCACTTGGGGTTGCATCAAAGAAAGACATGGGGGTTCGGAAAATGCAGAAATGCATTTTATTAAAGAGCAGAGAGGCTGTTTTGTACCCAGCCCTTACAAGAAGTGTGGCTCTGGCAAGCAAGCCGAAGGAACTCCAAATAGCCAAAAAGTAGAAATACAATTATTATTGTAGATTCCCCAACAACAGGTTTTACATATTCAGACACTGGAGTTGCCCAAGCCATCCAATAATTGCCGCCGATTTGAAGGGGTCTGGAAGAGAGCATGTGCTAGCAATATCAATGGCACAAGGGCTCCTCCATATGCTGTTGTGATATACTTCCAGTAGACTGAAAACCCAACTTTACCTCTCTCCCTCTTCTTCTTGCACAAGTTTCCCTTTAGTCTCCACCGCTTCATCTGCTTTATCATTCTGAACATCTTTACTTTCTTCCGTCTTGACAGCCCCACTACTGCAACTTGTTTCACCATTTTCTTTGCTGATACTTGTTATTTCAGAAACTGGCTCACCCTCTATGGAATCAAGTGCTGATGAAGCTTGCTTGTGTGCACACACAAGTTCCATAAAATCAGTTCCTGAATTCATAATGTCATTGTACTTTCCAGATTGCGTAATCTTTCCATATTTCATGACCTAGCAAACAAGTTGAATTTTAAGGGTTATAACAGTGGGGTAAGAACTCCAATGGGAAATAATATGTAATTTACATTGCTTACCAAGATTAGATCAGCTGAAGGTAAGAACTGCACTTGATGAGTAACAAATATCACTGTTTTTGAACTTCGAAGGCCAAGCAAAACTTCCTGTCACACAATGATTCGCACTGTGTTTTGGTTAAATAGTCATTAAAGAACAAAGACAGAAACAACAAGAGCGCATAGTATTGCATGGATGAATTATTAGTCCATGCTGACCGCTGAGAACTCATCCTTAGTGTAGCAACATTGGCAAATAAAGTAGTTGAACAAGCTTAATTTCTAACCAATGAAATGGTATCAGGATAGGAACAGATGTTACCTTGAAGAGGTGAGATCCTGTGTGAGCATCCACGGCACTAAAAGGGTCATCAAACAGATAGATATCGACATCCTGGTGCAGATCACAATCTGTATTCGTTGCTTCTGTCCTCCACTCAAATTGATTCCGCTCTCTCCCATAAAAGGCTGGTCACCAAAAGAGAGTATTTCCAGGTCTTTCTTCAGGGAACATGCTTCAAGCACTCTATCATACCTTTTCCTGTCCATCTCCTTACCAAACAATAAGTTGTCTCCAATCTTGCTACTCTGTATCCAAGGTGACTGAGCAACGTAGGCCTTTGTACCACAAAGCTTAACGTTACCTGATATCTTGGGTACTTCTCCCAAAATGCAGGTAAGTAAGCTTGATTTGCTTGATCCTATGGCACCACAAACTGCAACCCTCATGCTATGGAACGCTTTCAAATATATATCTTTCAGTATCACAATAGAGGAAGAGGAATCCCAGGGGAAGTTATGATAGATCCCAACCTCACTGCACTCACTATACACAGCTGGAATGACAGAAAATGAAAATTGATTGCAAAACAACACTTAGTTTCTGTGTTGAAGGAACAAATTAGAAGGAAGATAGTTCGTATAATGGATAGATAGCAGGATCTTTGAGAGTCCTGCAAGCTCTCCCTAGAGACTACAGCGTCTTCCAATTTTTCACACACACAAAATCTGCTCTCCCTTTCCTCCCTTTCTCCCTCTTATTTCTCTAACTAACTCCGCACCAGTTCCTAGGACAGTATAACTAATTTCCCTACCCCAAAACATAACCAACAAATAACAGAAAAGCATAACAGAATTATAAAAACAATTTTTCCGTTCTACCCTTAAGTCTTCCTGCTCTGGTGTCGCCTGACATAAGTGAGTCTGATTGGAGGCCTATCAAGTTACCATGGATTATCTCAATTGCTGTATCCGAACTACCTCTCGGCAATCCATCAAGAACATCAGACGAAGTCATCAAGACGTAGGAAAGATACAACTCTATCAATAGAAACTTTAGTCTGAATTATCATTGAAATTGTGTCAGGTAGACAATAAATTGGCATTTGAATCCTGAACGTTGCAAGTGCAAAGAAAATCTTTCCTGAATCGAGGGGGATTCCTAAAAGCATACATGCACCAAAGGTGGCTGCAGACAGAAAAGTGGGGGCACCCCAGAAGACAAAAGTGGCCATGGCCTTAGCATAAACATGTTTTCTTAACCATCGGGCCTTACTCTTCCTGAATTCAATAATCTTAGACAAAAAATTCATTTCTCATCCCTGAAGCTTGAGAATTCTCATGTTTTCTAAGATCTTTGGGGTTTCCTTCATTCTTTTGTCTTTTGATTCCATCAACTTGTCTTGAAATTTCTCCTGCATTCTCCACAAAGGAAAATTTGCCAACTTGACAATAACTGTTGAAAAAATGGCAATGGATGCCAGCCCAAGTTGTTATGCACAGCGGAAGCGATAACCAACAGAACAACCAAATGCACAACCACAAACTATGCTAGATAATTGAATATAATAGCAACTAAAGAGGCAACCAATCAACCACAATGCAGAAATAGAAAGAACACCAAGATTTAACGAGGTTCGGTATAAATACCTACGTCCTCGGGCGCCGCTGAAGAAACTTTCCACTATCTTCAAAGAGAATTACAAACTTTTGGGCCACAATACAAATACCACAACTATTGAGCCAAACTACAATTACCCAAATAGTTGGACCAAACTATAATTACCCAAACAATTGGGCAATACTACAAATACCCAAAACAAAGGGGGAAAATAAATATTACAAACTTTAAGGTCCTTAATGCAAGGCCCTTAAACTATGAGGTCTGATAAGTGAAACCTTACAAATAGAGGGGGTAGAAGAGAATTTTCAATGGGACAACAAAGTGAGAAGACTTGGCTTTTATTTATAAGCCCAAGTCTCTCCAACATAAAGACTCCCACTCCATGTGGGATCTTTGCACATACAAGTAACTGGCTAAAGAGCCAAAATTCCAACAATTCTCCACCTTGGCGATTTAGCCAATCCACCACAAAACTCTTCTTTTTCCCGCATTCTCTATCACAACTGCAACGCCTCTGAAATGCGCCCTATGGCGAGATCAAACTCGCACAATGTTGATCAAGTCCAAACAATGACTGAACTTGATCGCTGTCACAACCTTAGTCAACATATCTGCGGGATTCTCGGCAGTCTCAATCTTCTGAAGTAAGATTCTCCTTTCATCAATAATCTCCCACACAAAATGATACCGAACATCAATATGCTTCATACGAACATGGAACACTGGATTCTTCGCTAAATGGATAGCACTTTGACTGTCAGAATAAAGAGTGATCTTCTTCTGCCCAATTCCCAATTTATCCAGCAATCCCTGTAACCAAATAGCTTCCTTCACAGCCTTTGTCATTGCCATATACTCTACCTCTGTAGTAGACAAAGCCACTGTAGACTGTAAAGTAGACTTCCAACTCACTGGTGCTCTTGCAAGAGTAAACACATAACCGGTTGTCGACCGACGTTTATCTAAATCACTAGCATAATCTGAATCAACATAACCAATAACATACTGACCACATGTATCATCCCTCTCAAAGACTAAGCCAACATCTACGGTTCTTAACAAATACCGTAGAATCTATTTCACTGCTTGCCAATGTCCTTTACCAGGATCATGCATATATCTGCTCACAACTCCAACTGCATGTGAAATGTCGGGTCTCGTACACACCATAGCATACATCAGGCTACCAACTGCATTAGCATACGGAACTCGAGACATATACTCTCGTTCCTCATCTGTACTAGGAGATAAAGATGCACTGAGCTTCATATGAGGAGCAAGTGGGGTACTTACAGGTTTTGACTGCTCTGTAATACCAAACCGCTGTAATACCTTCTTCAAATACTGCTTCTGAGTCAAACAAATCTTGCTTCTCCCTCTATCTCTGCTAATCTCCATGCCTAGTATCTTCTTAGCTTCACCCAAATCTTTCATCTCAAACTCTCGATTCAACTGAGTCTTCAACTTTGCAATTTCTTCGACATTCATCGAAGCTATCAACATATCATCGACATACAAGAGTAGATAAATGAAAGAACCATCACGTAGCCTCCGAAAATACACACAATTATTAAACTTGCTTCTTGCGTACCTCTGACCCATCATAAACCGATCAAATCGCTTGTACCACTGTCTGGGAGATTGCTTCAAACCATAAAGTGATCTTTTCAGTTTGCAAACCAAATTTTCCTTACCAGCAACTTTGAATCCCTCTGGCTGAGTCATATAGATTTCCTCTTCCAAGTCACCATGTAAAAATGCAGTTTTTATATCAAGTTGAACTAGTTCCATATTCATCTGAGCTACCAAGGCCAACAAAATTCTAATGGAAGAATGTTTCACAACTGGAGAAAATACTTCATTGTAGTCAATTCCTTCCCTCTGAGCGTAACCTTTAGCCACCAACCTTGCCTTGTAGTGGACATCATTCTTGTCAGAAAATCCATCTTTCTTTGCATATACCCATTTGCACCCAATTGCCTTTTTACCCTTCAGTAGTTGAGCTAGCTGCCAAGTTTCATTCTTCTGAAGAGACTGCATCTCTTCGCTCATAGCTGTCTTCCACTGATCAACTTCAGAACATCTGACTGCCTCTCTATAAGTGGAAGGAACATCAGCATCTACAATTGGAAGTGCATAGGCCACCATATCAGCAAATCGAGCAGGTCTTCGAATCTCACGTCTTGGCCTATTAACTGCAATAGATTCTTGTTGCTGTTGGGGTTCCTGAGTAGAACCCTCTCCATCATCTCACAAATCTCCCTCTGTCACAGGAGTACCATTATCTGTCTCAACAGATCTAACTGGGTTCAATGTCGTTGTTTCAAACTCCACCGGCTGCTGAGTATGCTCCACCTGCTGTGGAGTACTATTCACCTTTGTCTGGTTTTCTGATTTCTTCAACATTGAAGACTCATCAAATGTCACATCTCTGCTGGACACAATCTTCCTTGAACTAGGACACCATAAATGATATCCTTTTACTCCTGAAGCAAATCCCAAGAAAATCGCTTTCTTGGCTCTAGGATCCAGCTTAGATTCTTTCACATGATAATATGCAGGAGAACCAAAAATATGTAAAGAATCATAATCAAAAATAGGTTGTCCAGACCATACCTCCAATGGAGTTCTATCACCAATAGCAGCTGATGGTAGACGATTAATGAGATGACACGCATAAGTCACAGCCTCAGCCCAAAATTCTTTGCCCAACCTAGCATTGGACAACATACACCGAACTTTCTCCAGCAATGTTCGGTTCATGCGTTCTGCCACCCCATTCTGCTGTGGTGTACCTCTAACAGTAAAATGACGTACAATACCTTCATCTTGACATAATTTCAAAAAATGATCACTGCAATACTCACCACCATTATCTGTTCTGAGATGCTTGATCTTCTTGCCAGTTTGTGTCTCAATCATCTTTTTCCATTTAAGGAAAGCACGAAGTACATCATCTTTTGATTTCAAATAGTACACCCAAGTTCTTCTGGAAAAGTCATCAACAAAAGTAGCAAAGTAGTGCCTACCTCCCATAGATGCGGTTTTAGTAGGTCCCCACACATCTGAGTGAACATAATCAAGAATACCCTTGGTATTATGAATAGCGATGCCAAATTTCACTCTCTTCTGCTTTCCCAGAACACAATGCTCACAGAAATCTAGCTTACAGGTCTTTGCACCTTTCAATAAGCCTCTTTTCACCAAACTGAATAAGGCTTTCTCACTTGCATGTCCCAAACGCATATGCCACAGTCTCGTAATCTCTGAATCTGCATCATTATCAGAAACCATAGTAGCTGATCCAATAACTGTATTACCATTATAGTAATACAAGTTGTTCCTCTAGTGCCTTTTAATACCACAAGAGCGCCTGAAGTGACCCTAAGAATACCATCTCGAATAGATATACCACAGCCTTTAGATTCTAAGGCTCCCAAAGAGATGAGATTCTTCTTCAACTTCGATACATACCGAATATCTGTCAGAACTCTAGTCAGTCCATCATGATTCCTCAACCGGATCGAACTTATCCCAGCAGTATGGCAAATATCATCATTGCCCATATACACAATTCCACAATCAAGCTCTTCAAACTGAAAGAACCACTCTCTATGTGGACACATATGATATGTACAACCCGAATCCATAATCCACTCATCAGAATCAGAAGTGGATAGGTGACCAGCTAGACATATATCTAACTCACTATCATCCTCATGCTCAACAACACATGCATCAAAAATAGCCTTGCCCTTATCTTTCTTTTTCAACTTAGGACAATCTTTCTTCCAATGCCCTTTCTCACGACAAAAGGCACACTCATCTTTTCCTAATCTACCCCTCGACCAAGATTTTCCCCTTTTTCCTGGTTTCCTACTTTGACTATGCCCTCTCACTATCAATGCATCTACTGACTCATCCCTATGTTCCCTTTGATCTTTCTTACGAATTTCATAATTCAACAAAGCAGAACAAACTTCTTCAAAAGACAGTTTATCTTTCCCATGGATAAGAGTAATACATAAATGATCTAATTCATCCGAAAGTGAGCCAATCAATAGCATAGCCTTAATTTCATCTTTAAAGGTTTCATCCAAGTTTAACAAATCAGCAATTAACTTATTAAACTCATCAATATGAGAACTGATGCTCGTACCTGGTTTTAACTGGAGACGGAACAATCTCTTCAATAGGTACAGCCGATTCTCATTGCTTTTCTTCATATATTTGTTTTCCAGCGCCTTCCATAGTTTCCTTGCAGATGTCTCTTTCGTGAACGGATACTTCTGTTCTCTACACAAGC
Organism: Boswellia sacra; assembly: GCA_013180625.2. NCBI lineage: Eukaryota > Viridiplantae > Streptophyta > Magnoliopsida > Sapindales > Burseraceae > Boswellia > Boswellia sacra. The sequence continues at coordinate 501,218 of SNVD02012608.1, read as the reverse complement.
AAGAGCGAATCAACCCACAAGCTTTTATATTCAGCCTGTCCCAATCTCTTGCACTGATATCTCCTGGTTTTGTTTCTTCTAGAATAATATCCAAATCCTGCTGATACAACCCGTCCAACACCTCACTTTGCCATAAGCCGAAATTATTTCGACCATCAAATTTTTCAACATCTATTTTTGCATTTGTCACAGTCACTGTCTTCTCAGGTACAGTTGACGATGAAGCCATTACTACCTCTCACAAATAAGCTCGATACACAAATCACCAATAACCAAGCTCCAAACAAACTATTATATTCAATAACTAGCAATCCAAAATCAACAGCCCAGAACAGTAGTAAGTGCTTCAATGAAATAGCCACTAACTACCCAAAACCTTCGGCTCTGATACCAATTGTTATGCACAGCGGAAGCGATAACCAATAGAACAACCAAATGCACAACCACAAACTATGCTAGATAATTAAATATAATAGTAACTAAAGAGGCAACCAATCAACCACAATGCAGAAATAGAAAGAACACCAAGATTTAACGAGGTTCGGTATAAATACCTACGTCCTCGGGTGCCGCTAAAGAAACTTTTCACTATCTTCAAAGATAATTACAAACTTTTGGGCCACAATACAAATACCACAACTATTGGGCCAAACTGTAATTATCCAAATAGTTAGGCCAAACTGTAATTACCCAAACAATTGGGCAATACTACAAATACCCAAAACAAAGGGGGAAAATAAATATTACAAACTTTAAGGTTCTTAATGCAAGACCCTTAAACTATGAGGTCTGATATGTGAGACCTTACAAATAGAGGGGGTGGAAGAGAATTTTCAATGGGACAACAAAGTGAGAAGACTTAGCTTTTATTTATATGCCCAAGTCTCTCCAACACAAAGACTCCCACTCCATGTGGGATCTTTGCACATACAAGTAATTGGCTAAAGAGCCAATACTCCAATACAAGTTTGTACAAAATGAAAAAGGCCAAACCAACTTGCAAGAGCATCAACCATGGATCGTGCACGTATGCACTAAAATCACCAAGTCTCTCAGTATCAACCGTCATAAGGTTAATGATTTCTCCAACAGTGTGGCCATGCTGCGTTCGGCATGAAAGTTTCAGCGCCTTATTGTACACCGTTGTTATAGCTACTGCTTGGATCCTAATTCCAACCTGCTGCAGCCGAAAGAACCAGTACCTCTGGGACAGGCACTTCGCAAGCTTTGCAACCAAAAAAAAGAAACCAAAATATACCCCTGATTTTCAAATTCCTGTCTACCATTAAGGAATTGGACAGAAGTGTCGATGAGATATGGACCAACGTAGGATGCCAATGTGTATACAAGAGCAAATAAAGCTGTCAAAAGAATTTCTTTCTAAGTTGTGGTGAAGAAAGCCTTCACCAGCTTTAGTCTGGTCGGTCCACTCCCCACACCATAAGGGTCAAGCTTATATTTTGCAATTGCAAAGGCCTCAATTACACTATCATCACTATCTAACTGAGGGGCATCCTCAAGGTCTACAGCTTTCTTATTACCAACGGCAATTAGAGGACTCATCCAAGAGAGAGAGAGTGGGAATGCTAAATCGACTAACATTTGAATAAGGGGTCACATTATCAGCCCCCTTACACGTGATTGAGGCTACATCTTCAGTTCCGATTGAACTCGAAAGGGGTTCTTGAAAGAGGAGATTGTCTTCACCCTTGTTTTTCCCTAAAAAGCCCGTATAACACAAAAACAATCCAGAGATAACAGAGACAACATCAGTTACCAAGTCCTGAATTGGTGCAGACACATGCTTTTTGTGAAGAATAATATCAATAAGAAAACAATAACAAGAAATAGACAAGTAAAAACCCAACCAGACTCTCAACAAAAATGGGAAACCTTTGCTCATTTGAATTGAAGAACTGGGTATGCAAATAAACACAAACTCCACCCCAACCAAGTGTTCTAAGCACTAAATCCAAAAGGGTAACCAGTTCGTCATAAGTCCAACCATTTCTATACCAATAAAAGTAACTCAACAAACACAATACAAGATTAAAAACTGAAACACCAAAACAACAAAATAAAGTCTGTTTATGCCACAAAATCCTTTTGTTCTTAAACCTGTCCTCTGGCCCTTCACTATCACCTCCAAGTGCCAAGTTCAGAGCCTCAACCCCTGCACTTTCATTTTTTTTTCCTAACCCGTGAGACAAATAATATAAATAACAATACTAAGTGTAATAAAGCAGAAAAGCCACGTAGAAAAATGGGCTTAAGAAGAAAACCGGCACCCGAATACATTAGAGAAGATGAGAATATCGGTGAAGTTAACAAAGCTTGATTTGTTGAATAAAAGAGTTCCATTTTTCGGGTCCACAAATTCATGTATGTTGAGATAATTTTAGCTAGAGTTCATATATGAGTAAATAAAAGAAGAATAACCCCTCTTTGATATCTAGTCATATCCGCCAATAACTGAATCCTGTACCCCCGTGAGTATTTTTTCTCCTGACCTATAACTTAGGATATGACTATTTCGATAAAACCATGCCAGCATGTCATCATAAAGGAAGCAACTCCGCAAAGAAAAGATCTAAGCAAAATTTTCTATGATGAAAGTTAGTCAAACACGAGTTCGGAAAAATGGAACCGTTGCTTTTTCATTATTAAAGTCACTTCACTTTATTGCAGCGGTGTGGCTCTCCCAATAGCAAATGATGTTCATGCAACCATCCAAGTTACAATCTAGGGAAAGAAACAAGGAAACAAACGAAGCTACGAAATTAATCATAAAAGCAGAGAGAAAAAAGACATTCAGTTCATTCATGTTTGGCGAACGAGACAGAGGTGGACTCAGGAATTTAAGTTAGGACTAGGAGTCAAACTGACTAATGAAAAGATTTGAAAAGTTATTTCATAAAATTACATAATCGTAATTCTAATATAAATAATATCATTCTTCTAAAAAGAATTATTTTAGATCCAATTTTAAATGATACAATAACTAATGTTGTATTATTAGTTTATGTTTGGTATATGATATTGCATATTATTAGATCACTATACAACACTAAATAATATAATACACATGTTTGGCGATAATTTTGTATAATACTAAATAATACAAAAGTACAACTGTTCATATGTATACGCATTGTATTATATAGAGTTAATAAATGATATTAGAATTACATGTGTAGTGCTAATTCAACAATGTTGTAATGTGTAAGTTTTAGAAGTATGCAGTTATAAGTAATATAACAGTAAACTGTAAAGTAAATTGGCACAGGAGGATTTTACGTGGTTCGGTTATAAAACCTACATCCACAAACATCGTGGTTTGATTATAAAATCTACATCCACAGACAACTTTAGAGCTGCAATTCTCTAAGTTCTTGTTTGTACGATCTTTAGGATCGTTTATAGTGCTGACTCACTTTCACACACTGACCTAATCTTTGTAAAACAAAATTTCATCTAGATCTTAAACTCTAGTGACATTGTTTACTCTCTATTGCTGATAACTTAACAACACACTATTAAGTTAAACATAACCACAATGTCTGATATTGAATTACATAAAAGATCAATATCTTGGTGGTCTTGTAAACACATCTAAAAAAATTGTCAAAGATCGACAACTGACGGTGGTTCAACCAAATTTTGATGATGCTCATATGATATACTTACAAAAATAATTATTACTTAATTTTTTATAAAAAAATGAAAAGTTTAAATTTTGAATATATATATTTTTTAAAAATAATTTAATTAACTATTTTTTTTAATAAATCAATATAATACATAAGTGCAGTAAACACAATATAGATTTTACATAGCACTATTTTTAGTACTATACAATATTATATTATATAGTGTCACATGCCAATGTATCATCTACTACATCTTATCATCAATTTAAAAACTGGGTTAATCTCATAGACTATCCTTACTTTTTGGCACAATGTCATTGAAACATTCATCATGGACCACCATTCTATTACTTGTGTTGTTGATGACATCATTTTACGATTCAATTTCACTACAATTACCAATATATCCTCAATCCAAGTTTTAAAAAATATATGCATAAATAAAATAAAATTTAGATATGAAATGTTGTTTTTACCCCTAAAGAAGTCAATTAAAAATAGGGCAATCGTTACATATTCAGCCATGTAAAATGACTATTTTACCCATAAGAAAAAAACTAAAATACAAATCTTTAAAAAATAAAATTTATCTCTTCTCCTAAACATTAAATCCTAAATTATCATCATTGCCACCTTCACAAAAAAAAAAAAAAGAAATTAAACACTACTTAAATACTAAATACTCAATATACAAACAAGATCAATAATAGATCCCAGTATCTAATTAAACTCAAACCATAAACTCCATCTAAGCCATCAAAATGACAACCGAGGCTCCAGCCATAGTTGTATCGAAGACAGCAGCTTTGTAGACCCATCTATCAACAAAGCTACCACTTAGGGCTGGCACGCTATCAACTATTAGCCCACTAGTAGGTGACTGACCTAAGGAAGTTGGAGTAGGAGGAGGCAAGACGAAGTTGGGAGTCAGAGGAAGCGAGGAGGAAGAATGAGATTGAGTTGGAGTAGTGGATGGAGATGGCGTAGGAGTTGAAGTAGGTGATGTAGTTGTTGATGGGGTAGACGAGGGTGATAGTGTTGGTGACGGTGTTGCAGTGATAAATTAGATTTGTTTAATTTTTGTTTTTGTTTTTAATATTTGGTTCATTTTTGTACTTGGATCGATTCATTTATTCCCTTCGATCTCTCTTGTTGGTGTTTGGTAATTTAAGCTTTTTTTTTAATACAACCGATTTTCTTTTAATTTTTTATAATAGTTTTGTGATTTTTTGTATATTGAGTATGGTGTATTATTAAATAACCATTATAACTATAATCAACTTATTTATATAAACTTAATGATTCACGTAACGGAGGAGAGGTCCATGATGAATTTTTCAAAATATAGGGATCAAATTTATACAAAATTACAAAAGATCCATACTCTATGATAATAAGCCAAAAGATAAGGGTTGTCCATGGCATTATAATCCTTTAAAAAATGTTAAACCATTTAACCTTTTTTACTTTTTGTTGCCAACATAAATCTGGACAATATCAATCGATGATCGTAGATGATGGAATTGTTGCCCATCATGTGGATGTTGACGGCTACCATAATTTTTTTCGTTTATTTATGTGTTATTATTTTTAATAATAAATTATATAATATATTTACTTATTTTGTTTTAATTATACTTAATGTTGTAATTCTAAATATATAATCTAAATTAATTTAAATATTAGTAGTTATATACATAATTATGTATATTTTAATATTTTTATTGAAAATTAGAATTTAAAAATCAAGTTTACTGAACACATTTTTTATGACTTTAAATTGTATTACAATTTTAAAAGTCAATTTTAATAAACAAGAAGTTATAGCTTCTTATAACAATATATAGCTATAGTTGATTCTTTCTAGTAGCAAAATAAATTACAAATAGACTATAAGTGAGGAATGTTATACTGTTTGAAAATTGTTGAGTCTCGCTTTTACAACAAAAATTAAAGGACAACTTTGCCCTTGACATGAAATAGGCAAGTTACAAAAATACCTTGTCTCAAAGAAATGTTTGAAATATCTTTGTTGTTGCGAGATTTCTACTTGGATTTGGGCCTACGTCACCTTGAAATCATTGATTGATCAGGACTCGTCATGTTACAAATATCTGATGGAGAATTTGCACGAGAAAAACAAGCCAAGGATTACTAAAGGAAGCATAGCATTTGGAGCGAATAATAAATATGAGTAATGGTATATTAAAAGGGCTGACCTTGTGAATACAGGATATAAGTATTTGTGATTAAGTTTATGGACAAATTGACATGTATGAGTGATTGAAAACGGTTCCTTCTTACTATAATCAGTTTGAGAAGGAATATATGACTGAGGAAACAGTTCTGGTTGCGCGTTTGGTCTTGACCCTTAAAAGGAATGATTCTACAGCAGTTTGGTGTATAACAACATCAATAGACAGTTTATACATGATTAGATGACTGATGAACCTATTTTAGGTGAGGAGGAATGACACCAATTGCTACAATGGTTTGGATTTAAGCTCTAAAGCCTGGTATCTATGTGAATGACTATGTTTAGACTTGAATCTATGATGTATCTGACTTTGATGAATAAGTATGTGTTTAGGCAATGTGTTTAGACAGTACATTGGGTAGAGAAGAATAAGTTTAATTGTTATGCAACAAATCCTAAGATTGACATGTACAACCGGCTAGGCTTTAACTCGAAACTAAGATTTTGTGTGTAACTTGACTAATAATCTTTGAATGTAACGTCTAGGCTGTTTTATAATTGATGTGTGAGTGTTATAGATGATGTCAACACTAGGATAAGGATAATGAGAGATAACAATATAGTTATCCAAGTGATAATGCATGAGATAAAAGCTAGGACTAGTTTGTCTAAAAATAAAATACTACAAGATAAGTATAATACATGAGGAAAGCCTAATCTAATCAAACCTTTTACCATCTTGCCCTCCCTTAGCCTCAATTATCAATGATCAAAGTTCTGCCAAGTGGACTTTGAGTCAACAAATTGGGCTAATTGGGCCTCATACCTTTTGTTTGTGTCAACTATACCATAGCTTATCCAAGAGCCCATGGGTGGTTTGGGTCTATTTAGCCTGAGAGTCGGTTTTAGATTATAATTTAGTGATAAGATAAAGAGTAGGTATAGATTGGACACAGATTCAAATTCGTTGGTGATTTGCCCTAGGCATTAGATACTTTGAATTTGCATGCTTACAGTTAGAGTTTAAATAGATTTTGCTGGCTTACAGACAAAATTGCTAGCTAGACTTGTTATTTTGGCTATTAGAGTCAAAGCTCAGAGGTCTTTAACTGTTTGTACTAAAGTGCCATAGATTTTTATATTATATTCAGATTTTAGATTTAGATTTGTTGTGAGGGTAAGAAGTTGCATAAATTCGTTTAGGCCTTTGTCATTGGCTTGCCAAGCTTGAGCAAAATCGAGCATCAACAAAAATCATAAACTTTTATTTTAATATATTGTAGTGATGATCAAGTGGTAAGAAGTAATGTGTTCAAAATTAGATAAATTTGTTTGAAGAAAGGAGGATTCAAGATTAAATTTCTTGTAAATTGCTTAATAAACTTATTGTTGTGACACTAATCTTCATTAACAGTATAATAGAGGGCCTAATGGATAAATTGCTTATTAAATTTAATTGTTATGACGCTCTAATCTTTATAATGGTATATTTTAGGGCCTAATTGAAAAGGTAAATCTAAAAATATGAGTATGAAAAAAAATTAAATCCAAAAAAAAAACCAAATAAAATAAATTAGAAAAAAAGCTCAAGTAAAAAAAAAATGTAGCACTACACATATTGCAATTATTATGTGTTGTCCATATAATAATATAATAAGATGTCAAATGGGCCATATAATTAAAATTATATGAGTTAAAATAAATTACATAAAAATAAAATAAGAATATATAATATAAGAATGATATGAAACAATCACTATAGTATCACAATAATCATAAAGGCAAGATTTGTTTATGTATTTTTTTAATTTGAACTATAATTTTTTATCATATTTTTCTCTTTTAAACGAACTTCAATGTTATGGAATTATGATAATAAAAACTTTTAACCAAAAAAATTGAGTGTAAAATGAAAAAAAAAGATGCAAATAGCTACACCCTGATTATAAAACATGAATTGATATTCATAATAACTTAAAAGTAAGGTAAGTTGAATTATTTTAAACCCAATTTGACATCTCTATTTTAACATTTGTTAACCAATTAGTTGAAGTTATATATTTTAGATCACTTTAATTGAAACAAAATATGAAGCAATAACTTAATGAAATTAACCCATATAAAATTTTATATATAGTATAATTATCTTGAAGAGCATTATTGCATAATTATAAGGTAAAATAATATTGTCAAAAGGGCTAAAATTAGCACCTTAGTCCATCCCAAAGGAAAACATTAAAAGCCTAAAAAGAAAAGATAAAGAGTTGTTCTATTTAACTCCCATTTTCTAACCCTTCAACCCTCACTTCTAAATTCACCCAATAAAAAAAATTTAAATTTAAAATTTTTTTCTCTTTGAACCCCAACTGATTCCCAGATTACCCTTTTAGTGTATGAGAGAGTTTTTACTTACTCCATATTATATTTTAAGCAAATTTTTTTGAAGAATGCAACTTCTCCTAGATAATCGATGCAACTTCTATGATACTTACTAATAAGGTAATAATTAAAGAAAAATAACTCATTTAAGACTTATTTATTATTTTTCCAATATATCTTTACATTAGTTTTGGAGATAACAATTTGTCTTCTCTCACGATTGATGTAACTCTTGATCAATGTTAATAAAAAGAAATGAAAAGTGAGACCAGGCGAGTTTAGATGTAATGAACAAAATACCATATTTTTACAGCAATAATTTTTCAATAAGCAAAAATAAGGATGAACCCCAAAGCAGGACAAGAGATAATCATGAATATGCAAAAATGACAGCTTATTTAGAAATAAAAGGAGAGTATTTTTTTTTTCACAAAATAAAATATGATTGACCGCATCAATCCTAATTTATGAATTAGAAAAAATTCAAGAGTAATTTGTCCATGATTTGAAAAATAATTTATACTTATCAAATCAAGTTAGTGTTCAAAGACTTGCTTGAGAGAATTAGGGTTTATAAAAGTTTAGAATTATTTTGTCTTCTTTAGTGATTTCATCCAAAGTAAAATTGTTTTAAAAATTTAAAACTAAAAGTGGAGGATGAAGAGTTAGGAAGTGAAGGCTGAATAGAACAACTCAAAGATAAAATGCTAAGAAGCCCAAAATAAAACAAATCCCATACGAATGGATAAGATGAGGTGGCATAGAATAAGATTTTGTATAAGATTACATAGAAATGTGATATGAGCTTGGGATTTGGATAAGGTAACATGGTAGAGAATATAAATAAAGATAAAGAAAAGGTAGTGGTTCTCACTTGTTAGAGAGGGGATTTTCATACATAAATGAAAAACTGATGGGGAAGAGGGAAAAAGGATTTGAGAGTGGAATTCCAGGGGAGAGTATTAAGGCATAATATTGATTGATTGATTATTTCAGGAAATAACTTATTTTATACAACTGTAATTAGGATTTCTCTGTTGTAATTACTCCTTAATGTTTTCCTGTTATTACTTGTTGCCTTTTCTATCATTGTCACATTTGTATATATTACTCTTTGTATAATAAAATTATTCAAGCTTCCTCTTTCCTAGCAAGCTTCTATATGGTATCAGAGCATTCCCGCTCTAACAAGCTTTCTTTCGATCCTCCATTTTTTTTATCATGTCTACTTCAACTGTTAGCAAAGAAGTTACAGGTAGTACTCCATCATCTGTTAATTCCCCACTATCCCATATTACTGAAATTGTATCCATCAACGCCTCCACACAATTGCCTCTCAAATTAACGCCTGATAATTTTCCTACATGGCACACTCAACTGCAAAGCCTTATGCTAGGATATGATCTCAATGGATATCTAGATGGCACTTTTCCTTGTCCTCCTGCCTACGTCATATTTCAGGACCAGGTTGTTGTTAATCCAGATCATCGCAAGTGGCTTCGTCAGGATGCCCTTATCTGGCATGCTATCTCTTCTTCATCAACTTCTCAATTCAGGCCTCTCTCAATAGAATAAAAACAGCAGCCGAAGCTTTGCATAAACTTCATGACACATCTGCCAATAGATCGCGGACTCGATATCTCACTCTCCGGGATCTTTTAGCCAAGACATCCAAAGAAGGCAAAACAGTATCTGAATATATGCAATCTATTAAAACAATCACTGATGATCTTGCCCTTATTGGCCACCCATTAACGGAAGATGAAATTGTTCATCATGTACTAAATGGACTGACATGCGATTTCAAAGAGATTAATGCTGCTGTGCGTGCCAGGTCTAATGCTATTAGCTTTAAGGAGTTGCATGAAAAATTAATGGATCATGAACTCCTTTTTAAACTTGATGATCGAAAATCTAATGTGCCCAATTTCACTGCTCAATTCACTCAACATTCCAATACCAACTTAGGTGACCGAAACCGAAACAATTCAAATGGGTTCTCTCGCAATCATGGTCATCACAATAATCAACGGACTTCACAGACCTCCAATTCTCTTACTTCGTGATTTAATAATACTCATAGTGGCCACTCCAATTCTTCTTGCACCACTTATCAATGGAGGTCACCCACTCACGGTCAGCCACGTGTGATCTGTCAACTCTATGATCGAGCTGGTCACTCAGCCAAGCAGTGTCACTCTTGTTCCAATATTGCCTATGAACCTCAAGCACATTTTGCTCATGGAGAATCTGCCAATTCCAATTCTAATTGGGTACTCGACTTAGATGCTTCTCATCACATTACATTTGATCTTCAAAATTTGGCTATTCATTCTGAATATAGAGGTAACGATTGGTGATGGATCTGGTGTACATATTACTCATGCAAGTTTTGCCTATCTCTTTACTCCTAAATCCAAGTTTCAACTACGTAATGTTTTGTGTGCTCCTTCGATCAAAAGGAATCTTATTTCTGTTTCACAATTTTGTAAAAATAATCACACATCTATTGAAATCTTTCCTTATGAATTTGTTGTGAAGGATCTGAGTATGGGGGCACCTCTCATCAAAGGATGGAGTAATGGGCATCTCTATGAGTGGCTGCGATTTTCCTCCCTACAGTCCACACCACATGCTTTTATTCACACCATAATCTCATTATCCCAATGGCATTCACGGTTGGCTCATCCTTCTACTTGCGTTCTCAACCAAATTTTATCAGATCAATCTATTCCTGTTTTTGGGTCCAACGCTTTTTCGTATTGTGATTCATGTCTTTCCAATAAAAGTCATAGACTTCAATTTTCAATAATACACTTTCTAGCAATAGACCTCTTGATTTAATTTTTATTGATGTTTGGGGTCCTGCGCCTGTCACTGTACATGATCACTCTAAATATTATTTTGCATTTGTGGATCATTTTACCAAATATACATGGTTGTTTTGCATCAAACTTAAATCTGAAGTTCCAATAATTTTTGCTCAATTTAAAAACTTGGTGGAAAATTATTTTAATACATCTATTCGTACAATTTATTCTGACGGTAGTACTAAGTACTATGGTCTTAAAAACATAATTCTTCAATTAGGTATTCAGCACCTAGTCTCACCACCTTATACACCACAAATAATAGGTATAGTTGGAAGACGACATTGACATATAGTTGAAACCGGTTTATCTTTGATAGGTGTCTATTTATGTATTACTTTTATATCAATTCGTCCATGTTTCTTTGCTATATTCCTTGGTATTTTTATATTTTTGTTTGGTTTTGATGTTTGTAGGAGTTTTGGAGCAACTTGCACAAAAATGGAGTAAAACCCTTCATTTTCACCTCTGCTAGTCAGTGATCTTCTCGGATTTAATTGTATTGATATACAATGACCCGATGACATGTTATATACCGTTGGAAAGCTCTCGAAGTCTATTTTCTGGAGAAATTTACGGTTTATAAATCCATTCAGTGTACCAAAAGTTGTAATCAAAACAGTGTGAGATGTATAGAAATATAATTCCACAAGCACTGTAGCATGTATAATACGGGGCACTGTAGCAAGTCACTGTAGCAAGTCACTGTAGCAGAGTATTTAAACACATTTTAGGGTTTTATTTTCATAACTTGAAGGGGGAAAAACGTGGGAGGAGGCTGCATTTCTGGATTTTCTCTCATCCCTTGGAGTTCTTGAAGGAGAAAGAAGATTTTGAAAGAGGAGGAACTACAATTCCAAGAAGATTCATCTACAAGAAGATTTTCAAAGAATTTGCTAAGTTCTTTCTTTCCTTTTCAATTCTGGAATTTCTCTGTATTGTATTTGTTATTCTGATTGAATATGTGTAACTAAATCTGAATTGGTTGAGGGTGATTTCAAAGCCTTGATATGGATTTTGTAAGTTGATTGTGTAAGAAATTGTTATCCAATTCTCTAATTGAAGTTGCTTGTATTTTCCCATATCTAATGCTCATGATTGCTCACTGATTGTATTTGGAATGGCCAACTGAATATAATCTGGTTGTTGTCTATTGCTAGATTAGAAATCTTGATCCGTAATTGTCATGAATTTCCAATCATTAGTAGCAAAATTGTGATCAGAGATTGCAATTGGAAAATACAACCTAGGTTAAATAATCTGAACTTGTGTGATTATTGCTTAGATCAACCTATCTTTCTCATCGTATGCTTCCATTGAATTAAACTTAGAGAGCTTGTTCTAGGTTGTTTAATGGATAGAGATTAAATAAAGAGCTTGTTTTATTTAACAACAAAGTACGGAAAGATTGGGATAACAGAGCTTGTTGTTATCTACGGTTGATAACTTCAATGCTGTAATTGGATGACAATTCTACGATTAATTCGCAAATCCATATCTTGTGGTAGAGAATGATCCCTTAACCAGCTTTCTCCCATTGATTTTTCATTCAAATTTAATTTCTGTTTTGTTATTCTTTACTTGCATTCTTATTTCATTTAGTAAATCATTCAACAAAAATCCCCCCTGTTTAGTTTATTGTTGCTGGAAATAACAAATTCAATTAGAATCAATCCTCGTGGGAACGATATCTTACTTCTCACGTTATTACTTGTGCGACTAGTATACTTGCTAGTTTCGAACGCATCAAGTTTTTGGCGCCGTTGCCGGTGATTGATTTTCTAATCGATTTGTTATTTTATTTTCATTGTTGATTCATATTTTCTTTGTTTTTCTTTTCTGATTGTTTGTGTTTAGACAACATGGCAGTAAACTTCTATCAATTTAGTAGCGGATTTGATCCACAAGTACCATGGAGAGTAAATGAGGTAAGCACTCCGAACATTGAACAACAACTTTCTGAGCTAACCTCTCTTGTGGAAAACATGGCTGTAGGAGATATGCAAAAATCTTATGAATGTGGGATATATTCTACGATGAGCATCCAATCGACATGTATCCAACTTTACAAGAAGAATATATGGAACAAGCCAATGCCATGGGTGGATTTCCAGGACAAACGAGGCAATGGTATGATCCTTTCTCTAACAATTACAATGCTGGATGGGAAGATCACCATAATTTCAGTTACTGGAATCATCAACCAATCGCCCCAAATGCCATACCAAATCGGCCACAAGGTTTAATCAACCTAGAGTGCAGCAACCATTTCAAATGCAACCACCACCAATGCCACAACCAGCACCACAACCGGCTCCAGAAAACTCAGGTATGTCACTCCAGGATATTGTTAATGCACTGCAATACCGAATGACAATGCATTTTCCAGCAAGTACTGGGCAAGTATCCAAACTTTGCAATCAATGGGAAAATTGGCTAACTATATGAGCAAATTTGAGCGCCAAGACTCAGAAAAATTATCTTCCAACGGTGGATCAATCCAAGAGAGACTGCTATTGCAATAACTTTGCAACATGCAGAGCGCAATTAGATGTCCCTAACCAAAGAAATCACAAACTGATGAAGGAGTAACCCACTTCCACCATGAACAAAACACTTACTTCTCAGGTAAATCCTATAACTCCCATTCCTTCATATGTTTCTCCTCCACTTTTTCCTAGTAGATTTGCACAATCGAAGGAGAAACAGGAACAAGAAATCCTGGAAACTTCTCACAAATCGATCTAAATATACCACTTCTGGATGTTATCAAGCAAGTACCTCATTATACAAAATGTCTCAAGGAGTTATGCATCAGCAAAAGAAAGTTAAAAAGAAATGAGAAAGTAAGTGTGGGGGAAGATGTTTCAGCTGTATTGCAAAGAAAAATTCCTCCGAAATGCAAAGATCCAGGTATGTTCACCATTCCATGCACCATTGGTAATACCAAGTTTGAAAGAGCTATGTTAGATTTAGGAGCATCTATTAATGTCATGCCATATTCTATTATGCTTCTTTGAATCTTGGACCGTTGCGGAATTGGTATTATACCATTCAAATTGCTGATCGTTTTTTAGCTTATACAAAGAGTGTGTGGGGGGGAAGAATGTGCTTGTGCCAGGTGAATCATTTGATTTTCCAGTAGACTGTTATGTTCTTAAAATAGAGGATGAGACATCTCTTAATCTAACACCGATTCTTTTAGAGAGACCATTCTCGAAAACTGCTAGAACCAAGATTGATGTTCATGATGGCACTCTCACCATAGTGTTTGGTGGCAAGGTGATCCGTTTCAATATTTTTGAGGCAATGAGGTGCCCTAGTGACTTATATTCTGTTTTTGTAGTTGACGTTCCTGATTCTCTGCCACAACAATGTTTTGAGTTAACTTGCAAAAATGGATTGGATGTAGATATTAGTGAGCACATAGGGACAGAAAATTCTAAGGAATCAAGAATTTTGATACAAGTGTCTAAAGAAGTGAAAGAAGCTCTGGCAAGCTTAGATGAGACTATAGCCATAGCCATAAGCAGGTATGATGTTTCGTATTTTGAATTGTCTTTATCTAATGAGAAACTTTTTCATTCTGTGATGAAGGCCAATACCATGGAGCTTAAGTCACTTCCAGATCATTTGAATCATGGATTCTTGGGCGAGAATGGTACTTTGCCAATTATAATAGAAATGGGCCTTGCACCAATACAAGAAGTGAAACTCGTCCAAATACTTAGAGATCACAAAACGACTATTGGGTGGACAAGTGCTCACATCCAAGGCCCAGCCATATGCGTGCACCATTTCTTGTGGAAAGAAGGGTCCAAGCCCACTAGAGAAGCACAGCAGAGATTGGACCCTCCCATGATGGAACCAACGTCGGGCTGAGGACGTTAAACCAAGCGCTTATTGGGAGGAAACCCAATGTTTTTGAAAAATAAATAAAAGAAAAGAAAAGAAAATAAAGAAGGTATAATGATCGATTTTATGTCTCGAGGAGATTCCTTTCAATAGGCCATCAAAATTGATCAGGTTTTTTATCTCTCTTTGCCATCGTTCTTATTTGATTTTTTTATATTCTTTTACTTGTTTTTGACTTTGGTTGCACTGTGTTGTTATCTCTTAGTTCTTTAGTGTTTTTTTTTTTGTTGGCTCTTTTCTGTGTTCGTTTCTTTTGTTTTAATTTGATTATTTTCGTACTTTGTGCTCATTTGTGCACACAGCTTGAGGAATCGCGAATAAGAATTGAAGCCATTGCTTGAAGGTTTGAAGCGTGCATATATTGGAGAAGAACAAACTCAATCGCATTATCGGTAATATCTCTCCTTTTCTTCTCTTCAATGGATGCCGATATCTTTCTGTCGAACCTTCGTAAATATTTTCCTTCACTTCCTCAAAATGCTGGGTTTAAAATTTATAAAGTACGGATGACTAGACTTTGGGTATTGATGCTCTTAAATCTGCCTGCGGATATCCGATGCTTATCGAAGCCAAGGTGAGATTGTTCGGTGAGCCGGACATTAATCTCGCAAAATACATGCCTGGTCTAGGAAAAAGCTACTACGCCAAGAGGCGAAGAGCAAAAGGTACAAGTATTTTTATAAATGGTGCTAGATGAAATTGTAACAACTTGTCTTCATTAGGTTTTGCGTCCAATGAATAGAGAGAGAAACTTTCCATTTATTACGAATTGGTTTTAGGGGGGTTTTTTTTTTTTAATTGGGAGGGTCGCTGGATAATGTTTTATTACTCTTGGTCCCATTCTTGTGGACTTGTCAGCGTGAATTGCTTAATCTATGGACACAATTTTCGTGATGAATTGCAGTGTTATAGTCTAGGGAATCTGACTAAAAACGACCCTGTTTGCCAGTTTACAAGAAAACTGGATGGGAAGCAAATCCCCGACTCATAGAAGGCGTTTCAGCCGTTACTGGACGTAAAACCAGAGGAAGATTGAGCCACAATCACAACTACTTGTATATTTGAATGTGTGTTGTTGTTGTAGAATTTTTTTTTCTTGTTTCGTTTGATCTGATTATCAATGTTGTTTTTTGTGTTGTTTTGTTGTTTGTTTATTTTGTTTGTTTTAATTCAAGTTTTCTTTTTTGACAAAGGCAGATGACTACCCCATGATAATAAGCACACGTGAGAAGACCAGTGTGTGAGGTTTTGTCAACCTCCGCCGAAGTATATCTTTACTTTTTCATGCTCATGTGGGAGACGATAGTGGTGGCGGTTTTTTTTCAAACCCCACCTAAAGTTTTTATCTCCATTTTTCCAGGCACACGTGGCGACCGTGGGGAGATTTTGTCAACCCCCACCGAAAGCATATCTCTTTTTTTTTCAAATCTTGGGGCGATAAATCTGCATCGAGCAACCCCCACCGAAATTATGTCCCAATGTGTCAAATTTGAGAGTTTTACGTGTGTATATATCTATTCTCCATATTTTCAAATGTCATTATTATAACCTATCTTACACTTGAAAAGCATATTACCTAACGTGCGTCATTGTCTTACAC
Source organism: Boswellia sacra (assembly GCA_013180625.2). NCBI lineage: Eukaryota > Viridiplantae > Streptophyta > Magnoliopsida > Sapindales > Burseraceae > Boswellia > Boswellia sacra. The sequence goes on along the minus strand of SNVD02012608.1, from coordinate 484,607 downwards.
AAGTTAGAGCACTTGTAGAAATGGAGAAAACACCAATTCGGCGATTCTAAATCTATGCTATTTTGTGGATCGGGGGGCATTGGTAAAGATGGAGAGTTTACAACAGCAGCTCTTGATCGTTGTAGGACATAGCTGCGAGGTATTCCATTTGATTTAATGGAGGGGGTAGTCTTGGGTTATGCCATTGGGGTGGTGCGACAAGCTGCAATCCTGTGGAGGAAGTAAAGTTTTCTCGGCATTATCCCTAAACCTTAGCTGTGCGAGATATCGTAGGCAATAACAATCGTGAGAGTTACAGGTCTCTAGCATGCATTAGCGTATTGCACATATGGTTGTTAAGTCCGATGCATTTATAGCTTTGCCTGGTGGTTATGGTACATTAGAGAAGATATTTCAAATCACCTCTTGGGCACAGCTAAACATCCATCGGAAACCCATTGGTTTGTTAAATGTTAATAATTTTTTTGATGGTTTGTTGTCCTTTCTTGATCAAGCTGTAGAAAAAATTTCATCTCACCGTCAGCAAGGCAAATGCTGGTTACAGCTTCAACTGCAGGAGAGTTAATTGACAAACTATAAGAATTCGTCTATTCACCTGATCCAACAAGGGCTCGGATAAATTGGTTTGGAGAAGGCAACAAAAGGCGTCAACTGGATTTAACCCTCCATCTGTAATCTCTATTTGCTTGTTTGCTTCGTTTTTGTTTGCTTTCTTTTTATTGTGTTTATTTGAAGTTTTTCATGTTATTTATTTTGAGATTTTTCAGGTTATTTCTTTCGTCCCAGGTAATATTTTCTAATCTCGGTTTTTTGAGTGGTGGCTTAAAAAGTTCAAGTTCTCTTGAAACGCATTCTGGATCTCTTCAATCCATAATGGCTGAATAAGGAGGCTAACTTCTAAACTTTGTAGACCAATTCTAACTAACTTGTTTTTGTTTGCTGACTTGTTGAACTTTGTTATTTTATGAGTGAGTTTAGTTTTGCGTAATTTAGAGTTGTTATGTGTTTTTATCTTTATCAGTTTCGATTCAAAAAAAAAAAACAAACAATTGTGGAAAAACCTGAGAATGGCAGAATATGGGGTTTTCTTAACTCTTGAAACGCATTCTCTCTCAATAAATCTGTAGTTTGTTTATTTCATGTTGTTTGAAGTGTCTTGTTTCTTGTTTTGTTCTTTCATAATAAAGGTATATAGGCTGGAAACCTTAAGTCAGCGGGCTACTGGTCCTAAGGATTGTTGAAATATACAATCTTGACTCAGGTGTAACAACGCCACGTACCTCTTTTCTTGCATTTGTGGGTCGATGATAAGATAATGATTGAATTAAGAATAACTCTTGGAAAATGATAAATGATGCATGGATCTTTGTACTTGAAATGTTAATTAGTTTTTGCTTTACCTTTGATTCCTTGTACAAAATTGAGCACCGAGCCATTATCACTGAGTTATTTGTTTACTTAGAGAAAGTTTATGTAATTTAAGTGTTTCTTCAGATTTTAATGAATTCTAGAACTTGTTTGATGGTCACTCGAGGCGAAATCCTAGACTGTGCAACATTATGGAAATGATTTAGGCCATCTTTAGATCGTTTGAGCCTTAAGAGCCAACCTTGACTAAAATTGATCCCTAGTTACCCCTTTGAGCCTCTGTAAACCTTTTTTCTTTGTTAACTCACTAAAAGATTTCCTAATCTAAATTGAATTTGTTCCAAACAGTTTATCCCTTACCTATGAGCATGTAAATCATTCGCAATTACATTTTGAGCTATGTTCTGGTTTTGGGAAGTTAGAGGAGTTTGGATTATGCCATGAGCAATGCAAGTGAGTTTTATTATGTTTGTTAAAAAAAAAAAGAAGAGAAAAAAAATCTGTACTTATCTTCCACGTACTTAAACATTGAGGACAATGTATTGTTTAAGTGTGGGGGAGTGGAATTGCAGTTAAAAAAAAAAGAAAAAAAAAGAAAAAAAAGAGTTCTATACCTTGGGCGTTCTTAAAAAGAATGAAACAACAAAGTGTGGGAGTGTAGTTTCTTTTGCTTTCTACAAAAAAAAAAAGAAAAAAGAAAAAAAAGAAAAAAAAAGAGAGTTCGAGTGTTTTGAATAAGTTTGGGAGAGTCATTTGATGAATAAGAATGAATTTTTTATGTCATGGGCTTGAGCTCCACATAATATTGATTCTGTCTCTTATACACATCTAGATGTGTATAAGAGACAGATTTATGTGTTTGTGGGTGATTTGATCCAAATTATTATCCTTTATCATACCTTCACTCAAGCCAAACGTTACAAGCTTAATAAAGTCCTACTTGATCCTTGGTGTTGTGCATGTCTACATTAGTGGAGAGTGACTTGAAAAGCAAGCCTATGGAGTTCATTTATACACACATCTTCAATATTAAATATGATTCATTTTTATGCATAAACTCATCCGGGTTACAAGTGATTAGGTGAGAATGGCTCTACACACACACACTTGAGAATTGAAGTGAAGCGAAACTAATATTTGAGATAAAATTCTTGATCAAGTGCATTATTTTGAAGTTTTCCTTGGGTTATAATTAAGTACAATCTTTGAGGCCTATTTGCAAGTTGAAGCATTTGTGTGTTTTAATTTTTCTTTGATTCTGTTTCGGTTTAGTTTTGTTTCGTATCATTTAGTTGCTCGAGGACTAGCAAAGTCTAAGTGTGGGGGAATTTGATAGGTGTCTATTTATGTATTACTTTTATATCAATTCGTCCATGTTTCTTTGCTATATTCCTTGGTATTTTTATGTTATTGTGTGGTTTTGATGTTTGTAGGAGTTTTGGAGCAACTTGCACAAAAATGGAGTAAAACCCTTCATTTTCACCTCTGCTAGTCAGTGATCTTCTCGGATTTAATTGTATTGATATACAATGAACCCGATGACATGTTATATACCGTTGGAAAGCTCTCGAAGTCTATTTTCTGGAGAAATTTACGGTTTATAAATCCATTCAGTGTACCAAAAGTTGTAATCAAAACAGTGTGAGATGTATAGAAATATAATTCCACAAGCCACTGTAGCATGTATAATACGGGGCACTGTACACTGTAGCAGAGTATTTAAACACATTTTAGGGTTTTATTTTCATAACTTGAAGAGGGGAAAACGTGGGAGGAGGCTGCATTTCTGGATTTCTCTCATCCCTTGGAGTTCTTGAAGGAGAAAGAAGATTTTGAAAGAGGAGGAACTACAATTCCAAGAAGATTCATCTACAAAGAAGATTTTCAAAGAATTTGCTAAGTTCTTTCTTTCCTTTTCAATTCTGGAATTTCTCTGTATTGTATTTGTTATTCTGATTGAATATGTGTAACTAAATCTGAATTGGTTGAGGGTGATTTCAAAGCCCTTGATATGGATTTTGTGAGTTGATTGTGTAAGAAATTGTTATCCAATTCTCTAATTGAAGTTGCTTGTATTTTCCCATATCTAATGCTTATGATTGCTTACTGATTGTATTTGGAATGGCCAACTGAATATAATCTGTTGTTGTCTATTGCTAGATTAGAAATCTTGATCCGTAATTGTCATGAATTTCCAATCATTAGTAGCAAAATTGTGATCAGAGATTGCAATTGGAAAATACAACCTAGGTTAAATAATCCGAACTTTGTGTGATTATTGCTTAGATCAACCTATCTTTCTCATCGTAATGCTTCCATTGAATTAAACTCAGAGAGCTTGTTCTAGGTTGTTTAATGGATAGAGATTAAATAAAGAGCTTGTTTTATTTAACAACAAAGTAAGGAAAGATTGGGGTAATAGAGCTTGTTATTATCTACGGTTGATAACTTCAATGCTGTAATTAGATGACAATTCTACAATTAATTCGCAAATCCATATCTTGTGGTAGAGAAGGATCCCTTAACCAGCTTTCTCCCATTGATTTTTCATTCAAATTTACTTTCTGTTTTGTTATTCTTTACTTGCATTCTTATTTCATTTAGTAAATCATTCAACAAAAATCCCCCCTGTTTAGTTTATTGTTGCTGGAAATAACAAATTCAATTAGAATCAATCCTCGTGGGAACGATATCTTACTTATCACTTTATTACTTGTGCGACTAGTATACTTGCTAGTTTCGAACGCATAAATCTTTACTTAATTATGTCTCTTTACCATCTTGTTTTTGGCCTTATGCCTTTGAAACTGCCACATATCTTATCAATCAGCTTCCCACAACAATTCTCAATCATATATCTCCCTTTGAAAAATTATTTTCCACCAAACCGAATTATCTCAAACTCCGCATTTTTGGTTGTCTTTGTTATCCTTGGCTTAAGCCATACTTTACCCATAAATTGGAACCAAAATCCAAATTTGTGTATTTATAGGATATTCATCCACCCATAATTTGTACAAGTGTTTTGATCCTACCAGCAACAAAATATTTATTTCACATCATGTAGTGTTTTTTGAGCATGAATATCCGTATTCCAAAATGAGTTCTCAACAGTCAATTAATCAATCCACCTTGGATGCTTGGTCTCTATCTAAACCGCCTCATTATACATTATCTGTTTCCTCTCAAACTTCCAAGACAGGCACAACTCCTTCAACTTCTTCTACTTTACATACCCTTAGTTCTAGTCCCAATACACTTCCTTCTGCTTTTGTTCCCCACTCAATGCCTACTAATTTGGCAGATTCTAGCACTTATATTGATAGCTCAACTCCTCCATTGATGCAAGCTGGTCCTGACTCTAATTCCTCAAATTCAACATATGCTACTTTGGTAAGTAATAATTCAGAATCTCCCAATATAGCTCTTCCTTCCAATTCTACTACCATTCAATCTCTACCTCATAATTCATTCCATCATCCTATGGTCACTAGATCCTGAAATAATATTACTAGACCCAATCCCCCTTATTTTCATAGTTATTTGGCCATATCTATTGATGACCCTCCCCTCACAGAACCTACCACATTTAGTCAAGCCCAAAAGAATTCTCATTGGCGTCTTGCTATGGCTGAAGAGTTCAAAGCTCTTACAAAAAATAACACATGGGATCTAGTTCCATCTCACCCTTCACAAAATATTATCGGTTGTAAGTGGATTTTTAGAATAAAGAGAAAGGCAGATGGTTCAATTGACCGATATAAGGCTCGACTTGTTGCCAAAGGCTTTAATCGGCGTCCTGGCATTGATTTTCACTCCACATTCAGTCCAATTGTGAAGCCTACAATAGTCCAGATTATTCTTACCATTGCCTTACAATTTCAGTAGTCACTTCGTCAATTGGATATAAACAATGCCTTCTTACAAGGCAATCTTCAAGATGATGTGTATATGCTTCAACCTCCTGGTTTTGCAAATGATTCCTATCCGCAACATGTTTGTAAATTGCGTAAGGCCATTTATGGTCTTTGTCAAGGCCCTTGGGCATTGTATCAGGAACTTCGATCTTTTCTTCTCTCTCAAGGCTTCCAAAATTCCCGGTCTGATACTTTATTATTTATTTATTCAAGTCATGGACTACCAATTTTTTTGTTGGTGTATATAGATGACATAATTGTCACAGGCAGCTCTCCATCTTTAGTCAATGGATTTATTCAACGTCTTGTTGCTAGATTTTCACTCAAGGATCTGGGAGTTCTTAGTTATTTTCTTGGCGTAGAAGCAATCCACACATTTGGTGGTCTTTTTCTTACATAGCGAAAGTAAACTAGAGATCTCCTTGCTCGCACAAACATGCATGGGTCCAAGTCTATTGCAATGCCCTTGTCCACCACTAAATCTCTTTGTCTTGATGATGGTTCCCCTCTTGCCGATGCAAGTTTATATAGACAAGTCATTGGATCATTACAATATCTTTCCATGACTCGTCTGGATATTAGCTATGCAGTAAATAAGTTATCACAGTTCATGCATCGTCCTACTATTACACATTGGCATGCTGTGAAAAGAGTTCTCCATTATCTTAATTGCACATCCACTCATGGCCTTTATCTTCGTCGCAACCATTCCCTATCTCTTCGAGCTTATGCGGACGCGGACTGGGTAGGTGATCCTAACACACGCACATCCACTTCTGCTTATCTGGTGTTTTTTGGAGCCAATCCTATTAGCTGGTGTTCAAAAAAATAACACACATTGGCCAAATCCTCTACTGAGTCGGAGTATAGAGCTATTGCATCCACAACATCTGAGATTAATTGGATAACGAATCTTCTTGGTGAACTTCACATTAGTCTTCCAACCACTCATGTTATTCATTTTGACAACTTGGGTGTCACTTATCTCTCATCTAATCCTGTCTTTCATTCTCGTATGAAGCATATAGCCTTGGATTATCATTTTGTTCAGGAACAAGTTCTTAACAACAAACTCCAAGTTCATCATGTTTCTTCCACTGCTCAACTGGCTAATTCACTCACCAAACCTCTTCCTAGCCATCCTTATCTTGATCATCGTTCCAAGATTGGTGTTATTGATGGAACTCCAATCTTGCGGGGGAATATTAAGGAATAATATTGATTGATTGATTATTTCAGGAAATAGCTTATTTTATACAACTGTAATTAGGATTTCTCTGTTGTAATTACTCCTTAACATTTTCCTGTTATTACTTGTTGCCTTTTCTATCATTGTCACATTTGTATATATTACTCTTTGTACAATAAAATTATTCAAGCTTCCTCTTTCCTAGCAAGCTTCTATAGAGAGGGAAGGATTTAGAGAAGAGAGCCATTTCTAAAGAGAGAGTGAAAAACTCTCGTGCTAGCTTGGAGAGCTCATTTTTGGAGTAAAGGAAAGCGAATTGAAGGCTTTTAAAGTTATAGAGAGAGGAAAATTCATCTTAAAGAGAGAGGGATGTTCTTATTAGAGAGAGAAAGAGAAAAGCCTATCATTCTTGCCTAAACATGGCCCTCGCCAGCCTCCCCAATGCAACATTATTTCAGTTTATATATAATTAAAACATTTATGTTGGAAATGTGTGGATAGGATGTCTACGTATTATTTAGAGGCATTTTCACGGAGAAACATATGACACAATGCAAGGAAATCACCCCATGACTCATTCAAGGAGGAAACTCAGGTTGAAGGGGGCAGTTCTGGTCTTTTATCTATGATATTGTTCATATTACTTCGTTGCATGTTCATTATCGCATTTCTTACTATTTATATTTGTCATCTTCATTGTTCTTACTATTTACACTTTGTTAGAAAATACATGCAATATATAATGATAAAGGATAATAATAATTTAAATTAACTTTAAATTAAAATTATCAAATGAACACTTAGTTTATACACTTAGTTTATCAACAAGAATTATCTACCAAGGCTTGTGTATCACAAAGTGTCTTTAAAACAAATTCATCTCCTCCACTAAATGCTTGTGAATTATAATAGTGTCTATCTCCCAGTATACAATAATGACGTTGAAGAACAAGAGAAGCACAACCCTTTTGCTCAGGCAAACTGGAAATTCTCCAAACTCTATCACATAAAGACTCCTCACAAAAACTAAAGAAAGAACAAGCTAGAGAAAATTCTCTAATTTTTGGTGTCTCATAAATGAAGAAATGACCTCTTTATATAGGTCAAGGAAAATATAACATCCAAATCATTTAATTCAAAATTGAATTTGTAACCACCATTTCCATTGAATACAAATCAATTTTCATAAGTCACAAAATAAATTTGTAAATCAATTCCAATTAAATCATGATAAGTTACAAAACAATAAATTTGTAACATCACATGATTTTGTAACATCAATTTCATTCAATTCGAAATTAAAATTTTCCAAAAATCCCCTATATGAACGAAATTGATTAAAAATAAATGATAGAGTTCAAATATCAAAACCTACATAAGCTAGGTAAGTGTTACCCTTTGAACCTTCCCTTATGAAAGCATATTTACTTTACTGAAAAATTAGTGCATACGATATCCTTGAACTGCTCTGTCGTTTATGTAAACGATGATATACTCCACACATGAATCTTTCATAGCATTTCCAGTAAATAGCTCGACGAATAGGGATGGCAAAAATATATTGTGGGGTTGGAGATTCATCTTGACTAAGGTGGGGATGGTGTAGAATTTTAATCATCGCATTGTGATGGGGTGAGGAGGGGTCTACTACTCCTCACCTCGCACGTGCCCCCACCCTATCATTATATATAAAAATATAAAATATATTGTTATTTTTATTTTCATACAATAAAATATTACATATAAAAGATATATAAACTTATCAATATTATTTTTATTTGACATTTAATATATTAATTATTGAAAAAAACATAAAATTATATTATTGTCTAAAAATAAAATGTTATATTATTTTGTTAAAATCCTAAATTTAATTATATAAACTATATTGCCATGGGGAAGGGGGTAGGGGGTAGGGGAGATTCCTTATCCCCGCCCCACTTTAGAAATATGGGAAATTGGTGGGGAATGGGGAATGCCTCCCCAGCCCCACTTTGCCCCATTGCCATCTCTATCTATGAACTAATAAATCGAATCAAATTGGAAATAGGAATATTTGTAAAAGTTATACCTTTTATCATCACTTTGTGGAAAATCATTAAGCATAAATATGTTAGATACCTGTGACTCGATTGGTGAAATAATATCTCTCACCAAAAAAACATGTTTTATTTTACCGCCTTATAAAGACAATACTTTGTTGCGAATGAATAAGATATTAAGGAATTGTTCATACGTAAAATCATAATTATTGATACGAGCCTTTTCCACTTAAAAATGGAATCTTTTGTTACAATAGAAGTGGAAGCGATATGGATTCTTACTATTATGTTCGTTTTGGCCATGAATACACCCTATTTTTGTGAGAATTTATCAAGAACTAAGCCTTACATAATTCTCTTAGAAGCGGCCCCGCTTCGTTCTCACACAGGTGAGTTCTATTTGAAGAGTAACCCGTATTATTCTGCTAGAATCATTAAAAGCAATGCTTAAACTTTTCCTTACGGGCATCACTATTTTTTATCATAGAAATGGACAAAAGGTTATCCCTCATAGTGTTCTATCTAAGTCTTTACAATTAACTTGTCCTTTTGAACCAAGATCCTAGGATCTCAAGTCAATTAGGTTTGGTTTTCTTTATATTGACTTATTTATTCATGGGCTTCAGTCTATTCCTATGGATAACTTATCAACTAGCTTTCTATTTAACCTTCTGGTTAGCGAATCTGCAACGTTATCCTTAGACTTTACATAGTCTACAATGATAATTCCAGTTGATAGTAGTTGCCTAATGGTATTATGTTTACAAAGAATATGTCTAGTCTTACCATTATACATGTTACTTTATGCTCGCCCAATAGTAGATTGAATATCACAATGTATGCATATTGGAAGTACAGGCTTAGGCCAATCTGGAATATCTTCTAAGGAATGTCATAACCATTCGGCCTCTGCACCACATTTATCTAAAGTTATAAACTCAGACTCCATTGCTGATTGCATTATAACTGTTTGTTTAACAGATTTTCATGATACAACAGCTCCTACTATCGTGAATACATACCCACTAGTAGATTTTGAGTCTTTTATATCAGATATCTAATTTATATCACTATATCCCTCTAACATTGCAGGATATATGGTATAATGAAGTCTACAGCTACAAGTATATCATAAGTACTTAAGTACTTTTCCAATACCTTTCCAATACCCAATACTTGGATTACTCATGTATCTACTCAGTCTGTTGACTATGTAGGCTATATTAGGCCTTGTACAACTCATCAAGTATATTAGACTACTGATTATTTTGGAGTATTCTACTTGAAAAACACTTTTACCTTTATTCTTATATAGGTGTTGACTCAAGTCTATCGACATTTTGGGCACTCCAGAATTATTTTGTTGAATTTCTCTAAAATCTTATCTACATAGTGTGACTGACTAAGTATAAGTCTTCCAGTAGTCCTCGTAATTTTAATTTCCAAAGTTATATCAACCAGACTGATATCTTTTACGTCAAATTTCGAATTCAACATATTTTTGATGGATATAATTATCTTATCATTACTACCAATAATGAGTATGTCATCAACATAAAGATACAAAATGACATAGGCATTTTCAATATCTTTTACATAGACACATTTGTCACACTCATTGATCTTAAACCAATTTGCAAGCATCACGTTATTAAACTTTTTATGCCATTTTTTAGGCGCTTGCTTTAAGCTGTATAGAGACTTCACAAATTCACAAACTTTCTTTTCTTGTCCAGGAGCAACAAAACCTTTAGGTTTTTCCATATAGATCTTTTCATCTAAATCATAATTTAAATTATTATTGTCCTTTATCCTTATATATTCATGTAATTTCTAACAAACTTAAAATAGACTTTTGCTTTATATAAGGTTTATAACTAGGTTGCATGTTGAACATATAAATTGCTCTTGCCATATATTTGTTGATATATATATATATATATATATATATTTGTTTGGTGTGAAATTTTTGTGGAAGAACTTTTATAGTTTGTGATGCAGACTAAATAATAACTAAATAGAGAAGTTCTATCTAACGAGATCGGGTTTGAAGAGGAAGCAACTATAAGCCCTCCACATATTTCTTGGGAATTTTCTTGCAAAGAAATTCTATCTAAGGAGCACTACTAGAAAACTGCCTATAGGTGACAATAGGGGTGCATACGGGTCGAGTCGGGTTTTGCCCAACCCGACAAGACCCGATACATGATTGGGTTAGACATTTTATACCCGTAATCGGGTTTCTAAAGCATGTAACCTAAGATATAACCCGAATGGTCGGGTCTGTCGGGTCCACTCGACACTTGACACTTACATGTTGAGTCATGTCGATTCACAACTGACACTCGATATCAGTCTATTTTCGAAGACATCGAGTGTCGGATGATGCATCTGACACTCGACACTATCCACTCGACACTCGACACTTACATATCGAGTCGTGTCGGATTCATAACCGACACTCGATATCAGTCTATTTTTGAAGACATCGAGTGTCGGATGCATAATCTGACACTCGACACTAGCCACTCGACACTCGACACTTACATGTCGAGTCATGTTGGATTCACAACCGACACTCGATATCAGTCTATTTTCGAACTCGACACTCGACACTAGCCACTCGACACTTACATGTTGAGTCGTTTTGGATTCATAATCGACACTCGATATCAGTTTACTTTCGAAGACATCGAGTGTCAGATGCATGATGCATCCGACACTCGACACTAGCTTTCATCCGACATGTCGAGTGTCGGATAACCATAATCGAGTCGGGTTATGTGGGTTTATATGAATTAAACCCGATCCCAAACCCGATTGCACAAAACCTGAATTTTAAAACCCGATTTCATGTTTTTTATTACATTAACCCACTTGTAACCTGACAAAACCCGATCGGGTTGGGTCGGGTAATTCTGAACACCCCTAGGTGACAGTTTTGAACTGTCACAAAATAAAATTTATGACTTTTTGAATGTATTGACATGGTCTTCTTGACTTTTGAAAACTATCAAAAGTTTTTGATAGTTTTTCGTTGCCATAAAGGATGAAATAAAAATTAAAAAAAAATTCTATTTCTTTGTGGCAGTCTATTTTTTTTTATGGTGTTTAACTGTAAAAAACCATAATTATTTAAGTAAAATTAATTTGAATCTTATGACAATTTATGGCTTTTTGACATTGTTTAATTGTCTACTATCATGAAAAATTAAGGAAAAAAATTTAAATTAGAGCTGGTGACAGTGTAAAACTGTCAAGTAGGAGGAAGTTTAATAGAAAAAATTTGTTTTATTGATAAAGCAGGAGTATATAATATGAAAACACATAGTAATATTCCTTATTTTGATGTGCGTAATATAAAATGGAAGTCAAAATTAGATCAAAGAGTTATCTTTTAGAAAACTTTATATATTATGCTTATAAGAAAAATTATATTAAGCAAATAATTAATATATATGATCTACCATAGATTTTTTTTTCAAAAAAAGAAAAATAAATAAAATAACTAAATAAAATTAACTCACTCAGTATAAAAATTCAATAATGAAACTTAGTTGGAAATTTACCTTATATATAATGTGACAATCTGAATTGTTACAAAATTGAAAAGAAAGAATTATCATCAACCTCTTTTTCATGCACTTGCCAAGGACTCAGTTATTGCATAGAAGCATCATTCAAAACTTCAACACATCACATATCAATTCAAAGAAATAAAAGAAATAATAATCACAGTTGTTTTACGGATCTAAACCTTACCATCACAACAACTCAAATAAAAGATAAGCTACAAGCCATATATAAATTGATATATAAAACCCAATCTATCTAAAGTGAACCAGTTAGTTTGTAATAGCATATATAGACCTACTCCAACAGCTAGCTAACATTATCCCAAAAAAAAAAGCATTAGAAATGCTACAAAATAATAGGACTTGCTTCCTATATCCCCTTCCCGAAAAATAGTACATCATCAAACTCACACTACAAGAAATTTCAGAATATTTGTCACTTTTTCTTCGGTATATATGTCTATTCAAATAAAAAGTCAAGTATAATTCACTAAGGCTAAAGTCAAACCTACTACTCACTTTATATGTCACTCAACTTTTTCTCAAAATTAAAAAAATTGCCACTTATATAAATTACCCTTTATCTTCCCTCCATATACATTTTGGTTGCCCTAGCTAGCCGCCCACTCCCTCTCATCTTATCGCGAACTCCTTATCTCTTCATCGTGAACTCCTTCGTTAGATAACCATTCAATTTTGCTATAGCTATTATTTGAATTCGTTAAATTACTAATTAAATTTTGAATCGAAGTAAACATGCCGCCGAAGCAATCCAAAGCCGATGTAACAAAGAAGCAAAAAATGGTCGAAGACAAGACCTTTGGTCTGAAGAACAAGAATAAGAGCAAAAATGTGTAGAAATACGTTCAAAGTCTCTAACAATCGGTCCAGCCCAAAGCCGACCCCAGCAAAGTTGCCGCCAAGGTCCGTTCACTTCGACTCCTTCGTATTTGAACTCTTTTTAACTTTATTCTTCAAGTACCGTTCATTTGATGAATATTTTTTTTCCTTATTATGCAGCTTTGTGGGATGTTTTTAAATTGAGTTATAGTTTTTGAGTACTAGAACTTGGTCTACTTTAGGCAGCATTTGGCTTAAAATAATTTAGGAGATTTATTTATAAATTCTTAGTTTTTTTTCTTGGAAAGTTTCTTTTCTTTTTTGGGTTTCTTCCTTTCCACTTCCAGAAAAGTGCTTTTAAATTGCATAACAACATGGCGCCTGATTTGATGAACAGAAAAAGAAAGAGGAAGAGAAAGATTCATAGAACAAAAAGATTCCCGCACCAGAATATCATCTGCTAATCTTATACCACTGCTATAAACCCCAGAAAAAATCAACTCAAAAGGGTACTCTTTATCCTCCTCATTATTATTATTATTATTATTATTATTATTATTATTATTATTATCATTATTATTATTATATGATATTGCTTGATCTCTTTCTCTTTCTGTTCTTCTTCAATACCGTTATTGTTTTTAATATTATATTTGATTGTTTTATACTGATTCAAATGTGGGTTTGCTATATTTGTTCTGGGTTCTTTCCTAATACTGCTTTTTAGTAGTTTTCTTTCTGGTTGTTTCCAGTTTTGCTTCCGGGAATTGCTGTTGCTTGGACTATTCTATTGTCATCACAATCTTGTTTGTTTTATAATGATAATCGTTACTACTTTTACGGATTTTTATTTTATTTTTAAGCTGCCGACACATTATTTAACTTATTTTACCAATTTTGACTTCCTTTTTGTATAGTTGATGATCTTTTCAGGCCTTTAGTTTACTAAAAAGTTTTGGGTTTATTTGTTAGGCTTTTCCTATGTTACCTATTCTGGATATTATTGTATGTTGTTGAAATGTTGCGTTTTTGGTGTATGTGATAATGTATTGACTAGAAATTTGGCAAAAGAAGGTGATGCAAGCTCTTTTACTTTTGATTTAGCTTGAAGCATGTTCTTATCAGTTGTCAGTTCTTCACCTAATCGATAAAATACCTGTTTTAGGAGATTAACTTAGGTAATATATGTATGATTGCACCCATATTGATATACTTGAAAGTAAGTGCTTTTACAAGTAGGCATTAATTGCCGGCTAGGTACATTTTTATCAATAACTTTGGAAGGAAGGTGTTGGCCTGATTGATGTAGACAGTACACTGCATTATATAATCTTCTTGATCCTGGGATTTCCGCTTGCTAGCTTGATGGATTTATGTTGGACATGAAGATTTCCTGTAATTCCTTCAACTTTTCATTGTTGATACAAATATATTTATATAATAGGACTTTTATAATCTGTACTTGGAAGGTATGGTTTTTTGCTCATTTGCATGTTCTTTCAAAGCTTTGTCTCAGCGTCTGTTGAGTTCTTATGAGTCTAGGAATGTTTTTTAGGAGTTAACAGAATCTATTGTGTTAGCTCTTGATTGGCATATTATATTTCAAGTTTTTCCTGATTTAGCAGAAATTTGTTTGTTCATCCCATCATTCAACTTTCTGTTAGAAAAGATGTTTACTATAAGATGCGATTAATCTCTATGCTTCTATATCATTCTATTTTTGTTGTATAACTCTATGAATGAGCTGAAGATTAACTGTCCTCAGTACGGTCTTACAATAATCCTTTTCTTTGTTTAAACATTTTAGATGAGTGAAGCTTTTTATATGACAGTTCTAGCCTTGGAAAAATGCAGTCAATTTAGTTGTATGCACTGCACTTACTTCTTTTTCTTTCTGCAATATCTATTCTTTCTTGTCCTGATTTTAGACATCCATGTCAGCATTGTTTTTTTTTTCTTTGGTGATTTATATGTGGTAAAGTTGTTATTGATTGGGGAAACAAAAGCAGAAATAGAAATTTTTTTCTATTTTTTGCCTAAATAAGTTGAATTTATGATCCCAATCATGCTTATGTTCTTTGGGAGCAATACAGACTCCTTTGCTGGTTGAAATAAAAAGATTGTGTAATGATCATTCTGATCACAGAAAACATATGCATACATGTTTCATCAATAATTTGTTAGTCATTGTATTTTGATGTATTTTCATATGGAAGGGGAAAATTCTCAACACGGGCAAATTATTGAAATAAGTGTGGATGTTCCTGAAGGCACAAGCAGCATTGGAGGGAGTAAGATTTGTGGGGAAGCACCTTGCGGATTTGCAGATGCTGGGACCAGCTCTAAAGAAGTCATGGTATCAACAGTTCTTTTCTAAATAATAATCATAATAAATGGATATGTTGAAATAAACAAGTATTGCAATGTGACTGCTGTCCCTGTATATTTTTGTGAATATTTGCACGAAGGGACAGATAATATTATAATCTGGATTCAGCTCTGAAGGTTTTGGATATGTGAATAATCCATTCTGGATTTTTGTAGAACCTTTATGGTTTCATATGCATCTTTTAAGTTCTTCTGCTTAAAACCATTTGGCCATTTATTTTTTTTTATTTACTACTTTTATTTTCCCCTTTTTTGGCTAAATTTTTGCCTTCTATGATTGTTTACAGGCAACCATGCAAGGTTTGCAAGGTCCTCAGCCTTGGAGATTATTGCTTTTACTGAAAGGTCAATGCATCTTATACAGACGATATGGAGATGTGTTGGAACCATTTAAATATGCTGGCTATCCAATGTTGCTTAATGCAGTTACTGTTGACAAGGATGATAACAATTTTCTTTCCTCAGATAAAGCTCCTCTTCTTGTTGCAGCTTCAGAACTTATTTGGCTGACGTAAATGCTCTTTCTCTACCAATGTCTTTCTTCTTCGTTTTACTAACTAAATTTTAATACTGAGATATGATGAACATAACTTTGAATATTCCATGTTTAGGTGTGCATCTTCTTCATTGAATGGTGAAGAGCTTGTGAGAGATGGTGGGATACAACTTATTACGAATCTTCTTTCCCACTGCATGTGTTTAGTTCAGCCAACTACTCCTGCAAGTGAACCTTTAGCCATCATTGTCACCAATATGAGACGAACTTTTTCTGTTTTGAGTCAGTTTGAGAGTGCTAGGACTAAGATGCTTGAACTTTCTGGATTGGTTGAGGACATTGTCCACTGCACTGAACTTGAGCTTGTTCCTGCAGCTGTTGACGCTGCTTTTCAGACTATAGCCCATGTTTCAGTGTCCTCTGAATTGCAAGATGCCTTATTAAAGGCTGGTGTGCTATGGTAAGTTGGCTCATTGTTCTGTTTATGTTTGAATTTATACCATTGCTCTATGTCTGTATGTGTGCGAGAGAGAGAGAGAGACAAAGAATCATCCATCACATTTTTGCTTTTCCTTCTCTTTCTGTTAAGGCTGTCCCAATGTATCAAAGTATAATTCAAATTATGTAGTTACCTTTCTTCTTGGATGTTAGACTTATTAAGGTTTGCTTAACAAGGCCTCCTATTTTTTTATGCCTTAAAATGTAAGACCTTTTATTTCTGAAGCCATTAATCTTTTTTTCTTTTCTTACGTAAAATTGGTTGAGCTATTTTCTTCTGATTCCAGTTATTGGGTTTGTTTTAGGTACCGTTTGCCTTTGTTACTGCAATTTGATTCAACCGCTAAAGAATATGATACAAGGGAGTCACATGGTGTTGGTGCCAGTGTTCAAATTGCAAAAAATATGCATGCATTACGAGCAGCGCAGCCCCTGTCTAGGCTTAGTGGTTTGTGCATTGATGGGATTTTAGTACCTTATAATGAAGCAGCAGCTGGTGCTCTGAGATCATTGTTAACTCCTAAGCTTGCAAGCATGTTAAAAGATCAAATACCCAAAGATCTGCTATCCAAATTAAACACAAATTTGGAGTCTCCTGAGGTAAATGTTTACTTTCTGTTGTTGCTTCTTTAGTGGAAGAATTTCTGGATATATACATGGCACCACATATTATACTCATACTATAAGCCATTGGATGAATGCACTTTTAATAGTTGAGATTGAATCTAACATGTATAATTAATACACATTTAGAATAACAAATGTCATTCAACCTCAACCTTTGAAAGTATTATGATCCAATAATTCATTCAAAACTATTCTGTGCACATAATTGCAGAGAGTTTCGTGGGAGTCCATGTCTGAATGGTTAATTTATGCTTGCAAAATCATACTTTTATCACTCACTTCCCTACACAATTATGGTATTTATGAGTGTCAACTTATAAATTAAAAGTTTGCATTAACTGTCTTCCCAAAATTTGGTTTTGCAGGAAATGCTTTTTACAATGGCTGGTCTTCCAATGGTAGAGAATTGCTTGTTCGGGACAATAGTTGTATGTTTGCACTTGGTCATGTATGTCCCTAAATTCTTGGATTATTTTAATTGTTATTTTTTTTAACCCCCTTTGTTTGATAGTGTGGAGTACCCTACATCAAGCTAGGGAATTTTCTAAATTATAGGATGACATAAACATCATGGGTGGTCTATAAAGGGAGATTGGCAATGAAATTTTCTTTCTTGTATTTACTTTTTTTACTGTAAAATACAATAATAGGATAATAAAAAAAACCTGCAGTTGCAATTCATAACTGTTAAGCTGGAATATGGCACAAAAATTGCCTGAATCTTGAGTTTATGCTCTCAACATCTTTTTTCAATTGAGTAAACCTTAAAAAAAAAGAAAGAAAGGAAAAGAAAAGAGAGGAAGAAGAAGAAAAGAAAAAGATCTGCAATGTGTTAATCATTGTTGTCATGGTGAATCTTTATTAGTGTGTATAGTTTTTACTTAATACGATAGGATTCGCATTAATATATATTAGCTAGTCGTCTTCTCCACTACCACAACTTATAGCTAGTGTCCACAGCACTTTTTAACTTCCAGCAGTGACCGGCAACTCTGCAAATTCTTCCTCTTCCACTAGAGATACATTAGAGAAGAAGCTGTTAACAAATGGAAAATGGTCATCAAATTAGTTCTTCTACTTCACATGAAAAGAAAATGATGAGAGAGCCACTCTTGAGCAACCCAAATCCGAAAGGTGGTCTCATAACCATGCCTTTTATCATTGGTATAACTCTTTTTTCTTGCGTGCATGCATGTTTTTTTCTATACATATATTTATATATGCATGTTAATGGTCAAACTGAGTTGTTGTTTTTGGTTTGGCAGCAAATGAGGCATTCGAGAGGGTGGCGAGCTTTGGGCTAACAGCAAACATGATAATGTATCTGTCAAGAGAATACAACGTGGAAGCTACTACAGGATCTAACATACTCTTTTTCTCGTCAGCTGCTACTAATTTTTCACCAATCCTTGGGGCTTTTATGGCAGATTCTTATGTGGGTTGCTTCAGGATGATTGGTTTTGGTTCCATTGTTTCTCTCTTGGTAATTATCTTTCATCTATCTGAGTGATTTTCGGATGTCAATTTCAGAATGCCCTATGCTGGCCCACGTTGTCCTTTTCACTTTTAACATTTTTCCTAATTTTAATCAACAATCATGCTGGCCTCGTTGTCTCTTTCGTTCAGAAAGACATCAGTTTGGACAACAGGGTATCAACTCTTGTTTTTTCAATGATTAATTTTGTTATGAGTTTTATCTCTAGTGAAACAAAATAATATTGTCTTTTTATTCCCTAACACATGACTTTTATAGTGTCATGATACTTGTGAATTGGAATTTCAAGAGCTCTTTATTGGAAAACCCTGGTTATTTAACTATTATCTTTCGATTATGCCGATTGATTGATTGATTGAGTAATCATATCTTTAAAAATTTATAAAATTGTCAGCGTTACTGGTAGTCGGAGATACAGATACAAAATTAATTAAAGAAAAAAAATTATGCGGCCAAAAGTTCAACTTTTAATTCTTGAATAAAATCAGTTTGATTTTGACAGTTTTGCTCTTTGGCCCTGTCTTTCTAGAAGTTCTATTACAATTTGACCAAATCTAGCTCCACAATTTTGGCAAAGTGGGGTTTCTGATTATTGCTTATATTTCCCTTATTGTTTTCAACCGGATTTTGTCTTTGAGTATATTTATGAGTCAAATTTTCAACCCTCGTGCTTGAGTTTAATGTATGGTCACATATATAGTAAATGAAACGTGTAAATTGTTTCTTTGTTTTCCTTTTTAATATTAAAAAAAATTCTATGTTGAAATTGCAAGATTTCCTTCGTGTTCCCTCTGACAAGAAGTAGTTTAAAGTTGAAAAATAAGCTGACAGCATTTATGGCTGATTGTTAATCATGAAACTAATGTTTCCCAAATCAAAGGCATAGAAACAAAATTGCTGGCAACAAAAATTTCTCTATAGAATGTAGTACAAATTGTGCATATAGCCGTAAATGAGTGTAACATTTTGTATTTCGTGTTACAGGGGATGGTTCTGTTATAGCTTACTGCAATTTTTCCTCAAGCAAGGCCTCCTCCTTGTGACCAAATAAGTGGCATTTGTGAATCCCCGACGACGTCCCAACTTCTGCTCTTATATTCATGTTTTTGTCTAATGTCTATTGGAGCCATAGGCATAAGGTCATCCTCCTTAGCCTTTGCTGCTGATCAGTTGCAGGTGGGGGAGAACCAAAAAATGCGGGTATCTTGCAGAGCTATTTCAGCTGGTACTATGTTTCAATCATGTTTTCCACTATTGTTGCCGTAACTTGTATTGTGTATATTCAAGATAATCTGGGGTGGAACATTGGTTTGGCGGTTCCTGCTGTACTGATGTTCATTGCTTTCATTTTGCTTAATGTTTTCATTTTGCGAACTTGTAAAACTTTTTTATGTCTATTTTTGGAATGGGATAGATTATCATAACATGTTCTAACCATTTCATCTCTCATCATTTTACAGCCAAATAGTATTTAAAAAAAAAAGACATATATATAGATATATATATATATAATACTGTGCTGATACCGACCTTTTGCTTGCATCAGTCCAGTATTATATATTTCTAATAACAAATACATGTCGGTTTTTAACACTCACATATAATACTGGGCAGGGTCGGTTAACAAATACATGTCGGTTTATAACACTCACATATAGGCCGATTTAACAAATACATGTCGGTTTTTAACACTCACATATAATCAGCCCAACAAATACATGTCAGTTTTTAACACTCACATACTATTAGGACAACTTGTCACTTATAAACCCTCATCTTATGTAGCCAAATAGTTAAGATATATGTCGGTTTTTATCAGACAAGAGACCGACAAAAAGGAATCGACACAAATTTGTGTCGGTTTGACCAACTGACATGTATAAAATACACATCGGGTCCATAAATGTCATATTGAAACCGGCATATATACATATACATGAGGGTGGAAAACCGACATATATGAGGAATTTTCTTGTAGTGGATCATTTCATTAATGTTAACAAAATTCTAGTTCAGTCCTTAAAAAAAAAAGACCATTAATGATATAAAAAGAAAGAAAGAAAAAGAGGAAAATGATTAATAGTAAGTAAAAGGTCTCGGGGCATACTTAAATCAAAAGCTATATATCATTTCCAACCTATAAAACTCCTTTAGATGAGGTCACTAACATAATTCACCCACTCCGTGTGTACTTCATTGATCTCATCTTGAGTGTAAGTGTCTTTCCTATTGAACTAAAAACAAGCAAAATTTATATCAAAATCATCAATGATTAAATGTAATGTCAAGTCTTATTTGAGATCAATGTTCATAGATTTATATATTTATGATTAACTATCTCACCTTGTCACAAAGTATTTTCTCATCTTTAATTATCTCTTTCATATTTTTCAACACAAAGTACCCACATTCCACATGACCAAATTGTTTAGGTTCACAATAGTCCAACTGAGGTTCTTTTTTAACTTTTTCGTTGTTTTTGTTTGCCAAATTTGTATCCCACTATACAACATTGAAGCATGATCAATATATATAACCACTACATCATATTATAAAAGAATAGTCATAAACAATTTCCTTACTAGGTTATGATTTGTTTGACATCTGCATCAATATCATTCCCCATCAAATCAATGTAAAAGATGGTCATATGTGCCAAATCAACCACAATTAGGATCCAATGGAAGCTGTTAACAGAACATGCAAACACATATATCAGTAACAAGGAAATAAGTTGGTTTATATCTATGGCATAAAATAAAGTTAAATGTTAAAAATATAATAACCTTGGGTTGTTTGGAATGAAAACAATTTGTTCATTATCACATCACAATAAGCATTCAACAAGAAGTTGCCAAGGACTTAGTTATTGCATAGAAGCATCATTCAAAACTTCAACACATCACATATCAATTCAAAGAAATAAAAGAAATAATAATCACAGTTGTTTTACGGATCTAAACCTTAACATCACAACAACTCAAATAAAAGATAAGCTACAAGCCATATATAAATTGATATATAAAACCCAATCTATCTAAAGTGAACCAGTTAGTTTGTAATAGCATATATAGACCTACTCCAACAGCTAGCTAACATTATCCAAAAAATAAAAGCATTACAAATGCTACAAAATAATAGGACTTGCTTCCTATATCCCCTTCCCAAAAAATAGTACATCATCAAACTCCTTTCATTAATGTTAACGAAATTCTAGTTCAGTCCTTAAAAAAAAAAAAAAAAAAAGACCAATGATATAAAAAGAAAGAAAGAAAAAGAGGAAAATGATTAATAGTAAGTAAAAGGTCTCGGGGCATACTTAAATCAAAAGCTATATATCATTTCCAACCTATAAAACTCCTTTAGATGAGGTCACTAACATAATTCACCCACTCCGTGTGTACTTCATTGATCTCATCTTGAGTGTAAGTGTCTTTCCTATTGAACTAGAAACAAGCAAAATTTATATCAAAATCATCAATGATTAAATGTAATGTCAAGTCTTATTTGAGATCTATGTTCATAGATTTATATATTTATGATTAACTATCTCACCTTGTCACAAAGTATTTTCTCATCTTTAATTATCTCTTTCATATTTTTCAACACAGAGTACCCACATTCTAGATGACCAAATTGTTTAGGTTCACAATAGTCCAACTGAGGTTCTTTTTTAACTTTTTCGTTGTTTTTGTTTGCCAAATTTGAATCCTGCTATACAACATTGAAGCATGATCAATATATATAACCACTACATCATATTATAAGAGAATAGTCATAAACAATTTCCTTACTAGGTTATGATTTGTTTGACATCTACATCAATATTATTCCCCATCAAATCAATGTAAAAGATGGTCATATGTGCCAAATCAACCACAATTAGGATCCAATGGAAGCTGTTAACAGAACATGCAAACACATATATCAGTAACAAGGAAATAAGTTGGTTTATATCTATGGCATAAAATAAAGTTAAATGTTAAAAATATAATAACCTTGGGTTGTTTGGAATGAAAACAATTTGTTTATTATCACATCACAATAAGCATTCAACAAGAAGTTGTGCTCTTGTAGAAAGTCTTCCAATGTTTTCCAAGCTACTTGTAAGGTAGATAGTGGTAGGACCCAAACTTGACCCCTAGTGGAATCTTGATTTCATCATACAAGTATCTACAAATTCAAACGAAGCAAAATAAGTTAGATAATAATGTAGCAATTATATTATTTCAATCATATAACGATACATAGAATTATAGTAACGTGCATATTTTCTCACCTTATATACAAAGCAAGACATTTTTGTGTCAATGCCTTCATTGAAATCATGCAATTCATATTCTCCACAGTCATACATGCAGTTACATAATTCCTCAATAATCCTTTTTCAAAACCAGTAGGAATTGACATTAAAACCTTTACCATACGTTTCACCATTTTTGCAAGCATTACAATAGCATCAGGATTCTTTATAGATTCGTGTTCCATGGTAGATTTACCAAGGTCAGTTGGTTCTTTTTTTATAGTGGAGAGTTTATCACCACATTTAGATTCCTAAATATGCAATATTCACTTATTAACATGATATTAAAAAATAATAAATAAATAAACTGATATAATATTGTTAATTTTTAAATTACCTCCGTAATTAACATTAGTAATTGGAATAACAAGATCCTCGGGCCAAAGTAAGTGATGCCCAAAGCCATCAATTATTGTAATAAGCTCTTCTACATCTCGATATAGGATAAAATCATCTAGAGATTTTACCCATTTGATTGACATAAGCACATTTGGACTTTTATACTCCAAAATTTCTCTAGGAGCAACAATATTTGTTTTTAGAATCCACTGCTAGTGATGCGTTCGAAACTAGCAAGTATACTAGTCGCACAAGTAATAAAGTGATAAGTAAGATATCGTTCCCACGAGGATTGATTCTAATTAAATTTGTTATTTTTCAACAACAATAAACTAAATGGGGGGGTTTTGTTGAATGATTAACTAAATGAAATAAGAATGCAAATAAGAATAACAAAACAGAAAGTTAATTTGAATGGAAAAATCAATGAGAGAAATCTGGTTAAGGGATCCTTCTCTACCACAAGATATGGATTTGCGAATTAATCATAGAATTGTCATCCAATTACACCATTGAAATTATCAACCGTAGATAACAACAAGCTCTGTTATCCAATCTTTCCTTACTTTGTTGTTAAATAAAATAGGCTCTTTGCTTAATCTCTATCCATTAAACAACCCAGAACAAGCTCTCTAAATTTAATTCAATGGATGCATTATGAAAAGAAAGACAGGTTGATCTAAGCAATAAACACACAAGCTCGGATTATTTAACTTAGGTTATATACTCCAATTGCAATCTCTGATCACAATTTTGCTACTAATGATTAGAAATTCAAGATAATTATGGATCAAGATTTCTAGTCTAGCAATAGACAATATCCAGATTATATTCAGTTGGCCACCCAAATACAATCCAGCAAGCAATCATAAGCATTAAACATGGGAAAATACAAGTGCTCTAACCTTGTGTAAGACAATGACGCACGTTAGGTAATATGCTTTTCAAGTGTAAGACAGGTTATAATAATGACATTTGAAAATATGGAGAATGGATATATACACACGTAAAACTCTCAAATTTGACACATGGGAACATAATTTCGGTGGGGGTTGCTCGATGCAGATTTATCGCCCTGAGATTTGAAAAAATAGATATGCTTTCGGTGGGGTTTGACAAAACCTCCACACTTGTCGCCCACGTGTGCATGAAAAATGGAGATAAACTTTCGGTGGGGTTTGAAAAAACCGCCACACTTGTCTCCCACGTGAAGCATGACAATTAGAGATATACTTTCGGTGGGGTTTGACAAAACCGCCACACTTGTCTCCCACGTGAAGCATGAAAAGTAAAGATATACTTTCGGCGGAGGTTGACAAAACCTCCACACTTGTCTTCCACGTGTGCTTATATCATGGGGTAGTCATCTGGTTTGTCAAAAAGAAAACTTGAAATTAAAACAAACAAAATCAACAAACAACAACAACACAAAAACAACATTGATAATCAGATCAAACGAAACAAGAAAGAAATAAAATTCGACAACAACAACACACTTCAAATATACAAGTAGTTGTGATTGTGGCTCACATCTTCCTCTGGTTTTACGTCCAGTAACGGCTGAAACGCCTTCTATGAGTCGGGGATTTGCTTCCCATCCAGTTTTCTTATAAACTGGCAAACAGGGTCGTTTTTAGTCAGATTCCCTAGACTATAACACTGCAATTCATCACGAAATTGTGTCCATAGATTAAGCAATTCACGCTGAACAAGTCCACAAGAATGTGACTCGAGAGTTAACAAAACATTATCCAGCGACTCATTACTCAAACCATTCTTAATAAATGAAAGTTTATCTTCTCTATTCCTGGACGCAAAACCTAATGAACGACAAGTCTGGTTACAATTCCATCTAGCACATTTATAACATACTTGTAACCTTTTCGCTCTTCGCCTCTTGGCGTAGTAGCTCTTTCCTAGACCAGGCATGTATTTTGCGAGATTAATGTCCGGCTCACCGGACAATCTCACCTTGGCTTCGATAAGTCATCGGATATCAGCAGGCACATTTAGGAGCATCAATGCCCAAAGTCTAGTCATCCGTACTTTATAAATTTTAAACACAGTATTTTGAGGAAGTGAAGGAAAATATTTACGAAGGTTCGATAAAAGATATCGGCATCCATTGAAGAGGAGAAAAGGAGAGATATTACCGATAATGCGATTGAGTTTGTTTTTCTCCAAGATATGCACATTTCAAACCTTTGGCGAATGACTTCAACTCCCGTTTGGATGTTTCCACAAGCTGCTGCACAAATGAGCTCAAGCACAGAATAATCAAATTAAACACAAGAAAAGAAAAGAAAAGAAAATAGAGACACATAAAAGAAATAAAAACACAAGAGCAAACGAAAGTAAAAAACAAACAACAAAGCAAATGAGATAGATGGCAAAGAGAGATAAAACCTGATCAATTATAATAGCCCATGAGAGGAATCTCCTCGAAACACAAAAAATGATCAATACTACCTTCTTTTCTTTCTCTCTTTTTATTTATATTTCAAAAACATTGGGTTGCCTCCCAATAAGCGCTTGGTTTAACGTCCTCAGCCTGATGTTATCTGTCCTCACCCATCAAGATAAGTTGGCTCGTAGAGAGGTACCTCATCGATGTCCTGCATCACCGAATTCTTATAGTAAGGCTTTAACCTGTGCCCATTCACCTTGAATACTTTATCCGTTTTTAAGCTCTTTATTTCCACTGCAACATGGGGAAAAACATTAGTAATAACAAAAGGTCCAACCTATCGAGATCGTAATTTGCCTGGAAATAACTTGAGGTGAGAATGAAATAAAAGAACTTTCTGTCCCACTTCAAAATTCTTCCTGGAGATCATTTTATCATGAAATGCCTTAGTTCTCTCCTTGTAAATTCTGGAATTCTCATAGGCATCATTTCTGAGTTCTTCCAATTCTTGCAGTTGAAGCTTCCTTTGTTCTCCAGCAGCATCCATCTCCATGTTACAAAGCTTTACTGCCCACCATGCTTTGTGTTCGAGCTCTACTGGAAGGTGACACGGCTTACCATAGACTAACCTATACGGAGACATCCCAATAGGTGTCTTGTAAGCAGTTCGGTAGGCCCAAAATGCATCATTCAACTGTAGGCTCCAATCTTTTCTACTCGGATTCACTGTCTTCTGGAGAATGGACTTGACTTCCCGATTTGAAACTTCAACTTCACCACTAGTTTGTGGATGATATGCCGTAGACACCTTGTGAGTGATGTTGTATTTCTTGAGCAAGGCTTCAAATGATCGGTTGCAGAAGTGTGTCCCTCTATCACTTATCATGGCTCTTGGTGTTCCAAATCTCGCAAAAATGTTAGATTTCACAAAATCTACAACAACTTTATAATCATTAGTTCTCGTAGCTTTTGCTTCCACCCATTTAGAAACATAATCCACAGCAAGTATAATGTAAACATTACCAAAAGATGAAGGAAAAGGACCCATGAAATCAATACCCCACACATCAAAATCTCAACAACAAGTATAGGGGTTTGTGGCATTTGATTTTTCGCACTTAAATTACCTATCCTTTGACACGGTCACAAGCTTTGCAAAATAGATATGCATCTTTGAACAATGATGGCCAGTAGAATCCACAATCAAGAACTTTCAGGGCGGTTCTTTTTGGTCCGAAGTGACCGCCACATGCATAAGAATGACAGAAGTCAAAATTGAATAAAATTCAGATTCAGAAACACACCTTCTTATCACTTGATCAGAACAATGCTTCCATAAGTATGGATCATCCATATGTAATATTTGGCAATGTTTTTGATCTTGTCTCTTTGAGCTCGAGTCAAGTCATGTGGTAGCTTCTTGGTAACTAAGTAATTAACAATATCTGCATACCAAGGGGCTGCTACATGTAGAGACAGCAATTGTTCATCCGGAAAACTTTCTTGTAATGGCAGTACATCCTCGTCATGGACAATGCGACTAAGATTGTCTGCAACTAAGTTTTCACTTCCCTTCTTATCTTTGATCTCCAAGTCAAATTCCTGTAAAAGGAGTATCCACCTGATAAGCCTTGGTTTTGCATCTTTCTTTGTGAGCAAGTACCTCAAAGCTGCATGATCAGAATAAACGGTTACTTTAGTACCAATCAAATAAGATCGAAACTTTTCTAAAGCAAAAATAACCGCTAGCAGCTCTTTTCAGTGGTAGAATAATTAAGTTGAGCATCATTTAAAGTCCGAGATGCATAGTAAATGGCGTGTGGAATTTTGCCAATTCGTTGACCCAAAACGGCACCCACAGCGTAGTCACTTGCATCGCACATGATCTCGAATGGATGATTCCAATTCGGAGATTGGATTACTGGAGCCGAAGTCAAGAGTTCCTTCAGTTTCTCAAATGCCTCTTTGCATTTCTCATCAAATTCAAAGGCCACATCATTCTGTAATAATCTGCATAGGGGCAATGCTATCTTCGAGAAATCTTTGATGAATCTACGATAAAAACCTGCATGACCAAGAAAAACGACGAATATCCCGCACACTTGTGAGAGGTGGTAAGGAACATATAAGATCTATCTTGGATTATCAACCTCTATACCCTTAGCAGAAATAACATGTCCCAAAACTATACCCTGATCTACCATAAAATGACATTTCTCCCAATTCAGAACAAGGTTAGTTTCTATACATTTTTGAAGTATAAGGGTAAGGTTGTCAAGGCATTTATCAAAAGAATCACCAAAAACACTAAAGTCATCCATAAATACCTCAATAATGTTCTCAACATAATCAGAGAAAATACTTACCATACACCTTTGGAAAGTGGCAGGGGCATTGCAAAGACCGAATGGCATGCATCGATAGGCAAATGTACCGAATGGGCATGTGAATGTAGTTTTCTCTTGATCCTCAGGGCAATGACAATCTGATTATATCCTGAATAGCCATCAAGAAAACAATAATGAGAATGACCTGCTAATCTCTTCAGCATTTGATCAATGAATGGCAAAGGAAAGTGATCCTTGCGAGTTGCAGAATTGAGCTTTCGATAATCAATACAAACTCGCCACCCGGTTTTGATACTAGTGGAAACTAGCTCATTATTGTCATTCTTAACCACCGTAACACCAGATTTCTTCGGAACAACTTGGACTGGACTCACCCACTTGCTGTCCGAAATTGGATAAATCACACCCACATCTAACAATTTCAGGATTTCTTTCTTGACAACTTCCATCATGGGAGGATTCAACCTCTGCTGTGCTTCTCTAGTGGGCTTGGATCCCTCTTCTAACAAGATGCGGTGCATGCATACGGCTGGACTAATACCTTTGATGTCAACGACTGTCTACTCAATGGTCGTTTTGTGATCTCGGAGCACTCGGATGAGTTTCTCTTCTTGTAATGGTGCAAGACCCTTTGCTATTATGACTGGCAAAGTATCTTTCTCACCTAGGAATACATGCTTCAAATGATCTGGAATAGGCTTAAGCTCCAAGGCAGGTGCTTTCATCACGGAAGGTAGAAGTTTCTCATTAGATAAAGGCAATTCAATGTACGAAACATCATACCTGTTTGTGGTGATAGCTATAGTCTCATCCAAGCTTGCCACAGCTTCCTCTACTTCTTTAGACACTTGTATCAACTTCCTCGATTCTCTGGAATTTTCTGCCCCAGTGTGCTCACTAATGGCTACTTCCAATGCATTCTTGCGAGTTAACTCAAAAAGTTGTTGTGCCAAAGAATCAATAACATCAACTGCAAAAATAGAATGAAGTCACTAGGGTACCTCATTGCCTCAAAAATATTGAAACGAATCACCTCGCCATCAAACTCCATGGTGAGAGTGCCATCATGAACATCAATCTTCGTTCGGGCAGTTTTCAAGAATGGCCTCCCCAAAAGAATCGGTGTGGATTGGAGATGTCTCATCCTCCATTTCCAAAACATAGAAAGTCTGCGGAAAAAACAATTGATTTTACCTGCACAAGCACACTTCCAAACTCCTTTTGGATATTGGCATTAGAACGATCAGCAAGTTGAATACAATACCAGTTTTCGCAAGGGGTCTGAGATTCAAAGAAGCATAAATAGAATATGGCATGACATTAATAGATGCTCCTAAATCTAACATAGCTCTTTCAAACTTGGTATTACCAATGGTGCATGGAATGGTGAACGTACCTGGATCTTTGCATTTAGGAGGAATTTTTTCTTTGCAATACAGCTGAAACATTTTTCCCCACACTTACCTTCTCATTTCCTTTCAACTTCCTCTTGTTGGTGCATAACTCTTTGAGAAATTTTGCATAACAAGGCACTTGCTTGATTAGATCCAGAAGGGTATGTTTACCTCGATCTTTGCCGAAAAGTTTTCAGGATTTCTTGTTCTTGTTATCTCTTGATTTTGCAAATCTGACTAGGAAAAGGTGAGGAGTAACATATGAAGGAATATGGGTTTAGGAATTACCTCTCGAAGATGAGTTTTATTCTGGTGGGAGTGGTGTCATCCCCTTCACAGTTGGGATTTCTTTGGTGGCATCTTAATTGCTCCCACTCTCAAAGTTACAGCACTAGCATTCTCCTTGGATTGATCACGGCTGAGAAGGTAATTTTCCTGAGCTTTGACTCTCAAATTTGCTCATGTTAGTGGCCAATTGCCCTATTTGACTTTCCAGGGTTTGGATACTTGCCCTAGTTTCCTGCTGAAATTGCATTGTGTTAGTGGCAAGTGTTTTAACAATATCCTGGAGAGACATACCTGAATTTTATGGAGCTGGTTGTGGTGCTGGTTGTGGTATTGGTGGTGGTTGTGCTTGAAATGGTTGCTGCACCCTTGGTTGATTGAAACCGGGTGGTCGATTTGGCATGGCATTTGGGGCGATTGGTTGATGATTCCCATATCTTAAATTAGGGTGATCTCTCCATCCAGCATTGTAAGTATTAGAGAAAGGGTCATTAACTTTGCTTGGTGTCTGAAAATCCACCCATGGCATTGGCTTGTTCTGATCCTTCTTGCAAAGTTGGACACATTGTCGTTCGGATGGTCCATGGCAGGAACATACCCCAATGCATAGATGTGCATATGTCTACAGCCATTTTTTTTTACAAGAGAGTAAGTCACAAAGTTGTGTCAATGTTTGAATACTTACCCGTCATTTACTATTTTGATAGTTGTGGCTCAAATTGACTGCGAATTTGTTGGGAGTTCGCTGCCATTGTCACTAATCAAACGTTTGCAACTTCCGGTGTTTTATTAACCAGTGCTCCACCATTAGCAGCATCAATGATACTCCTTTCCATTGGTAGGAGACCCTCATAGAAATATTGAATTAGGAGTCCATCACTAATTTGGTGGTTTGGACAGCTAGCACATAACCTCTTAAATCTCTCCCAATATTCATGAAGTGATTCTCCATTGTGTTGTCGAATGCCACTAATATCTTTTCTAATATTTGTAACTTTCGAGGCTGGAAAGTATTTCTCCAAAAGAGTTTACTCATCTCATTCCAAGTGGTAATGGTACCTGGTGGTAGATAGTATAGCCAATCTTTTGCCGAATCTACTAATGAGAATGGGAAAAGCTCTCAATTTAATTTGCTCTTCAGAAACGCCGGTTGGCTTCATACTTGAGCATACCACATGAAATTCTTTGAGGTGTTTGTTCGGATCCTCTCCTGCAAAACCATGAAATGTAGGCAAGAGATGAATCAGTCCAGATTTAAGTTCAAAATCTATCTCAAAATTGGTGCTTATGCATAGCGGTTGTTGATCAATAATTGGAGCCGCTAACTCCTTAAGAGTCTGATCGTTTTCCATCGCCATTGCTTCTGATTCAGATTTGATTGAACTACCAGAAGATGGGAGGGAAGTATGTCGTGCAAGGTCAAATTCTGGAGGTGGAGTTGAAATTGACCGATTTAGCCTTAAATTCGAGGATTGAAGAAACTCCTTAATTCTCTTAAGTCGTTGATCCGCTTCTCCCTCAGACATAAAAGCCTAAACACAAACAATCAGGAAATAACAATCAAGAATCAGTAGTAAAAACAGAATAACAAATTGATTAGAAAATCAATCCCCGGCAACGGCGCCAAAAACTTGATGCGTTCGAAACTAGCAAGTATACTAGTCGCACAAGTAATAAAGTGATAAGTAAGATATCGTTCCCACGAGGATTGATTCTAATTGAATTTGTTATTTCCAGCAACAATAAACTAAACAGGGGGGGATTTTTGTTGAATGCTTTACTAAATGAAATAAGAATGCAAGAAAAGAATAACAAAACAGAAAGTAAATTTGAATGAAAAATCAATGGGAGAAATCTGGTTAAGGGATCCTTATCTACCACAAGATATGGATTTGCGAATTAATCGTAGAATTGTCATCCAATTACAGCATTGAAGTTATCAACCGTAGATAACAACAAGCGCTGTTATCCCAATCTTTCCTTACTTTGTTGTTAAATAAAACAGGCTCTTTATTTAATCTCTATTCATTAAACAACCTAGAACAAGCTCTCTAAATTTAATTCAATGGATGCATTACGATAAGAAAGATAGGTTGATCTAAGCACTAAACACACAAGCTCGGATTATTTAACTTAGGTTGTATTCTCCAATTGCAATCTCTGATCACAATTTTGCTACTAAGGATTAGAAATTCAAGACAATTACGGATCAAGATTTCTACTCTAGCAATAGACAATATCCAGATTATATTCAGTTGGCCATTCCAAATACAATTAGCAAGTAATCATAAGCATTAGATATGGGAAAATACAAGCAACTTCAACTAGAGAATTGGATAACAACTTCTTGCACAATTAACTCACAAAAACCATATCAGGGGCTTGGAAATCACCCTCAACCAATTCAGATTCAGTTACACATGTTTAAGAACGTGGTAAATACAATACAACATGGAGACATTCCAGAAAATGAAAGGGAAGGGAAAAACTTAGCCAATTTGATGTAATTCTCTTTGGATTGTAGTTCTTCCTCTTTCCAAGCTTCCTTTCTCCTTCAAGAACTCCAAGAGATGAAAGAATTCCAGAGCTGCAGCCTCCACCACGTTCTCCCCTCTTCAAGTTATGAAAATAAAACCCTAAAATGTGTTAAAATACTCTGCTACAGTGAATTGCTACAGTGCCCCGTATTATACCTGTCTCTTATACACATCTAGATGTGTATAAGAGACAGTTTATATACATCTCACACTGTTTTGATTACAACTTTTGGTACACTGAATGGATTTATAAACCGTAAATTCTCCAGAAAATAGACTTCGAGAGTCTTTCCAACGGTATATAACATGTCGTCGGGTTCATTGTATATCAATACAATTAAATCCGAGAAGATCACTGACTAGCAGAGGTGAAATGAAGGGTTTTACTCCATTTTTGTGCAAGTTGCTCCAAAACTCCTACAAACATCAAAACACACAAAAACATAAAAATACCACGGAATATAGCAAAGAAACATGGACGAATTGATATAAAAGTAATACATAAATAGACACCTATCAGCTAGTTTACAAGGTTGATTTTTCAAATGTAATAACAAATATTTAGTAATTTGAAATGAATAACAGAATCTCAAAAGAAAAACATGAGTAATTAAAGTCGTATCTATTTGATTCTTTGCTTGGCCAAATTTTTACTCATAATTTGCTCATCATGGCATTTCTTATTAGGCTCAACATCAGTGATTGTTTTACTTTACATACTATTACTTAAAACAGCTGACCTTGCGAATTTATTTGACTTTTAAGTGCAGTAATCTGTGCACCCTTCTCTTCTAATTGCTTTCTATATTTGCATCTTTCCTTTTCAAAGTCAGCATCAGCAATAGCAATATTAAAGAAGAGGTTAGTGTGACAAACTTTCCAGTAGCCCTTCCACAGCCAGGATGCTTATTTGTGCCTAATGCTTGAATTAGAACATCTTTTTCATTAGATGTTTCAATGGCACTTAACTATGATTTTTGTCTTAAGTCATCCTAGATTGAAATATAAGTTAATTGATTTATCATTAATCAACCAAAAGAATTTAGAACAAGTTCATCTCCAGAATTTATCAACTTACAATTTTTTTCAACAAGTTCTTGCACTTTTGGATGATATTCTCCAATTTTTCTGAGTCGTGCTCACTTCTATAGCTCAGGCCTATCTATAACCAAGTTAGGATCCTCACTCTCTCTCCTTTAGTCAACGTAAAAACAATTTGTAAATGTTACGTAAATAAAAATGAAATATTGACTTCATTAAATAAACCATTTGAGACAAAATTTACCATTATTCTTTCATCTAGCCCAATGTATCCTGCTCGACCAGTTGTATGATTATACAAATTTTGCTCTGTTTTTTATTTTTTCCCTTTTGGCTGTTACTAAGCTTCTAAAGTAGTGCAATAACTTTAGTTACATAATTTAGAAAGAATACTGTGATTACAAAGCATCTAAAATATAAAGAAATATTATAACAAAGTAAGTTGGAATAGACCTTGAAATCTGGTGATAAGTGCAGTTGGAAACAAATATTTCCCAATGAGACTGTTGAATGCATCGGTACCGAGTTGGAGCAGTTTGTAATAGTTCATGTCAGCCTTCAAATGGCAAAATCCAATCTTTTGTTACATTACACTTAAATGAACCCTACGCCTTTCCAGCATTTTGTATAAGCAAAATAAGATTTGATTATGATAACAAATCAAAACATAAATTGTTATTAGAAAAAAAGATCTAACAAAAAGAATAAGCAAATTTACCAAAATGGGTTTCCATATCTTATCCTTCAAATCTGCCCATACTTTTTGCCAATTAGGGTTAAAAAAAAAAAAAAAAAGGCATAGTGTTACGTGTAATAATGCCAAGAGTTGAGATCAAGTGATTAGTATGAGCACCTACCGTTGGCTTATTGTATTGAATTCTACAATAAGTTTGTTGTTTACAAGTCCACCTCTATTTCTTCATTCATTTGTGCAAATTCCTCTAGTTGGGCGACTCTCAGATGTTTCTGGTTTACAATGATCATCTTCCTTTTCAACAATCTTACAACATGAAAAGAACACATAAATTGTTAGACATGTTGTTACATGAAAGAATACATAAACTGTTAGAAAATGTTACTATTAATAAACATATTAATCAATTAACTAAATAATAATGAAAAATAGAGCATATAATGCAACGAATGACATAAACTTAATGAGATGACTTTTAATAACCAAAGTAAAGGAAGTAACCTTTATGAACTAATTATCCTTAGTTGTTTTGTTGTAAATCCATATGCCTTCACAATTTTAAGTGTATAGTTCATTTTATCATCTTTGAAATTGTCAAATGATTCAACGCTTAGCAATTCTTTGGAGAATGAATGATGTTCCACGATATATATTACAATCTGCATCATTACTTTGCTATCCAGCCTGGAACTAGGAAGAAGGCGAGCTTCTCCAAAGTTCAACAAAAATTCTTCAAGAATTCTTTAAGGAAAATAACACTTTGCTTATGTATTCAAATCTGTCGTGCGTTACCAAGTTTTTCAATATTTAAAGAAG
The DNA here is from genome assembly GCA_013180625.2 of Boswellia sacra. Lineage (NCBI taxonomy): Eukaryota > Viridiplantae > Streptophyta > Magnoliopsida > Sapindales > Burseraceae > Boswellia > Boswellia sacra. Next base: position 450,008 of record SNVD02012608.1, on the reverse strand, counting down.
CCCCTGAGGCAAACATACTACTTAGTTGCACCTATGCCTTATTGTACACTATAGATAAAATATAAGTTTGCATGGCTCCACTCACATCGCTCAAATACACAAAAAGAGATTGGTTGCATATGGCTCCACAATGTGTAATCCTACATGCATATGTGACGTGAATCATGACTCAAATACAAGAAGGCTTTGCTGCACGTGTCTCAAGCAAAGCTTCATATGGATCCCGCACAAAACAAAGAAAAATTCTCTACATGCACAAGGATTAAGAGGGGACGTGACAAAGTTACACTCCAATCCAATTGCATATTACAACCTCCTTTTTTTTTCCTTCTTACATAAGCTAGTGATTAATTAAAATTTTCTTATGTTACACTTTACCCCAAGCAAATAGAAAAAAATGATATCACTAAATAATCATAATAGCTCAAAGTTGCCATTTGAGATGCATTGTAAGAGTGACAAAATAACTTTTACCATATACATGGATGTTAGAAGGTATAACTATATTAGAAGATATAAAACTAAGTGCTCATGCAGCATTGTACCACCCCTTGTACACCATCAAGTAGAACATAGACCATATTAGTTGTTTCAAGTCACCCTAAGATACAAAGTTCTACTTCCTATTAGTAACTCTTTAGTTTTGAAAGTTAAAGACAAATATTTAAAGGATATATACCACATTATTTATTTAATTCCTGCTGAGCCAAGGAACCAAACCAGAGTCATACAAGCAAATTATTAATCATTAAAACGTGCCTAAGAATAAAGAGTTGTTGCAATAAGCAAAAAATAAACTAAACTTAGATATAATACATAAGTAAAAGATAAGAAAAAATAAATATATTAATAAAACAAAGATAACTTACTTTTTTCTATGATTGTAGGCCAACGTTAATTGACTACCAGCTACTGATATATGTAGAATAAAATGTTTTTTTGAGATTAGTGATGCAACATAAGCATTGCAAATAAAAAATAACAAAATTTATCAGATCAAAACATGATCAAGGAATTATCTCGATGATTAATTGCTGATCATCTTCTAATTTTCTTTACTTTACTTTCCTAAAGAAAAGAAAATTAAAAGTTAAAAAAGAAATAAATTTTATCTTAAAAAGGTCTCAAGCTAAAAAAAAACAAAGAGCAAATTTTCCAACAAAAAAGTCATATATAGTTACTGAAAAATCAAAGAATGAATAATTAAAAAGAACAAATTTCATTCTGAACCTCCAAAGAAAACTTTAGAGATAATAAAGAAGAATAAATTCTTCACCTTGTAACATTTTTACTTAGTTTTGCTTTTCCATTTTGCTTTTCTAGGTTTTTTTCTTTTCTTTTCCTTTATCACTATCCAAACACAAATCTCCCTTGCTTCAAAGAAAAAAAAAAGGATGAAAACCAAACTAAAATTTTCAATAATATAATAATAATGGTAATAATAATAATGAAACGTATCAGGTTCTCACTCATTTGAAAAGTTTACTTTCATGAAAAATTTGACCAGGAAAAAACAACAAAGAAAGTTGATGTGGTCCACTTAAACGTGCAATTGCTAAAACGAACTAGCTTCATGGCATCCTTTACTTTTCTTGGCCATGTAAACATAGTTATATTTCTCATTTGCAAGATAAGACAGAACCCTTTAAAAACAATAGAAAAAGGTACGAGAATAATAGTCAAAAGCACTCAATTTTCTGCATGTCCTTACCCTTAAAAAGTGCAAAATAAAGTTGAGAACAACAGCCCATAAACCGAATTCTTCGAACAAGCTTCAATAATCTTTGATAAAGCATAGGCAATGCTTCAATTTCATAGTTACAATGAAATCCGATATGGTCGACAAGGATATATGAAGTCAGTCAGGCAAAATAGCCGATAGCATGGACAAATTGAAATAGAATACTTGTGCAATGAATATCTTTCATATGTTAAATGTTTGTGTTGTGAATTCTCGACTAGAGAACGAGAATAAAAAATTTTGGTCAAGGAAGGTAGAGTACACAGGTACTTAGGAATGAGTAGAGCATAGGTTAATGGAAAAGAGAACGAGAATCTTGTTTAGCAAGAGGCTGGGTTTTTGGTCTTTCTACATACCTTTGGAAAAGGATCCAACGGAGGCAAGAATAAAAAATTTGTTTGCAATCGAACCCAATAATGCCACGAGGCAGAGATCCAATCGGTGAGACCTACACCCATTGGAACAAGGATCGTTTATCTTGACAAAGAATCTAGACTCATCATCTAACACCATCGAGTTAAGCCTGACAATAAGTACCGATTATGAAGAAGAGTCCACTGCCTTTGAAAGCAAGCTATGTTCCTCCAATTTTATCTCTGAGATAGAAACGACCTTAAAAACTAAGTCTTTGAACAAAGTTCAACAAATCTTAGATAAAGCAAGAAAGACCTTCAGTTTCATGGTCACAATGGAACCTCTAAGGAAGATTTCATGAAATGAAGACCACCTAGGTTCATGAAAAGGTGAAGAAAGAGCTTATATCTGAGAGAGACCTCTCGAATTTGAAATTTTATTCATTAGAGTTTTGGATAGATTTTTGGAGCTTTAGGAAAAGTGAGGAGGGAAAAATTATTGACACATAAAATAAAAAGTCAAGTATGTTTGACATATTACCGTTTAAATGACACAAATATTTGACTTTTAGTAAAAAGTATCTATTGTGTCAAAGTTTTTTGACTTTTTATAAAATGTCAAAAAAAAAAAGTCATGTATGGGCGTTTTTTAGCAGTGGAGGTTGGGTTTTAAGAGGGACCTATTTATGAACCCTCCAGTCTTTCCTTGGAATTGTCTACTTTAGTTGCTCTTAAACTATAGTTTTGGTTTAGGAAATTAAAAAATCATTTGATTTGTTAATTTTAGAGATGGAAACTGTCAATGCTAAGAATATGACTGGTTCTTAACAGCCTCATATGGCTACTGGCCAAACTATACCGGTTTCGGTTCCTATGAACAGTGGTGAAAAATAAAAAAAATCGGCAAACAAAATTTCAAGAGGTGGCAGCAAAAGATGTTGTTTTGCTTGACCAATTTGGGTCTAGCGAGGTTCTTAATGAAGTATCCACTTAAGCTCAATGAAGGTGAGCAAGATATTCAAGTCATCAATGTTGTTAAGGCTTGGAAGCATTCTGATTTCTTATGCTGTAATTATGTTATGAATGGTTTGATAAACTCATTATACAATGTGTATATTGAGAAAAAATTGGCTACGGAACTATAGGAATCTTTATAAATGAAGTATAAGACCAAGGATGCTGGATCCAAAAAGCTTTTGATGGGTTGCTTTCTTGATTATAAGATGGTGGACACCAAGACTATGATAAGCCAAGTGAAAGAGATCTAAATGATCCTTCATGAGATACATGCTGAAGGGATAGTTTTGACTGAAATCTTTCAAGTAGCAGCTATGTTTAAGAAGTTACGCCCTACATTGAAGGATTTCAAGAATTACCTTAAGCACAAGCAAAAGGAGATGAACATGGAAGAGCTTGTAGTCAGACTTCATATTGAAGAAGATTACAGAGGCTTAGAGAAGAGAAATTCAACTCCTCCAGTGGCAAAGGCTAATGTTGTGGAGCATGGTCAAAGCTCCAAGGTAAAAAAGAACAAGTCAAGTAAATGGTCAAAGCTAGACGCTAAAGGTGGAATTTTCAAAAATCAGAAGTTTCAAGGGAAGTGCTTCAATTGTGACAATATGGATCATAAGACTTCGGATTGTTGATTTCCAAAGAAGCAAAAAATGAAGCAAATATGGTGGACAACATTACACAAGACGTGTCAGAGATAAGCTCGTTTGTGGTTGTTTTTGAAGTCAATCTAGTTAGGTCCAACCCAAAGGAATGATAGATTGACACTGGAGCCACAATAAATGTTTGTTCTGACAAGGGCCTGTTTAACCTTTGAACCCATTGACAATAGACAGAAGCTCTTCATGGGTACGACTCTAAACAATGTTATGTATGTGTCAGAAATCCGCAAAAACTTAGTGTCTCATTCATTGTTGAACAAGCATGGATTTTGCATGGTCTTTGAGTTAGATAAATTCTTATTGACCAAAGGTGGTATGTATGTTGGAAAGGGATATGGGAGGGAGGGTATGTTTAAAACTTAATGTAATGATTGTAAAACCGAAAATCAACAAAGCTAGTTCTTTTGCCTATTTGATTGAGTCTTTTTTTTTTTTATGGCATGGTAGACTAGGATATGTTAATTATGGTACACATCGTAGATTAATTAATGTGAAACTTCTGTTAAGGCAAAATTGACAAATTTATCTTTCCAAACTATAGAAAGAAATATTGAACCTCTTGATTTAATTCACATTGATATTTGTGATTTTGAAATTTGTTCAAACAAGGGGTGGCAACAAGTATTTTATTGCTTTTGTTGATGATAGCACAAAATACTGTTATATATATTTATTGAAAAGCAAGGATGAAGTAATGAGAAGTTTATTCTATATAAAAACGAGGTTGAAAATCAACTTAATAAGAAGATTAAGGTCATTAGAAGTGACCGCGGTGGAGAGTATGAATCACCTCTTGTGAGTTCTGTGCGCAACACGAAATAATAAATGAGGCCACACCATCTTATTCACCTCAGTCAAATGGAGTTACTGGGTATAAAAATTGTACCTTGAAAGAAATGATGAATGCAATGCTACTGAGTTCTAGATTGCCTCAGAACATGCGGGGGGAAGTTGTTTTGTCAACTAATTACCTTTTAAGCAAGGCACCCCATAAAAAAAAAAAAAAAAAAAAAACCTTATGAATTATGCAAAGGAAGAAAGCCTTCCTACAAACACTCATAAGTGTGGAGGTGTCTTACTAAAGTGGTGGTACCTACACCTAAGAAGGTGAAAATAGGTATAAAAACAGTTGATTGCACTTTCATAGGATATGCTTGTAATACTAGTGCCGATTGGTTTCTTGGGTATGAGTCACAAATCCCAAATGTACACAAAAACACAATAATAGAATCGAGAAATGCGTTGTTCTTTGAACATGAATTTCCATATAAATCCAAAGAAAAACCAAGTTCATCCAAATGAACTTATCAGGCTACCATTGAGGATAGTCAGGACCAAGAACAAGTTGTTGAAGATGAGTCTGGACAGAGTGAAAGAGCAAGAATTAATAGAAAAATCCTTTAGTTCAAATTTTGTGGTTTATGTGTTAGAGAGTGAACCTCAAAGCTTTAAAGAAGCTGTGAACTCTTTAGATGGACCTTTGTGGAAAGAAGACATTAAGAGTGAAATTGATTCCATAATACAAAACCATATGTGAAAACTAGTGGATCTTCCTTCAGGATGCAAACCAATGGGTTCTAAATGGATTTTCAAGAGGAAAATAAAAGTAGATGGATCAATTGACAAGTATAAGGCCAGACTTGTTATCAAATATTAAAGGTAACAGAAGGGCTAGATTACTTTGATACGTATTCTCCTATGATGAGAATAAATTCCATTATGATGATACTTGCAATTGCCACTTTGAAGAATCTTGATGTGAATTAGTGAAGTCTCACCAGCTCCAATTTAAATTTTTTTCCTTAATTTTTCATGATAGTAGATAGTTAAACGATGTCAAAAAGCCATAAATTGTCATAAGATTCAAATTAATTTTACTTAAAGAATTATGGTTTTTGATAGTTAAACACCATAAAAAAACCTAGACTGCCACAAAGTAAAAGTCATAAATTAAATTTTACTTTGTGATAGTTCAAAACTGCCACCTATGGGCAGTTTTCTAGTACTGCTCCTTAGATAGAATTTCTTTGCAAGAAAATTCCTAAGAAAGATGTGGAGGGATCACTACAAGAAAAATGATCATATTTGATATATTTGACGGTCTTAAAAGCGCCACCAATGGCAGTGCCAAATATAGTCAATTTGTTGACTATATTTGGCGGTCGGTCAAAGTGTCAAATATGCATCTGACTATAATTGGCGGTCAAAGACTGCCAAATATGATAGATTTAAATATTAAAAAAAATACTTGACGGTTTTTGACCGTCAAGTATAATAGTTTTCAAAATTAAAAAAATATATACAGCAATAGCTTTGAAGGCATGATAACGATTACCAGCTCAGGTTTGTGCAATTTAAATGACCACCAAACCCCACTACAATGGTTAAAAATTAAATAATTACACCATCTGCGATTGATTCATTTAAAATCTAAGTGTTATAATATTATGAGATTAAATCGAACAAATACCGTAAATATAAAAGCGGAATTTATTAAATACAAATAAACCCTATTTGCAATACATGGGATGGAAAATTTGATCTCATAGACTCAAATTGTTGAAGTACACTGGACAAAAAAATTAATAAGTAAAAAAGAACATTCCATATCATGATCGACATGTGCAATAACAGAAATATTAAGAATGTGAAACTTGTACAGAATCAAGTACAGAATTCTGTGAAACTTGTGTTGTCACATAAATTTAAATGAATATATATATATATATACACATATATATTGGCAACAAGAGAGGCCCTCTGAGCACTATGTCAAAGATTTGCCACATTCTAAGTTTGATTCTAATCAAGAGAAATGGCATCTGTGGAGCATAATGCATAGTCCAATTGGCATCTGAAGACAGATTTTATTCCAGATCAAAGAAACTGTTATCCATTCCTGATTTACTAAATTATAAACAAACCACTAACATGTCTTAATAAATCATGACCTGAATATACATGCAAATGTCAATGTCTGTTGAGTTTAGGCTTCTATTAGAAATGAAAATAGTTACCAATTTTAGCACTAACCTTCAGTTTGTTATTCAGCCGTTCCTCATTTCATAACCTAACAATTAAAATCCAGGTTCCAAAAAGAGATGTTAATATGGACCACAATTTTTCATCTTCCTCATTTATAACTTCCTGCATCAGCAGCACACATCACATATACTATTTCACATCAATTAACAACAACAAGATTTATGGTAACTTGGACTTAATGATTATTAATCGCAGTTTAACTTGTATTTGCAGACAAATATAATTAATTTACCTTTTTAATTAATTAACAGTTCTTAAATATTGACATCCAATTCCAACAGCCTCAAAATCAAATTTAAGCTACTTATATAACCTCAAAACTCCAAATCAACTCTCAAAATCAAATTAAATATGCAAATAAAAACAACCAAAACGCATTGAAAAATAAATAACCAATTTAAGCTACTTATATGATGATATTTGAGTATATAAATTGAATATCTTAAAATTGTTCAACACATCAAAATTGAATATAAAGGATGATGTATTCAAATTCAATCAAATATTTTATTACCTTGATTTTACCTAAATTTCTAGTTTCACTCGATAAAAATAAATATAAGCGAATTGTATTAAAATTGAAGGTGGAGTTGAGGACAAAAACAGGAGAACTGCGGAGCAAAGGAAAATTTTGGGTAGATCTAAATTGGAAGGGAGGAAAAAAAGAAAGAGGTTGTACCTCTTGTGAGAGAATCTTGGGCCATTATTTTACAACAATATAGCGAGGTCCATGCCAATAAAGGCCTAAAATATTCATTGAAGTTTGAGCATTGACCAAAATCATGCTCTGACTGACTCAGGTAAGAAAACAAAATTTTTAGCTTTAATTTAATCAAACTTCAGACGCTTGTTATTTTTATTTTAAGGCCAGCCTGGGGAGTCATGCCAAAACAATTAGCAGCAAGCCAATCCCAATCAACATGATTCAAGTAAAGATTAGAAAGAGAAGGTCATTTGTTTCCAAAAACCAACAAAAAGAAGATTTCACGAAACTAAAATCTTATTCAATTAATTTAATTGAATTAATTGGCTTCAACTTATTCAATTCGATGTTATTTAATGTATTTATTCATTTTAATTAGTTAATTAATCAATTGATTCAATTTAGTTTAATTCAATCAATTAATTAAACTAATGATTTATTTCATTAATTTAATTGAATCAATTAAATAACTTTAAATATTATTCAATCAATTATTCAATGTAATTAATAATCTTATTTAATTTCTTTTCATTTATTCAATTCAAACAAAATTTTTCAATACAAACTGAAAATTTATTTTAATTGACCCCATAGAACAAACCGAAAGCAAAAGAACATTATTGAAACAAGAAAAGATAAGATAAAAATAGGGACATTGGAAGATTCAAACTAGAAGTACTACTCGCTTATCCCGATTAGCAATTAGGCATTTGCTTATAGATGGCGAAGCATGTTCTAACTACAATACTAATTTTCAATTATATTCAATTTCTCCAACAAAACAATAAGCTGGTTAAGAGAGAGATCTGATTTGGGAATTATCTTATAGTATTTATGAATTAACAAGGATATGACACAGAGAGGTCATTTTGTGGCCTTATCACATGCTTTTAGTGTGATCAACATAGACGCAAAAGCAGCGAGGAAAATCTTTAACACCAGAAAAAAAAATTGATTACCACAGAATAACGAGGCTCATCCCAAGTTCTATCATCTGCATATCTCCCATGATATTGCCCTTTATAACTGGAACTTTTAGTATGTTGGTCAGCCATCCCATGATGAGAAATTATTTGTTAGCAGGATGGCAACCTTTTGCCTACAACCAAGTTGTTGAAGTAAGAAAACAAATTCAGGGCAAAATTAAGGAAATGCCAATAGTAATTAGTCAAGGCAAGGCTTGCAATGGAAAAGGAAAAATACAAAATGCAAAAGCAGAAACTTTATTGATAGAGATAATCAGAGAGCCAAAGTTATCAGCTTAGAAGAAATACCACATAAAAGTTCTTTTTTCTATCAACTGCATCAATAAATTTGTTGCATGTCTAACTCAATTCCAACAAAAAGGTGATCAATCCAATCCATACACAGAATCTAGCCCACAAAAATCAGAAATTCCAACCAAGCCAAGCCCACATGTAAAAGGCAATCGAAAATCACCCACCACAAATTCAAATATCATCTTATATGCGAAAGTACCACAAAACTCGAATATAAGGAACTGATGGGAAGAACATAGAAATATCAGACCACAAATTTCCAACAAAACACCCTCCATCACTCTTTTCCCAATTCCATAACAACAAAAATGTGCTTGGAGGCGTGAAGGAAGGTGCTGCGACATCGAGCTGGAGCCGTGGTCTGCGTGGAGGTCCTGCGATAGTGAGCTGGAGGCGTGGCCGCCCTGCGACAGTGAGCTGGAGACATGGCGGTCCTGCGACAGCAAGCTGGAGGCGTGGTGGTCTTGCGACAGTGAGCTAGAGGTGTGGAGCCGTTGTGCCTGTGATGCTGGAGTTACGACGGTAGAGGTGCTGCAGCGCTGAAGCTTCGATGGTGATCTAAAGCCGTGGAGGCCCTGTGAGCCTGCGACGAACGCTGGAGGGAGCTGCGGATGGCCGAGTGGTCTGATGGTGGTGCTTCGGTTTAGGGATTTAAGCAAGAAGGAAGGAGACGGCTGGGAAGGGAATAGGGCTTAGGTATTAGGAATTATTATGCTTATATAGTCTAGTAAAATTACGTGGTTTTCTAAAACATTATAATTTATCGTAATCACCCCTAAAAAGTATTTCCAGGTTTAAATACTTTAATTTTTTTCATATGCATTCTAATTTATATTTAACCATTTTATATTATTTAATTTTTTTATTATTTATAAATTGTTAGCTAAAGATTTTAAATTCTAATATATCTATATTTAACCATAAATCATAATTTTTTGAACAAAATATTTATATTATTATTTGAATTTCTTAATATTTATCTAAATAAAAAATGAAATTACTATAATTTTACTTAAATTTTAGAATTCACATACTTGTCACAGTTAAAAAAATGTGATAAATATGTAATTGAGTAAAGACAAATATGACAAATATGATAAATAAATAGGTTTGACTTCTAAACCAATGTTATACTTCTCACTTTTTTAAAAAACTGTCAAATAAAAAAAATGCAAAGTGACAAACATGAAAAATATTCTTGTAGTGGATCATAGTTCCTTCCTCTTCAAACCTGATCTCCTTAGATAGAACTTCTCTATTTAGTGTTATTATTTAGTCCGCATCAGAAACTATAAAAGTTCCTCTACAAAAATTTCACAACAAACAAATATATATATGTGTATATATATATATATATATATATCAACAAATATATAGCAAGAGCAATTTATATGTTCAACATGCAACCTAGTTATAAACCTTATATAAAGCAAAAGTCTATTTTATGTTTGTTAGAAATTACATGCAATATATAAGGGTAAAGGATAATAATTATTTAAATTAACTTTAAATTAAAATTACTGAATGATTACTTGGTTTATCAATAAGAATTATCTGTCAAGGCCTTTGTATCACATAGTGTTCTTAAAATAGATTTCCATCCTCCACTCGGTGCTTGTGGGCATTTGTCTCCTAGAATATAATGATGTCGAAGAACAAGAGAAGCACAACCCTTTTGCTCAGGCGAACTGGAAATTCCCCAAACTCTATCACACAAAGACTCCTCACAAAACTAAAGAAAGAACAAGCTAGAGAGAATTTTCAAATTTTTGGTGTGTCTCACAAATGAAGAAAGGACCTCTTTATATAGGCCAAGGAAAATGTAATATCCAAATTCATTAAATTCAAAATTAAATCTATAACCACCATTTCCATTCAATATAAATCAATTTTCTTAAGTTACAAAATAAACATGTAAATGAATTCCAATTAAATCATAACAAGTTATCAAACAATAAATTTATAACATCAAATGAGTTTGTAGCATCAATTTCATTCAATTCGAAATTAAAATTTTCCAACACATTTGTCATCTCCCTTTCCCTATACTTGATTTAGGCATCAAAGTGTCTTTGTAGGGACACCTGTCTCATACTTAGGGAAGCAGACACATGGAGCAGATTCCCTGCTACCAGCCCAACCAATCCAGCTAGAATGAATTTTGCAACACAATCCATTTATGAGGGTACAAAAACTATTCGTTTAAATATTTTTTATTATTCATATGATTATGGTCAATTCTACAAACCCCTGAGGTTGCGAAAATCCCATATGACCACATTTGATTTTAAAAATCCCACATACCTCTTATTTTTGTTAAGAACCTTTAAAAATTCTATTAAAAAAATATAATTTTTTTTAAATGACACTTAATTGGCTATTAAAAATATTTAAAATTCTCAAAATACAGAGATTAAAGGTTAGAAAAATAAAGAAATTACCTTGAAAGACTTTACTTGCAAGGTAATTTTTTACAAGTGCACAAAATTTTTATTATTTCAATATTTTAATAAATAATTTTAATATAAAATTCTTTTTAATAAATTTTTTCTTAAGTTTATGTATTATTTATTATAATAATAATTTTTTAAAATTTCTTTGGATAGAAGTTGATGGAAGACTATTAGTAAGTTTTGAGTTTTATTTTATTTTTATTTTAAATTTTGAATTTTTTGTACAATCAATTATGGGTAATTTGGAAAATTTATGTTTTTATAATGGAATTTTTAACAGTTTTTATCGAAGAGGTTGTCATATGGGATTTCGACAAATCTCAGGTGAGGTTGGGGGAGTTGAGCCTTATTATTTAAGGTTTTTTTTTAAAACATTAAAAAATGATGCTCACATGATATAAATACTGGATAACCACACAATTATTTTATAAAAGATAAATTAACTTATTCCGTGGCTTATCTTAATTATTAAATGCGATATATAATTGTCAAAACTTAGTACCATAATTATCGGAACTTAAAACTGGGCATATCACACAGCAACAAATAAAATGAGAACATATAGTTCAGAATAATAGATCTTTGAAACTATTAAAAAAAAAAAAACCCTTCAATAAGTGATTTAACGAGGATAATTAATTAACATGGATTAGTGAAGTTCAACATGCATGAGTGCAGTCGCTCAGTTTAGTCGTTTGTTTTCAATTTGGTTCCTCCCCTAATATTCATTTGCTCAATCGACTAACAGTCCAAGTCCTGAATGTTGTACTGCTCGAAAATGAAATTGACATATAATCTTTTAGTTTAAAATTTTACAACGACGATCGACGAATCTAAAACAAAATATGAGGTTACGTAACGAAATCAACCTTCTTAGAATTACACATATGATAATGTTCCGAAGAGCATTGGATAATTACAACCGAAAAATAAATTTTTAACAATCAGGTTCACGTATACTATATTCGTAACACTAAATATTCTAAATATCAAAAAGGGTTACAAAATTGAAGGTTTATTTATTTATTTTAAATTTAAATTGTCCCTCTATCTTGTGTTTACTAAAAATCGTGTATGGGTGAATCCAGGTATTTGCGGATTCGAAAAGTATTGAAAATAGAAAAGGTTTCTATTAATGTCAAGGTAACGTGGTGAGTTGAAATTTTACTAATTATATGAAGTTCATGAATCCTCAGTTTACTGAAAATCGTTAATGGTGGATCGTGACAGGAAGTTAAATCCGGTGCACGCTGTGATTCTCTTTACGCGGAAAAGTGACATCATGAATAATCCTAGAATTTACCAAACTTGTTTCTACGTGCAGCTTAATCATCCTGTCTGTCCAAATCCTCCCCGGGAAAGTCGCCACAGTTTTTCTAATCGCTTCATCTGTCTCCTCATATAGCTCTTTTCGTCTCCGCGGTCTCGATGGCCACGTTAACCCTTCATCTTTGAATCTCTCTTTCCAAATCCTTCTGTACGTCTCTCTTTTTCAAAGACGGAAGTTATATATATAAATATACGCAAAAATCTTTCAACTTCAGAAAATTGAATAAAAGCCGAAACCCCAAAACATGCAGCCTTTTGATTCAACAATGCATGCTTTGATGGGTTTGTACGCAACACTAATGGATTCCGGTACCGGATTTCTTCTTAAACCCATTTTTCTACGTGGGATTTCCGCTTCACTGCACACAGTTGTATTGCTTGTGTTATTTGTCTCCTGGGTTTGGAAGAAACTCGATGTGAGTGAAGGGTCAGAGGAGAGGTCTAGGAGAAAGAGAGTTGCGCTGTATAAGCAGACTTACTTTTGTTGTTTCGGTGTTGCGATGTTTAATCTGGTATTGTGTTTGTTGAGTTACTCTTTTTGGCATGAAAATGGTTGGACTGATGAGAAAGTGGTGACCCTTTTGGATTTGTTGCTGAGAACACTCGGTTGGGGTGCAGTTTGTGTTTATTTGCATACCCAGATCTTAAATTCAGATGCACAAAAGTTCCCATTTGTGTTGAAAGTTTGGTGGGGTTTATACACCCTTATTTCCTGTTATTCACTTGTTATCGACGTTGTTCTTTACAACAATCATGTGCCTTTATCGATTGAGTATCTAGTATCTGATATTGTCTCCGTTATCACTGGATTGTTCTTCTGTTATGTGGGATTTTTTGGAAAAAATGATGATGAAGACACCCACCTTCAAGAACCCCTTCTTAGTGATGCCATTGAGCCATCTACCAAGTCCAGCGGCGCTGACAGTGTGACCCCTTTTACAAATGCCGGTTTATTTAGCCAGCTTACTTTCTCCTGGATAGGTTCTTTGATTGCTGCTGGCAATAAGAAAGCTTTGGACCTTGACGACGTTCCTCAATTAGATAATAGTGATAGTGTACTTGGGGCCCTTCCAGCTTTAAGAAACAAGCTTGAGGCAGGTGGTGCTGTGGGCAGTGGAGTGACACCACTGAAGCTGGTGAAGGCAACACTCACTTTTGCATGGAAAGATATTCTTGCTACAGCTGTTTTAGCTTTTGTATTTACGTTGGCCTCTTATGTTGGCCCATTTCTCATTGACACTCTTGTTCAATACCTACGTGGTAGGCGGGATTTCGAAAATGAGGGATATGTCTTGGTTTCTGCTTTCTTTGTTGCAAAGCTTGTGGAGTGTTTCTTCAAGAGGCAATATGTCTTTTGGTTGCAGCGGATTGGAATTAGGATTAAAGCAGCACTTATTTCAATTGTCTACACTAAGGGTTTGAAACTTTCATGTCAAGCAAAGCAGGGCCACACTACTGGCGAGATCATTAATTTCATGACGGTTGATGCTGAGAGGATTGGTGATTTCGTTTGGTTTTTGCACGATCCTTGGATGGTCATCGTGCAAGTTGTTTTGGCCTTGTTAATCTTGTATAAGAATCTTGGGCTAGCAACAGTTGCTTCCTTTTTTGCGACGGTACTGGTTATGTTGGCGAATTTTCCTTTTGGTAGATTGCAACAGAGGTTTCAAAACAAGTTGATGGAATCAAAAGATGAAAGAATGAAGGCAACTGCTGAGATTTTAAGGAACATGAAAATTCTCAAGCTTCAGGGATGGGAAATGAAGTTTTTGTCTAAGGTTATCGAAATCAGAAGAACTGAAGCTGGATGGTTGAAAAAATTTGTTTACACATCGGTTGCGAGCAATTTCCTCTTCTGGGGTGCTCCCACTTTTGTGTCCGTAGTCACTTTTGGTGCTTGTGTGCTCTTGAGTATTCCACTTGAGACAGGGAAGATCTTATCTGCAATTGCAACTTTCAGGATGCTTCAAGCAGCGATCTATAGTCTACCAGAAACAATCTCAATGATAATTCAAACTAAGGTTTCCGTGGATAGAATTGCATCTTTCCTGAGGCTCGAGGAGTTGCAGTTTGATGTTGTTGAGAGGCAGCCAAGAGGTAGTTCTCAAACAGCAGTTGAGATAATTGATGGTAACTTCTCCTGGGATTCTTGTTCCTCGAAACCAACACTAAAAGATGTAAAATTGAAAGTGTTACATGGCATGAGGGTTGCAGTTTGTGGTACTGTTGGATCAGGCAAATCAAGCTTACTTTCCTGTATTTTGGGAGAAGTACCAAAGAAATCTGGTGTCGTTAAGTTAAGTGGCACAAAGGCCTATGTTGCTCAGTCACCTTGGATACAGAGTGGCAAGATTGAAGACAACATTTTGTTTGGTAAGGAGATGGACAGAGAAAGGTATGACAGAGTGCTTGAAGCATGTTCCCTGAAGAAGGACCTGGAAATACTCTCTTTTGGTGATCAGACGGTTATAGGCGAGAGGGGAATCAATTTGAGTGGTGGACAGAAGCAAAGAATTCAGATTGCACGTGCTCTCTACCAGGATACTGACATCTATCTGTTCGATGATCCTTTCAGTGCAGTGGATGCTCATACAGGATCTCACCTTTTTAAGGTAAAATCTATTGACCCTAATGCTTTAACTTCTGGTGGAAGAAAGCTTTTCCTTCCAGCATGATGTGTACATGTTGCTAAATATTCATGAAGGCAAGTACTTGGTATGAATTTTTGTAATTGGTCAAAGTAATGCCGTCTAACTTTCCTCTTGATTGATTCTTACCTTTGCATTCTAAATGTGACCAGGAAGTTTTGTTGGGATTTTTGAGTTCCAAAACAGTGATATATGTAACTCATCAAGTGGAGTTCTTACCAGCTGCCGATCTAATCTTGGTGAGAAATTTAGATTACAATTCTTTCTTTATTGCATGACATTGTCCTGCTTTCATATCTCATAAATTATTTATTTATTTTTTGTAGGTCATGAAAGATGGAATGATTACACAAGCTGGGAAGTACAATGACATCCTAAATTCGGGAACTGACTTTATCGAACTTGTAGGCGCACATAAGGAAGCTTTATCTGCACTTGAATCCATAGAGAGAGGGCATGTTCCTGAAAAAACAAGCAACAGCAGAGAGAGTGCTGGTACAAGTACTACTGAAGGGGTCGGCAGGAAAGAAGAAAATAAAGATGTTCAGAATGATAAAGCAGAAGCAGAAGGCCAAAAAGGGCAGCTTGTTCAAGAAGAAGAGAGAGAGAAAGGTAAAGTTGGATTTTCTGTATACTGGAAGTATATCACAACAGCATATGGAGGAGCACTTGTGCCCATTATTTTGCTGGCACAAATTCTCTTTCAACTGCTTCAAATTAGCAGCAATTATTGGATGGCTTGGGCAACTTCGGTGTCTGAGGATGCAGAAGCTGCTGTTGGGAACTCTATGATAATCATGGTCTACATAATTTTGGCAATTGCAAGTTCTGTATGCATCCTCATCAGAGCCACACTACTTGCAACAGCTGGGTACAAAACAGCCAATCTGCTCTTTAATAAAATGCATAGCAGCATTTTCCATGCCCCAATGTCCTTCTTTGATTCGACTCCAAGTGGAAGAATTCTAAACAGGGTAAGTAATTATATTCCACCTGCCTAATGCACTTAATTTGGTGATTCGACAATGGCATATTTTAAAAATTTAATTTACTGCATCCGTTTGCTATAAATTAGTGTTCCTTTGTATTTGACACTATATTTGGTGAGAAAACCAAATTCATACAACCAAATGAATATTTACTAAAGTGATCTGCTTTTGCTCTTATAGGCTTCGACTGACCAAAGTGCAGTGGATATGAACATCACACTTGTATTTGGAGCCTTCGCCTTTTCAATCATCCAGACTCTAGGAATCATTGGAGTAATGTCTCAGGTTGCATGGCAGGTTTTTATTGTTTGTGTCCCTGTGATTGCTTCCTGCCTTTGGTATCAGGTAATCATTTGTGCTCTTCCTAACTCTAATAAGTTTTATGCTAAATTACTTTCGCTTTTTATTTATTTATTTATTTTATTTTTTGACCCCAATTTCGTGAAGCATGCTTCATTGGCAAATGTTTTACGTTGTTGATAACTCAACATGCTACAGACCTTAAGAGATCCATGACTCTGACATCTTCCCATATTTTAATAACAAAAATTTTGAACTTCACTCTTCTATGAACAATGCAACTTGCTTTCCTAGCATAAAATTTTATATCATTTAGGAAATGGCCTATTTAGTTACAGAATTTCACCTATTGACCGTGAAACAGAGTTGTTATATCAATATGTTATAGATCATTGTTGTACTGCATCATTTTACTAAGTTTTAGAAATTTCAAAGAAAATTGGGGATTATAGTATTAATAGAATAGTTATGTCAAGATATTCGATATATTAAATCATAATTTATCAATTTTGGACATTTGATTTCTCACAAAAATAACAATTGTGCAGCAATATTACATATCTTCAGCTCGAGAACTCTCACGGCTGGTTGGAGTGTGCAAAGCTCCAGTTATACAACATTTTGCTGAAACAATTTCAGGGTCGACTACTATCAGGAGCTTTGACCAAGAATCAAGGTTCCAAGGCACAAATATGAAGTTGATGGATGGTTATTCTCGGCCCAATTTCCATATTGCCGGTGCCATGGAATGGCTTTTCATTCGTATGGATATGTTGTCTTTAATTACATTTGCCTTCTCTTTGGTTCTATTAATGTCTCTCCCAGAGGGAGTTATTAAGCCAGGTAAGTTGGTCATCCATGTACCAACTGATTTTCCATCTTGCTATATATTGACAGTACATAATTATTATAGGAGCTTGCGAATAACTTTTGTCTTTAATTTCTTCTATTTCTAAAGCAATTGCGGGCTTAGCTGTGACATACGGACTTAATCTTAATATCCTACAAGCTGTAGTAATATGGAGTCTTTGCTATCTGGAGAACAAGATTATATCTGTTGAGAGAATATTTCAGTATTCTTGTATTCCTAGTGAGCCACCACTTGTTATAGAGGAAAGCCGGCCTCATTCTTCTTGGCCATCACATGGAGAAGTTCAAATTCGTGATCTGCAGGTAATTTTGCTCGCTTTTCCATACTAAGATCGATGTAGACTATATTTTTTATAGTCACATTCATAATTAATTATTATGGTAATGGTGTAGATCCGCTACTCCCCAAATTTGCCACTCGTGTTGCGAGGTTTGACATGCACTTTCCCGGGAGGGATGAAAACTGGCATCGTAGGGAGAACAGGTAGCGGTAAAACTACTCTCATTCAAGCACTCTTCCGGCTTGTTGAACCTGCAGCTGGTCAGATTGTAATAGATGGCATCAATATCTCATCAATTGGATTGCATGATTTGCGGTCAAGACTAAGCATCATTCCTCAGGATCCAACTATGTTCGAAGGTACTGTACGAAGCAATCTGGATCCTCTTGAAGAATACACAGACGAGCAAATTTGGGAGGTGGGTTGATCTTAATTTAAATATGTAGGAGCAAATTTTTGCGTTCTGCCTTTAATTTTAAACATGGCAAAAACTAACATTTATTTAAATGGTTTTTAGGCTTTGGATAAGTGCCAACTTGGAGATGAAGTTAGAAATAAAGAAGGAAAGCTAGATTCCAAAGGTCTTTCTTTTATTCTTTTCACTTTTATTGTCTTAGTAAAATTTTCCTAAAGAATATTCGCCATAGAAATGCAATTGTAATGTGGTGATATGGACGTTGCAGTTACCGAGAATGGAGAGAATTGGAGCATGGGTCAGAGGCAGTTGGTCTGTCTTGGGCGAGTGGTACTCAAGAAAAGTAAGGTCTTGGTGCTTGATGAAGCTACCGCATCTGTTGATACTGCCACTGATATTCTTATCCAGCAAACTCTTCGACAACACTTCTCTGACTGCACGGTCATAACTATTGCACATCGGATAACTTCTGTTATTGACAGTGATATGGTTCTGCTTCTGGATTCTGGTTCGTATAATAATTGATCTTCCATTTTTAACACATCTATAAATCATATTAATTTTTACTATATATGTCGCTGCAGGGCTTATCGAGGAATATGATTCTCCTTCAAAGTTGCTGGAGAACAAGTCATCATCTTTTTCGCAACTTGTCGCTGAGTACAGTCTGAGGTCAAATTCCAGTTTTGAAAACTTAGCTGGACATTGAGAGCCACACCTTTGAGAAAATCAATTGGGCTGAGTCGAAATTTTATGATGATGAAAAAAAAAGAAGGGAAAAAAATGTTTTGGTTGTACTAAGGTGACAGTGAGTTTTTAGGTGGCCAAATCAATGTTTCCTAGGAATACTCTTTTTGCAGATTGTGTATAACACAGGTACACTTCAGATTTTTTATACTGTAAGTAATTATTGCAAACCGAAGGCTCACAATAAAGAAAAATTTTCCAAATTGGATAAAGGGAATTATTGCATGCATTGTGCTTAAATTATTTTTAACTTTCAATTTCTGTTAATTTGAAGGAATGCTTAATGACGTTTTATGGCTGTGCTTTTTGGTATCTTGTGACTATTCTTCATAGTCTTATCAGAAGTGAACAAAAGAATCCTCATTCATGTCTAGACTTCCTGGTTCTCTTCACTTTGGAGCTTCCAACGAAGAGGGTACTGTAAATGTTATGCAATAGTTGCTCGTGCAATCTCCTGGCACCGCAATTGAAACATCGAGAAATCTCTTTGGATTAGATTTCTCAGCTTATTCATTCCAACGATTGCGACTCTTATCAATTGCCAGGTTTTGAAAATCACTGTAGTCTTAAACATTTATCATAAAAACATTTATTAGCTGTATTGTTTGGGCAGGCAGGCAAATCAATGATTTTTCTTTTAGAATTCACGCAGGTAACTTTTTAAAGTTTATGCATTAATTTCTTTTTGACTCTATGCAAGCGTCTAATATACATCTATTTAATAATAAAGACGACCTAGAGGTTGTATAATCTAACATAGTTTACGCTTGCTTTTGTTAACAATGTAGACTACGATTACACATTGTTTTCTTTCTTGAATACTACCATAGCTAAGCCACTGTGAATCCTTGTTAAAGCAGATTCACTTTATAATCAGTTTGAACTTTAAAGGAATTTGCATCCCAAAATATACTAGAATAAGATCAAAAAACTGGTTATCTTTTACATAATTCCTGAAATTAATCATAAGAGAGATCTTCATAACTGGAACTGTAACCTGGTTAATATTTCTATTTTCTTATTTTATTTGAATATTTTGGTCTAGTAATGTTACAAAACTGGTGCTATATACTTCCCCATATATACCTACCACATTACTTCCAAGTCCTGCAAAATTTGAAAATTTCTAACTTCAAAATCAAAGTAAAATACAGGAAGTTTCGGGCATAAACAATACTATGAAGGCCAAACTAAAATTTAGAAACACATTATTTAGATGGAAAAGAAAGATATTCTATTTAAAATTTGAAAATAAAAATGCCAACATGTTATAGTAGATAAAATTGGAGAAGACAAAAACTCCAGAAATGGGGAAAATTACAAGGACCTTGTGACACCCCAAATTTTAAGTAAGTTTGACTTACATGTATATTGTAAAAATATGTATTATTAATATAATGAGGTATGTATATATATATATTTGGAGAGGGATGAAATTAGATGAGAGATGGAAGGGTGTGAGTGAAAAGCTAAGAAAGTGTGGGGGTTTAAGTGAAATGCTTGTGTGATGTATATCTTTAAAGTATGAGACAAGTCTAGAAAATTCATTTTTCTTCCCCCTTTCTCTTTGAACGTCCAGCAGCCTCTCTCCCTCTTTTTCCCTCAATTTTTCCATGGAATCAAGAAGAGAGGAAGGAAACAAGAGGCCAAGATGTAAGAATTCACTTCTCTCTCTCTAATTCTAGCCATAACCATGCAATTGAGTGATGGTTTATTGTTTTTTGTGATATTTCATGTCAGACATATTCTGTAAATGGCTAGAAAAACATGAATTAGAGTGAATTATGGAAGAATTTAAAGATTTGATGATGCTAGGAAGCTAGAAGTAAAGCATGAGTATGAATCCTGCAGAGTTGTTTTTCTGAACAGTGCCAAGTCCGAAAATTCTATAAATTCCATGGTTGTTTGCTGACTCTGAAATTTTTATATGATAAACTAGACATGTCAAGGAGTTTATAGAATTTTGAAACACTCAAAAATTCGTAGTGTGTGAGTTGTAATGAATTTTTGAAATTCTGGTTCGAAATTGAGAATTCCCCTGTTTTAAAACAGGGCAGGGGGAATGAACTCGATTTGAGGGGGCAAATCTTTATTAAATTTTGTGATTTTCAATAAAAAAACCCTTGGGTATGTTTTCTGTTAGACTGTAAATTTTCATGGTTTTTGGAGTTGTGCATGAATTGTTATGATTTTTCAAATCTGGACTTAAAGAACTGTGAATGTTAAGTTCCAGAACTGAGTATATGAAATAAATTCCGTCTGACTGCCTTAAACTCCTTATAAAATCTTGATTTTTGGTGGAATGATTCTTATATGTGTCTAGGTTTAGACTGGAAAGTTTGGTAGAGATTGGATTATTGTAGAATTTTATAAAATTCTTCAAAGTTTCACTGTTCAGTGGAGAGGTCTGCAAACAGATTTGCTGTGTGAATGAAATTAAGGATTTTCAAGGGGTATATGACGTTATTTTGACTCAATAAAATTCATGGACTATAATATGTATGTCTATTTGAGTTCCATGAAGTTTGGTGATGATTGGAAATGAATAACTCCTTATTATAATAATCCAACTAATATGTGTGTGTTATAGAGTTTAATAAATGATGTTATTGGTTGGTTGAATTGTTGTTAACCTATAAAGGATTTAATGACTTCTAAATGGACACTAATCAGTGTGTCATGACTATGGCAATGGTTACCAGAGAGGAAGGAGAAGTAGAAGAGATGAACTTTAAATAACTGCTTATCAAGAAACATATGAGAGCAAAATTAAGAGGCGAGGCTAACCAGGTAAGTAGCTAGACCCTTCTGAGGACCCAACAGATGTTAACTTTTAATGAAATGTGTTTAATGATTGTGTTCGTGAATATATGTGAAATGTGTTGATGTAATGTGTATGGGGCCATGAATACATGGACCTTGATATAGGAAATGATTTGATTGGGGTTTATAGTGATTTATGAAATGTGTGATTTCACACACTTTGATGTGTATGTGATTGACATGTTGACGTAAATTCTATGTGTGTGAGATATAGAAATGTGACTGTGCCCTCATATATGTGAATTTGTTGTGATATGGCTTGAATAATATTGTCAATGAAACGATGTGTGTATATGAAGAATGAAATACATGCCAAACATTCGAGGATACTATTTCCTCATGTGAGATGGCATGACAAATGAATGTCTGAAAAACCATGGGTATTAGAGTGCCATGAATGTGTACGAGTGGAAATTGAATGAGATTAGTTATACATGGACATAGTTATGCAACGATGTGATTAAAATACATCGAAGAGTAATGGAAGGGTTGGCACTAATAAAGAATTCAATGGGGTTCTATATGTGTAGAAATGATGTCAATGTGTGGACTGTGCACATCCATAAGTGTATATAAGATATGTAGGCTTATTGTGTTTATGAATGTATATGTGATTAATGAGAAGCCTACGTAGAACCTCAATTATGATAGTGAACTGCAATATTGTGATGTGTGAAGGCATGTATAACGGTATGATGTGTTATGAATTCGAAATTACATGCCAAGCCTATGGGAATATATTAAATGTCGAATGTGAAATGCGATACCGTTAAATACTAGCATTAAAGTGAATGAATTGTGACAAGTTGTGATTGGGTTAGAAGCTTAATATAGAGCTTCACTTATGTGATTGAAATGTGAAATGTGATAAGTGAGTGAAAGCTTACTATAGAGCTTCACTTATGTGACTGAAATGTGGAATGTGATATGTGAGTGAAAGCTTAATATAGAGCTTCACTTATGTGACTGAATGTGAAAACTGATATGTGAGTGGCATGCCATAACTTAGGATATTTGGCTCTCATGGCTTGAGGGGAGGTCTGGACCATGTGTTTCCCTACATGGGATTCGGTAGCATGGGCCCAGTATCACCCGGATTGTCAGACTAGCTTCGAGCTATTTCAAGTGTAGGCATCTGAATGTATCCGTACTGTTACGTACTCCCATGGCTTGAGGGGAGATCTGGACCATGTGTTTCTCTAGATGAGATTCGGTAGCATGGGTCCGGTATCACCCGGATTGTCAGACTAGCCTTGAGCTATTTCATGGGTAGGCCTCTGAATGTATCTATACTGTTTCGTATCCCTATGGCTTGAGGGGAGGTCTGGACCATGTGTTTCTTTAGACGAGATTCGGTAGCATAGGCCGGGTATCACCCGAATTGCCAGACTAGCCTTGAGCTGATTCATGGGTAGGCCTACCTATGGGAACTGACTGTAAAATGAAAAGTCCTACCTTGATTAGAGAGCACTGTTCCTAAGTGTCTGTGACTGTACTGTGGAAGCTTCTGAAATTATGTGAAATGGATATCTATATGAACAATGTAGCAAGCTTATGGAAACTCATGTGTGAATGATTTATATGTTTATGGGAGCACATGAGGATGTGATGGACTTGTGGAAAGTTTATGTGTAAATGAGATGTGTATGTAAATGGGTGTATGTGATAAGCTTTGACATGGAAAAGTCATGCTTAATTGCCTATAGACAGGTATTTATGGAATTAGGAATGTGACTGGATAAGAGAGTAATTGGTCTAGGAAATGACCAATGATACAGGGTTGGCACAGGAGCATAATTAAATGGTGCAAGGGTGCATCTTTAACGAATCTAAAGAGATATAGGCAGAGAATTGGCATCGCTGCGCCATACCTTTCACGCTGAAGCGCTAATTGCATTGACTCAAGTAAGAGAGAATAGAGAGTTGGCGCATGCGTGCCCTCCCTTGGCACAGGAGCGCGAAACTGGAATTTGTAACAGATTGGAAATCAGAAACTTGGCGTCGCCGTGCCAGTTTTCTCGCATAGGGGCGCGTTTCTTGAACACTGAAATCAATGTTATGATTTTCTTAGTAAAGCACTGTTGGCTTGTATACTAAGAAATAAACAGTAATCAGTGATTAGGGAATAAGTATTAAATAGTAGTCATATTCTGAAATAGTTATCGCCATTAATTGTTTTATTTTGAGTGTTACGCTAGTTTTATAATTCTAGCTGCTTACTGAGTTTCATACTCACTAGTCTGTTGTGTACCTCAGGTATTCGATCAGTAAAAGATTAAAGAAGGATTTCGGCATAACGACGATTGTGTTCCCTTGGCAAGCCCTTATCCGCTGCAATATTACTCTGTTGGATACGGGGTGTGACAGACCTAGTAGTTGAAACTTGACGATAGTCAAAGAAGAGAACCTAAGATCGTTTTCGAAGAGTTAGAGCTATAGACAATTTTTTGTCGTCGGAAAGAATAACAATTCTTTTAGGGATATACATGACCTTGAGCTATTGGACCCAATGCACCGTGTACTGAACATGTTTTCTAAAACGCAGTCTAAATATATTCATTTTTTTTGCTTTGACGTTTTTCATGCGCATACATCAAAACTCAAGAATCTTAATATTTAGCATATAGTTCTCCTGTAAGGCAAGCCAGATTAGATAAAAAAATAAATAAAAGTATTAAAATATATAGTATATGGAAGATGATATCTATTAAATATCGTGTAAAGTAACTATTTCATGTAAAATCATAAGTTACATATAAACAAGTAACACTCATCAATAATAAGCTCTCTAACGATTAGAAGGAAACGCATCAAGCATCCACTGTGGACGTCAGTGCATTAGCCAACAAAATGAAAACATGTAAGTCATTTTTTATGGTCTTATCTCTGGCGCAGTGGTAGCTCTAAATTTGGTTGCGCGAATGTTATGCCTGGACATATCCTCCTTCTGGCGCCAAATGGGATGTATTCAGAATCTGCCCCTCTGTAGTCAATTGAACTATCAATGAATCTCTCTGGATAAAATGTCTCAGCTTCATTTCAATAACTGGGATCTCTTCCAATTGCCCAAGCGTTTGACTATAACTCTAGTCTTTCCAGGTATCTCATCATATCCATTAATCTCACAACTTTCTCTGCTTTCTCTTGGAAGTAAAAGAGGCGTACAAGGTTGAATTCTCAGGGTTTCTTTGACTACTGATTTCAAGTGCTTTTAACTCATGATTGCCACTTTCATCAACATTTCCTTTTCCCTCAAAAGACTCTTCTTACCTCAGCTTGTGCCTTTTTCACTACCTTTGGGCTTTTGAGCATTTCTGTCATTGCCAACTATGCGGCCGTTGATGATTTTTCACTACCACTACTACAGATATCCCGAAACCCAATTGATATTTTGATAATCATTAGCATTCACCATTTGATGCGTTCGAAACTAGCAAGTATACTAGTCGCACAAGTAATAAAGTGATAAGTAAGATATCGTTCCCACGAGGATTGATTCTAATTAAATTTGTTATTCGAAAGCGAAAACAGAATAAAATGGGGGGTTTTGTTGATTGATTAACTAGATGAAATATTAATGCAAATGCCACCAATAACACAAGACAAAGTTAAATCCCCCCATTTTGAGAATACACAATGAAAGAATCTGGTTAAAGGATCATTTCTCGTTGCCACAAGATAGGATTTGCGAAAATTAATCATAGAATTGTCATCCAATTACACATTGAAATTATCAACCGTAGATAACAACAAGCTCTGTTATCCCAATCTTTCCTTACTTTGTTGTTAAATAAAACAGGCTCTTTATTTAATCTCTATCCATAAAACAAACTAGAACAAGCTCTCTAAATTTAATTCAATGGATGCATTACGATAAGAAAGATAGGTTGATCTAAGCAACAAACACACAAGCTCGGATTATTTAACTTAGGTTATATTCTCCAATTGTAATCTCTGATCACAATTTTGCTACTAATGATTAGAAATTCAAGACAAGTTACGGATCAAGATTTCTAGTCTAGCAATAAATCACAACCAGATTATATTCAGTTGGCCACTCAAATACAATCCCACGCAAGCAGATCAATTAAGCATTAGACTAATATGAAATACAAGACAAACATTCAATTAGGAAGAATTGGATAAAACTTTGGCACGACAATCACAATTACAAAAATCAGATCAGGGGGACTTTGAATCACCCTAATACCATATCAGATTCAGTTACACATGTTTAAGACACACATTGGTAAATAAAAATACACATGGAGACATTCCAGAAAATGGAAAGGGAAGGGGAAAAACTTAGCAAATTTGGAGGTAATTCTCTATTTGAGATGGTAGTTGTCTCACCTCATTGTTCAAAGCTTGCCCTTGTTCAAGAAACTCACAGAGATGAAAGGAATTACCAGAGCTGCAGCCTCCACCACGTTCTCCCCTCCTCCAGTTATGAAAATAAAACCCTAAAATGTGTTTAAATACTCTGCCTGTCTCTTATACACATCTAGATGTGTATAAGAGACAGGTATTATACATGCTACAGTGAGTTGTGGAATTATATTTCTATACATCTCACACTGTTTGATTACAACTTTTGGTACACTGAATGGATTTATAAACCGTAAATTTCTCCAGAAAATAGACTTCGAGAGCTTTCCAACGGTATATAATATGTCATCGGGTTAATTGTATATCAATACAATTAAATCCGAGAATATGGTTGACTAGCCGAGGTGAAAATGAAGGGTTTTACTCCATTTTTGTGCAAGTTGCTCCAAAACTCCTACAAACATCAAAACACACAAAACATAAAAATACCACAGAATATAGCAAAGAAACATGGACGAATTGATATAAAAGTAATACATAAATAGACACCTATCAAATTCCCCCACACTTAGACTTTGCTAGTCCTCGAGCAAATAAAATGATACGAAACAAAACTAAACCGAAACAAAATCAAAGAAAAATTAAAACACACAAATGCTTCAACTTGCAATAGGCCTCAAAGATTGTACTTAATTATAACCCAAGGAATACTTCAAAATAATGCACTTGATCAAGAATTTTATCTCAAAAATTAGTTTCGCTACACTTCAATTCCTCAAGTGTGTGTGTGTAGAGCCATTCCCACCTAATCACTTGTAACCCGGATGAGTTTATGCATAAAAATGAATCATATTTAATATTGAAGATGTGTGTATAAATAAACTCCATAGGCCTGCTTTTCAAGTCACTCTCCACTAATGTAGACATGCACAACACCAAAGATCAAGTAGGACTTTATTAAGCTTGTAACGTTTGGCTTGGGTGAAGGTATGATAAAGGATAATAATTTGGCTCAAATCACCCACAAACACATAAATCATTCAAGACTATGTAGAGCTCAACCTTATAACACAACTTCATTTCAATTCACTAGGTTACTCCCCCAAACTTATTTAGAACACTCAATTTTTTTTTTTTGCAGAAAACAAAAGAAAACTATACCCTCACACTTTGTTGTTTGATTCTTTTTTAAGAACACTTAACGGTATAGATCTCTTATTCTTCTTCTTTTGTTCCTTTTTTTTTCTTTTTTTTATTACACTTTCCCTCCCCCACACTTAAACAACACATTGTCCTCAATGTGTAAGTATGTGGACGATAAGTACAGATTGGTTTTTTTTCTTTTTTTTTTTTTTTAAACACAATAGAACTCACTTGTATTGCTCATGACACATCCCAACCTCCTCTAACGTCCCAAAACCAGAACATAGCTCAAAATTTAATTGTGAACGATCTACATGCTCATAGGTAAGGGATAAACTGTTTGGAATA
The DNA here is from genome assembly GCA_013180625.2 of Boswellia sacra. Lineage (NCBI taxonomy): Eukaryota > Viridiplantae > Streptophyta > Magnoliopsida > Sapindales > Burseraceae > Boswellia > Boswellia sacra. Next base: position 422,538 of record SNVD02012608.1, on the reverse strand, counting down.
AATTCATTTGAGGTTAGGAAATCTTTTAGTGAGTTAACAAAGAAAAAAGGCTTACAAAGGCTCAAAGGGGTAACTAGGGATCAATTTCAGTCAAGTTTGGCTATTAAGGCTCAAACGGTCCAAAGATGGCCTAAATCATTTCCCCAATGTTGCACAGTCTAGGATTTCGCCTCGCGTGACCATCAAACAAGTTCTAGAATTCATTGAAATCTGAAGAAACATTTAAATTACATAAACTTTCTCTAAGTGAACAAATAACTCAGTGATAATAGCTCAGTGCTCAATGGTGCACAAGGAATCAAAAGCAAAGCGAAAACCAATAAACATTTTAAGCACACAGATCCATGCATCATTTATCATTTTTCAAGAGTTATTCTTAATTCAATCATTATCTTATCATCGACCCACAAAATGCAAGAAAAGAGGTACGTGGAGTTGTTACACCTGAGTCAAGATTGTATATTTCAACAATCCTTAGGACCAGTAGCCCGCAGACTTAAGGTTTCCAGCCTATATACCTTTATTATGAAGAACAAAACAAGAAACAAGACATTCAAACAACATAAAATAAACAAACTACAGATTTATTTAGAGAGAATGCGTTTCAAGGGTTAAAGAAACCTCATATTCTGCCATTCTCAGGTTTTTCCACAATGTTTTTTTTTTTTTGAATCGAAACTGATAAAGACAAAAGCACATAACAACTCTAAATTACACAAAACTAAACTTATTCATAAAATAACAAAGTCCAACAAGTCAGCAAACAAAAACAAGTAAGTTAGAATGGGTTTAAAAAGTTTAGAAGTTAGCCTCCTTATTCAGCCATTATGGATTGAAGAGATGCAGAATGCGTTTCAAGAGAACTTGAACTTTTTAAGCCACCACTCTAAAAACCAAGATTAGAAAATATTACCTGGGATGAAAGAAACAACCTGAAAAAAAAAACTCAAAAGAAATGACATGAAAAATCTCAAAAAAACACACTAAAAAGAAAGCAAACAAAAACGAAGCAAAGCAATAGATAGAGATTACAGATGGAGCGTTAAATCCAGTCTACGCCTTTTATTGCCTTCTCCAAACCAATCTATCCGAGCCGTTGTTGGATCAGGCGAATAGACGAATTCTTGGAGTTTATCAATTAACTCCCATGCAGTTGAAGCTGTAACCAAGGATTTGCCTCGCCGACGGTGAGATGAAATTTTTTTCTACAGCTTGATCAAAAAGACAACAAACCATCAAAAAAATTATTGACATTTAACAAACCAATGGGTTTCCGATGGATGTTTAGCTGTGCCCAAGAGGTGATTTGAGATATCTCCTCTAATGTACCATAACCACCCGGCAAAGCTATAAATGCATCGGACTTAACAACCATATGTGCAATACGCTCATGCATACTAGAGACCTGTAACTCTTCCCCGATTGTGTTGCCTACGATATCTCGTACAGCTAAAGGTTTGGGGATAATGCCAAGAACTTTGCTCCCGCCTAAGGATGCAGCTGTCGACACACACCCCATTAACCCAAGACTACCCCCTCCATAAATCAAATGAATACCCCTCGCAGCTACTGTCCTACCAAGATCAAGAGCTGCTGTGGTAAACTCTCCATCTTTACCAAATTGCGATCCGCAAAATACGCATATATTGCGGAATCGCCGAATTGGTGTTTTCTCCATTTCTACAAGTGCTCTAATCTTGTGTAAGAAACGTTAGATATTATGCTTTTCAATTGCAAGACAGGTTATGGAATGACATATGAAAATATGCAGAATGTATATATACACCCATAAAACTCTCAAATTTTGACACATGTGGACATACTTTCGGTGGGGGTTGCTCGATGCAGATTTATCGCCCCAAGATTTGAAAAAATGAGATATGCTTTCGGCGAGGTTTGCCAAAACCTACACACTTGTCTCCCATGTGAAGCATTAAAAATGGAGATACACTTTCGGTGGAGGTTGACAAAACCTCCACACTTGTCTCCCACGTGTACTTATGCCATAGGGTAGTCATATGGTTTGTCAAAAAGAAAACTTGAAATTAAAACAAACAAAATCAACAAACAACAACAACACAAAAACAACATTGATAATCAGATCAAACGAAACAAGAAAAAAAATTCTACAACAACAACACACATTCAAATATACAAGTAGTTGTGATTGTGGCTCACATCTTCCTCTGGTTTTACGTCCAGTAACGGCTGAAACGCCTTCTATAAGTCGGGGATTTGCTTCCCATCCAGTTTTCTTATAAACTGGCAAACAGGGTCGTTTTTAGTCAGATTCCCTAGACTATAACAATGCAATTCATCACGAAATTGTGTCCATAAATTAAGCAATTCACGCTGAACAAGTCCACAAGAATGTGACTCAAGAGTTAATAAAACATTATCCAGCGACTCATTACTCAAACCATTCTTAATAAACGAAAGTTTATCTTCTCTATTCCTGGACACAAAACCTAATGAACGACAAGTCTGGTTACAATTCCATCTAGCACATTTATAACATACTTGTAACCTTTTCGCTCTTCGCCTCTTGGCGTAGTAGCTCTTTCCTAGACCAGGCATGTATTTTGCGAGATTAATGTCGGCTCACCGGACAATCTCACCTTGGCTTCGATAAGCCATCGGATATCAGCAGGCACATTTAGGAGCATCAACGCCCAAAGTCTAGTCATCCGTACTTTATAAATTTTAAACACAGCATTTTGAGGAAGTGAAGGGAAATATTTAGAAGGTTCGACAGAAAGATATCGGCATCCATTGAAGAGGAGAAAAGGAAAGATATTACCAGTAATTCGTTTGAGTCTATTCTTCTCCAAGATATGCACGCTTCAAACCTTCAAGCAATGGCTTCAGCTCCCGTTTGGATGTTTCCTCAAGTTGCTGCACAAATGAATTCGAAGTACGGAATAATCAAATTAAACAAAAGGAAGGAAAAGAAAAGAGCAGAAACAAAACTAAAGACATATAAAAGAGATAACAACACAATAGCAAACAAAAGTAAAAAAAAACAAGTAAAAAAATATAAAAACAAATAAGACAGATGGCAAAGAGAGATAAAACCTAGTCAATTTGATGGTCTACGAAAGGAATCTCCTCGAGACACAAAAATTGATCATTATTACCTTATTTTATTTTTCTTTTCCTTTTTTATTTATTTTTCAAAAACATTGGGTTGCCTCCCAATAAGCGCTTGGTTTAACGTCCTCAGCCCGACGTTGGTTCTATCATGGCAGGGTCCAATCTCCGCTGTGCCTCTCTAGTGGGCTTGGATCCTTTTTCTAACAAGAATTGGTGCATGCATATGGCTGGGCCTTGGATGTTAGCAATCGTCCACCCAATAGGTATTTTGTGATCTGTAAGTATTCGGACGAGTTTCTCTTCTTGTATTCGTGCAAGGCCCATTTCCATTGTAACTAGCAAAGTATCATTCTCACCAAAGAATCCATGATTCAAATGATCTGGCAGTGACTTAAGCTCCAAGGTATTGTTTTTCGTCACAGAAGGAAGAAGTTTCTCATTAGATAAAGTAAATTGAATGTACGAAACATCATACCTATTTGTGGTTATTGCTATGGTCTCATCTAAGCTTGCCACAGCTTTCTCCATTTCTTTGGACACTTGTATCAAAAATCCTGACTCATTGGAATTTTCTGTCCCTATATGCTCACTAATAGCTACATCCAATCCATTCTTGCGAGTTAACTCAAAATATCGTTGTGGCAAAGAATCAACAACGTCAACTGCAAAAACAGAATGTAAATCACTAGAGTACCTCATTGCCTCAAAAATATTGAAACATATCACCTTGCCATCAAACTCTATGATAAGAGTGCCATCATGAACATCAATCTTAGTTCTAACAGTTTTCGAGAATGGTCTCCCTAAAAGAATCGGTGTTGGATTATGAGATGTCTCATCCTCTATTTTAAGGACATAGAAGTCTGCTGGAAAAACCAATTGATTCACCTGCACAAGCACATCTTCCACAACTCTTTTGGATATGCATTAAAATGATCAGCAAGTTGAATGGTAATACCAGTTTTCGCAAAAGGTCCAAGATTTAAAGAAGCATAAATAGAATATGGCATGACATTAATAGATGCTTCTAAATCTAACATAGCTCTGTCAAACTTGGTTTTACCAATTGTGCATGGAATGGTGATCGTACCTCGATTGTTGCATTTCGGAGGAATTTTTCTTTGTATTACAGCTGAAACATTTTCCCCCACACTTACTTTCTCATTCCCTTTTAACTTTCTCTTGCTGGTGCATAACTCCTTGAGACATTTTGTATAACAAGGTACTTGCTCGGTAGCATCTAGAAGTGGTATATTTACCTCGATTTTGTGAGAAGTTTCCAGGATTTCTTGTTCTTGTTCCTCCTTCGATTTTGCAAATCTACTAGGAAAAAGTGGAGAAGAAACATATGAAGGAATGGGAGTTATAGGATTTACCTGAGAAGTCAGTGTTTTGTTCATGGTGGAAGTGGTGTCATGTTCTTCATCAGTTTGTGATTTCTTTGGCATGACATCTAATTGCTCTCCATTTTGCAAAGTTATCGCATAAGAATTCTCTCTTGGATTGATCACCGTTTGACAAGATAATTCTTCTGAGCCTTGGCCCTCGAATTTGCTCATGCTAGTGGGCAATTGTCCCATTTGATTTGCCAGGTTTTGGATACTTGCCCCAGTTTCCTACTGGAATTGCATTGTGTTAGTGGCAAGTGCATTAACAATATCCTGGAGTGACATACCTGAGTTTTCTGACGCTGGTTGTGGTGCTGGTTATGGCATTGGTGGTGGTTGCATTTAAAATGGTTGCTGCACTCTAAGTTGATTAAAACCTTGTGGCCGATTTGGTATGGCATTTGGGGCGATTGGTTGATGATTCCAGTAACTGAAATTAGGGTGATCTTCCCATCCAGCATTGTAAGTGTTAGAGAAAGGATCATACCATTGTCTTGTTTGTCCTGGAAATCCATCCATGGCATTGGCTTGTTCCATATCTCCTTGCAAAGTTGGATACATGTCGATTGGATGCTCCATGGTAGAATATATCCCACATGCATAAGATTTCTGCATATGTCTTACAGCCATGTTTTCCACAAGAGAGGTTAGCTCAGAAAGTTGTTGTTCAATGTTCGGAGTGCTTACCTCATTTACTCTCCATGGTAGTTGTGGCTCAAATCCGCCACTGAATTGATGGAAGTTACTGCCATGTCGTCTAAACACAAACAATCAAAAAAGAAAAACAAACAAAAATATGAATCAACAATGAAAACAAAATAACAAATCGATTAGAAAAACAATCCCCGGCACCGGCGCCAAAAACTTGATGCGTTCGAAACTAGCAAGTATACTAGTCGCACAAGTAATAAAGTGATAAGTAAGATATCGTTTCCACGAGGATTGATTCTAATTGAATTTGTTATTCGAAAGCAACAATAAACTAAATGAGGGGGGTTTTGTTGATTGATTAATTAGATGAAATATTAATGCAAGTAAAGAATAACAAAACAGAAAGTTAATTGGAGTGAAAATTCAATGAGAGAAACCTGGTTAAGGGATCCTTCTCTACCACAAGATATGGATTTGCGAATTAATTGTAGAATTGTCATCCAATTACACCATTGAAATTACCAACCGTAGATAACAACAAGCTCTGTTATCCCAATCTTTCCTTACTTTGTTGTTAAACAAAACAGGCTCTTTATTTAATCTCTATCCATTAAACAACCTAGAACAAGCTCTCTAAATTTAATTCAATGGATGCATTATGAAAAGAAAGATAGGTTGATCTAAGCAATAAACACACAAGCTCGGATTATTTAACTTAGGTTGTATTCTCCAATTGCAATCTCTGATCACAATTTTGCTACTAATGATTAGAAATTCAAGACAATTACGGATCAAGATTTCTAGTCTAGCAATAGACAATATCCAGATTATATTCAGTTGGCCATCCAAATACAATCCAGCAAGCAATCATAAACATTAAACATGGGAAAATACAAGCAACTTCAATTAGAGAATTGGATAACAATTCCTTACACAATCAACTTACAAAAACCATATCAGGGGCTTTGAAATCACCCTCAACCAATTCAGATACAGTTACACATGTTTAAGAACGTGGTAAATACAATACAACATGGAGACATTCCAGAAAATGAAAGGGAAGGGAAAAACTTAGCAAATTTGATGTAATTCTCTTTGGATTTGTAGTTCTTCCTCTTTCCAAGCTTCCTTTCTCCTTCAAGAACTCCAAGAGATGAGAGAAATCCAAAGATGCAGCCTCCACCACGTTCTCCCCTCTTCAAGTTATGAAAATAAAACCCTAAAATGTGTTTAAATACTCTGCTACAGTAACGTGCTACAGTGTCCCGTATTATACATGCTACAGTGATGTGTGGAATTACATTTCTACACTTCTCACACTGTTTTGATTACAACTTTCGGTACACTGAATGGATTCATAAACCGTAAATTTCTCCAAAAAGTAGACTTCGAGAGCTTTTCAACGGTATATGATATGTCATCGGGTTCATTGTATATCAATACAATTAAATCCGAGAAGATGGTTGACTAGCAGAGGTGAAAATGAAGGGTTTTACTCCATTTTTGTGCAAGTTGCTCCAAAACTCCTACAAACATCAAAACCACACAAAAACATAATAATACCAAGGAATATAGCAAAGAAACATGGACGAATTGATATGAAAATGATATATAAATAGACACTTATCAACTCGTGTAGGCTAATTGGTATAACTCTATAAGGAAGGCCTTCATTGTGCCTATTCTTCAATTGTTTTCAGCCCATGTTGTCAGTGGAGTTGTCATGTTAATTACCTCCTCCCTATGTATACAAAACCATTTTGTAACACCTCTGATATAATATGATCCACTAGCTTCATAATGGGAAACTCTCATGCTTCCTTAAGAACACCATTCAAGCACTCTGCAATATTGGTTGTCAAAATACTATACCTTCTGCCATCAAAATGCGAACGAGCCCACTTTGCATACCCAGCTTCGTGTAGATAGTGTGCAATACGGTGGTCAATACCATTAATTTGTCGTATTAGGTCCTCAAACTCACATTGACGACAAACTTTGCTGGCTGTAAGGAAAATATCACTTGTAACCACATCTTTCAATTTGGCCCTAAGATTTTGTGAAATATGATACGCACAAGCACCATGTTGAGCATCAGGAAACACTTTACCCACCCTCTTGCCTATGCTTTTCAGACAATAAGAGATTATCACAATATCTTCAACAGTACCACCAGCATCCTTCAATTTCGTTAAAAACCATTCCCACGATGTATCATTTTCGGAGTCAACAATGCCAAATGCCAAAGGATAAATTTCATTGTTACCATCCATGCATGCGGCCACAAGTAGGTTGCCTCTATATTTGCCCTTCAAAAAAGTCCTATCTACAGCAACAACGGGCCTTATACAAGTTCTAAAGCCACGTATGGAAGCACCCAAGGCAAAAAAGAAATATAAGAAATGGCCATGTGGATCATTATGTATATGAGTGATAGTACTGTGATTATGCTTCTCTAAAATATGACAGTATATTGACAATAACCTGAATGAATCTTCTGGTGAACCCTGAACCAACTCTAACGCATGCTCCCGTGCTTGCCGTGCCTTTCCGTAAGAAATATGAATTCCAAACTTTTTTGCTACATCATGTCTAATTAGGCCTATAAGTTACTCCAATATCATTGTACTTCTCATGGATATCCATAGCAATTAACTTTGATGTAGCTTGACGATGATCTCGCTCAAGATTGTTAAGAGCACATGTATGTATGTCACAAAACTTTGTCACCTTAAAAAGATCACAATTCTTAATTTTCATGGCACGAAGTCACCACTTGCAAAATTCATCTATACATGCTATCTTGTAAAGGGTTTTGCTGGACTTTTTTACCCTAAACTGAAAGTTCCTTCTTACTGCTAAAATGCTAATCTTGTTCTACAAATCCCTCTTATTCTTGAACACAGTGCTTACGTATACATCGGTATTACTATCAAAAAGTCTAGATGATGACCCAACATTAGAAGTTGCAAATGAATTTGAATTACTCCCTAGATCATGATTAGTTGAAAGCTCATTACCTCTAGGAAAATAACCTTCACGATTTGATTGAGAAATGTCACATGAAGGCAATTCTTGTGATTGGACATGATCAAAATTTTGTAAATCATCCATGTGACTAGCATCGAGATCATTATTAACCAATGGTTCTTTCAGCACATCATCTTCATTAATAGTGGATGGAATTGCATGACAACGTTCTTCTGGGTATGTTGAGGAAACACTGGTAAGAAGTTGGTTACTACCCTCCATCGAACCCATACCATTTTCAATATCAATTTCATGTGAACGGGGTTCAACAATTACGCATAAGGGGATCCTATTTGAAGGGTCCACATTGAGGTTTTCTTCTAAGAAATATTTTAAATCATCATCACTTTTTATTATTGATAGAGGAAGTGGAATATATGCCATTAACATATATTGCAATGAAAAGGTGTTTTCCGCTAATGATTTATTGGTGACTTCAAAAACTTTACAAACTAACTCTTCATAGGTTGTTGACATAGGCAAAGTCACACCTTTGCTTTTATGACCATTGAAAAAATATTCTCTGCTAGTCGACACCCATTCACCATCATACATAATAGGAAAACGAACATTATCCATTTACTGAAGCCTGCAATACCAATAGAAAATAATACAGTTAATTCAAATGCAAAAGGTGTAAGATTATTTGTATTGGTAAAAATTGAAACAATGGTTTCATTAGGAAATTAAACATGTTATCACGTAAGAAAATTGCGGTAAATATGCATTATATCTCAAATTACGCATTTTCTCTAAACTTAAAAAGTTGCATAACTACTTTACGAAAAGCGTCGTGTAGCACGACCGTTTGGAGACAAGTATTATGTAGCACGACTGATTGAAGAAAACAGTCGTGTAGCACGACTATTTCGACAAAATCATTATATACCACGACTTATTGGAGAAAAGAGTCGTGCAGCACGACCCTTTGAAGAAAAGAGTCGTGCAAAACATTTTTACACCAAAAAACCACAGTTTCAAGACTTATTTTCCTTCAACATGGTCCACTTTAATAGATATCAAACATAAACAATGGAAAAAACAAATCTAAAGAATAAATCTAAACCTAACTTTACATGATAATTATTATCAACACCACGAAAATGGCTTTAAGTATTACCTTTACTTTTTCAATGTTGACTCAAGACTCAACTTCTTTGATTTCAACCTTCACTCACTGGCTTGACATTCTTTTTAGGAGAAATTGTTGAGTTTGCTGTTTTGGGGTGTGAGTGTTGGAGAGTTAGAGAGTGAGTGTGTGTATTGCAACTCATCTTTTCATATTAACTAACAAGGGTAATTTGAACTTTTCATGTGTAAAAAAGGTTATATTTATTCAAATACAATAAAGGGGTCATGTTTGAAAAAAGGGGTTATTTAAAAAAATAACCCTTTGGCCAGCACGAAAGCTCATGACTCAGACTTCTTGTACGGACTATGGTTTTGATAATTTTGTTATTCTGTAAACTTTCAAGGTCATAATTGTACTTTCCATTTGTGAAAGGGTTAGAATTATTTAAAAACAAAATTGGGGTTAGATAAAGATAATAGAGAGTGCATAAGGTTATTTGGTGAAAACTGGCCTTTTCTCCCGTACAATTTAATATGAAATCTATGGCCCTAAGTAAGTTCACAGAGAAACCCAAAAACACAAAAACAGTGAGGAAGAAAGAAAGAAGAACCTATGACCACAAATTTGGTGAGTTAGGTGGAATTAGATGTTTAATATTTGAATTATTTTTTTGGTGGAAACTAACCGAGTTTGTAGAGATTTTAATTAATTTTGTTCAAAAACATGAATCTTGTATTAAAATTTGTTAAGATTGAAGGATAATGCTATGTTGTACTTCAAGCTTTCAAATACATGCATGAAGCACAAGATAATGCCACTGGGCTTTGGAAGAATAGGAAAAGACGAATAGACCTTGAGCATTTCTCCTTCATAGAAAATCTGTAAAAGTTTAATAAACATCCACGAGAATGTCATTTGGAAGTTGACTTATCATAGCATGAGCATTATTGTGAAAGATCATGCAGCAAAGTAGAAGCAAAGACAATCTCAAAAGATAGTCTACTCGAAGGAATCATATAATCTTTATGGTTACTCGTATGTTGTAAATGTAATTATATTTGTTACAATTGTACAATATTTTTGTTCACTAACATTTATTCAGCATTATTTAACAAATTGTTTCTACTTGTTAGTGTGGTTAAATGACGAAATTCCTCTTGTGGCTGATATGTACAGAGCGATGGGCAAGGAGTTCAAGAAGCACTTACTACACTTACTTAGGAGACAAATATAAGGACCTCTACACAAATTAAGGTGTGAAGGGATGTTTTTCAAGACACAAGGAAGGTAAAGGAACACACACACTTTTAACATTATAAATTTTAATTGTTTAGTTATATATTAGTGGAAATAGTTTACAGTGCTTCATACAGTGTCAAGCAAAGTGTACCTATAGTAATTATAAGAGGGTCATCTGAGGAAGAACGGGCGAAACATTGGTACAAAAGGACCCTGAGGCTTTGGGTTCGGGAGAGGCGGGGTGCCCAAATGTTTACTAGGCTCTTCAAAATACCTTGTCTACAGAAGATACACCAACTATCACAATAAGAAGCAAGGAGAAGGTGCCTTCGCATGGAGAATACACCTAAAACAAATGCTTACTGATAGGTGCAACATGAAGGGGGTCGAACATGGTATTTCGCTCTATTAACAAGTCTTTAGCCCATTTAGTTACGGATGATGTGCTTGTTAGCCCTACGACTACATGATAATTTTGATGATAACAATACACATTGATTCATTGTGATTTACTAACATGTTTATTTATGTGCAAGAGTAATATCATTGAAATAATTGTAAAATCAAGAAAAGCTCAAGTGTTGAAGCCAAGGAGAAGACTACATGTTAAAGGCACCAAAGTTTAAGAACAAGGTTTGACTCAAGGAATGTGACACATGAGCAATGTTCAATCAATTGGTCATATATATCTCTATATATGTCCAAATGATGTGATTCTTAAGCCTTTGGAAAGCTTACTCAATTTATAACATTTCATATGTTTTAAAGAAATTCAAATTTCACGTGCAAGGTTGTCCAAATCATCATGCAAGTTGAAAGACAAATGGAAGCAGCTAACATGAGCACCAAATACTCTTTTGGACATATCTTGAGCTAGAAAAATCAAAATGACTTGATTCTTGTGGCATTGGAAAGAGGACTTAATTGAACATTTCATATGTTTTGAAGAAATTCAAATTTCAAACAGAAGGCTGACATAATTGACATGCAATTCGGTGGACTGACATAGAAAAGAAAAATCAACTCATTTAAGCACCGAATGATATTTTGTCCATATCTTGAGTTAAAGATATCCAAATGACTTGATTCTTATGGAATTGGAAAGATGATTCAATGGAGCAGATTTCATATTCTTTGAAGAAATTCAAATTTCAAACAAAAGGCCAGCATAATACACATGCAAATCGGTGGACTGACACATGGAAGAAAAATCAAGTCACATGAGTACCGAATGGTGTTTTGGCCATATCTTGAGCTACAGATATCCAAATGACTTTGTTCTTGATGCATTGGAAAGCCTGCTCAAATGTGCAGATATTTTATGTTTTGTATATTTTCAAATTTCAAACAGAACATTGACAAAAATGCTAGACAAGATTACAGTTTTTATGGTGGGCAGAAAATTTGGAGTTAGTGTCTTCACTTGATTAAGTTCATCCCATTTGCCTATAAAAGGAGCCCTTCTCCCATGCATTCTAGAAGAAGAAGAGAAGCATCTATCAAGCAAAAAACAAGAGAAATATCAAGTCTAGAGAGCTTTTATATTCTTTATCTACTCTTTGAAGAGAGTTATACTTTTGTTGTAAAAATTTTCTTTGTTCTTGTATTGTGGTAAGAGTGAGATCTACTTGTAAAGGATAAAAGTTATCCTTGAGAGAACTCTTTCCTTGGTGAGATTGTTCATCAAGAAGAACTCTTTGTACTGTGTTATCAAGGGTTGAAGGAAGTTGCCTTGGTGAGGTTGTTCATCAAGAAGAACTCTTGGTGTGGTGTTATCAAGAGTTGAAGGAAGTTGCCTTGATGAGGTTGTTCATCAAGAAGAACTCTTGGTGTGGTGTTATCAAGGGTTGAGGAAAAAGTCTTGGTGAGGTTGTTCATCAAGCAAGTTGTAAAGATTTTTACAACTTAGTGGAAAGCCTAGCTTGTGGAGCTAGGAGCCCGTGGACGTAGGCAAGGATTGCCGAACCATGTAAATTAAGTTTGCACTCTCTCTATCCCTATCCTCTTTACATTAACTTGCACTTGTGATTGTTCTTTATTGCTATTCTCTTGATTGCATTCTATTTTTATCTTCTTCACCTTTATTCTCAAAGAAAGAGTTATATAATTTTGATCTTCAAAGAAAAGTTTTACAAATCCGTTTTGATAAATAAAAACCTAATTCACCCCCCCTCTTGGGTTGCCATACCTGGGTCAATAGTGCTCTGTCCTCCTTATGTTCATCTTATGTGGAACCACTCTTGCAACACCTATCAAAATAGTATTTGTTAAGCAATATCGTTGGTTATATACATAAAAGTAAGATATAAGTTATTAAAAAAGATGAAACACCTGACGGTACTGTTCACAAATCAATGTGATAGGTAGTGATTTTGCGTGTTTCATCCTTGCACTCATGGACTCAGCAATGTTTATGATCATGATGCTATACCTATGATTGGAAAAGTGACATCAAGCCTATTTTGCTACACATAATTGCCTAAGATAGGTGGTAGTTGTTGCATTGATGCCTTCAAGATAGGAAAAGTAGTGGTTGAACTATGATTCATGATAAGCTTTAACAACATCTAAAAAGTAGTATGTAGGTATTTATCTTTGTACTATGTCTTCATATTACAACATAGATGATGCACACAAAGGCTAAAGTAAGGAAATATGTTTAACACTGCCTTCTCAATACTTTGATGACAATTAGATACGATCTTGAGATTAGGGATGTGTCCAACTACACCATAGAGCCTTGACGAACCAACTCCATGACTTATCATTTTTGTAATGGTCAACCATGATGCCTAGTGAAAATATTTGATTGTTGCCATCAAGAGATTGTATAAGGAACATGGTACCTCATATGTGGTAATAGGGCGGGGCGAGCCAAGTCCGAGAGAACATGGTTGATTTAATTTCAATCTTATAATAATGATATGATTGACATATGCCAATTAATTGACATTTCATACTATGAAGCATTAATAATTCAATTAATTAATTTAAATTACGATAAATTATGTATTTAAGATTATAAGATTGTTCTTACCATATTTTCATTTATATTTTTATAGTATAATATATTGATTATACTAGAGGTGTGCATTTTGGAAACAATCTTATTAATATTGCAATAATTTAATTAGTATTTAATAATCTATATTAAAATGGTATTATACAAATTTAATTACTACAGAATACAAATATTTTATTTTTCATTATAACATTACTATTTGATGTTAATATACTAAAAGCTTCATAATTATTAATTAAAATGTGACTTGTGTTAAAATTTTTGTATTGTTTGTAAAAACTATAAAGAATTCATAAACATAAAAAGTTTAACAAATATAACCTTAAAAATTGAAACAATCCCAAAACTTTAAAAATTTGAAGAAACACCCCCATACCTACAAGGTGTGGCGAGGCATGTAGGAACCCGAGGCTAAATCTGAACACTTCAAGAGTACGGTAGAGCCTCCGAGATCAAGATCTTGTGAGCACAGACTTCAAAATTTTGATTTGCTTTCTCACCACTTCAGTTCCTAAGTATCTCTGAAAGCTGTTTGAATGAGACGTGTGGGCATCTCAAAATACCTGGACCATATCGGACGAATAGTAACAAATGAACAGTGGTCGGTAAATAGTCTCTTATAAGTAATAATCGATGAACAATACTCCATGAACGCTAACCGATGAACATTATCATGTGAACAATACTTTATGAACAGTAACTATGTGAACAATACCGATGTATAATGATGGCTTATTCCTTGTTCACTAGAAAACTATCACAACACTAACCTAATTATTAATAGGAAACCTAATCCTATAAGGCTTAATCTAACTAATTTTCTAGGCTCTTCAAACTTAATCTAATTAAGTCTTTAATTGGGCTTTTAATATTTAATGAGGTCCAACCCAAATTTTCGTGTACGCTTTTAATTAACCACATTGATTAGAAGCCACTACTCTAATTAATTAAATTGGCCCAAATACTTTATTATTTAATTAATCAAATTAATTAAATAATGAGCTTATTTACTAGTCAAATATATTTAATTTAATAGCTAGGCTTTATTCTCTAATAAACTCAATTAAATTAAATAATTAATTTCTCAAGTCCAATCCTTGTTCAGGCAATTTATATCAGCTATCCAAGGGACCTTGATGGACATATTTAATTACAAGCTTCAATAAATTTGATCTAGTACCCTATTATCTCATAACTGTAATGGGCCCTACATATTAACTTTGGTCCATTCCACTTTAGGTCCAAAATTATACTCTTGAATTAAATACTCTCTACAGAAAGTTTAATAATTTAATATGATTAAATTATTTCTTTAAGTCATATCCATTGAGCATCAGGTTACATAACTTACAGAGTTCCGAAATTTAGAAACTATGCCTAAGGGTATTTGAGTAATTTTATTTGAATTTGATGGGCTTTAGGCCATGAAGTAGTTGTAAAACCATGTTTGAGAATTGGGTTGGAAAATGAGTGGACTTAGGCCCATGAATTAAGGCCTTGTATATATAAGGGAGACATGAGGGTTCCAGAAGGTTTTTTTTTTTTTCTTTCCATTGGACGATAGATAGGAGAGTCTTACAGTTACAGAGAAAAAGAGAAGAAGGAGAAGAAGAAAAAGAGAAGGAAGAAAAAGAGAGGAAAATAAGGAAAAAATCAAAGAGGTGTATAGGCTTGGAAACTAAGTAGGAATTTTCTAACACTATACTTAAATCGTGTTATTTATTTCTGTTGTTTTAATTGATATTGGTTTGTAATGCATGTGATTTATTGCTAAATTGGTTGTTTGTTGATTGGATGATGAATTATTTGTGAAGTTATGTGCTTATGACGTGAAGTAGAGGTTGTTCTTGATGGGAGTTGTAGTTCATGTGACAGTTCTATGTATTTGAGCTATTGTGTTTGCTGGATTGGGATTTGTACAATTTTTCTTTTGTTTAGAAAACTATATATATGAAGCTTTAAACAGCCACTGATTTCATTGAATTTGGAGTTAAAATAAAAATTTGGTGAATTCTTGAAATTGGAGGTCGAAATTTGGGAATGAGATGGTTCAACCGACATATTCGAACAGGTTCACAACTCTGTGTATTGTGAAACTGATATTTAATCCGACACTACTCGACATCTACTTGTCGAGTGTCAAATGGCAAGTGTCGAATGTCTAGTTATGGATGTGTCGAGTGCCTAGTTGTGAATATGTCGAGTGTCTAGTGGTGAATGTGTCGAGTGCCTAGTTGTGAGTGTGTCGAGTGCCTAGTTACGGATGTGTCGAGTGTCTAGTTATGGATACATCGAGTGTCTAGTGGTGAATATGTTGAGTGTCTAGTGGTGAATGTGTCGAGTGCCTAGTTGTGAATGTGTCGAGTGTCTAGTTACGGTTATGTCAAGTGTCTAGTGGTGAATATGTCAAGTGCCTTATTGTGAATGTGTCGAGTGTTTAGTTGTGGATGTGTGTCGTATCTAGTTATAAGAATGTCGAGTGTCGAGTAATGAACATGTCGAGTGTCGAACAAAATTACAGAACCGACCCTGCCGTATGTAACCCTCTTGACAGGCCTGGATTTTGTATAGAAACTGAATTTCCTTGAGATTTATTTTGGAAATTACATTGAAAGGCTTGTAAGTGTATGCATTGGACCTTGGATGGGCCGTTTTGAATACGGATCCAAGGAGAATGCGGGTGTGAAATTATTAGTGTTGGACCTTGGATGGGCTGTTTTGGATACGGATCCAAGGGGAACACAAATATAAACTTGCAATATTAGACCTTGGATGGGCCGTTTGGATACGGGTATAAGGAAAACATTAGATGAAAAATTTTGATTGTTAAGTGAATCAGTGATACCTTGATGTATGAATGAGAATGATTGCTTGACTTATTATAATTGGTTACGTAATTATGTAATTGAGTAACTGTTTGAATACTTGTGATTTAGTATAATGTTAGAATCTTTCCTATTGGGCTTTATGCTCATCCCTTCCTTCCACAGGTACACAAAATGATACTCGTACTAGTGGTGTCCCAGAGCTTTCGTAGGGACTCTGGCGTTTTCATGCATGCAATGGTTTTGAGAAATGTTTTGACTAGCCTAAATCGTGATAGGAAATTTTATTATATGATTATCAACTTATGTACTAAGTTTAGTCATTAGCGTATGTAAAGTTTGTTTTGAACAAATAGTCAGATGTTGTAAGGGATTCGTGTGATATGTATAAATATATGTATAAAAAAAATATAATGAGATATTGATGATTTCTTTTTATTATTTTCTTAATCAATCACCCCTGAAGTCTCTAAATAAGAGATGATAGGGCGTGACATGACTATCCTTCATGGAATACTAATAATTGAAGTTAGGTATGATTTACCATGTTATCCCTTCAATTACATCTTAAGCCCTTGATATTAGTTTTATACCATTTTAATGAGTTGAGATTTATTAAAATAAATCTTAGTTTAATGAACAACCTTCATTAAACTCTCGACCAAGATTCTCTCAAATAAAACGTTCTAAAACCATTAAAGTAGTATTTTGCAATCCTTTCGGAGTCATGAATGCTATATCTATGGTTTATTGTCTACTAGCATACAAATCTTATAATCCCAACTAGCCAAGGTATTGACCTTACTCTTTTAGATCTCACTTTTGTTCTAGTGAAAGACCATAGCCTGCATACAAGAGGTACATTACCCACTCAGAATTAATGTAGAAATACCTTTAGTGCTCAGATGTAGAAATTCGCATACAGTTACGATACTTCTACCAAATGAATAATTTCTACGTGGTCCATGTTCAATGCGTTCATAATGCACAAGTGTCTCTGTCCTGAAGTCTCCACTTCAAATGGTTAGAGACTCACCATTTCCCTATTGAACACAAACAACACAACAACCTTGGCCAAACAAAATGCCCAGCTTTTGTTTATAGGTCGTGAACTAGTTTTGAGCTATAACAAAGTTCTATGTCTCAGAAATATCTCATATATATAGAAACTTTGTCAATGTACAAGCTCTGGAACCTTCAATTATTGACACAGTCACACTTGGGTAATTTATAAATAATAACTTTTATTCATTTATAATAATAATGTTTATATATTATAGAAAAGCATCTATACTATTGAGGCAGATCTTTAACAGGGCAACAGGTCTGGGGTGCTTGACTTGGACCTACCCCGGTCAAGACAATAAAATTTTACTTCAGACTTGACCCTAACTAGCTTTGGACCGAGTCTTGCCTTGCTCCACTCCTATAGGGCCCTGGACCCCGTGGGTCAAATTATCAACCCTATTTGCTAGTCAAAAACGTGTGATCAACAATGATAACTAATCTAATAGAAGTCACAAAACCTGAACTGGAAGGCCCATGAAGAAATATTTGAATCTGATTCTAGTGTTTTTACGATCTTGGATTTGTTCTCTCAAGCACATGACAATATTAAGGTAATAGAGCATGTGATTCTTCTGCATATCATATAGTTGGTCTGAAGTTGACTCTTTTGCCTTCCAAGCCTTGGAGTAACTAATGTTAATGTGAATGTCCTCCATAATTTCCAAGAGGCGATATATTCAGCAAAGTTGATGAATTACTCTTTAATGTTTTTTCCAATTACATCAGCACTACCTTGCCCATGGTTTGGATAAAGGCCCACCGCTTTACATATGTGTTCATTCTTGAAAGTTTTTACATGGAAGTATTTGGTGTTAGGGACCTATGTTTGTCTCAAATGCCATTTACAAGACTCCTCTCGACTATCAACCTTAAAGCATGTTTTACTTAATCTAGTAAACCTGAACGCAAAGTTATGACGCAATACCAAGTTTGCCATCTTTTATTGAAGTTATAATTTATTGAAAAAATCTATCCCACTATAGCCTCACTACTTTAAATTTCATGTGTGTCATGCTTTATATTGTGGCTGGTGGCATTAGAGGCATGAACCAAAAAAATATTATTTGCTCGTTCTATGATTGAATCTTTTCATAAATGGGCACCTTTAATATCTTATTCTTCTTCTTATTCTTCTTCTTCTTCTTCTTCAAATTGTCTAGTCAGACCCACAATAGACAACCTGCATGAGTTTGAATTGGGTTAGATAAATGCAATTGCTTATCATCATTTTCACATGTTAATAATTCCAAATCATCATTGTCGACCTCACCACAATCTTTCTTTTTGGTTTTAAAATCTTCAAATTCCTTAAGGTTATCAAGGTGGTGAACATCATCATTTATGACTTCAATACCAGCATCTCCAAGGTCATCATAGATATTGTAATTTTTTCAAATTAGTAGAGACAAGATGTTCTAGTTCTACAAAATGAGGGGATGCCTCCCTCTCTCTATTATCATACTTTGAAAGATCAACAGGTGCTTGTCTTAATTTTTGCTTTCCACATTGCTTAGTTGACGATTTGATACAACTATTGGTATATATGTGGATGGATGAAATAAATCATTTTCTATCAAAAACTTGAAGTCATCCTCAATCAGGATAGGAATAGGCAGAGCTGAGCAATAAATCTGATCTTTGATTGACAACCATCTAAACCTAATTTAGAACATATGAATGGCACAAAATTCTCATAGGAGGTTTCTCTTGACATCAACAATGGCATTCCCTCTCCACCTATGTACATATAAATACCATTACGATACATCTCTCAAGTACCACTATAAAACAAGCCCAAATTGGATACAAGCCATGTGCATTCAAACATATGCAGAAATTAGTGAACAGCCATGAAAAACCAAAAAAAGAGCTCTTGAGGAGCTAAAAACTAAAATTCTATGAAAAAGTTTGATGGTTCTATAGTGTCACCATCGAACTATAGAAACGTAGTTTGATGGTTCAACGATGTTGTTCAAAGGTACGATAGAAATTTGACTATTATTTGATAATTCGACAGTGGTTCGAGAACAGTTTGATGGTCAACTATCTAATCATCTAGCTATAGAACTCTTGTCTGTCGATTTTTTAGAAATCCATGCCCATATTCAACTTTCAATGTAGAAAATGCAATTGTCACACAACAAATCGCCAAAATTATCACTTTAATGACTATTTCGACATTTGTTCATCTATTTATATAAATATTTATTGAAATTAAATGTTAAAATCATGCTAAAACATATGAGGAAGCTTGTAGAGATCAATTAGAGAGGGAATTAGCTTCCAAACCAATTCAACTTCCTTTGAAAGCTTCCAAACAGATTTTCATTCGTTTTTATAGTGTTTAAACTATTGTATTTTTGTGTGTTTTTTTTTTTTTTTTTGTGGCTGACATTTAGTGAGTTTGATTAGCCATTGGGAGAGTTAATGAGAGAGTTATTGAGTTAGTTAGAGTGTTTAATAATTTTAATAATTTTAATAATTTTAAGTTGTTACCATTTTATCATTTCCATGTTTAAGTTAACATTTCAAAGTTTACAGCAATGGGGAAATCATGTATTTCCCAAAAGTCACAAACTAAATTGTCAATAGGCCAAACCTCAATGGGTTAATGTAATTACCACATTATTATTATTATTATTATCATTATTATTATTATTATTATTATTAGATAGAGAGGCATGCATCCTTTATGTTCAACGAGAGATAAATTTTTTTTTTCAATATTGTTTAGAATTGACTTATTTATTGTTCAAAAGTGTGAATTTAGTTTCAAACACAGTTTTAAAAGAGGATAATGTCACGGACTACCTCTACCTCTTTGCTTAATGTCACGTACATGGAACATTTGCACTTTGGTCTAAATTTCATCCTTATATTTTGAAAAACTTATCATAGATCACCCTTTTGTTACTTTTACCGTTAAATGAAATCATTTTTCTATCGAGTTCAACTGCAATTACTAAAATACCTTTAACCCAAGTTTTTCTTTAACATTAAACATAACATAAATTAATAAATATTTAAAAATATGAAAAAAAATTACATTTAACCAAAAAAAACCCAAATCAAGTCAACCCTAATTAAGAATCCCAAAACAATTAGACCCTCATTAAAATTTTAACAATATATTAACCTAATTAAAAACCCTAATTAAAAAATCTCAAAACCCAAAACAATTAAACCTTAATTAAAACCCTAATTAAAAATGCCAAAACAATTAAACACCTAATTAAAATTCCCAAAACAATTAAACTAGACATCAATATCTAACCACTTATTTAACTAAATCTAATGGCTAGTATTTTGCTGAGATGACATCTTAATTTACTTTTGGGATATTTCAACTTAAATATTTAACTTAAATTTTCTATCATTTATTCATGTTGATCCAACTGTGTTATGATTTGATGAGTTGGTTGAACTAAATGTGTCATTTTGATTTTTGATCATAACCACTAGATCCAATTAGATGAATGGTTGAAAATTTATGTGTAAATATATGTCTTATTTGACTTTGTGTTTGAGTAACCTATAAAAGAACCGGACCTGATCTAGATGGTGGCGCAGCTCATTCATTTTGGTATTACAAAGAGACTTGGTTAATGGTGGTTGATGATTTTATTGTGATTTTAATGATGAATCGCTGAAGGTTAAAGATGCAGTTCGATGGCTAGAGGAAGACTCGTCGAAAATGCATCAAACCAAACAAACCATCGTCGAAGGCAGTCAAACCATCATCGAATTATTGTTGAATGTAGTCGAACCATCGTCGAACATCAAATGACCCTAAAATAGTAGGAGGACATTTAGAGGCTATTTTGTGAAAATTTGTCGCGCTGAAGGTATTTTAAGGCCCCAAAGTGAGGGTTATATTGGAAATTTCTCTTTAAAAAGGTGACTAAGCACGTGGATATAAGCTTTCATCGTAAGCTAATAACATTTTCTTTACCACTAGGATACTACCACGTTGCATTTTGATGGTGACACTTGAACTTGTTTGACTTGGACTTGACTTTATTAATTAATATCATGAATTCAGCTTCAGCATCTACTCTGCTTTCATCCTTAGCTGCCACATACGACCGATCAGGTGAGAAACTCGTCTTCCTTTCGATCTTGATTCATTTTTCTTTTTCCCTATTTCAACACACACCCACACACATATATACAGCTACTTTTATTTTACTTACAGTCATGATGCTTTTTTTTTTTGTTAGTTAATTAAACTGATTGCTTTCAAGCTTATCCATCGAGATGCATATGTTACATGTATTCATATTTGGTAAATTTATTTGTGGAAAAGACAGACTTCTTATTATTTCATTTGACTACAAATATGTGGGCTGTCCTCAAATTTTGTCAACTGATTGTTAATTCTGAACCTTCTAAACCATCAACAAACTGCAAGGGTTTTAAACTCTTCATCTCTCTTTGTGCATACAAAATAATCTGCATGTTTGATTCAATCTCAACTTATTCCTTTACTCTAATTGTGTTTATTTCGTTTCTTTTACTACACATGAGTGTTTGTTTTTTCTTTTATCTAACAAAAGTCTGAATTTAACATTTTCTTCTTATTCTTAGTACAGGTCCTTACGTAATTTTTGGCTTTTTTCTAAATAGAATGAAAAAACCTATTTATATATAACCTAATGTTTTCAAAAGAATTATGAAAATGTACCCAAATTAAGACGTATTGTTCAATAATGGATATACTCTTGAAAATTTAAATGTCATAGTTCTGTTTGATACTGATGATGGATAGATCGGCAGTTAGAAATTTTGTTCAATAACAAACAATGTTCAACCCAATGTCCGATATAGTCAAACAGTAACGCTCAATAACAGACAATGTTCAATTCAATGTCCGATATAATAACTAACTGTGTCAGTTTTTGAGCTTGAGTGTCGGATGAGTTACGATGTCTAAAGTTTTTGAAAGTGGGTCATTTTATTTTGAGTCCCTTAATTTGGATATTTTTTAAATTATCCCAATATTTTATTTTTTTCAACATTCTTATCCATCTTTGATTTAATATGATGGCTGTTTACATATTTTTAAAATTATCCAGTGTTCGTTTTGCTTATTCCTAACTAAATTCTGCATTAAAAAAATAACTTTTACACAACTATACACATTTAAATAAATCAAACTAATTATATAATTTATTAATATCTCATATTTTAGGATAAAAAATTAAATTATAAATTTTATTATGTTTTAATACTTCAGCATTGATTTTATCGTAATATTGATTTATAAATACTACTAATATATGTCGAACAAAATCACAAGTGAAACTAACATCAATAGAGATATTTGTATAACATTTTTAGTTTTTAGTTATCTCAAATAAACCATAAGAAATAATGATGTAAAAGAAAATTGGAAAAAAAGCGTACGTAAAGAAATAAATATACAAATTCAAATTTTCAGAATGTAAAGAATTTATCATAATAAAAAAATTAACTAACCCATAAAATATTTAATCAAAAATAATAATAAAGGGTTTTACAAAATAGGAAATGACTAAAAAGTATGGGGGTATTCTGTAGAATTAATTTTAAAGAAATTATTTGGAGCTTCTGACATTAATAAATGCCAACGCCTTTTGGTTTTTGCTTTTTCCGTTCAAGTAAAATTATTGGAAAATCATTCTTAAGCTAATAAAAATTTAAAATATCTGAATGATAGACTTAGATAGTCGAATTCCAACTTATAAAACAAAAAGAAAAAGAAGAAAAAATAATATTGGTTATCGAAAAATTTTTTACTTATTCTGGATCTTTTAGACGAAGAGTAAATGAGAGTTTAGAGAATTGAGAAATACTAAGAAATGTGAAAAGTTGTTGACAAATTAGGAATACTATTGAATATCTTTGTACACTCTAATGGAGGAGAGAGAACTGCAATAGTTGCAATTAGGAATGTCAAAACAACCAGCAAATGTGGGGCTCTGTGGGGATTCGTGTCAATGGGGTGGATCTGGGGAGAAAAAAACGGGGGCGGGGTAGGTATGAGTTTAAATTTCATAACCCGCAATTATATGGGGCGGGGATGGGATTCATAACTTTTACGCGACTTGTATAGTAAAATTAATATATTAAATAAATGTATAGTATTAATAAATTTTAAATTAATGTCATAATTTATTTTTTCCACTGGTTGCACTAGAAACCATAGTTGCATTTTTCTTTCTAATTCATTTAATAATTGTACTTTTTTTAGTCTGATAAATCTTGATGGAATTATTTTACTCTGAATATAGTTATCGATCATGAAGATGCTTTTCTTTTTTATTTACTTTTAAAACAATGTTTCATTTTAAAATATTAATCGAATGTGTAATTTTGTATTTATTAATATTTTTGAGTAATTACTTTATATTTAGTATTATAGACATTCTTTTCAATCCCTTTTTTTTTAATATCGATGAGAAGATATAATATGTAAATTTTAAAATTAAATGGGACAAATGGGGCAAGGCGAGGAATCCGACGGAAAATCCTCAATAGTAAATGGGGACTCTCCACCCGCTCCAATTCTTAATAGTGGCGAATGGAGTGGTGACGGGGATACCTGTAAAAAGTGGATATAGGGATAGGAATTTCAGCGCTTGTCCCACTCCACCTCATTGACATCTCTAGTTACAATCCTTCTTTGTGTTTTTTCAAAACTAAAAACTATGTGGACTAGTGTCACTTTATATTGCATTTTCTTAAGCAACCAAATAGTTGAAAGATGTTTACACTTGTGATTCTTGGAATTTTGATAATTGTAATCTTCCTATGCATTTATGGTCAAGATATCACGAGACTTTAGCTTAATCAGCTTCTTTTTTGACACTTTGTCAAAGGGAGTTCGTTTAACAGTTACAGTAAATCTTATCCAGGTAACCTATTAATAGAAGAGCTTATTGTTGCATCTCTCCACTCAAGACATGGAATAAAGTCATTTGGAAAGGGCGGGCCATTGATGTGTCTCAACGCTTAAGCAGCTCCCCTGAGTTATCTCATAGTTACAACAATATGTTACGTCAATCCGATCCAACTAAAATTTGCTACTATGAATCTTATCCAAATTCATCGACTGATAACTCAACTACGGAAAAACTCGATGCGGCGTCTCCTCAATCAAAGGATGAAAGCAAGTCATTGGGAAGTGCTAGTGATATGTCTCAAAGTTTAGGCAGCTCCTTTGAGTTACCTCATAGTTATGATGATGTGCTATGCCATTGCCAATTTGAGCACACCAATATTTGTTATTACGAATACTATCCAAATTCATCAAACGGTAACTCAACCGCAGAAGAGCCTGATGTTGAACCTCTTCAATCGAATGAAAGCAAGTCACAGAGAAAGGTTAGTGATGTGTTTCAAAGTTTGAACAGCTCCCCTGAGTTACCTCATAGTTATGATGATGAGCTATGCCAATCTGATCTGATCAAAATTTGCTACTATGAGTCTTACCCCAATAACTTAACTACGGAGGATCCTGATGCTGTATCTCTTCAATCAAAACATGACAGTGAGTCAGTGAGGAGGGCCATTGATGTGTCTCAAAGTTTAAGCAACTCCTGTGAGTTACCCCATGATTATGGTGATGTGTTATGCCAATATGATCAAACCAAACTTTGTTACTACGAATGTTACCCAAATTCATCAACCGGTAACTCAACCACAGAAGCGCATGATGTTGCACCTCTTCAATCAAAACATGAAAGCCAGTCAGAAAGAAGGGCCAGTGATGCATCTAAAAGTTCAAGCAGCTCCTTTGAGTTGCCTCATAGTTATGATGAGGTGCTATGCCAATATGATCAAACCAAACTTTGTTACTATGAATCTTACCCAAATTCATCAACCAATAACTCAAGTACAGAGGAGCCTGATGCTGCATCTCTTCAATCAAAACATGAAAGTAGCTCATCAAGCAGGGCCGGTGATCTGTCTCAAAGTGTAAGTGGCTCCCTTGAGTTACCTCATAGCTACGATGATGTGTTATTCCAATATGATCAAATCAAACTCTGTTACTATGAATCTTATCCAAATTCATCAACCCGTAACTCAACTACAGAAGAGTCTGTTGTTGCGTCTCTTCAATCAAAACATGAAAGCACGTCAATGAGGAGGCCTAGTGTTGCGTCCCAGAGATCGGGCAACTCCCCTCGATTTCCTCAATCTGTTAGAAGACAGACTCCATCTTCTTTCTGTGATTTATGTCAATCTTCCTCTGAGCTGCCTCCATCTTACCTAAAGGCCTCTCCATCCTCTAAGCCGACTTTGTCAGCACTCCACCATGATTTAGCAAATCAACAGACAAAAGCTAGTTATATTCAGAAGGACACATCACCACTTTATATGATTCCTAAGGACATTGAAGATTTGATCAAGAAAGACATTGTGCCTCATGTTCTGATGAAGCCATTGTCTCCATCAACCTACAGGGATTACTTTGCTACTCTGCTATATGCTGAGGATTTCTACTTTGAGGTGATAAATTACGTCGTTTCTTAATTTAAAACTTGTTACAGGATTGATATTTTCATGTTTGTAGTTAACATGTAGTAGAAACACTACATAAAATGTCATTATTTTTTGAAGAGTTGAAATAAGGAGAATAATATTTGTAATTTAGACATCCAACTAAAAACAAAGATTTCCAAGACGTCTGGTGATTCCAAAAATTCACTAAATCATATTATTAAGTAAAAATAACATTTATTATTTCATGTCTTTTGTCTCAAGTAATATTCCGAGTTATTATCCTTAGCACCTTGTTTCCACGAACTCTAAATCAATCAAATATAAAATCATAAATTGAATCTCATCATAACACTTCCATATTCTGTTCTTGACATAAATCAACCAACAATTAAACTTTCAATATCATAAAGAATATATGGTACCTGCTGTTTCATTCGTCTTGATCTTTAATACTCCTCTGATATGGAATCCTCAAAAATAATATCTTTATCCAAATTCAAATAATAACGCTTAATATAATTTAAAATCGTGGCTATTACATTAGAAATGTCCAACAGATTGATGGAGTTCCTTGTATTAATGAGTCAATTTCTTCTTCATTAGTGGGGGAGAATTGATAGGACAAACTTATGCTGTTTCAATTATTTTAGGAGTTAAATTTTGTTTTCATATTAATTTTTGTTTAGGATCCTCAATCAGATTAAATAATAATAATTTGTTTCCTAATTAAAATCCGTTTATTATTCTAAGTAGGATTTTGACACTTCTTAGTTATAATCATTTTTAGGTTTGTTATTTGATTATCGAAAATAGAGTTCTGCCCTTTCATTTCTTTGGATTTTTCCCCTCCTCTACTTCAAATATTTCTCGTCTTTCTTTTGGTTTCTATTCCCTATCATCAATACTGATATGAAAGTAAGAAATACATCTCAGTTATATTTGTATTTATGCATTTATCTTCATTCTAATAGATAATTCTTTCATTCTTTGTATAGGAATCTTATAGTTGGTATGGATGATGTGCTAAAAGATAATGCAATTGATTGAAATCCGTTATACTTGCATCCATGTTTATATTCTTTTTCATGTTTTGTAATTTGATCAGAAGTGGAGCGAGTATAAGTTGTTCAATGTAGCATTGGAGTTGCATGAAGCAGTAATATACAATAAGTCATTCAAGAACAAGATCTTGAACAAGATTAAAAAAACATTTATAGCCTTTGAGATTGATTCTGTTCCCGAGAAGCAGCCGTTCCTTTTGTCTAGGGACTTTGTAAGTGCCATGTGTTTAGGCAACGAATCCAAGCAGTTTCAAGTAAGTATCATAATTTGAAGAATCTCCTTCTCTACTTTGGTAATAAGTATGCATATCCTTCAAATTGAAGAAGAATTTTTTGTCTCAGTTAGAATATCTTGGAGATAAATTTTGAAATGTCTTAAATATGGTTTTATTCCATAATAGACAATCAATCACCTGGGAAATTGTTTTCTTTATTTGTTGAGCAAGGTTTCCAGTCACTTACCATTCTTTTGTTTCATCAAGTGTATCATGTATTGGTGTGAGCATTCTGCTTGATGCGAAAATTTTTGCCTTAGGATACTAGGCATGTTTTAACAAAAAATAAAATCCCAATGGATCTATGCATTCATGAATGACTAAAGTTTTATTGGTCTGACCATTATCCGGTTTGAGCTTAAGATTGAAAAACAACGACACTATCAAAGAACGGATTATAGTCTTTGGAGTTGTCAATTTAGGGTCAAAAACCAAGCTTAGCACAAAATGATACATGTCAGAAGTCATTTGACCCATCTCCAATTGATTAATAGTAAACATGACTAAATTAGCCCAAAGTTTCTGGAGGTCCAGTTCCAGTCAATTTGGTTTATGGTTTTTCAAATATTTATGTTTATCATGTTGTCGAATTTGGACCAGGGATTAATTTATCGGGTGGTAAAGAGCAAACGAGTTTTAGTTGAATTTGAAGAAGATTTTTATTCTCAGCATCATTCAAACAGCAAGTATAATATTAGCTTTTCATTCAACAGAGTCTGTTTGAAACGGGCTCATCATGCAGTTGCAACTGCATCAAATTCTTTATTCCAGAACTATCTTTTCCCTCATTGTGCCCCCAGAAAGAACATCCCTGCTTCAGCGGCTCTTAGTTATAGACTTGATTTGCTTCATAATCCAGCAGTCTGTCAAATCTTAAGCTTTCAGGGGTCACCGCCTTATCTTATAAAAGGTCCACTCTCTGTAACTGGCAACCAAATGTCTAAAGTTGGAATGCTTGTTTTGGAAGTAGTACACCAAATTTATAAGAATTCTCCCAAGACTCGAATTCTTATATGTGCGCCCATAAACAAAACATGTGATGTGCTAATGGCAAGTTTGAAGAAAGAGATTCCAGAGTCGGATATGTTTCGAGCCAATGCTGCATTTAGAGAGATTGATGGGGTGTCGCTTGACATCCTCCCCTTGTGTCCTTATCAAGGGGAGTGTTTTACTTGTCCTTCACTTGAGAAACTGATGCAGTTTAGGGTGATATTTTCAACTTTTGTTAGTAGCTATCGGTTGCATAATGAAGGCATAAAAGCCGGACACTTCACTCATATTTTTCTTGTAGATGCCTCATCGGTCACTGAACCTGAGACAATGATAGTTCTTAGTAATTTGGCTGATGAGAAC
The DNA here is from genome assembly GCA_013180625.2 of Boswellia sacra. Classification (NCBI taxonomy): domain Eukaryota; kingdom Viridiplantae; phylum Streptophyta; class Magnoliopsida; order Sapindales; family Burseraceae; genus Boswellia; species Boswellia sacra. The sequence goes on along the minus strand of SNVD02012608.1, from coordinate 393,974 downwards.
ACATCGGTGGTACTCAGTGGTGCTTCCAATAATCGTCCAAGTTGGGTCCGCTCTGATATGGCTAGGAAGAACGGATTGTCGAGGTCATACTTTAAAAGACTTTGCGAGAACAAGACATACAAGAGTCTTGACCCAATGTTCATCACGCGGGTCAAAGGTTAAGGTGAGATTTACCTTTCGTGTTTCAGTGTGTAAAAGAGCTATTGTGGATTTGCTTTAAGGGTCTAAACAAAGCAGTCGCAGTACTGGGAAAAGTGCTATTCTATGTGAAGCATGGCATGGCAATGCCACTTCCCAGTGAGTAGTCACTTTTTTTTTTGCTTTTTGTATTGGATTTTGTAAATGTGTTAAGCATAACATTACACTACATTTGTACAACTTGTATATCATCAAACTTTGTTATTTTTGTGACGCCCAGAGGTCAATAGTATGTCTTGTGTTTTTGTTATTAGTTTTTAATAGGCTTGGAATGGCTCACAGAAATTAGTAGACAGCTAGACGTTGTCCGATATGTTTCAAAAATTGTCCCTTAAGAATCAACTTGCCTGTAGCTTTATAATTAAAATGAAATCACCAAATACATTTTATTTTGTGGTAAATTATTAGCTTGTTGACATCAAAAACAAACCCTGGTTGTATCTTCTTATGTTCCAGATATTAGATGCTCTCTGTACACGGAATACATGACAATGCGGCAAGTGTTAGTTGCTTGACTTCTACACTTTTTTGGTCCATTAGAGGCCCATAAACCTTATGCCTCTCACAAGAGATACTTCTCTTCCATCTCGTTACTCCATTGTCCCGGTGAAAGCTAAATGCAATATGAGGGGCAATAAGTTTTGCTATAACTTCCTCAAAAACATGGGGAAGCAGTTGACCTTCCAAAATTTCGGAAAGCACAAGGAAAAGCATATTTCCCTGAAATAAATCTTCTGCCATTTATTTTGGAAATATTACCGGTTGATCAAAAAAATATTTAGGAGTAAACTGTGTTTCCCTTAATTGCAACACTGTTACGGCTTTTGCTCCCTTGGGATATGTGTCCAATCAAGTTAGTAAAATCAAGCTTAAATTAGAACTAATGCAAGGCAGGTCTTGATTCCATCACCGGAATGCATGTCTTCTGGATTGTCGTTGTCCACCATGCTTAAGTTTAATAAAGTTTCTGAAATGAAGAGAAAGTAAAACAAAGAAACTGGAGAAACAGAGAAAAGAGGATTCTGGAAATTCTCAGAGCCTTCTCTTCTTTACTTAATGATACATCACGATTTACACAGCCAATATATTTGTTAAATTGTAACTAACTCAGGTTAACAAACTAACTGCAGTTAACCACTACTAACTATGTAACAAACTGAAACGACCCGCCCCTAGTTAACACGGACGAATCGTGCCTAAAACTGTACTAAGAAAATTTAACTTTTTAAAATATATTAATTTACGAAAATTTTGGCAGAGTCTCCCTTGCATTTTGGACTAACCTCCTATCAAGTACACAAAATTCAACACTTTCAAACAGGGACGGAGCTAAAAAATTTGGCTAGAGGGGGCAAGATTGAACTATAATATATGAAGATAATTTAACTCAAATAATATAAAACTAGTTATAAAACTTAAAAGAAAACTTAATGTTATAAATTTATATTATTTTGAAGGTCTATTTATAATATCAATTTTAAATTAAAATCTTAAAATAAATGATAAAATAGAATAATTAATAATTTATTTAATTAAAAATCCTAAACTTCATATTAATATTCAAAGTTAGCTTATATGTAAAATATAAAATTAAATGAGATAGAAAAACATTGATTAATAATGATGAAGGTAGTGTCATACTCAATTTTTTGAAGAAAAAATTAAAGAAAGTTTGAATTTGTACATATAAGTATGGATTTATAATTAATTAAAAAAATATATAAAGGAGGTCTTTGAAAATTTTCTTGGATCCAGCGGGGGCAACTGCCCCTCCTGGGCATATGCTGGCTCCGTCCCTGCTTCCAAAATATTTATATAACTACTAACTTCCTTTTGGGGACCTTAAGTCCTCTATTAAAATAATTGTATCTCCAAAACAGTTTTTAGAAGAAAATATGGCCTCCGGCCTCAAATATGATTAATTTCGATTCAAAAAGTTTACAACTAAAATTTTAATATAATTTTAAAAACTCAAGCATGATTGAGTAAACAAAAATGTCTAAAACAAACTAAAACAAATCTTTGATACATATACGAAATCAAAATATGTACATATACAAGAAAGCCATCTACAATAATATAATAAGATATCAAAAAGAAAGCTCTCAAAACATCATCAAATGGCCAACCTCAAACAGCTACTGGCGTTCCGACTGAACACTGCAATCTCCTGGGGAAAAAAGGGTTTTTAAAGAAAAGAAAATAGGGTGAGTATAACCTCAGTGAGTGGGATAAAGTCATTAAAATATATAAAAATTTGTATAAAATAAAATAATATATCATAATAATAAATTAATTAAAAATTATGCTTTACTAACATTAATAAGAAAACTACTTAGAAAAGATACAAAAACGAGAAAGCAATTCTTTCAATAATTTCTATGCCTTTCACAAAATCTAAATTTGAATATAAAAATCTTCTAAAGCATTTCTACTTGCATTCAACATTTAACATGATAAATATATTAAGTTTCTAAATCTCATAAAACTCATTTCATAACTTAAATTTCTAAGTCATTACAGTTTTACTAATCAAGTACCTAAACTAATCTGACTGATCATGACCTGACAGGGTTAGGATCGCTCAGGCCAAGATATCACTATACTGATCCTACGCATGCACAGAGCTGCCTCCAAAGGGCTAAACATCCAGATCACACGGCCCAAATCCTCTATGTGTACCTGAATGGGTCCCAAAGACCTCTATAATTTTACTATCTGAATGAATTGGGTACTATCTTAGTAAAACATAAAAATTTAATTCTTTACTTTTAAATCTCTAAAACATTAAACAATTATTTTCGATAACTGCATAGACAAAATTTGATAAACTATAAAATATGCTTCATACTAGAATAAAGGAATATCTATTTACTAACATAATAAAGTTTTGCTAATAATTATAAAAAAATAGAAATTTATAATTTATAGTTCAATTGTTAGTAAAAATAGTATTTTTCCCACTCACAATCTCGTGGATCAACTTGTGTGGCAACCCCTTCCGCGATCAAATCCCGGTATGTATTAGGAACCGCAGTCTCACCTAAGGAAAAAGTCAAATAAAATTCTTTAATAGCACAAAACCCCAGTCTCACCAATAACATACTAATTCTCCTAATTAACTCCATTTTCAAACTTCTTAAACAAAGAAATTCTTGTTCTCCGATTTTTAATAATTTATTGACTCATCCAAATGGTCTAATATTTTATGAAGGTCTTCTAAACATACGTATCTAATACCATATAAAATTTCATAACATTATATGCTCATTAGGTATCTCAAATCCTTCATTTTTTCCAGATACACAAATTCTGTAAATTCATTTTCAGAACTGACCTCTCCCTATTCCAAAATACATGATAATTTGTATTAAATTTGTAAATTCACAAAACTCTCCAGTTTCAAACTACACAAATATACAAACTCATATCCCAAATTTCATAATTTTTGAAGACCTCTAGATAACTCAATTAACTTGCCCAAAACTGATTTTCTGCAGAAAAAACAGTAAAATTCGAAAATTCATAATAAATTGCATGCTCCACATTTTTCAGTGAATCCAACTTTAAATAAATCTTTAGGATGTCTATTTTAACATATAAAAATTTCAAAATCAGATTCAAATCCAACAGATTGATATATTTTTCAAAATCTATACTGTTCATAGAACCCTAATTTTCTATAATTATCATCAAAACTTCAATTCCTTCAAAATACAATAAATTGAAGCTTAAATAAGCATGAAAATCTCATTTCCCTCTCTAGTTTCTCTCTCTATTACATCTCCAAATATCAAATAACCTCCTCCTAATATTGATCTAGAGATAGAATTGAAATTATATAATCTAATTAAACTAAAAGATGAAGAAATTACCTTAAAATCTTCAAATTCCTTAGAAAAAAATCAAAATCTTCTCTTGCTTTCTCTCCCCTTGTCTCACGTTTTCCTCTCTGCCCTCTCTACTAAATTTTCTCTTTTCTTTTCTAATTATATCCATATAAATGCTTAATATAAATGTAAAGAAAATAATTGAATTTGTGGGTTGGGCTAAAGTAATGGGCTAGGCTTATGTAAAAAAAAAAATTTAATGGGCTTTACAATACTACCCCCTAAAAAAATTTCGTCATCGAAATTACTAACCTGAGAGAAAGAGATGTGGGTATTGAGCTCGCATAACGTCCTCTCGCTCCCACGTAACTTCTTCCTTCGTGTGATTTCGCCACCATACCTTAACCAATGGAATAGTCTTGGCACGAAGTACTTGCTGTTTCCATTCTATGATCTCTAATGGTTCTTCTTCAAAAGTCAAGTCTTCTTTTAATTGAATTGACTGCTGTTGAAGGATATGGCTTGGATCATACACGTACTTACGGAGCATAGAGACATAAAACACATTATATATCTTTGACAACTCTGGAGGCAAAGCTAAACGATAAGCAACTGTGCCCACACACTCTATAATCTCGTAAGGGCCAATGTAACGCGGACTTAGTTTTCCACGTTTCCCAAAATGAAGCACACCTTTCCAAGGAGATATCTTCAAGAACACTTTATCTCCCACCTGAAACTCCAGATCTCTTCTACGCTTATCAGCATAACTCTTCTGTCGATCTTGTGCTGCCTTCATCTTGTTTTTAATAATAACTATCTTTTCAGTTTTATCCTGTACCAGTTCTGGTCCCAATAGTCTCCTCTCACCCACTTCATCCCAACATATTGGTGTTCTATATTTCCTCTCATATAGAGCCTCATAAGGTGTCATTTCAATACTGGATTGGTAACTATTATTATAAGCAAATTCCATTAGAGGCAAATAAATATCTCAATTGCCTTTAAACTCCAATACACAAGCTCTAAGCATGTCTTGAAGAGTTTGAATGGTACGCTCAGATTGACCATCTGTTTGTGGGTGAAAAGCTGTGCTGAAATTCAATTTTGTGCCTAAAGCTTTTTGCAAGCTAGGCCAAAATTTGGAAGTGAAACGTGGATCTCTATCTGATATTATTGAAACAGGTGCACCATGAAGACGGACTATCTATGCTACATAAATACTAGCTAGCCTATTCAATGAATAAGTAGCCTTGACAGGTAAAAAGTATGCAGATTTTGTAAGGCGATCTACCACTACCCAAATACCATCATGACCAGCCATAGTACGTGGAAGTCCTATCACAAAATCCATGGTAATATGTTCTCATTTCCATTCAGGGATAGGAAGTGGTTGAGAAAGTCCTGCAGGTTTCTGGTGCTCAGCTTTGATTTGTTGGCAAACTAAACACCGAGACACAAATTCTGCAATATCCCGCTTCATACCTTGCCACCAATAATGTTCTCTCAAATTACGATACATCTCAGTACTTCCTGGATGCATTACATAGGCTGAAAAGTGAGCTTCTTCCATAATTTCTTTCTTTATTTCTTCAATGTTGGGCACACATATTTCCCATAACTAATGCTCCATCATCTCTAACCACAAAATCTGATCGTAAGCCTTTCTTCAATCAGTTTCATTAATTGAGGATCTTGTACTTGTACATCTCTAACTTTATTAATCAAATTAGGTCTAACATGGAAATTGGCTAGTAGCACACTTGAGTCATTTATTGTTAGCTCAATTCCCAAAGACCTCAATTCAATCAATAAAGGTAGATATGTCACCTTCAAATAGGCTATAAAGCTCGAGGACTTTCGGCTGAGTGCATCTGCTACTATATTTGCTTTACCTGGGTGATAGTCAATTGTGCAGTCATAATCCTTGATAAGCTCAACCCACCTCCTCTGCCTAAGATTCAATTCTTTTTGAGTAAATAAATACTTAAGGCTCTTATGATCTGTATAAATTTGACATGTTGCCCCATACAAGTGATGTCACCAAGTATTGAGTACAAATACAATTGTTGCCAATTCTAAATCATGGGTAGGATAATTTTGTTCATGCTTCTTTAGTTGTCTTGAAGCATAATCACCTTCCCGTATTGCATCAAAACAAAACCTAACCCCTGTCTAGAGGCATCACTATAAATCACGAATCCCTCGTTACCGGATGGAAGAGTAAGTATGGGTGCAGAAGTTAATCGTGTTTTGAGCTCTTGAAAACACTGCTCACAAGCATCAGTCCACTCAAACTTCACCTCCTTACGAGTCAACCGTGTTAATGGAACAACAATTCTGGAAAAATTCTCAATAAATCTCCTATAATAACCTGCCAAGCCAAGAAAACTTCTGACTTCTGTTACATTAGTGGGTCTCTCCCATTTAATAATAGCTTCTATCTTCTGAGGATCTACATACACCCCTTCAGCTGATATCACATGTCCTAAAAACACAACTTTGTCCAGCCAAAACTGGCACTTGCTGAATTTGGCATAAAGTTGTTTCTCCCTCAAGGTCTGCAAAACTATCTTCAAATGTTATGCATGCTCCTCCTTGTCTCGCGAATACACCAATATGTCATCAATAAACACGATAACAAAACGATCCAAATAAGGATGAAATACTTGATTCATGAGGTCCATAAAAGCTGCTGGAGCATTAGTCAACCCAAATGGCATTACAAGAAATTCATAGTGCCCATAACAAGTTCTGAAAGCAGTCTTAGGTACATCGGCCTCTCTAATCTTGAGTTGATGGTAACCCGAGCGCAAATCTATCTTAGAGAAAACCCTTGAACCTTGCAATTGATCAAACAAATCATCAATACGAGGAAGAGGATACTTGTTGCGGATTGTCACCTTGTTCAACTGTCGATAGTCTATGCATAACCGCATTGTTCCATCCTTCTTTTTAACAAACAAGACCGGTGCTCCCCATGGTGAAACACTAGGTCTAATAAACCCCTTATCAACCAACTCTTGTAATTGAACTTTTAACTCTTTTAACTCTACTGGAGCCATTCTGTATGGTGCCATGGAAATAGGAGTTGTGCCTGGAGCTAAGTCGATTGTGAATTCAACCTCCCTATCTGGTGGTAAGCCGGGTAAATCTTCTGGGAACACATCTGGGAAATCTTGTACAATAGGAATATCTTCTATCTTTGCTTCACCCATTGAAGTGTCAATCACATGAGCTAGGTAGGCTGAACACCCTTTTTCAAATAATCGTTTAGCTTCAAGAGCAGATATTATACAAGTAGAGAGGATTCGTCGATCTCTATAGAAAATAAATTCAGGTGTTTCAGGTTTTCTAAACACCACCTCCTTCTTGAAGCAGTCCACAGATGCATGATGAGTTGCAAGCCAATCTATTCCCAATATCACATCGAAGTCTCGGATATCTAAAGGAATTAAGTTTGCTAACAGATCATGATTCCCTACCTTCACAACGCAATCCTTAAGAACATTTCCTACCAAGATGGAATCCCCAATAGGTGTAGCTACTGCTAAAATACACTCCAACGGTTTCAAATCTCTATCAGCATACATAGCAAACATACATGAAACAAAGGAATGGGTGGATCCAGGATCAATCAAAATGTGGGCCTCACGACCAAAGATAGTCAACGTACCAGTAACCACCTCTTGCGTAGCCTGTGCCTGCTGCTGAGTCATGGCAAAAAATCGTGCCTGTCAAACTGGCTGACTACCCTGTTGATTATTACTATTTCTTGAGGTATTCGTCTGGTTTCTAGCTGAAGAAGTAGATGTCCCAATTTGAAGCCTTCCTGGTCCTCTATCTTTCTGAACAAAACTGTTATCTTGAGTTAAAGTAGGACAAAATTTCTTGATATGTCCTTTCTGACCACAATGATAACAACCAGGTCTACCAAACCGACACTCTCCCTCATGAAGCTTGCCACAAGTCTCACATAATGGGAATGGAGTCATTCTAGATTGATCATCATGTTGTCTGCTCCCCTTTCTACTAATCCGCTGATCTCTAGAATTACTTCCCACAGATTGTTGCATAGCTCCCTATCTAGAACTTTGTTTTTGCCCCTCTGGTGGACCCTGTCTCTGAGTACTCTTATAACTATCAAAATAAGCTGAATAACTGCCCCCTCTCTTACTTGGTCGGTGGCTACTACTATCAACTGGTCAACTCTGCTGACGTTTATGACTTGAATCAGCTCGATTAGCATCCCCCAAATTTCTCTCAACTTTCATAGCCGCTTGGACTAACTTACCAAAGTCACCATAATTGTTGGCAGCAAGTACAACTCTGATTTCTCTACGTAATCCTTCTTCAAACTTTTTACACCTTTCCTCCTCATCAGCCACAATAGAAGGAGCAAATCTGGAGAGCTCTAAAAATTTTTTCTCATACTTCTCCACTGATCTGGACCCTTGAACCAGTCTCAAGAACTCACTACGCTTAATATCTTTGTACACAGCAGGGAAGTAGTGATCAAAGAACTCCTTTTTGAACATAGCCCAATTAATAACTTCCTGTGATGGATGACGACGCTGAACTGACTCCCACCAGTGGTATGCTCCACCCTCCAATAAAAATGTAGCAAAAAGCAACTTTTGCTCATCACTACACCTCATAACTCTAAAAATACGCTCTAACTTGCTTAACCAAGCCTCTGCACCTGGAGGATCAACATTACCATCAAAGCTTTGACCACCCAACATCCTAACTCGCTCAATGGTGTTCTCTTCCCTAACACGCCCTTGATTTTGAGTAACAGTAGCAACAAGCTAGGCAAATGCATCTACTGAGTGTATAATGATAGGAGGGTCACGGTGGTTCCTATTCTCATTCCCTCTCACATTTGACTGTTCTTCCTCTCTTTGATTATGTTCATTTTCCCCCTCACCTTCATGTGATGGTGGTGGTGGAGAATTTGCAGTTTGGATTAGTCCGCCCCTACCTCTAGTGCGAGGTCTGCCTGTATGTTGGCTCATGATGATGCCTACAAAATATAGCGCTTCTTTTATCATTACAAAACCATGTATATGCAAACATGAGAGAGTTAACAAAATCTTAAAAACCATGCTCTGATACCAAGTTGACATGACCCACCCCTAGCTAACACGGGTGAATCGTGCCTAAAACTGTACTAAGAAAATTTAACTTTTTAAAATATGTTAATTTACGAAAATTTTGGCAGAGTCTCCCCTGCATTTTGGACTAACCTCCCTGCCAAGTACACAAAATTCAACACTTCCAAAATATTTATATAACTACTAACTTCCTTTTCGGGACCTTAAGTCCTCTATTAAAATAATTGTATCTCCAAAATAGTCTTTAGAAGAAAATATGGCCTCCGACCTCAAATATGATTAATTTCGATTCAAAAAGTTTACAACTAAAATTTTAATATAAGTTTAAAAACTCAAGCATGATTGAGTAAACAAAAATGTCTAAAACAAACTAAAACAAATCTTTGATACATATACGAAATCAAAATATGTACATATGCAAGAAAACCATCTACAATAATACAATAAGATATCAAAAAGAAAGCTCTCAAAACATCATCAAATGGCCAACCTCAAACAGCTACTGGCGTTCCGACTGAATACTGCAATCTCCTGGGGAAAAAGGGGTTTTTAAAGAAACAAAAATAGGGTGAGTATAACCTCAGTGAGTGGGATAGAGTCATTAAAATATATAAAAATTTGCATAAAATAAAATAATATATCATAATAATAAATTAATTAAAAATTATGCTTTACTAACATTAATAAGAAAACTACTTAGAAAAGATACAAAAATGAGGAAGCAATTCTTTCAATAATTTCTATGCCTTTCACAAAATCTAAATTTCAATATAAAAATCTTCTAAAGCATTTCTACTTGCATTCAACATTCAACATGATAAATATATTAAGTTTCTAAATCTCATAAAACTCATTTCATAATTTATATTTCTAAGTCATTACAGTTTTACTAATCAAGTACCCAAACTAATCTGACTGATCATGACCTAGCAGGGCTAGGATCACTCAGGCCAAGATATCACTATACTGATCCTACACATGCGCAGAGCTACCCCCAAATGGCTAAACATCCAGACCACACAGTCCAAAGCCTCTATGTGTGCCTGAATGGGTCCCAAAGACCTCTATAATTTTACTATCTGAATGAATTGGGTACTATCTTAGTAAAACATAAAAATTCAATTCTTTACTTTTAAATCTCTAAAACATTAAACAATCATTTCCGATAACTGCATAGACAAAATTTGATAAACTATAAAATATGCTTCATACTAGAATAAAGGAATATCTATTTACTAACATAATAAAGTTTTGCTAACAATTATAAAAAAATAGAAATTTATAATTTATAGTTCAATTGTTGGTAAAAATAGTATTTTTCCCACTCACAATCTCGTGGATCAACTTGTGTGGCAACCCCTTCCACGATCGAATCCCGGTATGTATTAGGAACCGCAGTCTCACCTAAGGGAAAAGCCAAATAAAATTCTTTAATAGCACAAAACCCCAATCTCACCAATAACATACTAATTCTCCTAATTAACTCCATTTCCAAACTTCTTAAATAGAGCAATTATGGTTCTCTGATTTTTAATAATTTATTGACTCATCCAAATGGTCTAATATTTTATGAAGTCTTCTAAACATACGTATCTAATACCATATAAAATTTCATAACATTATATGCTCATTAGGTATCTCAAATCCTTCATTTTTTCCAGATACACAAATTCTATAAATTCATTTTCAGAACTGACCTCTCCCTATTCCAAAATACATGATAATTTGTACTAAATTCGTAAATTCACAAAAATCTCCAGTTTCAAACTACACATATATACAAACTCATATCCCAAATTTCATAATTTTTGAAGACCTCTAGATAACTCAATTAACTTGCCCAAAACTGATTTTCTGCAAAAAAACTGAATTTCCAGTGGTAAACAGTAAAATTCGAAAATTCATAATAAATTGCATACTCCACATTTTTCAGTGAATCCAACTTTAAACAAATCCTTAGGATGTCTATTTTAACATATAAAAATTTCAAAATCATATTCAAATCCAACAGACTGCTATAATTTTCAAAATCTATACTGTTCACAAAACCCTAATTTTCTATAATTATCATCAAAACTTCAATTCCTTCAAAATACAATAAATTGAAGCCTAAATAAGCATGGAAATCTCATTTTCCTCTCTAGTTTCTCTCTTTATTACATCTCCAAATATCAAATAACCTCCTCCTAATATTGATATAGAGATAGGATTGAAATTATATAATCTAATTAAACTAAAAGATGAAGAAATTACCTTAAAATCTTCAAATTCCTTAAAAAAAAATCAAAATCTTCTCTTGCTTTCTCTCCCCTTATCTCACGTTTTCCTCTCTGCCCTCTCTTCTAAATTTTCTCTTTTCTTTTCTAATTATATCCATATAAATGTTTAATATAAATGTAAAGAAAATAATTGAATTTGTGGGCTGGACTAAAATAATGGGCTAGGCTTATGTAAAAAAAATTTAATGGGCTTTACACAAACTGACTTTTAGCGTTGACACATTAGCAACTGACTTACACAGCTAGATCAGCTTAAATTACATACTCTTAACACTTTTCCTCAAGCTAATCCACCCCTGAGCTATCCTTTGTACTCCTTGATATTACTATATGAAGACTGCATTGTCAACTTGTCTCTAAATCTTGTGAAATTTGCTGCTAATAAAGGCTTTGTCAGAACATTTGCTATTTGATCAAAGGCTGAAACATGATTTACAGATAATTTCTTTTCCATAATTTTTTCTTTAACAAAATAGAGGTCAAGTTCAATATGTTTTGGTCCTTGAATGCAGAACAGGATTGGTAGATAGAGCTACTGTGCTGAGATTATCGCACCAAATTATAGGTTCTTTAGATTGTTGCACCCTTAAGTTCATCAAGCATGGACTGCAGCCATAGAATTTCTGATGTAGCATTAGCTAGGCTTCTATACTCAACCTCTATGCTGGACCTAGAAACAGTATGTTGTTTCTTGGAACACCAAGACACCAGATTACAACCTAAAAAGATACAAAACCCAATAGTGGATCTCCTATCATCAAGATTTCTTCCCCAGTCAGCATCTGAAAAACCTATCAAATTCAAATGAGCTGACTTCTTTAATGTTATGTATTGTAAAGTACCAACTACACTTCTGTACTCAGAGCTATTTACAATTGGTTCCCCTTTATTAGCAAATAACTGCATGCCATTTATCATAGGAGTAGGCAAAGCATTTGCATTTTCCATTTTAACCTTCTTAAGAAGATCACAGATATATTCCCTTTAAGACAGAAGAATACCATTGTCAATTTAATGAACTTCAATGCTGAGAAAGTAGCCTAAAGAACCTAGATCTTTCAAAGAGAAGGTTAAATTGAGATGAGCAACCAGTTGGCACAATTCTTGTGTATAACTATCAGTAATTATTATATCATCAAAATAAACTAGAATGAATATACAAGACTTAGTTGTAAAATCTCATGAATAAAGAGTGATCAGCCTTGGATGAAACAAATCCTAGCTTAGACAAACTCACGCTAAAAACTTATCAAACTAGGCTCTGAGAGCTTGTTTAAGCCCATATTCCTTCTCATTATCTAAGCTTATTCCTAAAGGCCTAATTCCATACACATCACAAGGAAAGGCCCATTACAGTATAAAATACAAGCACTTTGGGGGGTCCAATTAGGTTTAAATTAGATAAAGTCCCAAACTCAGCCTAATTCAGCTTAACGAGGAAAAAGGCAAACTTAATAAGATAATCAAGAAGAACAGACAAAAACCTGTAGCATTAGTGAGGGTTGGTGAGGCTTCACATGGGAGAGAAGGAGCTATGAAGGAATTCAAATTTTGAAAAGAGGAAGGATAAAAAACCAGTAGGCAACGAAGGGAATTCAAGATAGAGTATAATGAATCTTACACGACATAAATAAAGGAAAATGAAGGCTAAAAAGAAGGAAAACAACTGGCCGTGGAGTCAACTTGATGACTGAGTGCCAAATAAGGAAATGGAAGCAGGGGAAGCTTTCCAAAGGAGGCAGACGTCAATGGTGGGTGGGGGAGCTCGAGTCTAGCTTGCGGATGAGGAAGGATGGAAGATTATTAGTGATAGGGAGATGAGGATGATTAGACCAACATATACACACAAGAACCGATCAGAAAAAACCCAGTTGTACACTAAGAGACCTCTTCCATATCCTTCAACTCATTTCTTTCAACTTATTAGATACTTTCAACATAATTTCACTTTCAAACTTCAGTTTACTAACCTTCCTCATTATCATAAATTTGGGACCAGACATTGGCATCGGAGTGCCTTCACAGGTACCCATCACCCCTTTTAGGTTCGTTGGAGCAGTATTCAAAGGAGATGAAGCTAAGTCCGTGTGGGTTGTTGCCTAAGCTATGGAGTTGAGAATGAGTCAATAATACAACTCAAACTTGAGGTACAATTTCTTACTCATTCAATGTGTAATTCTAATCTACTCCATCCACGGGTATGATGTTAGCTTCTCATTCAACAGAGTCACCAAGCAATTGTAGGTATATCATCATGCCCTGTATTCTAGAACTACCTTTTTTCCTGATTGTACCTAGGAATGGCAAAACGACCCGGTCAGGGTCGGGGACCCGAAAAACCCCGATGTTTAGAGCTAGAGAATTGCCTGAAAAACTGGAGAAATTGGTCGGGGGTGGAGTGCAATTTTTCTATCCGATTGGGGCTGGGGTGGAGGTGCTGGGGCTGGCAACCCAGAATTGAACCGGAGGTATGCAATTGAAATTAGGATTATGTTAAATAAATTTTATATATCTTAGTTTGCAATACTTACTTATAATGCCTTATGTAAATCGAAGCTTATTTTCTACTTTTTAAAATAGCCAAACAGCCCAAGGTCCCAAGCTCAGCCTAGCCCAACCCATGCCATAATTTAAAAAATTAAATGAGTTTAAAACAAAACTTGCTATAGCTAAGCTCAAACCCTTCCTTAATGCATTATTGAAACAACACAACGCACTACCATTGGGCTATAGCCCATTTTGCAATAACTTGTGAATGCAAAAAATATATATAGAATATTAAAAAGTTTCAGAATTAATATATATATATATATATATATATATATATATATATATATATATATATATATATATGTATATATACAACCCATGTTATAATCTCAGGTTATTGGAAAACCTCACCTCGTCCGGGTACCCCAGCCTCAGCCCCGGGAAAAAAATTCTTGGAAATTTCCTGAGATCAGATTCAAAAATTTGAGGCCAGGGACTGCCGACTTTGGCCCTGGGTTTTGCCATCCCTAATTGTACCTCTCCAAAGAACATAATTGCATCGGCACCTCTTTTCTATGACTATTATAAAGTTTAGTAGTTCATTAGATCATAAGCTTTTAGGGCTAGCTGACATATCTTGCAGAGGATAATTTGCAATCAACGATAAAAAATGGAATGGTTGTTAAGGATGTAGTACTGCATATGTTCTGCTATGTGCTCCTATTAAAAAAAACATGCGACGTGCTAATGGTAAGCTTGAAGAAGGATATTCCTGAGTCAGATGCATTTTGTGCTAATGCTGCATGCAATTGGAGAGAGAGGGGGCACCAGTTGACACCCTCCACTTGTGTCTGCTTTTCTTGTCCTTCACCGGTCCATAATTATTCAAGTTGGATCCGTCCGCTCTAATAGTGGGGGAAGAAGGGATTAAGAACGTCGTATTTTGAAAGATTTTGTGAGAAACACAAGACATATAAAAGAGTCTGGAACCAAAGTTCATCATTCAGAAGCTCATCAGATGTTTACGTATATCATTCGTCTAAATCAAATCCGATCTACCTCAAATCTAACTAATGTTACCACTTCCTTGTCTTCCATTTGTTGCACTAAATATATTCCAAACTTTGTGATTGCTTTATGCATTTCCTGTGTGTTCCATAAATTATTTAAAATGTACCCGTAACACTCCTTTCCAGCTTAGAGACTGTATGGACTTACTGTTACGAAGATTAATGCTTGGTGAAGCTAGCATTATTTCAACAAATCAATAGATCACATGCATCGATAGAATTATAGTTCTCTTTTTTATTGATGAAGAAAGGATTGGAAAATGTTGATGTTTTACAATTTATATTGCTTTGATTTGTACATGAGGTTAACAAGATTTTAAAAATCTGCCTTTGTCAAAATGAGATAGCTAAAAACAATTTCATATCATACTTCAAATATAGCAAAGTCATTTAATCATTATGCAAAGAGATACAAAATTAAAGTAAGAATCATATAGGCTTTTGTTTCTCTTTGATTGAATTGCATCAAGTTAGATTCCAATCCATGATAACCTTGCATTGAATTGAAAATTCTGTATACTGATCATCGTTGAATCGAATTCAGTTTGGACAGAATCTATTTTAATTTCCAACCCAGAAACATTCTTAGCAATACCACAATCAATTGCACAGAAAAATAATAACAATGAGTGAGAAAGAAAGAAAAGAGAGGTCACATGAGAAAAGAACTTGTTTAATAACCCGTCAAAACAAAAAACCCCGCCAGGACCTCTATGAATCCCCTAACCACAACGGAAAAAAAAATCATAATAACAATCCACTAAGCATATCACAACATTTAGCCATCCAAATTGAAATCACCAGGATCCAAGTCTGGTAGATAACGTTTAAATATGTATGATACAACTGAGATGCTACAGGTAACATCACTTGCAATGCAGATGAAAAACTCTTAAGTTACAGATGAACAGTTTCAGAAAGCACTTCTTTTGTTGAATGCATTGGAATTAGTAGCTTAATGAAATCTTACAGCTATCAAGAAGTTGCAGGGGCTAACTGCTTCAATTTTGCGTGTAAAACTACCGCAGCATCATCTGAAATAGTTTTCTTTTTCGTCGCAACCTGCAATTTTAAATTTAGCTTACTGTCATATAAAGAAAAAGAGTAATACAAAAGGGAGAACAGGAAAGTAAAATGGAAACATAAAAAATAAAGTTTTAAAGAAGCCACAACTTTAATGGAATTGCAGAGTAAATTCATTAAGCAAAACAGGTAGACCAAAAGATATCATTGTAGTTAATCTTTTTAGTCTCTTAAATAAAAGATTTTCCATTATCTAACAAAGCAAATAGGAATAACAATATACAGTAGCCCACTGGAAAAAACAAAAAACCTAGAAAGGTAAGAGGGAGAGAGGTTTGTGACAACAAACAAAAAAATTAAGTAAGAAACTCAGCCGAATGAATTACAAATTTTCACTCTTTTTTTGGGTCTTCTGGCCAGGTTATAGCAAAATTTCATCAACCGATTAGAGATGACTTGCAAAAGAAAGTCTTAGATATAAAGCCAAAAAGGCTTGACCACCAAGTTGGGTGTTTATAGGCATGTACTGAGATTATATTATGGTGTTGGAACCTTTTAAGTCTTTTGTATCAAATGAAAAATGATAGAAATTTGCTTAAATTTTGCAAGCTTTTGCTTGACCTTCAGTTGTGGCTTAACCAGCCTTTTTTGTTTTCGTTTCTAGACTGAAAACGCACATTTACTAATGCTTGAAATCAATAATAACCACGTATCAATTCAAAATTCATACAAATTTAAAATCAACCACGTATTCTTATAAAATTTTGAAAACAAAAACACAAAATACAAAAAAAAAAAAAATAAAACAAAGTGGGCGTATGATAACCAGAACAATTAGTTAATTTGAATTGAACAGACAAGAATCTGTTATTGGAAAATCAAAACATTGTAAAAATGTATATTCAAAGACTGAAAAATCTCCAAATAAAATTCTAAGAATGGAATGGGTTGTGTTGTGTTGTGTAGAAAAGAGTAAGCTAGTAATTAATTAAAGTGAAAGAGAGAAGAGGAGAGCAGAGAAACATACCTCAATAAGCTGGTCAAAATTGGATTTGAGCAAGTTAATTTTACGTTCACAATAATCTTTGCCTTGTGGCATGGTTTTCTGAAACATCCAATCCAGAGAATGAATAAGAGGCATTAAATTATGTCTAATTTAATGATAGAAGGTTTCTAAGAAACAACAGTCAACTCAAGTAACGATTGCATAGCTATCATGTTGCTAAATAAATTTGTATTTAATTTAGGTTTTGCTTTGCTATCGAAAAGAGAAGAACAATAATAAGGGAGGAAGAAGTGAAGAGACCTCAACAAAGTATCCAGTGCCGATATCGACGAGAACTTTGTCGGCATCATTGAGAGTGCCAGGAACGTAAAGCGACGCAGTAAGAGGGACCAACATTTTACTACCTGAAAAGGAAAAAGAAACTCAGATGATGATGATAATTAATTAATTAATTAATTAGAGAGAGACTGAGATTGCCTTGGGGTCGCAGGGACAGGTCATGAAGAGCAGTGGAAGCCATCTCCAATCGCGACGTGGCAGTTCGAATATTGTTCAGGCTATCTTGTAAGAGATTCACTTCTAGATCTGTCTGTTCTTTCAAAGCTTTTAGTTGATCTATGCTCATATTCTCCATCTCCGCCACTCCTCCCTTCGACTCTAACTTCGCCATTCTCTCAATCTCAATCTCAATCTCAATCTCTTCCCACACCTTTTTGTCTCCCTCTGGTCTCAACATAAGTAGTCTCTAATAGTTTTATGCAGCGTTAGTACGTCAACAAGCCCCTATAGCTCAGTGGTAGAGCGTCAGTCTTGTAAACTGAAGGTCTGTAGTTCGATCCTGCATGGGGGCATTCCATATCTTTTTTATTATAAGCTTTTTAAGCAGGCCCACAAAGGCTTCTTTCGACAAAGGCCCATCACCAACATCAACCTCAAACCCAATTACTTTTGTTTCATCATCTGCTTTGCTGTTTGTCTTTGCCCCCAGTTATTAAACAAAACTGAACTAACCCGTTTTTTAGTATTATTTTGAATTACAAATTTATGTTTAAATATTTAAAATCTAGAATTTATATGAAAATTACCACTTTTTATTTTATTTTATTCTATTTTTATGAATCTTTTCACACCCACATACGTTAAAAAATAATTAGGAAAAGGGAAAATAACTTAGAAGTTCTTAAGCGCCCTATCTTTCTTCCTGCATTATCCCACTCAAATAAAGTAACAAACCCCTTTTTACTCTAAATTCGTGCTAGCTGACCATTTAATGCAATTCATGCAGTTGTGCTGACCATTCCGCTAGCCGAAGAATTGAATGCCTTGTTAGCTATAGGGATGTCAAAATTATCCCGGCGGGTCGAGTACTCGGATCCCCGACCCGGTGATGCCGGGAAATTTTTTGGATTTTTGGGGAAATTGACCGGGACGGGGAGAGTAATCCCGTGGAACGCCCGGGGTTGGGCAGGGGCCGGGATTAGGCTCCTCGGCTTGGCCCCGGCCCGGAATAAATATAAAAATATATTTTATTTAATTTATTTAATTTACGACAATATAAACATGCAACATGCCAAAACGCTTAACAAAACTCGACGCGCTTGATAGAGCTCGACACGACTCGACATATAAGTGTCGAGTGTCGGATGATGCATCGGATACTCGATGTCTTTGAAAATAGACTGATATCGAGTGTCGGTTGTGAATCCGACACAACATACATGTAAGTGTCGAGTGTCTCGACACGACTCAACATGTAAGTGTCGACACTCAATGTCTTCTAAAATAGACTGATATCAAGTGTCGGTTGTGAATTCGACACGACTCGACATGTAAGTGTCGAGTGTCGGATGATCCGAAACTGACACTTGATGTCTTCTAAAATGCATCTGACACTCGATGTCTTCTAAAATAGATTGATATCGAGTGTCGGTTGTGAATCCGACATGACTCGACATGTAAGTGTCGAGTGTCGGATGATCCGAAATCGACACCCAATATTAGTTTATTTTAGAAGACATCAAGTGTCGGATGATACATTCGACACTTGACACTTACATATATGTTATGTCGGATTCACAACCAACACTCGATATCAGTCTATTTTCGAAGACTTCGGATGCATCATCCGACACTTGACACTTACATGTCGAGCTCTATCGACCGAGTCGAGTTTTGTCGAGTGTTTTGACAGGTTACTTGTTTTAGCTTTGTTTTTTTGCCTTTTTGTGTCATATTTCACTATAACGGCTTTGTATTTGCAGGTTGAAGCAAATAGCAAGTGAATTGTAGACAATAGAGGATGTCTACGTACAATTTTTTTAAAATAAAAAACAAAATTAAAAAATCCGGGGTACATATTCGGGAATTGATTCCCTGGCCCCGAAAATTCCGGGGAATTTTCTGGGGACGGGGATCAAAAGACCAGTCCCCGACCCCGGCTCGGGTTTTTGACATCCCTAGCTAGCGGAGTGGTATTGCTATTGCAGATTTGATTCTGATATCAATTAGCTGAACCTTGTTGCATTCTTGTACTTGAAGTAGTCTCTTATGTGTGTAGGGGTGGCAATTTTCGATACGACATGCGAACACGACTTGACTTGACACGACACGGGTTTAAGCGGGTTTGGGTTTTAGCATATTTGTGTTCGTGTCGGAGATGTCAATCCGTTAATAATCGTGTCATGTTCGGGTTGAGAGTCTTCAACACGCGAACACGATTATGACACGACACGATTATGACATGAACACGATTATGGCACAAGTAACACGAATAACACGAATATATATTATACACGATTGACACGATAACACGATTAACACGAATATTGACACGATTACAAAATAATATTAAATTTAAAAATACTAAACTTAATATTATAGTTTTAGATATTTTAGTCCCTACATGTATCCAAATTTTAAAATAAAAATAGAATTTTAAAAACCTAATAAATTGTAAAACTTGGGATATTTTTGTTATTTAACAAAAGTTGGAAATCGAATTCTGTAATATGTCATAATCGTATTAATGTGTCATAATCGTGTTAAAAAAGTCATAATTGTGTCAATCGGGTCATGTCAATAATGTAAATTTGTCTTAATCGTGTTAGACGGGTCGTGTTCGTGTCTAAAACGAGCACGACCCGTTTATTATTCGTGTTGGCGTGTCAGTCGTGTTACTCGTTTAATAATCATGTCGTGTTTGTGTTGAGTCATAGTGACACGAATAATAAACGAGTCGTGTTCGTGTTAGGTCAATCTTTATCATGTCACAGCTTGACACGACACGAATACGATCCGCAAACACGAATTGTCACCCCTATATGTGTGTATGCTATACTGGAGAGTTGAATTGGATGCATATGCACTTGTCCTGCTACAGTGGCTGTCTTGGGTTCAGAAATGATTACGTGCAAGTATCTATAACAATTTAGTGGGTAATGGATCTCTTCTTCGTTTTATTTATTTCTTTCTTAATTTTTTCAATATTCTTCTGTCTTCTTGGATGAAAAAATTGGTCGAAGGAGAAATGAATGCGAAAACACCTTATTTTATATTGATATTTTCATAAAATCGATTACCTAAAATCTATTGAAGAGGAATGGACAGAAAACTGCCTTTGGAAAATCTTTATATGGGAATTTCCTACATTACGATCTTGTGAAGTTTTAAAAATAAAAATAAAAATATTGACATATATGCATTTATGTCTTGTAAAACTTAGAAATTATGTTAAGGATTAGTGGGTTGGAAGTTGGTAGACTTAGGCCCATTGAGCCAAGGCCTTATATTTAGGGAAGAAATGGGATTTTTCTAGAAGGAAAAAAAAAGGAAGAAGGGAGAGAAAAGTTCACGGTTCCAGGAGGAGAAGAAGAGAAAAAGAAAAAGAAAAAGGAGAGGGAAGAAAAGAGAGGAAAAATTTCAAAGAAGTTAGTTTGGAAAACAAGTAAGGGTTTCTAACACTATACTTGATTCATGTTGTGTGTTTTATTGTTAAATTGATATTAGTTATTATGCATGTGACTTGTTTTAACTTAATTTCTTGGTTGTTTGGATGATGAATTATGAATGAAACTACTTATTGTAAGTTGACTGTTGTAGTTGAATGAGGAACCATGTGTGAAATTTAAGTGTTGATGAAGGGAAGTAGAGATGGTTTTGTGAGAAGTGTAATTCATGTGATTGTCTTGTGTTGATTGAGTTGATGCGTTTTTCTGGATTGAGAATTGCATGATTTCTCATTTGTTTTAGAAAATAGACGTATTAAACTTTAATTAGCCGTTGATTTCGTTGAATTTGGAGTTAAAATGGATTTTTGGTGAATGTTTGAAGTTAGAGGTCGAAATCTAGAAATGGAAATGGGGAAACCGACTTAATGTAACAGGTTTGCATGGCCAAATTCAGTTTCTGCCATTTCGCTCGACAATGCCGAGTGAACAGTATCGATTGTCAAGTGAACAATGAACAGTGTCGAGTGAACAGTGTTATCGAGTGTACAATGTTGTCGAGTGAACAGTGTCGAGCAAAATTACAGAACCACCCCAAATCGACTATACACTTCCCAAAAAGGCCTGGATTTTGCATAAAAAGCGTATTTTCTTGAGATTTATCATAGTAATGATATTGAAAGGTTGTTAATATATGCATTGGACCTTGGATAAGCCGTTTTGTATACGGATCCAAGGGGAATGCGGATATTATATTCTTAGTGTTGGACCTTGGATGGGCCGTTCTGTATACGGATCCAAGGAGAACACGAACATAAATTTGATGTGCGAAAGAACATAAATTATCTATTATTATTGGATGTCTAATTCTGTGATTGAATATTTGTGGAATGCGCATGATTTAGTATAATGTTAGAATTTTCTTACTGGGTGATGCGTTCCAAACTAGCAAGTATACTAGTCGCACAAGTAATAAAGTATAAGTAGATATCGTTCCCGCGAGGATTGATTCTAATTGAATTTGTTATTCAAAAGCAATAACAAAATAAATGGGGGGGGTGGGTTTTGTTGATGGATTAACTAAATGAAATATTAATGTAAATGCACAATAACACAACACAAAGTAAAATGGAGTGAAAAATCAATGAGAGACACTTGGTTAAGGGATCCTTCTCTACCACAAGATATGGATTTGCGAATTAATCATAGAATTGTCATCCAATTACACCATTGAAATTATCAACCGTAGATAACAACAAGCTCTGTTATCCCAATCTTTCCTTACTTTGTTGTTAAATAAAACAGGCTCTTTATTTAATCTCTATCCATTAAACAACCTAGAACAAGCTCTCTAAATTTAATTCAATGGATGCATTACGATAAGAAAGATAGGTTGATCTAAGCAATAAACACACAAGCTCGGATTATTTAACTTAGGTTGTATTCTCCAATTGCAATCTCTGATCACAATTTTGCTACTAAGGATTAGAAATTCAAGACAATTACGGATCAAGATTTCTAGTCTAGCAATAGACAACAACCAGATTATATTCAGTTGGCCATTCGAAATACAATCCAGCAAGCAATCATAAGCATTAGATATAGGAAAATACAAGCAAATTCAATTAGAGAATTGGATAACAACTTCTTGCACAATCAACTTACAAAAACCATATCAGGGGCTTTGAAATCACCCTCAACCAATTCAGATTCAGTTACACATGTTTAAGAACGTGGTAAATACAATACAACATGGAGACATTCCAGAAAATGAAAGGGAAGGGAAAAACTTAGCAAATTTGATGTAATTCTCTTTGGATTGTAGTTCTTCCTCTTTCCAAGCTTCCTTTCTCCTTCAAGAACTCCAGGAGATGAAAGAATTCCAGAGTTGCAGCCTCCACCACGTTCTTCCCTCTTCTAGTTATGAAAATAAAACCCTAAAATGTGTTTAAATACTCTGCTACAGTCTGCTACAGTGTCCCGTATTATACATGCTACAGTGATTTGTGGAATTACATTTCTATACTTCTCACACTGTTTTGATTACAACTTTTGGTACACTGAATGGATTTATAAACCGTAAATTTCTCCAGAAAATAGACTTCGAGAGCTTTCCAACGGTATATAATATGTCATCGGGTTCATTGTATATCAATACAATTAAATCCGAGAAGATGGTTGACTAGCAGAGGTGAAAATGAAGGGTTTTACTCCATTTTTGTGCAAGTTGCTCCAAAACTCCTACAAATATCAAAACCACACAAAAACATAAAAATACCAAAGAATATAGCAAAGAAACATGGACGAATTGATATGAAAATGATATATAAATAGACACTTATCACTGGGCTTTATGCTCACCCTTTCCCTCCACAGGTGCACAGAAGGATGCTCATCCTAGCGATGTTCCAGAGCTTTCTTAGGGAGTCTGGAGTCTGCATGCATTTCATGATTTTTTTTTGGGGGCTATTTTGATTATCCCAGTTTGTATTGGGAGATTTTGTTAGGTGACTATTAACTGATGTATTGATTTTAGTCACCAGTGTATGTAAAATTAATTTTGAATAAATAGTCATAAGTTGTAATGAATTCTTGTGATATATTTATATAAAAAAATATTTATGAGATATGGATGATGTAATTTTTATTAATTCTTATTCAATCACCCCTAAAATCTTTAAATAAGAGATGTTAGGGCGTGACAGATCTTGTGTTGACATATGATTTCTAAAAGTTCTAGAAGTATGCAATTATAAAACATATAATAGTAAATTGTAATGTAAATCGACACAGAAAGATTTTTACGTGGTTCGATTATAAAACCTAAATCCACGGACAGCTGTAGAACTGCAATTCACTAAGTTCTTTTTTGTACAATCTTTAAGACATTTTGCAGTGCTGACTCACCCTCACAAGCTGACCTAATCTTTGTAAAACAAAATCTTCACAAAGATCTTAAACTCTAGTGACACTACCCACTCTCTGTCGCAGATAACTTAACAACACATTGTTAAGTTATACATAACAACGAAGTCTGACACTGAATTATATAAACACTTAACCCGCAAGTTATCCCAAGTGTCTACTAACCCACACAGACCTAATCAATCACTCATGTACGATTTCTATCTCTCATACATGTATCAAAGAATCATAAAATCAAAACAATAAAGACATTCCTCTTTGCGTTGAAACTCTCTTCCTTTGTTGTTGGAATGTCGAAACTTAAACTCACATAACACACCACATAATCAGCATACTCCGTTATGTAGAAATAACTTTACATATATAGTGATATACCTGGATGAAATCTCCTAGAAATCCTGTAGAAATTCTAATCAAAATCATATTAGGATTAGGAGAAATAAAATAGGAAGGAATACAATTAAACTCCTAAAGGAATTAGGACAAATAAATATTCTCTTATTCTAATTAAGATACAAGATACTATATCCTAATCTAAAGAGATATTTATTATAAATCAAATACTTCCTAAAATATAATTCTAAAAACAGTAAAATAAAAAACAAAATAATATTCTCGTTTTATCACAAGTTGGACAAAATTCATCATGTACATGGCATATACACATTGACACCAACAATTTCACTTGAGAAGCTGAGGTTAAGAGTGCAACTAAAGTCCCACTGGTTAACAAGTTATGATAAGAAAGATAAAAGAAAGAAATTGTGTTTTATTTATTTAAATTATTTGTTTTTAAATTATTTGTCTTTAATATTAAATTATAGAAGAGATATTTTAGTAATATAAATTTTCATTCATAAATAGATGTTTATAGAAGTTTTTTTGATGCAAACAGCTTCATCATAATAATAAATAAATGAATGATAGTATTAAAATTAGATGGAGTGTTATTAGATACAATTTTTAATTTTAAGTGTTAAATTGGATATAATTATAAGTGAGCATTCATAAATGGGTGTTTATAAAAGGTTTTTGGATGCAAACAGCTTCATCATAATAATAAATAAGTGATTGATAGTATTAAAATTAAATGGAGTGTTATTAGATACAATTTTTAATTTTAAGTGTTAAATTGGATATAATTATAAGTGAGCATCTTTAACTCAACAGTGGGAGATAAATAGCGAATCTTTCAACAAATAAGGATATTCTAACTTTAGCATACAAGTATCTTATATGAATTAGCTGATCGACAATGTTGAACAATATTATGCACATTGGTAAGCTACTCTTTAAAGTTACAGGAGGATTTAGAGGGATAAGAATAGAAGTAAAAAGGCAAGTATATATTATCCAAATGATGAAGTGTACTCAAGAAAGTTGATGTATCAAATAGTGAATGGTGAATATGGAAGCAAATGTATTGGCATCAGCCTTATAAACCAATTAAAATGGATCGACTTAGTTGGCTCTTTCATCAATAGTTCTTAAACCAGTTGGTTAGGGTCCAGCTGTTTTGACAACTTATAATAACTTCACAACCCCTTCAATTAATAACTGCTTCTTTTCCCACCACTACCTTCTTTTTTTCTTTTAAGATCTCAACTTATTATTGGAAATGGCTGGGGTACAGCTGCTATACCCATATAACAACTGTTTATTTTATATAAAATCATAAACGGATGTATAAAAATTGTAAACGAGTAAATAAAAGTTATAAGTAAAAAAATCGTAAATGAAAATTATATAAAAGTTATGTTACGATTTTTATTTACTCGTTTACAACTTTAATACATCTATTTATGACTTTTATACAAAATGAACAGTTGTTATATGAGTATAGCAACTATACTCTAGAAGGACTCTTATTGGAACATATGGATCACTTAACTGGCTCTAGTTTTCATATCAAGGAAAATATTTATGTTAAATAAATATATCATGTCAATATTAAAGGTAGTTATCATATATTAAAGGTAATCACTAATGTTTGATCATATATTAAAGGTAATTACAATCACAATTTTTTGAGTAATAATACTCTTACAAACTACTTATAAAAACCCACCCATACAAACTGACTAACATGATATGATTTGATAAATAAATGCAGTGCTTTGATAAATATATATTAATAATAAATGACATTAATTAACATGGGTGATATGATGAAATATAGATATGTCACATCAGTTTGTATGTGTGAGTTTATATAAGTAGTTTGTATGAGTGGTATTACTCCAATTTTTTTAAGTTTTTCTCAATTTCTCAATCCATCTATCCATAAATTTTTCTCACTATTTATTTAGAGATAAGGATCCTATTCTTTCTCATTTAACCTTTACCTAATCTTTTGAAGATCCGATGCTATGTGTCCTTGCATGATTAAGTGGTCAAGATTTATTTACTTAAATTTTTTCCTTAGGACATAATTAAAAATATAGTAGTTTTTGTTTCCCTAAGTTTAATATCTTCTAATTGTATTAATCTTTAATCAACTAATAAAAAGTCTATTTACAAGACTTCAACATTGATATTGAAATTAATTATTTACTGACTTTTGAAAACAAAAATTTAGGAATTATACACATAGAAAAAGTTTTTATGGCATAAAAGTTAAAAACATGCATGTGTGTCTTACACCATTTTTTTTCTCAAACTTCTTTTGTTTAGTATTTTTCTTCACCATATTTTTCTTTCAAACTTCTTTTGTTCAGTATTAATTTTTCTTTTAAATACCTGTTGAAGTTAATATGAACCATGATTAACCAAAAGGGTGCTTTAAATATTGAAAACAAATGAAATGAAAAAAAAAAAAAAGTGGTGAAGAAGGCTTGAAGAAGAAGATGAAAAAGAATCCTAGATGATAAATTTACTTATTATAAGCCTAGATTTTTTTTTAATTTATTATAAGCAAGGAAGGTAAACAATTAAAACCATAAGAGATTGAATTAAACAAATGTTGGCCATTCAATCATAAAAATGACACATGACAATAGATCTTTAAAAGATTAGGCAAAGCTTATATGAAGACATGATACGTATCTATTTTGGACGTCTATTTTTTTAGCCATCGATAATTATTTGTCATCCTTTAATTTGATAGATTCATCAAATCAGCAAAGTGATTTTGTTCTCTTGCCCAACCTCGACTTGAGATCTTGCACTTATCCTCTCTCTTTTAAATTTTAAGTAATTTCAAGTATTCGTTTTTACTTATTTATTAAGAGAAGATAAAAAACAATTTGCCAAGTTAAAAGGGTTGATTATTTTTTAGTCTGAAGTCTGAATTTAACTTATTCTCAAACTTTAGATGATTTCATGATGATTTTTTTTTTTTTTTACTTAAGACTCACTCTAAGACATTTTTATCTTAGTGGAAAAAAGCTAAAAGTTCTAGCTTTTATCTCAATACAAATATCTGAATCATTTATTACTCTTCTAATTCTCTCAAATGACTTTATAAAATTCATTTATGACCAATTTATATAAAGTCTAATATTTTAATTTTGAAATATATTATTCATTTATAATTTTATATTATGATTCTCTATATGTTTTTAAAATTATTTTATAGTCATTAGCTTTTTTATAAATAAAATTATTTTTAAAAAAAATAACTTCTTTACCCAATTATACACATTTAAATAAATTAAATTCATAATAAATTTTGGTATGCAAATATTTTTGCTATGTAAAATAAAATCACAAGTAAAAATAAAATAAATAAATAGGGATATATGTGTATAATCATTAGTTTTTAGACATTCAATTCAACTATTAAAATAGAAAAACAAATATATTATTCAGATTTTTATATTCAGACCCATTCAGATTTCAATTTAATTTAAATCTATTTAAATTTCAGACAAAAAGATAATTGCCCCGAAGATTTATATTTAGGTTTAGTTAAAACTAAATTTTCTTGTACTAGCTAGCCAATTGTCCACCAAGTCTACCAAGTGGTATTAGGGCTGAGTTTGGTACACCACATATGATTGTATAATTATCACTATAACGAATAGCATTTTATTGAATTTTATTGCATAGGAAATAAGTGAATCATATGTTATATTTGGTTTGTCATTATACTGGATAAATACAAACCAATACTGTGTTTGGTATAAGACCGAATTGGATTATATTAATTTTTTGTATATTAAAATAAAATAATTCAAGAATAATATCATATTAATTTTAATAAAAAATTAAAAATTATCAATTTAGTCTAATTACAAAATACAAAAATTATTTCAATGCATAAACAAATTAATATATTTAAAATTACATATTATTGAAATTGTAATGATGTCAAGAGCAAAATTTAAAATACATACCATATTTTTACATGCCTGAAACTTAGACTCAATACATAAAATAATTTTTTTATTTTAAGAAAACCAACTTTCTCCAAAATGCTTGAACTTATTCCAGAAATTGTTTAAAATATGTTAATTTATTCAGTTTTAAATGTATAAAAAAAAACTAAAGAAAACTTTAAACTTTCCCTCGCTGATTTTGATTGTAATGGAACCGTATAATCAATGTTGCAGCCCCCTGGAAATGCCTTAGTGAAATTGCAACAAGGAAAACATTGACATACTTCTTGAATCAGCTTAGGAATATCAATTTCTCTAACTCAAACTGTGATGAAAAATAATGATAAGCTATGGAGAATCAGTCACTTAAGAGTCCTAGGAATTCCTGAATTCTATAAGCAAGTGAACCATTCACATGAACACAAGCACCTCTATTTCTAAGCAAAAAGCAAGGATACGTGCTTCAGAGAATTGAAGAGATCATGGTAATAGGAATACATAAATGTCATGAACATTATATACACTTCAAACTGAAGTTTATTACCTCTAGAACAACAAAACAGAAGCAACGAAGTTTTCAAACCTAAATGTTGTTCTAAGTAACATGATCTTAATTCTGCCCCTCAAGGTCCAATTCAATCAGTTTCAGGTACCCTCCAGGTTGAAGCAATTCACCCACAATTCTGTCAGGTTCTTTCTATCACATAAACCCGTCTTCCATCCTACAGTAAAGTTAAAGTTAAGACTTCAGTAGAGGTTCTTGCACAAAAACAAGGCATACTAATATGTTTACTGATACAAGCAACATAATATCACATGTAAATTAGTTATTCTGAAACTTATAGGAGCAATAACAGAAAGTCTTATGTTCAAGTTTTCCCTACAATTTTACGAAATTTAGAGTCGCAACTTTCCAGAATTTATAATGGAGCTTGTCATGAAACGTTCAAATCTTTCAAATGCATGGTCTAGTTTCAGTTTCCAAATTAAAATTTTCTAGTCACTAAAGCAACCAGCAGTCCAATAGTCATTGTTCGCATCATGGTGGCTGTGACTTCAGAACAGAGTTAATATGATAAAGGGGTCAGGAAACAAAATGCCAAAAGCATTCAGACATATAACTTTCCGGGAAAATAAACTCCCTTGATATGGGTCTGCTGCTAGAATTTCTTCGGTATGGCAAACTACCAGGAATAATCAAATAAAGTTTAGAATGCTAATTGTTTAACCTTTTTTTTTAAGGTCAAACTACAAAAATTATCAATGTTGGCTGTGTCATCAGATTCCATTTATCACAAGAACTAGAAAATGACTCTAATCTTCTTTTACTTCAACAAATCCATACATGTTTACATGGAAACAGAGTAGGCAAACACCTGACACACCCATCAAGCCAAAGACAAAAAAATATTTACTTAGAAAAAGGCAGAACCACGCCCAAACATACGAACCAGATTACGTAATGAAATGAAGCAAAAAAGTTCCATCAATAAGTTACTGAAAAAAAAATAACAATAATAGAAGTTAGACTAAAAAATCCACCTTCCCAAGTGTATGACCCAGGGCTGCACTAGCAACGCAAGCACCAACACTAATAATGTCAGAGCCACGGGAGCCAGTCACTGGTCAGGAATCTCCGAGAGACCTCTGAACAATGTCGTTTTATTACAGCTGTTGGAGGAATTTTTTGGATAAAGAGAAGATTAGGGATTTCAACCGAAAGTCTGAAAGAGGGAAGATGAGAATGCAAAAAGGGAGTTGACCGAGTGAGAATGAGAGAGAAACAGGCAAGATTAGGGCTTTCAAGTGATGTAGTGAGACAGGGGAAGATGAGAACTAAGGGGATTGATCAAGTGAGAGTGGGAGAATCAGAGAAACAGGCGAGATTAGCTCAAACACGAGAGGCGAGAGACGACAGAGAAATGAGAGTTTTCGCTGGTAGAAATTACATGCAAACAGTAGTTATACGGCCTAATCCCAGGGTCCCCCGCGTGACATTTTTTGTTGCCTTTCTGCGCTCTTTACTCAATTTTCAACCAAACACTGTTGAAACCAAATCTCACACAAGCAAGCGGTTTTATACAATGCCACGCGGGCGCCAAACACGCCCTAAATGTTTGTCGAGTTTAGTGTCCAGCTCTCAAACCTTACATATGCGTCCAAAAAAAAAAAAAGAGAGTACTGTAACTTGATGAATTCTTGAGCCGTCAGGTGATACCAAATACTTGTCGACCACAATGTTGAGTTATCTAACCTTGCATATTCAATTTAAAAAAAAATAATATCATCGACCACCCTTATATTTAGGTAAAATTTCATATAGAGCTATTGTTTACAAATTTTATCACTGTCTACTTTTATCTTTTTACAAATTTATCATGGATCACTTTTCTGTTAATTTGGCCTTTCCATCCATTTTGACTGTAATTATTAAAATATCCTTACTTTTCTATTCATTCTAACATTAATTACCAAAATATCCTTAATTATGATGATAAAATACTACTATACCATTTTCTTTTCTTTTGTGAGTGAAACAAAAAATAATATAAAATGAAAACATTAAAAAAAAATCATATTTTCTCTCTCCCACCTCGTGTTCATTCTTTTCCATCTCTGTTCATCTTTTTTTCTTCCATCTCTCTCTTTTTATAGACCCAATTAAACAAACAATAAAATATGTTCAAATTTGGTAAATCAGAAACTGAAAACTAATTAAACTGGAGTAAATAAATAAACTAATATATAAATTAATATATATGTATATATATTAACATATATAAATTAATATAGTCTGATAATTTCACCAAATATTTAAAAACATTTAGAAGGTTAAAAGTTAAAAGATATATGAAATGAATTGAACTTTTATATATATCTAAGTGGTGAACGTTGATGAGATACAAGGTTGATCAAAGGCATGAATTTAGAGCAATCGTTCTTCCGGCCAAAAACTATAAATTAATATTTGCGGTAATTCTTTCCCCATCATCATGCCTTTTCTGCACAAACAAGCCACCAAAATCTAGCACAAATACACAGAACCCATATTTTAAATAAAAAACATATAAAAATTCAAATGCCCATTTCTTAACCGTGAATTTCTTAACCGTGTTGTAGTGTGGGGAAGGAATCTACGGTGAAGGGATTGAAAGGGAAAAGATCAAGAGAGATGGGAAGAGAAGAAGATGCGAGGCAGGCATATGGAGAGGGAGACGATTGAGGCTTGGTCAAAAAAAAATTTTTAATTGTTTTCTATTTCATTTTTATTAGTTTTTATTATTATTAAAATTATATTTTATATTATTAAAAAAGTGAAATAAAATGACCATTATAACCCTTCAATTTCAACTTATTTACCAATATTTAACGGCCAATTTAACACAAGGGTAATCCATGATAAATTTTTGAAAATGTAAGGGTAGACGTTGATAAAATTTGCAAACGATAACTCTGCGTGATATTTTACCTAAACATAGGGGTGGTTTATGACATTATCCCATTAAAAAAGGAGTATACATTCGATAATTGTTGTTGATATTGGCTTGACAATAATTTTTTTCTTAAATGCAAATAAAACTCATAACAACTCCAACTTTATTACTTTTTTCTGTATTTTTCACTTATTAAAATCTTAGTTTTATTTAATTGAGGAGTATAGATGACGTGGCAATTTGTTGTGAGTTGTTTAGAGTTTGTCACAGATCAGCATAAGTTAGTATAAAAGAGAACCTCATGTAGTTATATTGTTAATTTTTTATTCAATAGTGAAGAATAAAGAAACAGTTCCCTGAATGTTTTAAGCTTTCGTTTTCTTTTAGCTTTACTTTTCATTATCTTGACTTGGTATCAGAGCATTCTTACTCACGTATAGCGTCTCCTTCCTCAAATCCTACAAGCTCTGCTCTTCCAATGAGTACAGGAATTCCGATGACAAGTCTAACTACTGACAAAGCTCCAGCAATAGTGAGGCCATCAGTTCCTCCAACAATGGCAGTGCCGCCAATTCCTCTAGCGTCGATGATGTCACCAATTTTATCAATAATTTCTTCTACTTCGTCAATGTTGGATGAAAAATTAGGATGACCAATAAAATTAATTTTTCAAGCCACATCACCAAGGCATACAATTTTTCCTTGTACTTTCAATGGAATAGTTGGGTCCTTTATTCTGCATAGCGATATAACTCCTGGGATGGTGGATGCTTCATTCTTGGTTTGGTCGATGAGGACTTTATAATCACTCCTATTATTGAGAAGTCCTGGTTGACTAGATAACTACATAACAAGCGTCTTGTTTGGTCGACGAAGGATACGACTTCCAATTTCACCTTCAAAGATACTGCATAGCACAAGTTACTAAATCAGAGCCGTCAATGTCAGAGAAAGTATTTAATAAGAACTACTCCTCCTGAGTTCAATTATTATTTCCCAAGTTCAATAAAATTTAATAAAATATTAGAGGCACTATATTCCGTAAAAGCCTCTCTCCAAGTGTCTCAATGGCTCCAGGTCTCACTGTCAAATCCCTTGCATACAGCATGGTGTCAACCAAGCTCCATGCATCTCACCACCTGTCAACCATGTTGCATGCATCTCGCCACCTGTAAGCAAACTCTCCTCCTTATCCACACACTCCATCACTGCCTTCTGGCTGAGTCAAGCCCTCCATAACAAATACAAATTTTACTGCTGAGCTGGGGTTCGATCGATTTTCAGCATCAACAGTCAATTTCTTTCATACTTCAGATGACTAATCTATTGTGTCAATTAGTCACAATAAAATTGGAAGATTCAAATTACCTATTGTGGAAATAAACATTGTATGTCGCAATTAGAGGCTAGGTCTTCAAGGCTTTATTAATAGCACACAAGAAATTCCTCCACTAATTATTCAAACTGAAACAGGGGATTCAATGGTGAATCCAACCTATGTTACATATGATCGTCAAAATGATTTACTTATTTCTTGGTTATTAGCCTCCATGAGTCCAAGTTTTCGGCCATATTTGGTTGGGTGTAATATGGCTTGTGAAATTTGGTGCACAATAAAGAGACTATTTGCTTCTCAATCAACAGCAAATGTCATGCGTTACAAACAGCAGCTTCTAAATCTTCAAAAGGGTAATTTCTCAATGAAAGATTATCTTCCACAAAAGAAATCTGTGTGTGACATGTTAGCTGCAGCTGGTCATCAGGTGCCAAAGGTAGATCAAATTATTGCAATAATTAGTGGTTTGGGACCTAAATATGAATCTATAGTAGCTGTAACTACTTCCAGAGATGAATTGTTCTCTCTCAAGACTACATCAGATTTATTGCTTACTCATGAGGGAAGAATTCAACAACATGCTACAACACTAGCTAGCACTCAAACGTCTGTGAATTTGACAATGCAATAGAATAGGAATTTTCAAAGTGGTAATCAGGTCTTTAACAGCCAGAACTTTCAACATGGGAATTCATTTTCTTCAGGTCACAATTTTCAATGAGGTTGAGGATATAGTGGTCGTGGCAAAGGTCATGGTAAATCTTGGGGTAACAACAAACCACAATGCCAGTTATGTGGAAAAATTGGCCATATAGTACATAAATATTACTATTGATTTGACATTTCATTCACTGGTGTAAACAACAACAATAGAAATGGAGGTAATTCTAATGGTAACAATAGAGCTACTCTTGGTAATCCTAATGGTGTTCTTCCTGGGAATTCTGTTGCTAACTTCACTAGCAATTTTGTGCTCATTCTGGCAGCAATTTTGGAGAAAATGGCATGAGACATTCTAATAGTGATGGTAATAGAAATAGTGGCATGGTAGCAATGTTAGCAACTCCACAAGGTGTCACTGATCCTTACTGGTTTCCTGACTCATGAGCTACCAATCACGTCACCAATGGCTTGAAAATCTCACATTTGCATCTAAATACTCTGGCAACAATCAAATTCAAATGGGAAATGGTGCAGGTTTGCCAATCTCTTCCATTGGTCATTCTTTTTTTGTCAAAGTCAGATTCTAATTCTATGGCCTTTTATCTTAGAAATCTACTTCATGTTCCTCTAATCACAAAGAACCTTATTAGTATTTCTCAGTTTGCTAGAGACAATGATGTCTTTTTTGAGTTTCACTCACATTCTTGTTTTGTGAAGGACCGCACAACCAAGGTAATACTTCCACAAGGGATCTTGCGTGATGGTTTGTACTAGTTTTACTTGTCCAAATCAACCAAGTTTCTTTCCAAACGGGGCTCAGTTTTAGGTACTAATAGTCATAATTGTTCATTTATGAGTGATTCCTTTGTCGAGAAACATAATTTCTCATTTGTAGCACATGCTCATTCTAGTACCTCTTTGTTTCTTGATCTTTGGCATAAGAGATTAGGTCATCCAACTCTAAAAAATTGTATCACGTGTACTATCTCAATGTAATATACCATTTACCATGAACAAAATTCCATTTGTTTGCACTGCTTGCCAGATGGGTAAAAGTCATAAGCTTCTATTTTCGAATTCTTCAACTTCTTACTCTGCTCCTTTGCAATTAGTTGAGTCAGATTTATAGGGTCCTGCTCTAGTTGTATCTAAACATGGTTTTATATTTTATCTAAGTTTTTTTAATGCATTTTCTAGATTTACATGGATTTATTTTCTTAAGTCTGAGTCAAAGTTATTCCAATCCTTTATACATTTCAAATCTCAAGCTGGACTACAATTAAATTCTAAACTCAAAGCCTTCCACTCTGATTAGGGATGTGAGTTTCATTCTCTTACTTCTTTTCTTGATTCCAATGGCATTATACACAGAGTTTCATGTCCTCACACATTTGAACAGAACATAATTGTGGAGCATAAGCATAGACACATCATTGAATCTGGTCTCACATTATTGGCTCAAGCTTCTTTATCTTTGCATTTTTGGCCAGATGCATTCTCTAGTGCTATTTTCCTTATCAACAGGTTGCTTAGTACAAACCTACACTAGAAATCACTCTTGGAGGTGTTATTCAAAGCTCAACTTCATTATCATTAGTTAAAGGTATATGGTTGTCTTTGTTTTCCCTATTTACGCCCTTATAATAATCACAAATTTGATTTTAGATCACTACAATGTACTTTCCTTGATTATAGTCCCAAACACAAAGGTTATAAGTGTCTTGCTACTGATAGTAGATTGTATATTTCTAGACATGTGATTTTTGATGAGTATACTTACCACGTGAAAAACAGGTATTTGCAACAAATTTTTTTGCGACTAACTAAAATTTGCCGCTAAAAGCAGCTTTTTATGACAAAATGAAATTTCGTTGCCAAAAACAATAGCAAAATGAAAAAGTTGAAAAATCATATATTGCGACAAAAATTTTCTCGCTAAAACAGATCTATTGCAAGAAAACCACTTTCATCGTGAAACTACAATGGCATGTATAAACATTGTTGAATTTTGTAGCGTATGGTAGTTACGAATAATATAACTGAAAACAGTAATGTAAATCGGAATAGGATTTTTACGTGGTTCGGTTATAACCAACCTACATCCACGAGCAACAAGAGTTGCAATCGTACTATGTTGTATGTGTTTACACTCAACTTAGGACTCTTGACAACGGTAGACACCCGTTTACTCACTAACCTAATCTATGTAAACTTGATCAACCCCGATCACAATCATAGTCCATCACACACTCTTCTAATGCTGCTCTTTTTCTGTCACGATTATCTTAACTACACACAGTTAAGAATAACATAACATCCATAACTGGTATAGACTCATAACCAGTACAGACACATGTGATTACTCAACTCTCTTAAGCTCACACGATCTATAGCCATTAACCAAAGCCTAAAGCTTTACACAAGACATAAAAAAACAAATAAAAAACGCACTCAAACTTGCTCTTGCTTGCTCTCTCTTATTTTGCGTTGAATGCATTGAATGCCTTCCTCCAAAGCTATAAAGATAGCTTGATATGATATAGTATTTGATATCAATTGTAATCCTTGTCAAGATTCTGTAGAATCTCAATAAAACTCATAATAAAAGTTTGGATAACAACCAAACATTATAGGAAGTGATAATATACTTCTCCTAAGTAAACTAGAATACTTAAATAATATCCTAATATAATAAGAGATAACTAATGTAAATATAAGACTTCCTATTTCAACTAGGATACCGAATTCAAACTTATTACTATTCAACTAGGATACCTTATCAAAACTTATCCTATTCTAATTAAAATTCTCCTAATACAAAATATCTATATAAAATAAATTAGATTAGGAAAATGTTCATATTTAATATTTTTATCACATGATGACAAAATACTCACGTGTAATGCACATGCCATGTGTGCCACCTCTAGAACCAACAATCTCCCCCTTTGGCATCTTGTGATGAAACATCTAAATGTTTCAAAAAAAAAATGCATGAGTATATGTAATGCAACTAAAATGAAACACATAAACAAAAACTATAATGACAACCTAAAAAAATAAAGAAACAACCAAATAACACCAGAAACATCCATACTTCTCCCCCTTGTTTTCTGAACAAGCACCAAAGTATAAAAGAAAATCAAAATGGCAAACAAAACTCCTCCTGACTAAATGTTCACCTCTTCAAATTATACATAAATGTGAAAATAAAAATTTTAAAAACCAAGAAACTAATTAAATCAAGTACTCCTGCAACTGAACAAACTCTCCCTCAAATCAATTTTGCTGACCTAGAACTTTTGACACGTCAAAATACACTTAAGAGAATCAAACTGAGTCAGACATAAAGCACTGATAGTAAGTTGTGCAAACTGTGACTGAAAACAATCGAAATTCACATAAGAAAAATATCTGGCTATCATATAATCTTTTTATAACCAAGCATGTATCAGAGTTGTGGATAAACATAAATAATCTTTCATTATTTTATCATCCAATCCAATTGAGTGGTCAACTTGAACATGCTTCTTGCACACACAAAAGTTAATCTCGATGTGAATTTTTTGAATGAATACAGTAGCTTTCACACATGTATAGAGGTAGCCATTTTCCATTTGAGGAGGTGACATCAACATATTTTCAAGATACATTGAAGTTACTCTCAATGGATGGCTTTCACACATCATTTACTGGTAGCCCTCTCTGTATTTGACATATAATTACCAGCAAAATTATGTCAACAGCTAATACATGCTTGAAATATAAATAGACTAATGATGCTACAGATATAAACAACATAACTAAACGCTGTTATAATTCAAGTAGCTGACAAGTGCCAATGTCCTTTCTTAGTTTTTCAAATCTCAGTGCATCTTAGTGCTTTATATGAACAGGTCAACTAGATGATTCTCAGATGAAACCTACTCAGTGAAGATAATCTTTGATTCAATAAGTTTCTAAACAACACGTTTTGTCATTACTTGTCTAACTGAAAATTTTCAAACACTTTTCATTTCCTGTCACATGTTTAGAACAAGCACAATCATTATTTGAAGAAACATTAAGTGCAGCGACTTTGCAGTGAGTTTCATGTTTCTTAACCCAAACGTGTTGTGTCTTATGTAACTGTCTAAACTGACCTGCCTTTTTCTTTAAAAAATTTTGTAATTTATAGCACCTAGGTCTAATGTGACCTTTAACACCACAAAAATAGCAAGTAGGAACAAATTTTCTTACCTTTTCAGGATTTGAAATGAAAGAACTCATTAGGGAAGCAAAATCAGTCATATCTTTAAAACTTGAGTTAGAAGTGTTACTGGAATTTGAAACTTTAACAAACATTATCTTTATTGTTGAAGCACCATTCTTTTCATCATACCCCAGACCATGTTTGATGGAGTTATCACGGCCTAAACTCAGAATTTGATCAAGCTTTGTTGAGCCTATCTTGAGTTGATTAATGCACTTGTTTACCTCATCCAGTTCTACAGTAATTTTCTAGATATATTCTGTCTTGTCTGTCACAGCAACTTTCAGTTTTATGATTTTTTTCATCTGCAGATGCTATTTCACTCTTGAGCACTTCTTGTTCATTTTGAAGAGTTTTGATCTGTACTTTCTGCTTCTCCCACATCTTATAAAGTGTATTATACGCCTCTTGAAGTTCTCCAGAGTATTTAGCATCCTTCTCAGCATCTGACTCATCAATGTCTGATCTGTTCTGTTTTGTTATGTTAGACACAACATCTTCAAGTATGTCAGACATAACTATTTGCTCTTTATCTGAAATTGTCCCATTGAATGTTAAAAAATTGTTGGAGTTGTCTTCATCAGTTTCTGAGTCATCATCACTCCATGTTACACACAAACTCCTTTTCTTCTTATAATTAGGATAATCAGTTTTAATGTGCCCAAATCCTTTGCATTCATAACATTGAATACCTTTTCTCTCAAGCTTCTCTTGATTTTTCTTTGTAGGTTCTTTACGAAATTTTTTAGCATCAAAGTTCTCAGAATTTTTCTTCTTGAGATTTTTCTCCATATATTTGATAAAATTCTTTGTCAAATGAGCAAGTTCATCATCAGAATCATCAAGATTGTTGTCATCTTTTTATTCTTTTTCCAAAGAAGAAATAAAGGCAATACTCTTTTCCCTCCTTTTTGACTTTAAACCCATCTCATATACTTGAAGAGACCCAATCAATTCATCAACTCGCAACGATTTCACGTTATTGCTTTCTTCGATAGCTATGACCTTAGGCTGAAATTTTTTTTGTAAAGATCTAAGTATCTTGCCAACAATTTTAGCCTCAGTATATTCCTCACCAAGCATATAAGCAGAGTTTATAATTTCACAAAGTCTAGTATGAAATTCACTAATGGTTTCTTCTTCATGCATAACTAAGTTTTCAAATTTAGAAGTCAAAGTAAGCAACTTAGATTCTTTAACCCTTTGAGTACCTTCATTCTTTACCTCAAGGATATCCCAAGCTTCTTTTGCAATGGTGCACTTTGAAATTAATCCGAACTGCTGAAGGTTGACAGCATTAAAAATTGTATTGATGCCTTTAGAATTCCGTCCAGCTAATTGATATTCAACTTCACTTCACTCATTCTGTGGTTTCTCATTCTACTTCCCAGCGTCATTGGCTTTTGTTGGGGGTGTCTAGCCATGAACAATGCTTGTCCACACTCTTTCATCAATCGATTTGATGAAAGCCCTCATCTTGACTTTCCAATATGCATAGTTTGCATCTTCAAGTAACAGTGATTGAGTGACCGATCCCGAAATCCTTCCATACCTGCCCAAAAAAAAAAATCTGATCTACACTAGTATGTCAGTGTACCCGCTCTGATACCAATTGTTGTGTTTTGCAGCGTATGGTAGTTATGAATAATATAACTGAACACAGTAATGTAAATCGGAATAGGATTTTTATGTGGTTCGGTTATAACCAACCTGTATCCATAGGCAACAAGAGTTGCAATCCACTATGTTATATGTGTTTACATTCGACTTAGGACTCTTTACAGTGGTAGACACGGGCTCACTCACTAACCTAATCTATGTAAACTTGATCAACCCCGATCATAACCATAGTCCTTCACACACTCTTTTAATGTTGCTCTTTTTCTATCATGATTATCTTAACTACACACAGTTAAGAATAACATAACACCCGTAATTAGTACAGACCTGTTACTGGTACAGAGACATGTGATTACTCAACTCCCTTAAGCTCACACGATCTATAACCATTAACCAAAGCCTAAAGCTTTACACAAGACATAAAAAACAAATAAAAAATGCACTCAAACTTGCTCTCGCTTGCTCTCTCTCAATTTGCCTTGAATGCGTTTAATGCCTTGAATGCCTTCCTTCAAAGCTATGAAGATAGCTTTATATAGTATTTTATATCAATTTTAATCCTTGTCAAGATCTTATAGAATCTCAATAAAACTCATAAAAGTTTGGATAACAATCAAACATTATCGGAAGTGATAATATACTTCTCCTAAGTAAACTAGAATACTTAAATAATATTATAATATAATAAAAGATAATTAATGTAAATATAAGACTTCCTATTTCAACTCTATATAAAATAAATGAGATTAGGAAAATATCCACATTTAATATTTTTATCACATGATGACAAAATACTCATGTGCAATGCATATGCCATGTGTTCCTCCTCTAGATACAACAAACATGAATTTTTTACGACGAAAATTACACTTTTCGCGAGAAAATTTTCCTCCCCATAAGAAGTAACTATATTTATCCCTCTTCTTTTTTTGCGACCATTATTTCCTCATTATATGGCATCTATTGCGACAAACGTTATTTCCTTACAAAAAGACAAGGACACATAAATCTTTCTACAACAAAATTTACACCTTTGGCAAGAAAATGGTCCTCACCAAAAGAAGTAACTAAATTTCGCTCTTTTCTTTTTTGCGAGTACTATTTCCCCGCGATACAGCATCTATTGCAACAAAACTTATTTCCCTGCAAAATGATAAGAACACATACATCTTTTTGCAACGAAAATTATAACTTTCACAAGGAAATTGTTTCCACAAAAAGATGTAACTAAATTTTTCTCTTTTCTTTTTTGCGAGTTTTTTTTCCTCGCAATATGAAATCTTTTGTGACAAAACTAGTTTCCTCACAAAATAAGAAGAGCATATAAATCTTTTTGTGAAGAAAATTATACCATTTGTGAGGAAATTGTCCTCACCAAAAGATGTAATTAAATTTCTCTTTTTTCTTTTTTGTGACCATTTTTCCTCGCGATATGATGTCTTTTGTGACAAAACTTATTCCTTCGCAAAATGACAAGAGCATATTAAATCTTTCTGTGATGAAAATTACATCTTTCAAGAGGCAAATGTCCTCACAAAAAGATGTAATTTAATACCTCTCTTTTCTTTTTTGCGACGATTAATTCCTCGAGATATGGTGTCTTTTGTGACAAAATTCATTTCCTCGCAAAATGACAACAGTACATAAATCTTTCTATGACAAAAATTTTACCTCTCGTGAGGAAATTGTCCTCACCAAAAGATGTAACTTAATATCTCCTTTCTCTTTTTTGCGGCCATTATTTTCTTGTGATATGACATCTTTTGTGACAATGCCTATTTCCTCACAAAATGACAAGGGTACATTCTACGAGGAAGATTTATGTCTTCACCAAAAGATGTAACCAAAATTCTCTCTTTTTGCGATAAATTCGGGTTCCTCGCAAAACAACAATGGTAAATAAATCTTACTACGATGAAACTTGTATCTATTGGAAGGAAATTGTCCTTATGAAAAGAGGTAACTAATTTTTGCTCTTTTCTTTTTCACAACGTATCTTTTGCGACAAAACTCATTTCCTCGCAAAACGACAAAGCCACATAAATCTTACTGTGATGAATTTGGTTTCCTCACAACATGACAATGGCACAAAAATTTTAATATTAATTAATTTAAATAATTTAAATATTACTATAAATTAATTTGTATATTTATTTAATAAAATTAAATTACTTAATCCTTGTGTTTTAATAATTAACCAAAATTTGAATGTTAATTAAAACAAATATTTTATGTTAATCAAATTAAATAATTTATGATATTTACTAAATATTCTTCGTCTCTAATTTTTAATAGTTTACAAAAATTTGAATAGTAAGTTAAATAATTTTTTAAGAAATATTAATCAACTTAATAATAAATTTTGAATAATTATATTAATTATGTTATTGTAAAAAATTTTATTCATTGCACTATTAAATCAAACATAATCTTATATTATATTTTTAATCCCGGGTTCTCTTCAAATTTTGATATTACTTAGGATTGAAACTCGAACGTACCAATTGGTTTATTATTTTTATTTTATTAGTATGCCTTTTTTATTATTACTATTATTTAGTGAACATTACTTCTATTAGTGTTTATGGTCTTGTGGTTGTATCTTAATTGACAATGTTGGTGATAAACGTCACACATGTGATATATATGTTCAAAATTTTGATTAACTTGTGATAAAAGTAATTAAAGTGTTTTATTCCTATTTTATTGTTTTTAGCTAATATAGGAAGTTCCTTGATTATTATCTCTATTGATCAGGATAATATTTTGTATCCTAATCAAGATAGGAAGATATTTGATATACTTTTATTTCTTTAGGAGATTAACTAAAGGTATTTCCTATTATGTTTTTATCATAATCCTAATAAGATCTTGATTAAGTTACTTACAAGATTTTGAGAAGATGGAATGAAAGTCTCTCATTATTTAATAAAACGTCAATAACATAGGGGGTGTGTCTTTTTATGAAAAGGAGAGACTATTGATTGTTTAAAAAGGCATTCCACAACTTTGGAAGAGACAAGCTTGAACGCCAAGGAATGACTTTGTTTCTTTGAGTCATTGTAATCATGTATGGAAATTAAAAAACCGTACATGAGGTATTGATTCAGTCTGAGAGAGTAATTAAACACTTGAAAATCTAAAGGATAAAGTGTTTTTATTCTGTCAGATATCGGGTATTAAGTCTAACTTAACAGTGTGCTGTTAAGTTCTGTATAACAGAGAGTTAGCAGTTTCACTAGTGTTTAGAATCTTTACGAAGATTTTGTTTGTTAAAGATTAGGTCTGTGTGTGAGGGTGAGTCAGCACTGTAAAGGTCCTAAAGATTGTACAAACAAGAGCATAGTAAATTGCAGCTCAATAGCTGTCCGTGGACGTAGGTTTTTATAACCGAACCATAAAAATCCTCATGTGTTGTTTTACGTTATAGTTGATGTATTATTATTTGTAACTGCATACCTCCAGAACTTTTAGACAAAAACATGTGACTTGA
Organism: Boswellia sacra; assembly: GCA_013180625.2. NCBI lineage: Eukaryota > Viridiplantae > Streptophyta > Magnoliopsida > Sapindales > Burseraceae > Boswellia > Boswellia sacra. The sequence continues at coordinate 350,975 of SNVD02012608.1, read as the reverse complement.
GTTAGAGACATGTCCTATACATCTAAGTTTTTATTTTTATTTTTTTAAGGACTTGTAGATTTAAATTATATTTAAATATGGTGCATAAAATTAATCAAATTCAAAATTAAGGATAAACCAATTTCTTCTAATCTAAGTTCATATTTTATATTAATTCGGTTTTTATAGAAGTTTTATAATTTAGTTCCTAACCAATCAATGTGTGTGTGTTATTGTAAATTTATAATTATGATTAGTAATGAAGTAAACTTAAATAAATAAGCTTATTAAACAAAACTGTATATAGAATTTTTAAAAACAAATTACTAATAAATTAAACTTATTTACATAAGTAATATTTTATTAAACAAAACTTTAACTTTATTTTATATTTTAAATTTTTAACATATTGAATACACAGGTTATTACACATGGTTCCCTAGATATTCTTGTAATTCCCAATCCCATCCTTGGCTAGGTAGTTTTGTCACTCCTACTTCAATGTCTAATATTAATTTGGATAAAAAAAAGTTTTATTACCTATTGATTTTATAATTGTAGTTAAATTTGTTAAATAATTGATTTCTAAATGTACATAGGAAATAAGGGCAAATAGGTAATATTTAAGATCAAATAATTTGTATATTTAGTGCTAAAAATTTTGTTAGCACTTTTTTTAAGATGTAGCAAAATTTAAAACAAACATTAATAAGCGTTATAAATTAATAAAGTGATATTAAGTGTTAAATGGTAAGTACATATTAAGTATTAAGTGATTATAACAAATACCTGCAGTGACAGTAAATTGTTGAGATATTATGAGTAATAGTAAGTGTTTGCAATCAACATATATAATTAAAATTAAATTCTATAATTAATATCATGTCCATCATATAAATAAGGGATAATTCTTATTTGCTCCCTGAGGTTAGGCCTAAAAAAAATTGAGGACTTCAGTTTTCTGAAATCTAAGATTGCCCCCTGAGGTTACTGTAGCACCTTTAGATTTAACGGAAAATGTATTAAACCGTTAGATTTAACGAAAAATGTATTAAATAATAACTTAATGCTAATATTAGATTTAATAAAAATGTATTAAATAATAATTTAACGCTAATAAGCAGTAAAATAGACTATAATACACTTTTTTAAATAGTTTGTAAAGCGTTAAGTTACTATTTAATACATTTTCCGTTAAATCTAACGGTGCTACAGTAACCTCAGGGGGTAAATTTAGGTTTCAGAAAACTGAGGTCTTCAACTTTCTTTTCACCTAACCTCAGGGGACAAATTGAAATTATCCCTATAAATAATTAATCATGCATGTATCAATTCAAGCAAAAAAAATTAAGATTTAAATTTAAATACTTCTATAAAATTTGGCAAAAACATAGGATCATAATTATTTATGGTTTTGAATTTTTTTTTTTTACAACGTAAACAAATATCTTTGTTTAATATAGATATATTAAGGAATTGAAGATTTGATTCATGGGAATAATTAAGTATAATTTTATTCATAATATTAAAATATTATTTCTATTTGAAATCAATTTAACAAATACAAAAAGAACATTAATTACAATAATTTGAAGTATTTTTAAATAAAATTGATATATTATGTGTGATTAATTAATCAAACAATTAAAATTAGGATCAATATATTAAACAAGTGGATTATATTCTTATAAAAGATTAAGTAAATATTTGGCTTGAAGTAGTGAGAGGCTCCGGAAAACAAAAAAAAAAAAATCCCAAACTAATAGAGAGAAATCCCTAGAACCAAAAGCAACTATCCCCAGTTCCTTTCCACACCACCACCGTCTTCTCCTCCATCTGTTTAAAGCCCCACCAACGTCGTCTCCCCCATCTGTTTAAGGCAACATCACCGTCAACTCCTCCATTGGTTTAAGGGAACACCACCGTCAGCTCCTCTTTCTGTTTAAGGCAACACCATCGTCAACTTCTCTATCCCTTTAAGGCAACACCACTGTTGTCTCTTTCATCTGTTCAAAGCACCACCACTGCCGTCTCCTCTATCTGTTTAAAGCACCACCACTACTGTCTCCTCCATCTATTTTAAGCACTGCCACCGCTATCTCCTCAATCTGTGTTGGTAATGTGGGTTTCTCATCTGATTCTAGATTCTTTTCTGGTATAATTTATATAGCCTGGTGATGGACAATTTTAGAGTAAATTGGCATGGGTATTCATTATTAGTCTTTGTTTGATTATCTTTTTTGTGACTCTTATGTATATATTTATTACTTAATAGAAACTAGGACGTTTCATGACCACAAACAAGCCACATTGTTTATTATAATAGCCAATGATAAGATTTGTTGTAATTAGGAAGAGCATTATTTTATTGATTTAATAAATGTTATTACACCAATTTAACCTTTTAATTCATGCATTGATATGATAAATGTTATCAAGCTTGCCAAACTCTTGGTTTTACGTCTGAGGGCTTCCTTTTTAAAAAAAAAATGTTCTATTAAGATTTTGTAGTTGGACAAGTACTTCAACCAAAAAAAAAAGAATACATGTATTATTAGAGTTAAAACTCACTAATCAAATATGTGACGATGCATGCTTGGATATTTGTAAGTTGTTCTTGTCCTCTAATAACTTTGTCAATTTCATATACTTAGGTGTAAATTCTTAAGCTTTGTTGTCAAATAAGACCTTTACCCTCCCACTACAAGTATAGGAAACAATGATACATCTTTGCCTGTGATTCAAATATAAACTTTAAAAATGAAAAAGTAATTAGATAATTTGAATTAATGTAGGTAGAAAGTGTGGTTAGTTCTTTCTACCGTACCTATTCAATCATTTGAAGAACCATTTTATTGGATTTCGACATATTGGATTTGCTAATGGACTGATACTATCTCTGCACGGTATGTACAAGCTCCTAATGATGTTGTTCTTATGACTTTTATTGTTCTGCATTTTGTTTTGTATGTGCAATAATTTGCATGGTCTTGTAGACATGGATATATGCTTTTCTGGGTAGGTGATTATTCATTCGGCCAGGACATTTCTGGGTTTCTTGGTTGCCACCTCTCTTATTAGCATCGAAGCATATAGCTATATAACTTGTGTATTTTTTTTTTAATTTGATTGATTTTACCTTTTGTGTGGATAAGAATTGAAAAAGAAAAAAAATGTAGCAACTAAGGGAGGATTTACGAAGCAATGAACACATTATTGAAAGTACTTTTATACATGTATCTGTCAAGACAGCTCAAGGTAATCAAAGAGTCAAAATATAGCACTTAGGACATTGCAAAAGAGCCCTAAGATTGGCAAAAGCAGCTAAATTAACATTTTGATCTTTATAACTTCAAAAAGAATTACTGTTTTCTTATATCGTAGGCTAGTTTACAGCTATTTTTCCTAGTAAGGTGAAAAAGTCATTTAAGATGGCAACATTTATTATTATTCTGGACTGTAGTCATGTTAAAGATGTGTTTATAGTGAATTGATTTGGAAAGAAGTAGAAGCATGCATTTCAATAGTGTCATTGGAGCTTTAGGTTCTATTCAGATGAATCTATCCATGCATTTTTCAAAGAGTTGTTCTATTTTCATTTTTTGCTAAGCTTAGAGTTGCTGCATTAGTTATGAGTTCACTTCCATAAGTGTTGGTAAGAACTAGGTTGCTTCAAGACTTCTATCAAGTATCTTTTTTTTTTTGCTTTGAAACATTATTAAATGTGACCTTTTCAATGTACTTTTTTAAGCTTTTATTTCCTTGATTTACAACGCAATACTGATGTTATGTTTGCCTAATAGTGATTTCATACTAGATGTTTAAAGAAGTTCTTGTTATAATGATTTAATATCATGTTTTTCTGCTAGATTTGATTTCATAGCTCACAAATTTCCTCTTTCCAAGGCATATATTTTGCAGATAACCATTCATAATTGGCAAAAAAAAAAAGGTCCTAAGGTCAACATTATTTAGTTAAACCATTTGTTTTAAGTCATCAGTATTAAAACTAGTTATTAATCAATCAAGTTCTTTGTGCCTTGCCAGGGATTTCAGTTTATGAGTTAAAGATGGCAAATGTGCCCTCTAGTTAAGCTTGGCTGCCATTGCTACAAGGCATAGAAGTGGACTCCACAAAGTAATTTCTCAAATCTTGAAGTGATTATCTTCATATCTACTGACTGATAATGAATCAATTTATGACTATAAAAAAAATTATTCTTTTGCTTTTTTAAATTTTCTAAATTTATGTTTAATATTGGCTAAATTTAATTTTTATGATAGAAATCAAAGTTCTTAAAATTAGCCTCTGATCTATCATGTTCCAACAGCTCAAGAACTGGTTGGATTACGCTTTCAGTATGATTTGTCCCATCTTCCTTTAGATTCGAAGCTATTCCCAACCTACCAAGTTTGCACCAAACAAAGAAAATTTTATTAGTTTACCAGGATAGAATGCCTTGCTATTTGATGAATTATATCAATTAATACCCATAAAATAAGTTCCAAATAAACTGTTAGGTCATATACCCTTAAAAACAGCATATATCATAACACTTCATCAAGTTTGGTTATCCTATTGGAATAAATAGAATACCCTACTGCTTATTTGAAATGCAAGCAGCATCTTTGATTAGAAGATTTGATTCCTATAGAAAGCAATCAAAGGTTGCCTTCAAACAAATAAGGAGCTTTAGCTATTTTGATTTAATTTAGTTCTTGTAATTTCAAACTAGCATATTTCAGCTTTTACATTACTATCTTAATTGATTTCTTTTATTTTTTTATATGTTGAATACCATAATATGGAAATTGATTGTTGGGTTTAGTTTTCCTTTTTTGGTTGATATTGATGCTAATGTTGCATTAGATTAATGGTAATTGTTACATGAGTTTTTGTGTTTAAATAATATATGATCATGTTATTCATTATGTTTTTCTTGAATTATGCTTTAAAGTAATATTATTGCTAAAAAATGTAGTTATGTAATTAATGCATATTTATTTTGTGTTCCAGATGGCTCCAGGTGGTAAAAAGAAATCAAAAGATTTCAACATTCGAGGGACTGCCAATATTAACACACAAGAGGCGACTGAAAGTCCAATAAAAGTCCAAAACAGCACCAATAAACTAATTTCCACATACAAAATGTATATATTTTATTTAGTTATTATCATATTTATGCAATGTTAAATTTCTTTGTATCAATTTTATATAATATTGTATAATGGAGCATATATATATGTTACAATTTAGATTTTATGATTTGTGATTTTTTATAATTTCATTTAATACTTTGATTTTTATAATTTGTATAACTTTTGTGCACAATATTGAAGAAGCAAATTTGATAAGTGTATTAATCATGAAAATGAAATATATACAACAAAAAAAAATTAAAAAATTTCAAGCCTTTTTTTGGTCGCAAAAAACTGCATTTTGCAACAAAACCGTTGTCACCAAAGGCAACTTGTTTACTCAACTATTTTGCGAGGAATTTTTTCTCACAATAAACATATTTTGTGGCAAATATTTTGTCACAATACTTAATTTATAATGTCTCAACCATTTTGCAACAAATATTTCCTCCTAAAAGATGGCTACCACAGTTTACATATTTTACGGTGAAATTATTGTCACAAAATATCCTTTTTGTGACAAAAAAAAATTGTCACTGTAGACAATTTAAATTGAATAAAATCTCTCATGACAACAATTTTGTAGCAAAATCCCCTTTTTTGCGACAAACTATTATTGTAAAATGTAATTTGCATTGTATTAGTTTATTGCGACAAATATTTTCTTGCAAAAAGTGCCTTTCAATGACAAAACTATTGTACAATAGGAATTATTGATTATGGTACACATATTGCAAGCAAAACTTTCTCGCTAAAGATAGTTTCTTGTGACGAAATTCTTGCCGTGCAAGGGCATCTCTAATTGTCTGATGTCTTTTGTGACTAAAACTTTCTGTTGAAATAAGCTTTCTTATGACGAAAAGTGGTCGCAATATATTCACACAAGTATTTAAGTTTTCTGTGATGAAACATTCATTGCTATATGGCCCATATTGCGATCAAGGTTTCTCGTAAATAACATCCTATCATGACAACAATATGGTCAGTAAAGGCTTCGTTTTGCAATGAATTTTTTGTCGTGAAAGACCAAATGACTTATTGATCCCTTTTTGTGGCAAGATTTTGCTCGTGAAACATATCTTTCTGTGAGGAATTTTTTGTCGTAATAATTTTTTGTGATGAAATTTTATTTTACCACAAAAAAACTTATTGCAACCGTTCCGCAACAAATTTAATTTTGTGGCAAAAGGTTTTTGCAATGAAATTTTGACTTTTTGTGACAAAAAATTTCGTCACAAAAGATCATACTTCCTGTAGTGACTTTTTCATATTCTCAAAACCAACAAGCTACTTCTAACCCTCCTCCTTGTCCTCCTCCTCCTTGTAATCATCCTTTCCCTATCTATATTCCGTCTACATATTTGGTGCAACAACCTCCAAATGATATTACAACTCCTTCCTCTTCCTCTACCGGTAATGTTGTTTCTTCATCTCGAAATTCTTTATTAGCTGGTACTAATTCCATTGATAATTTGTCTATAGATAATTCTTACTCTCTTCATTCTACTCATGTTGATCATTCATCCTCATCATCTTTAGGTCAACCCAATTCATCATATTCTAATTAGGTTAATAATATTAATCCTAAAAGTGCTCCTGTACCTTCTCCTACTGTGAATACACATCCGATGGTTATTAGATCTAAAGTGGGTATTTGCAAGGCTAAAGTGTATATTTCAGATTTGTCTATGCAAGAACCATCTACTGTAGAGGGTGCAATTCGACATGATTAATGGAAACAAGCTATGGAAGAAGAATATGATGCCCTGATGCGAAACAAGACATGGCCTTTAGTTCTTTTGCCAGAAAATAGAATATCAATTGGTTGCAAGTGGGTATTTAAGCTCAAAAGAAATCCTAATGGTTCCATTTCTGGATATAAACCACGGTTAGTTGCAAAAGGTTATCATCAAACACCTACCTTTGATTTTGCTAAAACCTTCAGTCCTTTGGTAAAACCTACTTCTATCAGGGTGGTTTTAACTATAGCTGTAGCACGAGGATGGGAGATTTGTTGATTAGATGTTAATAATGCCTTCTTGAATGGCATTCTCCAAGAGGCACTATATATGGATCAGCCTCCTGGGTTTGAAAAAGGAGATATGAGACAGCCTCTAGTATGTAAACTTCATAAAGCTCTTTATGGGTTAAAACAAGCCCCAAAAGCCTTAGTTTGATAAACTAAGATTGTCATTAGTCAAGCTCATTTTTAGTCTTCAAAGGCATATTCATCCCTCTTCACTCGGTTTTCTGCTTCTTCTAGTGTATTCATTTTGGTCTATGTTGATGATATCATCCTTACAGGCAGTAATACACAGGAGTTAATGCAACTTATTTCTGATCTTAATACAGAATTCTCACTTAAAGACTTGGGTCACTTATCATATTTCTTAGGAATAGAAGTGCAGAAAGTTGTTGGAGGGATTCATCTTTCATAAAGGAAGTATATAGCAAATCTGTTAGAAAAGGTGAAGATGAGTAATGCAAATCCTCTTCCTTCTCCTATGATTAGTAATCTCCAACTTTCATCAAAGAAAGGTGATCCAACTGAGAATGTTGGTGCTTTACAATATATTACTATTACTAGATTTGAACTTTCTTTTAGTGTGAAAAAGTGTGCCAATTCATGCAACAACCACTTGACACTCATTGGAAAGCAGTAAAAAGAATATTGAGATATCTTAAGGGAACCATCGACTATGGAATCACATTGACAAAATCTTCAAACTAGCTCTTACAGGATTTTCATATGCCAACTGGGCCAGTAATCCTGATGATAGGCGTTCTACTCAAGCTATTTGTTGCGCAATACGGAAGCGATACCAACATAACAACCAAATGCACAACCACAAACTATGCCAGATAATTGAATATAATAGCAACTAAAGAGGCAACCAATCAACTAACAATGCAGAAATAGAAAGAACGCCAAGATTTAACGAGGTTCGGTATTAGTACCTACATCCTTGGGCGCCGTTGAAGAAGATTCACTATCTTCAAAGAGAATTATAAACTTTTGGGCCACAATACAAATACCATAACTATTGGTTCAAACTGTAATTACCTAAATAGTTGGGCCAAACATAATTAACCAAACAATTTGGGTAATACTACAAATACCCAAAAATAAAAGGGGAAAAAGCAAAACTTACAAACTTTAAGGTCTTTCATGAAAGCCCTTAAACTATGAGGTCTTATATGAGACCTTATATAATATGAGGGGTGAAGGAGAATTTCAAATGGGACACTTAAACATCTCTCATATGACTTCTTTTATAAGCCCACATGAGACCCAAGTTTTGCTACTTAACCAATGTGGCATTTCTCCCACTTGTATATGAGCCAAAAAACTTAACAAATCTCCACCTTGACGAATATGCCGATCCACCATAAATTTCTTCTTTTTGCCATATGCTCTATCACAGCTGCAACGCCTCCAAATGCCTCCAATGGTGCGGTCAAACTCGCACAATGTTGATCAAGTCCAAAAAATGACTGAACTTAATCGTTGTCACAACCTTAGTCAACATATCTGCGGGATTCTCGGCAGTCCCAATCTTTTGAAGTAAGATTCTCCCTTCTTCAATAATCTCCCCCATAAAATGATATCGAATATCAATATGCTTTGTGCGAACATGGAACACTGGATTTTTCGCTAAATGGATAGCACTCTGACTATCAGAATAAAGAGTTATCTTTTTCTGCCCAATTTCCAATTCATCCAGTAATCCTTATAACCAAATAGCTTCCTTCACAGCCTCTGTCATTGCCTTATACTCTGCCTCTACAACAGACAAAGCTAATGTAGACTGTAAAGTAGACTTCCAACTCACTGGTGCTCTTGCAAGAGTAAACACATAATCGGTTGTCGACCGACGTTTATCCAAATCACCAGCATAATCAGAATCAACATAACCAATAGCATACTGATCACACGTATCATCCCTCTCAAAGACTAAGCCAACATCTACGGTTTTCAGTAAATACCGTAGAATTCATTTCACTGCTTGCCAATGTCCTTTACCAGGATCATGCATGTACCTGCTCAAAACTCCAACTGTATGTGAAATGTTGGGTCTTGTATACACCATAGCATACATCAGGCTACCAACTGTATTAGCATATGGAACTCAAGACATATACTCTCGTTCCTCATCTGTACTAGGAGATAAAGATGCACTGAGTTTCATATAAGGAGCAAGTGGGGTACTTACAGGTTTTGACTACTCTGTAATGTCAAACTGCTGTAATACCTTCTTCAGATACGACTTCTGAGTCAAACAAATCTTGCTTCTCCCTCTATCTCTACTAATCTCCATACCTAGTATCTTCTTAGCTTCACCCAAATCTTTTATCTCAAACTCTCAATTCAACTGAGTCTTCAACTTTACAATTTCTTTAACATTCGTCGAAGCTATCAACATATCATCAACATAAAAGAGTAGATAAATGAAAGAACCATCACGTAGCCTCTGAAAATATACACAATTATCAAATTTGCTTCTTGTGTACCTCTAACCCATCATAAACCGATCAAATCGCTTGTACTACTACCTCAGAGATTGCTTCAAACCATAAAGCGATCTTTTGAGTTTGCACACCAAATTTTCCTTACCAGTAACTTTGAATCCCTCTGGCTGAGTCATATAGATTTCTTCTTCCAAGTCACCATGTAAAAATGTAGTTTTTACATCAAGTTAAGCTAGTTCCATATTCATTTGAGCTACCAAGGCCAACAGATCTAACGGAAGAATGTTTCACAACTAGAGAAAATACTTCATTGTAGTCAATTCCTTCCCTCTGAGCGTAGCCTTTAGCCACCAATCTTGCCTTGTAGCAGACATTATTCTTGTTAGGAAATGCATCTTTCTTTGTATATACCCATTTGCACCTAATTACCTTTTTACCCTTTGGTAGTTGAGCTAGCTCCCAAGTTTCATTCTTCTGAAGAGATGACTGCATCTCTTCGCTCATAGCTGTCTTTCACTGATCAACTTCAAGACATCTGACTACCTCTTTATAAGTGGAAGGAACATCATCATCTATAATTGAAAGTGCATAGGCCACCATATCAGCAAATTGAGCAGGTCTACGAATCTCACATCTTGACCTATTAATTGCAATAGATTCTTGTTGCTATTGAGGTTCCTAAGTAGAACCCTCTCCATCATCTCTCAAATCTTCCTTTGTCACAGGAGTACCATCATCTATCTCAACAGATCTAACTGGGTCAATATTGTCGTTTCAAACTCCACCTGTTGCTGAGTATGCTCCACCTGTTGTGGACTATCATTCACCTTTATCTGGTTTTCTGATTTCTTCAACGTTGAAGACTCATCAAATGTCACATCTCAATTGGATACAATATTTCTCAAACTAGGACACCAAAGACGATATCCTTTTACTCCTGAAGCAAACCCCAAGAAAATCGCTTTCTTGGCTCTAGGATCCAGCTTAGATTCTTTCACATGACAATATACAGTGAAACCAACAACATGTAAAGAATTATAATCAGAAATAGGTTGTCCAGACCATACCTCTAATGTAGTTCTATCACCAATAGCAGCTGAAGGTAGAAGATTAATGAGATAACACGCATAAGTCACAGCCTCAGCCCAAAATTCTTAGCCCAACCCAGCATTGAATAACATAAACCGAACTTTCTCCACCAATGTTAGGTTCATACGTTCTGCCACCCCAATCTGCTGTGGTGTACCTCTAACAATAAAATGACGTACAATACCTTTATCTTGACACAATTTCAAAAACTGATCACTGTAATACTCACCACCATTGTCTGTTCTGAGATGCTTGATTTTCTTGCCAGTTTGTGTCTCAATCATCTTTTTTCATTTAAGGAAAGCACCAAGTACATCATCTTTTGATTTCAAACAGTACACCCAAGTTCTTCTGGAAAAGTCATCAACAAAAGTAACAAAGTAGTACCTACCTCCCATCGATACGATTTCAGTAGGTCCCCACACATCTGAGTGAACATAATCAAGAATACCCTTGGTATTATGAATAGCAGTGCCAAATTTCACTCTCTTCTGCTTTCCCAGAACACAATGCTCATAAAAATCCAGCTTGCAGGTCTTTGCACCTTTCAATAAGCCTCGTTTCACCAAACTGAATAAGGCTTTCTCACCTGTATGTCCCAAACGCATATGCCATAGTCTAGTGATTTCTGAATCTATATCATTATCAGAAACCATAACCGCTGATCCAATAACCATACTACTATTATAGTAATACAAATTGTTCCTTCTAATGCCTTTTAATACCACAAGAGCAACTGAAGTGACTCTCAGAATACCATCTCAATTAGATACCGCATAGCCTTTAGATTCTAAGGCTCCCAAAGAGATGAGATTCTTCCTCAACTTCGGTACATATCGAACATCTGTCAGAACTCTAGTCAGTCCATCATGATTTCTCAATCGGATCGAACCTATCCCAACAGTATGGCAAATATCATCATTGTCCATATACACAATTCCACCATCAAGCTCTTCAAACTGAAAGAACCATTCCTTATATGGACACATATAATAAATACAACCCGAATCCATAATCTACTCATCAGAACTAGAAGTGGATGGGTGACCAACTAGACATATATCTGAATCACTATCATCCTCACGCTCAACAACACATGAATCAAAAACAGCCTTGCCCTTATCTTTCTTTTTCAACTTTGGACAATCTTTCTTTCAATGCCCTTTCTCACGACAAAAGGCACACTCATCTTTTTCTAGTCTACCCCTTGACCAAGATTTTTCCCTTTTTCTTGGTTTCCTACTTTGACTATGCCCTCTCACTATCAATACATCTATTGACTCATCCCTATATTTCCTTTGGTCTTTCTTACGAATTTCATAATTCAACAAAGCAAAACAAACTTCTTCAAAAGACAGTTTATCTTTCCCATGGATAAGAGTAATGCACAAATGATCTAATTCATCCGGAAGTGAGCCAATCAATAGCATAGTCTTACGTTCATCTTTGAAGGTTTCATCCAAGTTTAACAAATCAGCAATTAACTTATTAAACTCATCAATATGAGAACTGATGCTCGTACCTGGTTTCAACTGAAGACGGAACAATCTCTTTAATAGATACAGGAGATTCTCATTGCTTTTCTTCATATATTTGTTTTTCAGCGCCTTCCATAATTTGCTTGCAGATGTCTCTTTAGTGAACGGACGCTTTTGTTCTCTACACAAGCAAGAGCGAATCAACCCACAAGTTTTTTTATTCAGCATGTCCCAATCTCTTGCACTAATATCTTCTAGTTTTGTTTCTTCCAGAACAATATCCAAATCTTGCTGATACAACCCGTCCAACACCTCACTCTGCCATAAGCCGAAATTATTTCAACCATTACATTTTTCAACATCGACTTTTGCATTTGTCACAGTCACTGTCTTCATTGGTACAGTTGATGATGATGTCATCACTACCTCTCACAAATAATCTTGATACACAAATCACCAATAACCAAGCTCCAAACAAAATATTATATTCAATAACTAACAATCTAAACCCAACAGCCCAGAATAGTAGCAAGTGCTTCAGTGAAATAGCCACTCACTACCCAAAATCTTAGGCTCTTATACTAATTGTTGCGCAATGCGGAGGCGATACCAAATGCACAACACAAATTATCCCAGATAATTTAATATAATAGCAACTAAAGAGGCAACCAATCAACCAACCATGCAGAAATAGAAAAAACACCAAGATTTAACGAGGTTCGGTATTAGTACCTACGTCCTCGAGCACCGCTGAAGAAACCTTCCACTATCTTCAAAGAGAATTAAAAACTTTTGGATCACAATACAAATACCACAACTATTGGGTCAAACTGTAATTATCTGAATAGTTGGGCCAAACTATAATTACCCAAACAAGTTGGGCAATACTACAAATACCCAAAAATAAAAGGAAAAAAAAGCAAAACTTACAAACTTTAAGGTCCTTGATGAAAGGCCCTTAAACTATGAGGTCTTATATGAGACCTTACACAATATGGGGGGTGAAGGAGAATTTCAAATGGGATACTTAAACATCTCCCATATGACTTCTTTTATAAGTCCACATGAGACCCAAGTTTTGTTACTTAACCAATGTGGGATTTCGCTCACTTGCATATGAGCCAAAAAACTTAACAAATAAAGTCTTTTGGACTGGATACTTACTCCATATATGGTGGCCCATTTGTTGAAATTGTTGTTGCGTAATGCAGAAACGGTAACAAGTGGTATCAGAGTCAATCCAAGACAGCAATGTGGACTCATTTGGTTCAGACAAGGAGCAGTGACCTTGTCTTTGTGGAGGATTATCTTTGGTTCAGACAAGGATAGCGCCGCCACCCGCCGGGGCCTTGTCTGAAGAGGGAGATTGTTATACCCATGGAGTCCCCATTTGGATAATCCTCATTTGGAGTTCCACATTGATTAGTTAAGGGAAGGTCATGGGGCTTATATATGGGAAGAGTTCCTCCACCTAATAGACTAGTCTTTTGAGCTAGATACTTACTCCATATATGGTGGCCCATTTGTTGAAATTGTTGTTGCACAATGCGGAAGTGGTAACACTATTGTATATTTCTAGGTGACAATGTAGTATCCTGCAGTATAGAGGCTGAGTTTCAGAGTTTAGCAAATGCAACTTCAAAAATTATTTGGCTGCAATCACTTCTTAATGAGTTACAAGTGAAGCCACCAAGAGTTCCAACAATTTGGTGTGACAATCTTAGTGCTATAGAACTTTCAACTAATCCAGTTCTTCATTCAAGGATTAAACATAGGGAGTTGGATTTATATTTTGATTGAGACAATGTTATTGAAAAAGCTACTGAATATTAATCACATTCCAGCCATGGATCAAATTGCAAATGTTTTAACAAAGCCTCCTTCTACACATTTCTTTGAAGGACTTAGAACCAAATTAACAATTGGTTCACCTCTTGTCAATTTGAGGAAGAGAATTGAGGAGTATAGATGATGTGGCAATTTGTTATGAGTTGTTTAGATTTTGTCACAGATCAACATAAGTTAGTATAAAAGAGAACCTCATGTAGTTATATTGTTAATTTTTATTCTTATTCAATAGTGAAGAATAAAGAAACAGTTTCCTGAATGTTCTAAGCTTTCGTTTTCTTTTAGCTTTACTTTTCATGATCTTGACTTATATATAAAAAAAAAATTGAAGAAAACTTTGGTCAATTCCCTTTGTCTTTATCTTTGATTTTAAAGAACGAAGAAAACATTTGTTACATGTGTCCTAGTAGATTTTAACTACTCGAATCATGATTTTATATATATATATATATATATATATCAACAAGGACGGAACCAGCATAGGCCTAACAGGGGCAATTGCCCCTCCTGGGCCAAAGAAAAAAAATTAAAATATTATTATTTTTTCAATTATTAAAAATATATATTGTTATAAATATATATATATGGATATATATTTTTATTTATATCTTATTTATCAAACAAATTTTTTTTATATTATCTTGATCATCACTCGTTAATTTGTTTTGTCTCAATTATTTTTATTTTTTTAAAAAAAGATAAGATCCTTTTGAATTAATAAGTTTAAAATTTTATTTACTTATATTATTAATTACTTTATTTTATTATTTATCTTATAATTAGAATTTAAAATTGATATAATAAATATTAATTTTTACCCTAAATAATGTTGACTAAAAATATTATAACTTTCTAAATTTACAACTATATTTTATTTATATTAATTTATTTTCTTATATTTCTGTAATTTTGCCCCCTCTAGAAACAATTTCTAGCTCCGTCCCTGTTATCAATCTATTATTCAAGCATCAATATCATTAGAAATATCAACCTAATGGATCCAGCCCCATTAATTTACAAACCAAACTAAGCAAGCATGCTTTAGACAATTAGATTTTCATTATGCTTATTCCTTTATTTTTCTCCCTCTTGAAGTTCTTGATGAAATCCCCTTCGTTGTTATATATAGAACTATATATATTGAAGATGGTTTCAAGCTTATGTTTTCTTCGATCATTTTGTTCAATTTGTTTTAGCCAAAATCTTTATAGCAAGAAGTCAAGAGCTATGTCGAAATCAAATACCCCTTACAAAAAAAAAACTCAAATATATTGTCATGCAATTTCGTTCCAACCCTATATGGGGAGCGAGGGTCCCAACTATATGAATTTTGGTTCAACACTTGGACTTGTGGTTGACCCTTTTTTTGCTTTGACTTTGACGCCTCTACTTTAGCATAGCATAGCATAGGCAAAATAACCCTCCACCATTGAAGACTGTAATTGAGGAGGTACTAAATTTGAAGGAATATAAAAACTAAAAAATTAAATAGAGAAAATGAAAAAAAAAACTTTAAAAAAAAGTTAGGGTTGATTGTTTTTTGATATGAAGTCTGAATTTGACTTATTCTCATTCTTTAGATCTTTTCATGATTTTTTTTTTTATTTAAGACTAAGTAGGGGCTGATTGTTTTTTTGTCTGAAGTTTGAATTTAACTTTTTCTCATACTTCAAATATTTTCATATTATATATATATATATATATATATATTTTTTTTTTTTTTTTTTTTTGCTTAAGACTTAGGGCCTGTTTATTGGCTTCTCCAAGCAGAGCTTATTGAAGTAGATTTTTTAGAAATGAAGCTTATAGAAAAAGAGATTATATTAATAAACTGATGGTTGTTTGGTTGGCAATTAAAAAGTTCTTTTAAACCAATACATGGTTTGGTTGTATATAATCAAAAAGTACTTTTTAACGACTAAGTTACTACAGAATTATACAAATGCACGAAAAAAAATTTATTAACATACAAAAATGAAAAAAAATTAGAGTTGAAAGGAAGTCCAACGTAAATTTGATGAGTTTATTCACGTTCACTTTTTTTTTTATAAAGTGGCTGTGATTGATTATTCCATATTTGGATTTTATTAAATAAAAAAGCATGATGGAATTTCAAGAATAATATGAGGATATTTAAGATATTTTGTAATCTTTTAAAAAAACTTAAAAAGAGCTTTTCCCAAAAGCTTCAATTTTGGCCTTCTCCTAGTAAACGTAAAACAGCTATTTTAATCATCCATAAGCCTTTTTAGGTAGCAACCAAATGACACAAAAAAATTTTAAAAGAGTTTTTGGTAATAAAAAAGCCATTTTGACCAGTAAAGAAGCCGAATCAAATGTGCTTTTAATCTAAGACATTTTTATTTGAATGAGAAAAGCTAAAATTTGTAACTTTTATCTGAATGTAAATGTCTGAATCATTTATTATTTCTCTAATTCTCTTAATGTCCTTATAAAATTCATTTATGACCAATTTGTACATAGCCTAATATTTTAATTTTGAAACATTATTATTTATTTCTAATTTTGTACTATGATTCTTTATATATTTTTAAAATTATTTCATAGCCATTTAGCTTATTTATATATCAATTCTTTAAAAAAAATAACTTCTTTACCTAATTACACACATTTAAATAAATTAAATTCATAATAAATTTAGTATGCAAATATTTTTATTATGTGAAATAAAATATAATATATAAATATATATATAGGGATATAAGTGTAAAACCATTAAGTTTTAAATATTTCAATTCAGATATTAAAATAAAAAAATAAAGATATCATTCAGATTTTTGTATTCAGACCTATTCAAATTTCAATTTAATTCAGACTATTAAAATTTCATACAAAAAAAAATTGCCCCCGAAATCTAAGATATTTTCATTTGAGTGAAAAAAGCTAAAAATTTTAAGTTCTAAGTCTGAATCATTTATTACTCTAATTCTCTTAAATGCCTTTATAAAAGTCATTTATGATGAATTTGTATAAAGTGAAATATTTTAATTTTGAAATATTATTATTTATTTCTAATTTTATAGTATGATTCCTTATATATTTTTAAAAATATTTTATGGTCATTTAGCTTATTTATATATCAAATTTTTTTAGAATAAAATTCTTTATCGAATTAGATTTAAATAAATTAAATTTGTAATAAATTTGGGTATGCAAATATTTTTACTGTGTGAAATAAAATCACAAGTGAAATAATATATATAAATAGGGATATATATGTAAAAGCATTAGTTTTAAGACATTACAATTCAAACAATAAAATTAATATATATATATATATATATATATATATATATATATATATATATATCATTCATATTTTTATATTCAAACATATTCAGATTTCAGATAAAAAATAATCGCCACCCCCTTATGTGAGACAACTTACCTAAGTCATCTTTCTGATTTAGTGTAGGTGATTAAGAAATTACAGAGATATGAGACGAGTCGGCTTTTTTAATCTAATGAAATGATGATATACATTGATGGGTAGTTGGAAAAATGAAAAAAATAAATCTTTAAAAAATCTATAATTTCAACCACCTTTAACATATGATAAAGTATAAGTTATTAGGAATACCATCTTAGCATATTGACATGGCATATTTGTCTCACATAAATATTTTCCAATGAATAAAGGATGAAAAAAAGCTTTTTGTTTGGTTAAGACACGGAATCTTAATAAAAAAATAATAAATTATTTTGAATTTTATAATTAATATTATATTAATTTTGAATTATTTAATAAATTAATTTTTTTAGTTTTAAATATTGTGTTAATAGGGATATTTAAGCACTTACTGATATATTAGAAGTTATATTAGTACGTTATATTTAATATTTAATAGTTAAGAAAACAAAGATTGCTCACAATTTAGGGAGGAATCCTAGTTAGCTAAGTTTAGGGAAATTGGATTGTTCCTTTCCTTTTTACTGGATTCAAACAAAAGAAATTGGATTACTGAGCTTTCTTTATCTATTTATGTTTACTGACAGAGAATTAACACAGCAAATAATTTAAGTTATCTTAAATATTTGTAGGTGAAAATGAATAATTTGATATTTAATTAATAATCGATCCAATGACATTCAAGTTTGAAGCATAATTAATTTAGTCATTGATGAATGAATTCTACGTTACACAACTTGAAGACAAATTATTTAATCGATAGAGTTCGTTTAATGTACTCAAGATACAAGCAAGGACAGTGACTCTATAATTCTATGCATTCGTTTTATGCCTAGATCCAATCTCCTAGTTCTAGCGAAAAGGAAAAGGAAAAAATTTTCATGTTCTTTCTTTTAGAAAGGGAGGATTAGCTATAGGAATAGACAATTTGTTGTAGCCAGTGGCAAACCCAAGAATTTATGAGAGAGGAGGCACATTAGATACTTTAATATTCATAATTTACTTGATAAAACTTAATGTAAAAGAATTTATTGAAAAAATAGTAAAAGTATATAAAGATAAATGGCATTATAATTGTAACGG
This sequence comes from Boswellia sacra, assembly GCA_013180625.2. Taxonomy (NCBI): domain Eukaryota; kingdom Viridiplantae; phylum Streptophyta; class Magnoliopsida; order Sapindales; family Burseraceae; genus Boswellia; species Boswellia sacra. The sequence goes on along the minus strand of SNVD02012608.1, from coordinate 332,459 downwards.
TTTAAAATTATAATTTATGAAGAGTGTTAATTTTCTTGGACCTTGATGCCAACAAAAAGGTAGATTTTCTTCCAAAATTTCTCTTTGTAATTGTGCGAAGAAGATTATTTTGTAATATATTATGTTTTGTTCAAAAAGACTACAAATAAATGAAATAAAACAAAAATCTCTCACACATAATTTTGAATTATATTTAATTTTATTAAAAATTATAAAAAAAGATTTAGTTATTATCGTTTATCAAGATTTTCGCATTTGCACTCTTCTAGTGACAATTAATTAATTTTTTAAGTCTATAAAAGAAAACATAAAGAAAAACATATAATTTATGTCAAACTAAATGAATAAGAATTAAAAAATCTAAAATGAATAAATGAATAAAATAGTAAAAATTAATTAAATTATTATATAAACTTATATTGTTGTTTGGATGAAAGTTTTTTATATGTAAAAGAGTTGAGAAAATGAAAACATACGTAAAACTTGAAATTAATTAACTTTTTTAGGAAAATGGTATAAAAGTGACTATATAAAATAAACAGATCACGACAAAATTATCAAATAGCAGAAGGGGTCCAGGCCCCCCTGGGTCCCTATGTAGGTCTGCCATTAGTTGCAGCTTTCTCCAACCTCTAGATAAAAGTACCGAAAAAAATTAAGACTTGAATGATACAATCTCTCCATCACTCCAAAATGAAATGAAAGGGCAATCTCATAGTTCTTAGTCTCCAAAGATATGTTGGTGGACACTCTATTTTCTTTTCTTCTTTTTTTCCTTTCTCCATTGAGGTTGAACCTAAACGTATGTTTGAAATAGAGTTGTCCATACACGGATAAGTGATATATGGAGTATCAATAAAAGAGAAATCGTGGTGTAAATGTTGGATTTAGGTTGGATATAGCTTTTTTCTACCATGATTTTTTTTTCATTATCAGTGTCAAACAATCATCAAATGGTAAAGCAAGATTAAATGCTATAATTTAATAAGTTGTATGATATAGAAAACAATAATTAGACAACAAACATTTTAGGGAAATATATAAAATTAGTCAATTTGAGGAGCTTGTTATGTGTTTGATTAAACCATGATTTTTTTATATTATTATATAATCAAGTAGAATATCAAATGACAAATATAATTTTGTTTCCTCAACTGCACTTGGAAGGCTTGAAATCGAATACAGCAACATTTGGCTAACTAATAATAATAAAAAATTTTGAAAAAAGAAGTGGGACCAAAACTTAAATCAGCCTCTGCAACTTGGTCTATATTTTTTCCAACATTTTATTGAGTGTTATCTTCACATCATTCAAGTTATAAAGTGAAGTCATAAAATAAAATTGTAAGTCATACAAGATGGTAAAAAGAAAAAAAAAATAACTTGTTTAAGAATCTTAGACCTTTCCAATAAGGCATCCCATGATATCATGAAGTGGGCTTTGCCTTTTGTAGTACTAGAATGTTTGGATTATTTGGATATATATTGAAAATTCTGTCTTTAGATGTGGCTTCATATAAAGATTTTAGATTCCAAAATTTTAAGAATTTGCTTGTATTACCATGTTGGTTATGCTATGGTTTTCTCCCTTTGTCCTTCTCTCCCTCAGCCCTCTAATCCTTCCTTAGCAAGCAAATATTACAATATTATTTTGACAATTTATACGACCATGATTCATGATCCAAGGAATATTGTGGCGTAATGGGTCCCTTCGCTTTGTGGCCTGGCCAATAACAAAAATAATAATTGATTGCCTTATTATAATAATAATAAGATCGTAATCAATTATTATAATGGGCATACCAGAGAATGTTCCATCATTCGTTTGTAAAGAATTGGATATAATCAAATTAACAAAAGTACATCAAATCTTGGGCGCAATTATCGATTCCCATTTGGTTCAATTATCATTTTATCATATTAGTAGTGGTTAGACTTTGAGATTACAACTAAAACCCATCCCATGAATATTATTATAACACTATCCACACTTAAAAAATCACTAATTTATGTGTGTAGCGCCAGCTGCTGATAACTCATTAATAGGATACAAATACTTTTTTTCTAAAATTAAATTTTAAATCTTACACGTTTTTTTTCTATAAAAAGAAGTATAGTCTATAAACATTTCAATAATGAAAAAATAAATAAAGATTATATATATATATATTTCACAATAAAATTTAATCATAAAAAATTTAGAAAAACACATAAAATAGACATCTTAATTCTTCAAAAAGCAGTCTAACTTTTGGCGTTCTTATGGGAAATAGTTAGAACTTTTTTTTTTTTGGTATTAACATTTACCCTCAAGTCAGATGAAAATACAATTGCCCCTATAATATTTGAAATTATAAATTACCCCTGATTTTTTAATTCTGCCGTTAAGTTAAATGGAGTAGGGGTATTATTGAAATAAAACTCGTACGATAAAAGTCAGACATATTAACAATTTATCCGCGAGGTTAAGCAAAAATACAAATTCCCACCTTCTGAGGATAAAAATAATTAAAAAATTATGATGAAAACAATAATAATAATTAAAAATATTTACAACTTCATTGAATAAATAATAAAAAGTAAATTTGAACCAAATTGAACACACCCCTTAATCTGAGCTTTAATTAACAAACCCAAATTGAGCGGTGGCGAGTTCTGGTAGAAGAGAGAGAAGAGGAATTGGTGACTGTAGCAATTTCGCCAATGAAGAGAAGGAAACAACGATCGTAGGGGTGGCAATTTGTGTCACATATATCGATCCATTCAATTATTCGTGTCGAGACATGAAACGCGGATTCGACATAATTATTAAATGTGTCACCCTCGTGTTGTAATCGTGTCATATTTAATTTACATAATTTACTTAATTGTTTAACCTAATTATGCATAGTATATCATATCATATATATTTATATTAATTAAATTATTTTTAGAATATATAATTGTGAGTATAAAAAAACTATCAAAATCATCACAATTTACTATTATGTAAATTAATTTACTTTATAATATAAAATTTTCAGTTTTATAATATATATGTTGTAAGTAGGTAAAAATTATATCATTAAATTAGCTTGCATGTTAATGATTGACAAAATATGTTTAATTATTCGTGTCATTAAACTGGTTGGCCTGTTAAATATTCCTAACATGAATTCAACCCGTTTATTAATCGTTTGCCATGTTTATGTCGTATTCGTGTCGTATTCGCATGTCATGACTCAAATTGCCATCCTTAGACTATAGTGGTGGGGGGAAGATCTGGTGAAGCACTAGGGAGAGGTTGTAGAGATTGCTGGTAGAAGGGAGACAGAGAAGAAGGCAGAGGAAGAAAGAAAGGTAAAGATATTTAGGTGATTTTAAAAAAATGAGTAAAGGTGTTTGTATTTATATAAGGGCATTTTGGTCGAATAGCATATATTATCATCTCTTTCATCTTTTTTCACTTAATTTAATGTTAAAATTAAAAAATAAGGGAAAAATTTGTAATTTCAAAACGTGCGGAGGGAATTTATATTTTTGTTTAATCTCAGGGGGTAAGTAGAAATAGCCGAATATGATGTTATTTTGATAAAATTGTGAAGTATTTGTTCTCTCTTCTCTTTTTTCGTTTAACTTAACGTCATAATTAAAAAATCAGGAGATAATTGTAATTTCAAATCTAATAGCGGGCAAATGTATTTTCACTTAACCTCATAGACTAAATTGTTAATATTCTTTTTTTTTCAATTATATAACCAATTTATGCGGTGTTGAGTGGGTTTGTTAAATAGCTTAAAAGTTCTAGACAATTCAATTGTTACATGAATTAGATAAATATCTAGTAAGATGTTTTGTTATGAACTATTAGAAGCTTGTTGAACAATATATTAAATTGTTGAGTATTATACTTTTACTTGGAAAATTGAAAATAAATCTAATACTTGATTTTCAACTTAGCTAACTGGATATAAATTTATTTAAGTATTAATATTCAAAAGAATCTAAATTTTCATTATTTCTTATATTTTCTTTAAAAAAAATTACACCAGTTACAAGACCTGGCACCAGGTAGCATTATTATTATCATTATTATTTTTATTTTTTTGGATATATTTAAGAAATATGGAGTAAAGGGGCCAGGGGAATATATGCCCGCGTGTGAGCTAAACTATTATTTATTTATTTGAAAGCAACCGCGTGGCTCTGGGTTTGAGCTAGTAAGCTGAGAGGTGGAGCCGCTTAGAGTGAGAGGAGTCAACAAAGTAATTATAAAATATAGTGTAGTGTATTAGTTTAAGCTTTGCGTTGCATTTGCAATTTTGCATAGCATATTTCTGTAATTGAGTCCAGTGGCATGCATCAATCAAGATGAAGTGAGTGAGTGAGTAAGCTTAGTTTTGATTAGTTAATTACTAAAAATTTGACCTACCTTAACTAACCTTTAAGATCAGGCCCCACGTAGGCCCATTTAATTCGACAATCGCTTTAGTGTGCAATCTCAAAATTGTTTTAAAAGCTGAACGAAATGTAAATAGTATAATAATCTAATGAATATGTATTCATTATGTGATGTTCATGCCTTAATTGATTGTTTTAAGAATAATATTATATCTATAATTTACATATAATCATTCTTTTTGTAAATAAAATATCATTGGATGAGTAAAATATAAAAATAAATAAAGGATATTAAATTACATGATACGATAATTATTCATCTATTAATACTATATCGAATCAGATTTTAATTTCTAATTTTGAAATAAAAAGCTGTAAAATTCTCTACAAATCAGCTTCAGCTTTTAGATTTTCAATAGTAATTTATGACGGGCTCTTAATGTTGCCAATGAATACCCAGTTTATTGATATGTATTTAATTATGCAATGTTTATGGTCATTCCCATCTTACTTAGGGTTTGTCTTAAAATCTTGGATAATCAGCTTTGATACTCAAATTTGAAAAATGCTTATCAACCACTTGAATTGTTGTAAATTTTCAAAAAAAAGAAAAATCAACATCAATTTTTAGATTTTTCAATAGTAATCTTGAATGGGCTCATAATCTGACAAAGGAAAACCCAATTTATGAATTTTGTAAAATGATGATGAATCAGATTGAGGGGTAATGGGAGGAGGAAGAGGAAGTTCAAGAACCAGAAAAAGCCTTCTATTTGTTATATTGACGACTTTATGAAATTATAAATATCTTCAGAAAATTTATTTATGGCGACAAACATTTACTTCATATAGGAACAGCATGAGTAAACCACATCCAATGATTACATACGTCATATTTTGTCTTATGATTCTTTCTTAATGTTCTTAAAAATAAAAAAAATAAAAAAATTGTTTTAATAACCTAAGTGTGGATGACAACGGGGAGGGGCATTGCAGTACAAGAGCAGGACTGATCCAACCTGCCCCGCTCTTGGTCATTTTAAAATATACTTAATTTAAATTAAAAATATAAAAGTATCTACAAAAATTATTTAACAACCATAAATATTTATATTAAAGCTAAAATAAAAAACATAATAAATATAAAAAGAATCAATTAACATTCAATTAACCACCAATCAAAATAAATAAAGTTCATAATAAGGTTTCTAATTTTTTTAAAAAGTTTCAAACAAAATCTTATAAATTAACACAATCCCAAATTTTTAAAAATTTATAATTACACCCTTATATTTTATAAGACAGGGTAGGGTATTGGATTCATGTTTAATCGTATAAGAAATTAAAAATACAAACTATTTATTTGGTTCACCGCATTGGACTATATAAGTTTCTCAAGGATTCCATTGCATTAGTTTGAATGAGATAGGATTAGAGAAATGCAGCACTCTACAGCGTTTGCTACAGTATTAGAATGTATAGGATTATATTCAATAATTTTAAAAAATTCAAATTCATAATTAATTAATTTAAATAAAAAATATATAATATTTATCTTTAAAATATAATCAGCATTTAAATTAATTTAGTTAAAATATTAATTCGAGTAATTTAAGTATTTAATAAAATATTTTAATAGTACAATATAATATTTAATTATTTTATTTTGAGATAAAATAAATAAATATTTAATAATGAATTTTACATTACCAATTAAGGCTACAGTGCACCATTCTATTTTCAAGTTACAGCGCAATACCACGGGTGGGTGTTGGGTCCATTTTTTGGCTTTTAATGCACTATTACTATCCTAACGAATCTCCAAGGCTGAGAAAAATTAACACAATTCCCTACCCTTATATTATCGTATCACACCCAACAAACGCGCTTCTAAAGTTTAGGTCCAGTATGTATAGAAAAAATTGTTTTAGAAGGTTATTAAACTTTCCTAGCCCTTCTCAAGTTTAGGTTCATAAGTCATTATTTAAAAATTATCGGATGAACAAAAGAATAAATATGAAAAGTCAATATAGTAATGCTACACCAACTCTATATATAAATTTTATATACAAATCTTGCAAGTGTAGTATTATTTATTTACTCGTTAATAGCTTCTATCAATAGTGATCATTTTAAATAGTTTTTCAATTTGTTGTGAATATTTAGTTTTTGCAATTAATTTATTGTTGAATGATTTATATATAGTAATATATTATTATTTTTATGTATAGCCATTATGCAACGATTTTATTTTATTCCTAATAACTTTTTGGGTGGAGCTATTTGCACCCATAAAAATGCTCTAAACACCCATTATTTAAACTAATTATTATCATTAATAATTTATTTAGCAATCTACCAATATGGACAAAAGAACATCTTCAATTTTCACCCATCATATAAATCATAATTCTTTAAATTCTTTTGCTCATACATATTAAACCAAAACCTAACGTAATATAAGCAATTATCAACAAGAATGAATATGATAAGTTTCTTCTTATTCTTCTTCTTTTCTCTCTAATTTAATTTCTTTATTTTCCTTTACGGTTTCATCTTAAATCTGATAAAACTCTGATCATAACTTCAAGTTATCTTCATATATTTAACTACTCCAAGAAAAACCAACTTATATGAAATTTTAACAGGGTAAATCAATTGAAAAACCTGACTGAACGGCACAGCCAGAATTTGAAGAAGTTAATTAATATCAAAAAATCTGGATACGTTAACTTCCAAAGTTCTATGTATGTTAATTGATAAAAATCCCAATTAATTTGGAATGGTATTTTGGTATTAAGAAAGGTATCCAAATTCATTATTTATTTTTTTAAATTTTATTGGATGTTCGGAATATGCAAATAGCTTCACCCTAACTTTTTTTTTTTGGGTGATGAATTAAAGACTTTTGGCCACAATTGCATCCATAAATTCTATAATGAATCAATGATGTACAGTTGTTCAAATTTAATAAGTCTTTGATGATGAATGTTTTCCTTGGCCATAAATATTTTTAGTTAAATCTAGAAGTTTTTAAGTAGATAATTTGTTGTGCATATGTACACATCTTTAGAGGGACATCAAGAGAGAATAATAGAAAAACACAATTATAATATTATATATAAATATTTGGGAAAATGTAGAAAATAGTAAAGAAACTATTATTATTCTAGTTAGCCAAGAAGTTGTGTTAGTTTGCTGACTCGAGTGTCCAACAGTGCAAGAAGTCTCAAGTGTTGAGCTTTAATAAACATAGTTGAGAATATTTATTATTTTTGTGAAACTTATCAGATAATAAAAAAGAAAAGGAAATTACATTTGACTACAGTTCAAAATCGGAAAAATTTTGATATTTTCTTGAATAATTTGTGCTTGTAATCATTCTAATCCAGTGTTGTTCAAATGACACCGTGATTTTCATATAAATTAATTAGGATCTGATCGAAAGTGTGCAAATTAAAAAAGAAAAAAAAAAGAAAAATGTCATATTAATTTGAATAATATAATATTTAATCAATTAGTTAATTTATTATTGCAGAAGGCATTAGGTGGAGAAAGGCCTAGATTGGTAAACATACAAATAGAAACCTTATCCGTTGGATGTAATAATTGCTTTTGAATCGACGATGAAGTTTCGTTGTCTGAGAAAGCCAAGGCTTGCTTGTTGTTGAACTGGAAAAGTGGCAAATTACGAAATAAACAGCTGGCCAGGTGTCGATTTGCAACGACTGACAAACTTACTGACTGACTTCAATTAAAGCCAACACAGAGTTGTTCACGCGCAGGTTTCAAGAGCGTTAATCACACGTTTTTCCGCGCGTAACACGTTTTGATTTTTTAATCACATTTTTCCACTCGGTTTTCCTTGAAAAATAAAATAAAATAAATTAGACCCAATTATCAATTTTAAAAAGTCACTTGACTCCACTCGGACCATGTAAAGACAATAAAACCTCGATGGGTCTTGTCTCGGCTACACCAAGACGTGATTGTGAAATACAATTGTTTACTACTTTTATTTAAGTTGAGATAAAATCAATATCAATATTCGGTCTACACATTTTATGGTAATACATGTTTATAAAACTATTATTAAATTACGATAATAACCAATAAATCATTAATTACTTAAATTTTATAAAACGTTATCAACAAGAGGAGTAGAGTATGAATACATTAGAGAGTTTAAAGCGAATCTTATTTTAGGATATTTTCAAAATTTATTTTCTTTTATGAACAAAAAGGAGATTAAAAGAGCTATAAGAAGTAGGGTTAGGTTTTGAATGCCTAAAATAATTCATTAAAAACTATTCATGAGCTTCTGTTAAACATAAGATGAAATAAAATTGTATATACGGTGATGAAGGAGTAGCTGGCTATTAATTGGAAGGGCAAAAGGTGTTAGTAATTTAATAGCAAGTCCAATAGAAAATCAAGATTCGGTTAAAATTAAAATTATATAATAGAGAAGGGGGCAAAGGGACCCCATTAAATCCAAAGATTTAGATTTTATTTAACACTGACGTGACTAGAAATAATAATGGATCATCACAAGTATAAGGTTTAATTAAATCATGTTACACATTACACCACGTCCACGTACCTGGAGGCTTCATAAAAATTTCCTCTTTATATATTTTGTTTCTACTATATAATACAAAAAAGTGATGGACCACACTTGCAGCAACTCTCTCTGACTTAAAATTTCTTGGCAAAATATAAATTAAAAATTACTGAAAAAATTTTGAACACGTAGGTTGGTTACCACTAATTTAAATATTTATTTATTGTAAAATCGTAATTATGAAAAAATCTAGAAGACGTACTCTCATTTGGTTTGTTATTATTATTATGGAAGGGTTAATTTATTTGATTTGAATTAAGGACGCTTCTAAATGGTTGGGGTGAACGCTATTGATAATCTGACAGCATTATAATATTATTAAAATCATAGAGGCAGAGGAGAGGGGCGCGTGGGGAGGCACTCTTCGGTTACATTACAACAAAGGGAGGGGGAGGGGGAGGGGGAAGTGAACGCAGCACAACGCTTGAAGGGGAGAATAGTAAAATTAAAAAGAAAAGAAACAAGGGAAGGGAAGGGAGGGGTAGTGAGCTGTGTGGGACCCACCACCCATGTGCCCTCCTTCCTGTCTCCACCAGCTCCTGCCGCTCAATGATTAGCTCTCTGTTCCCTCTTCCCTCCTCCCCCTCCCCCTCCCCCTGCCCCTTCCAAAGACCCTCGCTCTCGCTCTCTCTCTCTCGACTGTGTGTCCATCAATTTCAATTTCAAACCAATTACTCTCTCTCTCCCCCTTCATCCATGTCTAGTTCCGACCCTGCTACTAACGGCGTTAATAACGGCTCCATTATTGACCCCCAGAGACAGCAGCCCCCCGGTAATGGAGCTCTTGCCGTCAAGAAGCCCCCCTCCAAGGACCGTCACAGCAAAGTTGACGGCCGAGGACGCAGAATCCGCATGCCCATCATTTGTGCCGCCCGTGTTTTCCAGTTGACTCGTGAGCTCGGTCACAAATCCGACGGTCAGACCATCGAGTGGCTCCTCCGACAGGCCGAGCCCTCTATCATAGCCGCCACTGGCACCGGCACCACTCCGGCTAGTTTCTCTACGGTCTCCGTCTCTGTACGTGGCGCAGGGAATTCCACTTCGTTGTCATCCGCGGTTTCTTCTTCGGCTACTTTCACTGCTTCGTTGGATCATAAGCCTTCCTCTCTGGGTCCCACGCCCTTCATTCTCGGAAAACGCGTTAGGGCCGACGACGATGGGACCAAAGCAGGGGATGAGGCCACGATCACTGCCGTGGGGCCTACCACGGTGGGGTCAATTGGGGGTCCTGGAACACCCGGTGCTGCGTTCTGGGCCGTGCCAGCTAGGCCGGACTTTGGCCAGGTCTGGAGTTTCGCTGCCGCAGCTGCAGCTCCGCCGGAGATGGTGGTGCAGCAGCAACAGCAGCAGCCCCATCAACTGTTTATGCAACAGCAGGCAATTGGGGAGGCGTCGGCGGCCAGAGTGGGGAATTATCTGCCGGGTCATCTCAATTTGTTGGCATCTTTGTCGGGTGGACCAGGGAGTTCGGGTCGGAGAGAAGACGATCCGCGTTGAATTTGGGGTTTGGTCTGTTCGACGGTGGTGTTGATAATTATGTTATAAATATGAAATGTTATATATATATGCTGTGAATGTTTAATTGTTGTTGTCTTGGTGGGTGCGTGTGGAGATGAAGATGATTATGATTTTTTTTTTCTTTTTAGTGAATTTTAGGGTCAGGGATTAGGGTTTTGGGGGGAGTGGAGTGGGAATTTTCAAGTATGGATTATTCAATTAGGGTTTTAGTGCCTCGTTTGATGATTAAATTAGGGTTTTAGTGGTTCAATTGTTTAGGTTTGAGGAGAAGGGGGAGTTTCTTTCAGGTATTTGAATTCAAGGGATTTTTGAGAAGAAGAAGATGTTGTTTTTTCGAGCTTGGTGACACTACAAAGAAGAAGAAGAGTTAAATTGGAAGCTTTAGATGACTATGGGATGATCATTAAGTCGGAAACTGGGAGTTTTTAGCTAGCAATTACCTCTTTTCCTACTGAAAATGAAAATGAAAAAAATTTCTTCTGACTTGACTTGTTTGGCTGCAACTTGGGCAATCCATTGATCGAGAAGAATGGTTATGATTGATTTTGGCATGTTTGGACTTGGTTTTGCATCTGCCCTCCCTCTCCTCCCACTTTCACCGACGTTGTTGCTCTCACTGCTGTGTGGAAGCTGGTTGTCGTCTATGTAAGACCTCTGCTTTGAAATCTTTAGCAACTTAGTATTGGTAGCCCATTTCTTAGATTTTTATTTTATATGCATTTGTGTGGAAATTAATAACAATAACAATAATAATAATAATATTAATATTAATAATGTGTTTTTCCATGTATGTAAGTGGATTGTTTTTGGGGTGCCTGTTGTGTGAATAAAGAAACCCATCTGTTTGGTTCTCTTCTCTTCATTGCCTACGTTTATGTGCTCTCTCTGTGTAAATAAAAATACTAGGAATTTCCAGCTGCAACGCTCGTTTGATTTGTATTTATTTACTCGCGAAACCTCTAATGTGAATGAGTTGCTTCTTCTTTGCCTTCTTTCCGGTTTTCTTGAATTGGTAGCGATTACATTTACAGGACCCTTTGTGAAACTTTGGATGACTTCACTCAGCACATATGAATCGAGTCGATTCAATATCCTTTCCTTTTGCATAGCACAGGAATGGCTACTGGCTGCCATGATAGTGTATTTATTGCTAGTCTGCTTGCCATTTTAAGTGACGGAAGAATATTATAAACATATCGTGATGGAGATGGAGGAGGATTTGCCCTGCTATTTGGCCAGTTAAAGGAACTATTTGGTTGCGTCTTTTAGCGAATTTCAGTTTTTGGGCACCTTAAATGCGCCCACTTGGCATTACCTGACCTCACCTTACCTTACCTTACCTGAGTACCATGAAATTTCACGGATGCTGCTGTGTCTGTCTCTGCAGTCTAGTCTGCAATGCATGCATTTCTCTCTGATTTTGCAAGTGTCAGTGTCAGGATCACTTATGACAAAAGGGAAATTGCGCGCCGAGCCTTGCTGCTTTTTATGTTGTGTTGTTTGCCCGAAACATAACATGAGCCTTCTCTTTGGGTTTGGGAAGACTTGACTCGTATTACTAACTCTCATTCATTACTATTTCTATTTCCATTAGTGTGCCAAACTTCTCAACCGCCACCACGATTCTACTCATTAATACGAGCTTAATCCAAATAAATAAAACTGTATGTTCCCAACTCCTCCTTAAAAGCTCCTCCCTTTTCTTATAAATATAGATATAAGCTTTTTTAAGGAACACTTGAAATTGTTATACAAGCATTTTCTTTCTTATTATTTATGAAAAATAAAAGGAGTCGAAATTGCATTCTTCTTTTGACAAATAGTAACCTTTCGAAAAATATAGGTAATCTAGCAAGTTGAAAGTTCAGTATCAATTTTTTTTTTTTTGGTTTCTTAAATATGTACGAAATGCTATAGCCTATCTAGTATATTTTATTCATATTCGATGCTTTGTTAGGGAAAAGAAAAAAGAAAGAAAAAGCTAGACTATTTCTAATCATACGAGTTTGACTTTTTTATTTTTATTATTAATTTTTTTCTTACCTTTTTAATCATAATCTCGTTGCATTTTTCTTTAAATTTCTCACTTACATTGTACTACATGGTCAAGTCTATTAGTACACATATATAAATGGAGTCAATTGTTGGGTCTACTCAAAATGACAACATTATCAAACGAAAATGGGTGCTTTTTAAGGATAGACATGGGTAAGATCCGACTAAAATCGAATAGATTGTGTACACATATCCCAATGGTCCTTTCTTGAATGATATACTTACCGCCCATTATTACCTTATTCCATACCTTAATAGACTGAAGTAAATGGTTTAATCCAATCTAAATCTGCCATTTGTTGCGCTTTCCATTAATACCCAAAAATCTATTGCTACAGCATTCCTGTGTATTCTTTTTCTTTTTCTCATTTAAATGTGATTTTAAGGAAAAAAAAAATGAAGGAACTTGTTTCACTAACTGTTTTGTAACCTTGGAATTATTACTCACTAATCATGTTTTTACCATTTATAGCTTATTATTCTTTTTTTATAACATTTACTTAAAATTGCATTTAAAATTCAAAAAAAAAAAGAACACTAGAGATTTTAATATTTCAAAGTTTATGTGATGTCTCTTAAAAAATTATGTAATTTTATTATTAAAATCGTTTTTATATTATATATAATATTTTTAATTAATAAATTATTAATTACTAAATACGGTTTTTAATTAGATGAAGATTAAAAGGGGATGCCTTGCGGATAGTAATTTATTAAAATGATGTTTAATGTATGAGTAAGAAAATTCCTTAGACGTTAATTATTGCAAAACAAAGAGTCAGGGATCAATAATTGATGGGTCCCTTATTTTAATTGGCTTGTTGAAAAGTTGGGATGATCTTCCGTGTCAAGTTCAATCACATACGACAACTCTCACTCATACTTCTTCACCCACTGTTTTCTTTATCAGTATCAACACTTTCAGTTCTGGGCTTAGCCCATTGCAACTACCTCGATAATATTTTTTTAATAGTTATATTCAATCCCTATTAATCAACTCTTGAGCCCCTATTCCTAAATTGAATGAAGCTAAATTATCATAAGTTAATAATAGGTCAATTTGAAATTATTGTTGCTACAAAAAAGTAATTTTTTTGTAGCAACATTAACCCATGGATGTTTGAGGTTGTTTTTGAACTGCTTCAAAAAAAAATCAACTAAAAAAAATCAGTTTTAAAGAAGGAGGCAAAAAGCAGGTGGCCACTTGCTTTTAGAAACTAGGTTTTGCTTCCACAATATAAAATGTCAAAAGTACCCTTGTCAAAAAATAAAAGTACAAAATTATCCTCATTTATTAATTCTAAATTTTAAATAATAAAGTACTTATAAATATTTATTTATTTTCATAAAATTTATTGTTCGAAAAAAATTAATAGAGGTTGCAGGAGAGTGATCGGACTACCGTCGGAGTTGGTTGCTGATAACCTTCTTCAGGGCATGTTTGACGACAACGCAAGCTCTTCGTCGACCAATCTATGCATATCTACAAATATTTCCAGCATTAAAGGTGTCGTTTGGTTGTATAAGATGTCCAAAGACTTGCGGCAGGATCTTTCGCCGTCTTTTCTGCCCGAACAACACCTTTAATGCCTGAAATGTTGGTGGATTTCAATAGGTCGGTCGACGATGATCCATTTTGAGCTGACAGTGTCGTCGGATGCACCCCATAGAGGGTCACTGGCAACCAACTCTGGTGACCCTCTGATGAGCAGTTTTAATTTTTTCAATTTTTTTATTTTCTTAAATTTTATAAAAATAAATTTATTTACTTAAAATTAAAAATATATATTAAATTAAAATATATATTAAATAAATACAATAAATATTAATAATAAACAACATTACAATGTCAAATTTATCTAATAATATTTATTTACATTTAATTTATTTTATGAATAAATATGTGCATTTTCATATTAAATATTAAATTTAAATAAATTTGATTTTGATATTCAATTAAATTAAACTTAAATATATAAGTTATACATCCATATATTTTACATAACTTAAGAATTAATTATATGTTATATTTATATTTATATAAAATAATTTATATAGAATTTGTACTAAATAGTAAAAAAAATTGATTGTAAATTTTAATAGTTAAATATTATTAATTAATACTATACATGTCTCTTTTCGTCACTTGTATATAATAAAAGCTAAAGCAATAGCAATCCTAAATACCTATATTTTGCTTTTGAAAAGTAAAATAAATTTTCAAAACTGGTTTACCAAACGTCCTCCTATTTTTTTTTTTTTTTTTTTTTTTTACAGTTGATTTTTCTACATCGAAGCAAAAGCTACTTATTTTCACAACAACAACAATCCCAAACTGACCCAATAATGAGTATATTCCCTTTCCTTAAGTATTCCAAATTATTTTTACCATTTGTGAAGCATTCTCTCCAATCCTATCATCTCTTATAATACATGTCCTTTAATTCAACATATTCATTATAATAAAGAGGTGAAATCATTTACGGAACAAAGAATGATCAAAAGTAAAACTTAATAGAATCTTAATTACGGGTAATTCTTTTTTTAAAATATAAATAAGATTTTTATTGATATAGATGCAAAATATGAGTTTTATTGATATAGCTGCAAAAATAAAGCATGAGCGGAGTGCCTGTTCTCCCTAATTGCATAGCAATGAATGTGTTGGGAAATATGTCCCCTTTGTGATTATGTGCTAAAAGAATCAAATTACTTGGTTGTATTTGTTACGTGGATTTATCATTTAATTTTTGTTATGACCTATTTGTATGCAGGATATTTTACTCTTTTAAACCAAAGTTTTATTTGATAATTTTATGATTTTTTATCTCTCTAGTTTTACTGTCTTATCCTTATCGTGATGTTGATTACTTGTCCCTAGCTTTTAAATTGATCAATTGATTATTTAAGTTCAACTTAGTGCAATCAGTTTGTTTTGGAATAGGACTGTGTTCAACTCAGTGACACGTGTTTATGAATAGTTTCTTGATTTTGGCTAAGTGATGGTTGAACCCTTGCCTTGAAATAAATGGAATAAAACGGATTGATGATGGTGCGATCTGAACCATTATCAAAGATTAATCCTGAACCTGACGGATCATTCCTTTTTCGTATATATGAAATATGGGATTTCACTAAGTCGATTCTTAAGAAATATCGAATCAAACCATTTGTACTTACTTCAATAAAGGAAGCACATACCTCTTCTTCGATGAAAGAACCGTTTTTGTCTTGGTCCCAATTCAACACTAAACAAGTCCGAACTAATTGAATACTTGTGTCAGAAATTCCCCGAGTAGGTTTGCCATTTCTATAAAGGATATAATTGACAACTCAAAGTTACATATTATCCTTTTCCCGCAGCAGATCCTGGGGGAAGAGTGTTACTAAATTTATACCGTCCGCTATTTCATGAAATGGGATTGCGTTCGACTCAGTGAAAAATTGGCATTGGTGTTCAACTTGGTTATTTTTTTTTATTGGTTGTCTTCTCTTCTATTATTCTTGATTAATTCATACTATTATGAGGTGTGTTTTTGAGACGAGAGAATCGTCACGAATGTAAAGGTTATGAGAAGAACTTGTTTACAAAATCTAGGCATTAGAACATAGGGAGTTTAAAGTTTTTTTAGATTCTAGGAGGGATGCATTATTAAATTTTTGTGAATTATTATGAAAAAAAAATTAGTTAATGATTTAATAAATTTTTTTAAGTAACACAAGTTGTTCAAGCTTGAAAACCCAAGAAGTAATCTATTTATGTACAGTGATGTCTAAACTCATAAGTTTAATGAGATTTGAAAAAAGAAATTAATATAAGTTAACCCAACACACCTAATAGACCCAACCTGACCAATCCATCATTGACACAACCCGCTCCTAGCTACATGGACAAATTATGCCTAAAACTATGGACTACTGACTGTTTCTTAATTCTGGTATTTCTCATGGAACAAACTTGAAGTAATCTCCAATTACAACCACAAATAAAATTTTTCCTGCAATATAACTGTTACAACCTTAACATATCCTTGCACCATCACGTGGCTGGGCCTTCAAACTTTCTAACTAAGTCACATTTTGCTTTCACCTGGCGGGAAAAAATTTTAAAAGGACAGAGAAATAAAACAAACGAGTTAGTATAAAACTCAATAAGTGGGGATAAGTATATATTTGTAAATAAATCTACTATATATATATATATATATATATATATATCATTATAAAATAAATTTTTGTTTATAAAAGAAATAATCTTTATATATATATATATCATTATAAAATAAATTTTTGTTTATAAAAGAAATAATCTTTATAACCCATAACTTTCGTATCATCTAAAATGTCATAAAAATTTAAAATAAATAACTATCAAATGACTAAATTTATCAAAATGCTTCTTCTTATTGACTATACTTAAAACAATAAAATAATCATCTTCAATCATATAATAAAGATGCTCTTGATGATCATGCTAAAACATTTATTCAACTGTGATTTAAAACAAAATGCATAACATTCTGTACAAATCTTCTTTTAAAAAGAAACTTATATAACTCATGAGAAGAATTATGCTTTAGTTTTCATAAAACTATAAAATAATGAAGCTGTTAAGAGTATATAAACTATCATAGTAAAATTCTTTCCAAAAATTTTGGATAAATTTTACAAAAATTTGCTAAGCATCTTTCTTTTCTGAATATTTTTCTTAATTCATATAAATATTTAAAACTCATACTGATATACTAAACAAGTACCCCTTAAGCTGTTTGATCCTACCTAGCGAGATCTAACATTGTACATGCAGAGGTATCTGTACTTTGCGAGATCTAACATCACACAGGCCTACTATACTAGCATATGCATGCGCAGAGCTGTCCCCAAAGGGCTAAAGCGCCCATATCACATGGCCCAAAGCCTCTTTGTGTGTCTGAACGGGCCCTAAAGGCCTCTATCTATATCACTGTCTAAGTGATATGAATAAATGTTTGAGTAGTTGGGTACTAGCTTAGTATAACATAACTGCACTTTCTTATTTTTATTAAAAACTGATTTCATTGGAAAACTGCTTTATATGCTAAAATTTCTATTTTCAATCAATTTATCAAAATTTGAAAATTTTATGCAAGCTACAACTGAAAATATTTATATTATTTGAATTAATCCAGGACAAACATTTAAAAGGACATTTCTAAATACTTTAAGAAATCGTTGAGTCAAATGACTATGAAAACTTTAAATATCAATGCTTTCACACTTCATTTAAATTTACGAATTATAACTTTCTGAAAAACTAGAGTGCACTTTAAATATAAAATTTGATTTTTCCTTTCTAAATGTTATATTTTTGTTCAAAACTAATTTTGAAACTAAAATTCATGTCTACAACAAATTTGAAAACTAGCTTTGAAATATCTTAATAATTAAAAGTAAGTATAACAAATGAGTCTATCTACCCTCAATAAATACTATAGAAACGAGCTTGAATTCTTCTAAATTCGCTAAAATTCTCAGTACTTCTATAAAATGCTAAATAAACATAACTGTGTAAATACGAAAACATATTTCTAATTATCCAGAAAAATAAATCTTCTACTCTCTTAAAACTTTCTAAAATATTTGTAAAATAACATTTAGAGAAATCATTATAACCCATAAAATAAAATACTTTTCTACTCACTAATTTGGTTGCACAACTCGGTTAGCTCGTAATTGATTCCAAAGTCAATGTTCCACCTAGCTGGCCACATCCTTCAACAAAGAATTAATCCTTCCTTGTCCTGGTTTTTCTCTTCACACAACCCTCAAATTGGCTTCTTCCCCATTCTCCTTTCTTTCTCCCAGTCTCCCCTTCTCTTTTCTAGATTTTTTTTTCTTTTCTTTCTCTTCTTGTGTATAAATAAACTAAGGGTTGGGCTTGGGTTTTCTAAAATGGGCTGGGCATTGGTTAATGTTGTATGGGCTGGTTATAAAATTCAAATGGCTTGGGCTTTTTGTAATTGGCTGAAAGAGTGGGCTGTTTCAATACTACCTCCTCAAAAAAAATTTCGTCCTCGAAATTTGTAATAGGTCTAAAGTGTCCAAGTGATAGAACACATTCACGTAGTACTATATAACAATACCTATGTAATTGTACGCTTTGAGAATCATGTAACATGACTGTTCTATTTCTTCATTCACTATCAAGAATCATTTCAATAAGCTACAAACCTTCATTTCTCATAAAAAAAGGATTAGTCTCTAATTGCTACAAGAATATTACCTTCCACGTGAATCAACATCTGTCTCTAAATTAGGAAGACCAATTCCCAATTTTTTAGACTTATAAGTATAACAACTTCTTTCTTAACTTCTTACATACATATTTTCACTTCTTAAAACCAATTAATGAGTTGCCAAATTGGCATGATGTATCCTAACTATTGCTATCCTTAGGATCCCGGCGCTCCAAAGGAAAGCAATATCCAGGATAAGTCATTACTAAAGGCAAACTCTTTATACTTCGATTGCACAAACTTAATAAAGCACTTATAAGAATTGTACATGATTCTGAAACTTGTTTCTAAAGACCAGAGATGCATTTATGAAAAACATCAATGAAAATCTGACAAGATATCGTTTGCCTTTCAAACTTAACCAACTTGCAAATCATTTAAAAATAATAATTATTAAAATAACATCATCATCAACAACAACATGCCTAATATGTATTTCCATCAACTCAACTTTTTCATGGACTTTTGTCCTCATCTCAACTCAGTCATGATATTCTTCTAACATAATGTCATTAGCCTCAAACTCTTTAAATGCTTTGTTTATCACAAGTCTAACAATAATAATTTAACTTCTTGCTAATAACATATAAAACTTATAACTATTACTGCAAAACATATTGTACACCCATTCATAACCATAAGCTGAATCAAATATTCATGTCAAAATCTATACAAGATAAAGAGTCCACTTGCATACCATAATGTAGAGAAATACATATAGTTCCCTCGGCACATTGTCAAATATAAATATGTGCATATATTGAAATATCACTTGGAAATTTAACTTACTACCTCAAAGCCCTCTTCGTCATATAAATAACATGAAAACTTCATAACTTATAACCATACAAATCACTTCTTTTCAAAACTATCTTACATGATTCAAAATCTTAGTTAGGTCATGACATTAATATAGTTCCACTTTCATAATTAAGCGAAGCCAACCTTATATTTTCTTATTAAGCCACTTAAATCCTTCTATACTTCACTTATTTCTTTTGTAAGATACTTGTCCATATATATCACATAAGTTGGACTAAAGCTCCAACGACTCACTTTTGACAATATACCAAGAGTATAAATTCTAGGCTCAACAAAAGTACTTTCACAACCTCTAAAATCTTGATCACTATCTCATGAATAATAGAATCTATACTAAATACTTCATTTTCACTTTTTTTTTCATCATGTCACACTACAATGTAAAGATATGCTCTAGGCATTATGTCATTATTATTCAATGCATGCTCATACCGCAACTTACTACTCTCAAAACTCAATGCTTCAAAGTAAAAACTTCAATTATCTTATGTCATCATATACTACATATCATGCATAACCCAATTATCATAAAAATCATCCAAGCAAATAATAAGTTTCTAAATTCCTCCTCAGTATATCTTGCATTCTAAAATAGCATATACTATATAATTCCTCATATTACAGTTTTCATAACTCAATTCTTCATATAATCTCAGTTTTTATTTGAAAATCATCACAATTCATAGTACTAACTCAAAAATTAAGCTATACATAAATCCTCTAATTTACAATGCTTGATAAAAGTATCTAGCCTTATATCGAATATTTCCGTTCAAATCTTAACAACTCAAAATAGTAGCATAGAATAAACAGCTACGTCATAAAACAGTTAGGTAAGCAACAAATTTCTAAGATAAGTATCCAACGTCATAACTAACTAATCTCTCTTTGAGCTATTAGGGCTAAGTCAATTTATTTCTCCAAGTATGTTTTTATGAGGTTGCCACTTCTAAGCTTGATGGTGCTTCCACAGACCACTACATCTTTCCAAAGCAAATACTTCTATCTGACATAGTAAGAGTCTACAGAATCCTAACCATGCTCTGATACCAAATTGACACGACTAGTCCCTAGTTACATGGCAAATCATGCCTAAAACTGTGGACTACTGACTGTTTCTTAATTCTGGACTTTCTCATGGAACAAACTTGAAATAATTTCTAATTACAACCACAAATAAAATTTTTCTTACAATATAACTGTTATAACCTTAACATATCCTTGCACTATCACGTGGCTGGGCCTCTAAACTTTCTAATTAAGTCACATTTTGCTTTCACCTGGGGGGAAAAAATTTTAAAAGGAAAGAAAAATAAAACAAAAGAGTTAGTATAAAACTCAGTGAGTGGGGATAAGGATATATTTGTAAATAAATAAATAAATATATATATATATATATATCATTATAAAATAAATCTTTGTTTATAAAAGAAAAAATCTTTATAACTCATAACTTTCGTATCATCTAAAATGTCATAAAAATTTAAAATAAATAACTATCAAATGACTAAATTCATCAAAATGCTTCTTCTTATTGACTATACTTAAAACAATAAAATAATCATCTTCAATCACATAATAAAGATGCTCTTGATGATCATGCTAAAACATTTATTCAACTGTGATTTAAAACAAAATGCATAACATTCTGTACAAATCTTCTTTTAAAAAGAAACTTATATAACTCATGAGAAGAATTATGCTTTAGTTTTCATAAAACTATAAAATAATGAAGCTGTTGAGAGTATATAAACTATCATAGTAAAATTCTTTCCAAAAATTTTGGATAAATTTTATAAAAATTTGCTAAGCATCTTTCTTTTCTGAATACTTTTCTTAATTCATATAAATATTTAAAACTCGTACTAATATACTAAACAAGTACCCCTTAAGCTATCTGATTCTACCTGGCGAGATCTAACATAGCACAGGCCTGCTATACTAGTCATATGCATGCGCAGAGCTGCCCCCAAAGGGCTAAAGTGCCCAGATCACACGACCCAAAGCCTCTATGTGTGTCTGAACAGGCCCTAAAGGCCTCTATTTATATCACTGTCTAAGTGATATGAATAACTGTTTGAGTATCTGGGTACTAGCTTAGTATAACATAACTGCACTTTCTTATTTTTATTAAAAACTGATTTCATTGAAAAACTGCTTTATATGCTAAATTTATCAAAATTTGAAAATTTTATGCAAGCTACAACTGAAAATATTTATATTATTTGAATTAATCCAGGACAAACATTTAAAAGGACATTTCTAAATACTTTAAGAAATCGTTGAGTCAAATGACTATGAAAACTTTAAATATCAATGCTTTCACACTTTATTTAAATTTACGAATTATAACTTTCTGAAAAACTAGAGTGCACTTTAAATATAAAATTTGATTTTTCCTTTCTAAATGTTATATTTTTGTTCAAAACTAATTTTGAAACTAAAATTCATGTCTACAACAAATTTGAAAACTAGCTTTGAAATATCTTAATAATTAAAAGTAAGTATAACAAATGGGTCTATCTACCCTCAATAAATACTATAGAAACTAGCTTGAATTCTTCTAAATTCGCTAAAATTCTCAGTACTTCTATAAAATACTAAATAAACATAACTATGTAAATACGAAAACATATTTCTAATTATCCAGAAAAATAAATCTTCTACTCTCTCTAAAACTTTCTAAAATATTTGTAAAATAACATTTAGATAAATCATTATAACCCATAAAATAAAATACTTTTCTACTCACTAATTTGGTTGCACAACTCAATTAGCTCGCAATTGATTCCAAAGTCAATGTTCCACCTAGCTGGCCACATCCTTCAACAAAGAATTAATCCTTCCTTGTCCTGGTTTTTCTCTTCACACAACCCTCAAATTGGCTTCTTCCCCATTCTCCTCTCTCTCTCCCAGTCTCCCCTTCTCTTTTCTAGATTTTTTTTCTTTTCTTTTTCTTCTTGTATATAAATAAACTAAGGGTTGGGCTTGGGTTTTCTAAAATGGGCTGGGCATTGGTTAATGTTGTATGGGCTAGTTATAAAATTCAAATGCTTGGGCTTTTTGTAATTAGCTCAAAGAGTGGGTTGTTTCAATCATGGTCGGTTTGTGTTCCAGTAGCTCCTTTTAGAAATCTGACTTTGGGTATATTTACATAGACTCGACATATCAGTAGATTGGTTTGGTTTTGGCTAAACTTGCCCTGACCTAACCCGAACGCCGACTTGGACCGGTTTTCGTCTAACAACTTGGACCAATGCTACCTTCATGACAAAAATTCGAATTCCATGCCCTCTCCAAATTCTAATTGTAGAAAAGGTAAAATTTTCTCATACTAATAAGTGGAGTTGTCAGAATTATTCTTAATAGAGATTGGCTACAATTAAAAAGGTCGTTACACTAGCCAAGCCAAGTTTTCATGTGTGGGATCGAGTAAGATGAGTAACAAAGGAAGCAAAATCCGTAAGAGTAGTGGTAGAGGGCTCAATTAATATTAACTATTATATGCCTGAGTCGTTTTTGTGGAGCTAGAGTATGATTGACAATTAGGCGGCCATGTCGATCGGATGAAGTAGCCTATATAAAGGTATCCAAACACTGTTTCACTCATTCGGTTTTGAAATGCTTTCAAAGCACTAATAAAGCCTTGGTGCTTATTTGCATTGTTTCCCTTATATTATTTTGCTTTGCGTTTAGACCTTTTATTCTATTTTTGTTATTTGCACAATATGTTATCAACATGAATAGCTCTGGCTTTTATAAGTATGCAATATGGTCGCCACTCAATTGGATCTTCCACATCAAAAAGTAAAAATAGTCTATTTTCCTGTTGTTATTCTCTTGTTATTTCTCTATTATACAACTAAAGAAATTAGAAGGAGACGATTCAAGTATATCTAGAAGAACATTTTAAAGATTTGAAAGATAGCAAGCCTCTAGTTTGCTAATGTGAATGAAGAAAAATATATAGAGTGGGCTAGGAGTGCTCAGAGTTATTTATGAGAAATAATTCTTGAAGACACTATCAAGGAAGGAAACCAGACTTACTTACAAGGCAAAGCAAAGGCTTCGAATTTTCTCCTCCACCATTGAACAAGAAATTGCAAGTCAAATATCTTGATGAAGAAAACCCGTAATTTTGTGGAAAAACTTGTAAGAGAGATTTCATCACATATATATGCTATGCTACTCTTTCATTACTTCATTCCTTCTATATCCCTCTCCCTGTTCTCAGTTACTCATCAAATGGCACTCAGTTCATAACTTCGTCAAGCTCAATAAGACTAGAACAATCTAAGATTTCAAGAGTATTGTTGATTAGAACTCATCATTTTTAAAAATTACTTCATGATTGCAATTTTGCGATCAAGAAGTGACCAAAATGAACAATATTGACAAGACTTTGTCAATGTTTCACCCCTCAAATATTATTATGCAAAAAACTTATCAAAAACATCATTTGAAGAGATATTATGATTTGATCACATGTTTATTGGTCATTGAGAAGAATAATAAATTTTACTACAAAAATCATCAATCATGTCCAACAGGTTCAGTACTGTTTCTAGATGTTAATGCCAACATTTGCAAGATAATCATGATCATAACCAAGGACATGGAAGAGGATGAGGATAAAGACATAGAAATTGTGAAAGAGATGGTTACAACTCTTTTGACTATCAAAATGACAAGAAAGACCATAAGAAGAAATAAGATTGCAAAGATAAGAAGAATGGAAGAAAGATATTTATTACAAATGTGGTACAAAAGGCTATTGCACATAAAATTGTCACACGTTTAAACAATTGGTAAACCTTTACCATGTAACTAGAAGAAATAAATGGAAAAATGTCGAGACAAATGTTTTGGAAGACTTTTCCAAATAGAAGACCACTCATCTTGATGTTGTCAACTTTTTTCAAGATGATGACAACAATAGTATTGGGGAGTTTTTATCATTTATGTTTATATCTATAATTTTTGTTATTATTTTATGTTTACTATCCATAATATATATTATCATCTTTTTATTGAACTCATGTTAATGCACTAATTAAAATTTGCTGATTCCATTGCTCAATATATTAAAAAAGACATGGATATTACTCATCTGATCCTCTAGTAGAGTGGCATATTTTTTCGTTAAAGAAGGAAATCGAGTTCCATAGTCTCTCAAAGTTGATATCCTTTGGGTTATGTCCTTTCTTTCATAGTAGAAGCTTATAGTGCTTCTTGGTGGAGACAAAGAGGCCAAGTTGAGAGTACTTCTAGTGAAGACTTATGTTTCCCAATCGAGACGAGGGGTGCACACGAGTTGGGTTGGATCTAGTTTCGCTAAATTCAACTCAACCTGACACATCATCAGGTTAGGAAAATTGTACTCGTGATCGGGTTTTATCAAGACATACCCGATGCTTAGCCTACCTCATCGGATCTAGTCGGGTTAGTCAGGTTGATTGGGTTAGATAATTATAAAATAATTTCAATTAAATGATAAAGAAATATGAAGTTGGATGTGAAAGTGGCATGTGGCTTGTGAAAAACAATAAATGAGTAATTAATATTGTCAACCCCAACGTTTGAACGAAATAACACTCTTCTCCCAACCTTCGACGAAATAACATACAATCTCCTAATTTCTAAATATCGGAAAGTCAATTTTACCCTTATTGTATTATAAGATTTGTTTATTTATTTCTCTTTATAAAGAAGATAAATTTTAAAAACACCAACAGGACTCCAAAAATTCATATTTTTTAAAAATTTCTACAAATAGTTTATATAGATGGTTTGTAAAAAGTGATTTTTTAAAAATAAACATTAAAAAGAAAATAATTTGTAGATAAATGAAAATGGTAGTCTAACTGGTTTTTCCTAATTTTTATTTTTTTAAAACTAATATTTTTAAAAAATAAAATTAAAAAAATGGTTTGTAAATAAACCATTTTTTAAAAAAATAGTTTGTAAATAAAAATTAATGTTTTAAAATTTTTCTCCATTATAAAGAGAAATAAATAAATAAATCTTATAATATAAAATAAAATTGTCTTTTATAATACGTTTAATGGATGGACTAATGCCATTTAAAAATTAGAGATTTTTATGTTATTTTGTCGAAAGTTGGAGGAGAGTGTTACTTCACCCAAACATTTGGGATAACAATTTAATTACTCAATAATAAATATGAAAAAGTTATGGATAAATGATAATGACAAATATTATAGAAAATTCTGTAGAACAAAATCCAACTATTATTGAAAAATCCAGAAAAATCATCTTCAAAAAATACAAATAAAAAACTAAAAAAAACCAGCAAAAGTTACAAAACATCCGATTCACAACCACAAATAAAAGCATTTTTTTCAACTCATGCAAATAAAAGTATTTTATCTGGAACTATGCTGCACCACTGTAAAACCAACCCTTTGTTTTTCTAATTTTAATTAAAAGCAAAAAATCAATATTTCTTTTTCAACTCCGCTATCCATCTACAATCCTCAGCCACCATCAATTTGAACCGTAACACCACCACCAAAGCTCTACAACCTACCAGATCCAACAACCAAATGCTCTATTACATCGAGTTTAACACAGCTGCATTACCAAAAATCAAAAACAAAACTTTTCTTTTCAACAACTCATGGTTCAACAAGCTGGTATCAACTGCTAGATCCACACACGCATAACACTCACTGAAGGCAGTTGACAGGGGAGAGAAAAAGAAGCCGGTGGAGGCAATCGCATGCGAGAGAGAAGAGTAAAAGGCATGAGCTGAAGTGGAAGCAAAGGTGGCTAGGGCGATAGACGAGAGCGGAGGCCGCTTGCGGAAGTGAATGAGGTATAGATAGCTAAGGTTTGTGAAGGAGAAGAGGCGATAGAGTTTGTGAAAGAGAAAAGAAGTGGAATTAGGTTGAAACGGGAGATAATTTTAAATTTATATAAATGATCTGGTGTTGTAGGGTTTACAAT
The DNA here is from genome assembly GCA_013180625.2 of Boswellia sacra. Classification (NCBI taxonomy): domain Eukaryota; kingdom Viridiplantae; phylum Streptophyta; class Magnoliopsida; order Sapindales; family Burseraceae; genus Boswellia; species Boswellia sacra. The sequence continues at coordinate 305,816 of SNVD02012608.1, read as the reverse complement.
AATAAAGGAAAATTGAAAAAATAGATAAAATTAGGGACTTAAGGAAATTTAGACACATTTGAAAAAATTTTTATGTCATATTCACTTTCTTCGAAAAATGACTAAAATGCCCTTTGAAACTTAAACTTGAAAAGAAAGAAGAAAAAAGAAAGAAACATCACGAAATACTCTTCCTTCACTGTATGGGAGATTTTATGGGATTTGGAATAGATTTTAAGGGATTTTGAATTTGGAGATTTGAGTTTGACTCGTATTTTGTACTTATTCATGTTTTTGGGCTAAATAAAATGTTATTTTATTTATTTTTTGGTTTGATGTCGAGCGAAAACCGACACTTGTCATCGTCTTCGTCACGACGAAACGCGTCGGTTTTCACGATTTTTGCACACATCAAACCAAAAAATTAACAAAATAACACTTCATTTAGCTCCATAAACATAAAATAAGTATAGAATATGAGCCCAAACTCATATCCCCAAATTCAAAATCCCTAAAATCTACCCCAAATCCCCAAACACAGAATAAGTTCCTCGTTCCTCTTGCTGCGTTTGACTGTGTTTCTGACGGTGTCGAGGGTATTGGAAGCTGGACAACAATAGATGGTTATGGAAATAGGAAACGGTTATGGAAATAGGAAGAGGTAAGTGAAAGAAAGAGGGAAATAAAGAGTTTAGGAATAAATTGAATTTCAAAGGGTATTTTAGTTATTTTTCAAAGAAAGTGTCTATGACATGAAAATTTTTCAAGATATGTCTAAATTTCACTTAAGGCCCCCAAAAGTGTTTATTTTTCAATTTTCCCCAATAATATTGTGCTTTCAACTAATGATAGACTGGCACGTGAAAATATTTTTTTTTTAAAACATATTGAACAGATCGGGTTAAATCCAATTACAACCCGATTCTTTTCAAACCCGATCTTTTCAATCCGATTTTGGGTTTTTGAAAAATGCAACCTGTGTATAACCCAACCAACCTGATTAGGTTTGATTGGGTGTTTTTTTTAGCACCCCTAATCGAGACTATTACTAGTGGAAACAAAAAGGTTAAAGGTTTTGAGAAGGTTAATATCCTTTGATGGAGACCTAGAAATGAAAGATAATCCATTGTCAATAATGTGACTGGAAAAGATGCAATTTTAGTTGAGTTGGTTTACTTAATGATATGTGAACTTGTATAGATGATATGTGAACTTGTATAGAGCATGACTTGTCACCTATACAGAGTTGACTTTTTGCCTGTATGAAGCTTGACTTGTGGTGTAGAGTTGCCTATGGAAAATTAAAATTGATAAATTATATATACCCTACAATGAATTCAATTACATATTTAACTTGTCATTCTTGAAGAATCGACATGTATTTTTATTATGATGGGGAACCTATAACAAAAACAAAATAACAAACCAAATCCAAAAACACACTCGAGCAAACAATCAATCACTCACTCAATCTCCCAATCAACACTCAATCAACAATCAATCTCTGAATAATTTTTTAATTTATTAAAATAGTCAATGTGTAACAAAATAACAATAAACGCTTGTATTTATACTAATCTAGACATATTGAGAATTTGAGTCAAATTATAACAAGTGAAAATTCCTATTTGAGTCAAAATCTCTAAACTAATAATTTTTCAAATAAATGAAACCCTAATTAATAAAAGACTATGATAACCTTGATAATAAAATAGGTCATGCTACATCAATTCCTCTCGACTAAGAAAGGATTGTCTCTCGACGAGTGAGATTACAAGTAAAAATTGATTGAGGCGGTAAAGCTCATCCTTAGCAAGCTGAGTATCATCATCGGTTGGTCAACCCTTCCAATGAACAAGGAAACAATTAAAACCACAACTAGTAGAAGCAACATAGTGGTCATCCAAAATGTGTTTAACCTCATCAATTGGGATCGAATAGAGGTAAATGAGGCATTACCCTAATTGAGTCAAATCTCTAGATATTAAACTCCTAATTCAATTAAATCCTAAAATAAACAAATGATAAAAATAACGTCAGTAATTGTATCCTACATCATATTGATATTGTGATTATGTCATAATGTGGTATATCATCTACTAATCTTTGCAGGAAAATCTCTCACAGATTAAGCACAACTTGTTTTTGCCATTATCACTGGAAGTACTAGTCAGATAATTATTTATCAAGGGGAATATATCCTAGACATATACATTGTACTCTTTTTGTTAGTAATATGCCCTAAGAATATGGATATTTTTCTGTAAATTGTAAACATTATCATTAAGTAAATGAAGCTGTTATTATTTGTTTTACCCAAATGAGATTGTTTTAATGACTAAATATTCCAGAGCTTGTGTATTGACAAAGTTTCTATATATATGAGATATATCTGAGACATAAGACTTTGTCATAGATCAAAACTAGTTCACAACCAATAAACAAAAGCTGAACACTGGATAAAGTTGTTGTATTTTTTTGTCTTCAATGAGGAAATGGTAAATCTTTAACCATTTGAAGTGGAGATTTCAAGACAGAGACACTTGCGTATTATAAACGCATTGAACACAGATCACGTGGAATTATAGGTTGTGTTTGTATTTATTGAGTTTTTGTTTTCAAAATTTCAAAAAATTGTGCGATTACTTTTATTTTTTTTTTGAATTTTGAAAATGATATGTCATTGATATTGATTTCAATGCATTGAAAAATGTACATTTTCAGAAACAGAATTTTGAAAATGTAAACAAACAAAACCATAACATTCGGTGAAAATATCGTAACTAAATGTAAATTACCACAACCAAATACTAAAGGCATTCCTATCTAAATCATAAGCGGATAATAGACCTGTAACATCCCCGCCTGTATGTGACATTTTACACTATGTGTGACATTTCGTGGTCCCCATAAACATTCGAAAGATGGCCCCCACTCGTATATGAGGCCCAACATTCTAACCCACTATTAAATATTATCTGTTTTAGACACACAGTCTGACACGATTTTACTTTTAGACTTTGCAATCCAAAAGGTCTCTAATAGTTTAAGGAGCTCACGTGATATTTGAGCTCTATTTACATATCACTCCCAAGCGATGTGGGATGTTACAATACCTCCAGTATAAAGGCTAGCATATACTAGTAGACACTATACTATAGATATAGAATTCATGACTAGAACAAAAAGTAAAAACCTAATATATAAGATCAATATATTGACTAGTTGAGAATATGAGATTTATATACTAGTATACACTATATTATAGATATAGAATTTATGACTCTAATAGGTTTACAGAATATCATCTTGATAGTTTTATAGGTTTTAAATGATAAATTCTTGACTGAGTGTTTAATGAAGGAGGTTAATTAAACTAAGATTTATTTGAATAAATCTTAAATCATATAACTGGTGTGAAATTGATATCAAGGGTTCAAGATGTAATTGGATGGGTAATAAATTATCCCTAGCTCCAATTATACGTATTCTATGACATGTAATATGTAAACTTACTGCTCAATGAATAGGACTTAAAGAAATAATTTAATCAGATTAAATTATTAAGCTTTTTATAAAGAATATTTAATTCAATAGTGCAATTTTGGGCCATTTTGGAATGAGCTAAAGTTAATAGGTGAGGTCCACTACAATTATGAGATAACAGGATGTTGGGTCACATCTATAGTGAGTCTGTAATTAAATATATCCATTATAGGTCGCTTGGATAGTTGATCCAAAAAATGTCAGAATAGGGACTATACTTAGAGAAAATAAATATTTAATTTAATTGGGTTTATTGGAGAACAAAACCCAAGTATTAAATTAAATAAATATTTGACTAGATTAATGGGCTAATTATTTAATTAATATGACTAATTAAATAATTGTGTTAATAGGCTTATTATATAATTGATATGAGACCCCACTTTCTACCTCTTCAACTCCTACTTCTAAATACACCTGATAAACGCATGAAAATATACTTTTAAGCATTAATAATTTATGTTATTTTTCAATATTGTAAGACTTTTTATGATATTTTAGCATAATTATTTTGCTTATGCTTATGTGACATTTGTTTCATGTCTTTTGCATTTTTTTAGTCTTTATCTTGACATAACGTGTTGTCCTTAAATTGGGATTAATGAAAATCTTTGCACAAGTTTAGTAAAATTGATATAACTCTCAATCTATAAATCAAAATAAAGAAATTCTTGAACCTCGCGCAACATGACCCAATCCTACACAAAGTTAAAGAACAATCAAAAGCCCAAATCCAACATTTGATGGGTTGAAATTAAGACACAATAGAACTGGATTGCAACTGCTGCTTAGCCTTAACCTCACCAATCTCCAATATTTGGATCGTATCTCACAAAATACGTATCCAATTAGTATGATTCTAGAAGCTGGAAAAAGCTAAGTTAATTATTTACAACTCTTTTGTTGATCACAAAATCAAATTTGACCATTTTTATAGTTATAAAGATGCCACAATTTGTCAAAAGTAATAGCTGCTGGAATATGTCATAAATTCGGAATTTTGACCATAGCTGACAAAATATTTGTCCAAATTGCATGAATCTAGTGGCAATGGAAAGATGGGACAAAAAGCTACAAATTTCATGTTTATTGCAAAACTTAATTCGATCATTTCAGTAGCAAAAAACGTGTTGCAAATTTGGTAGAAGGGTTGATGGCCAAAAATATTGAAGATTCGGGTTCACACTATAATAGTTCCAGTTAATTACCTGTATAAGGACACCTTGAGGAGCTGAAAAAAATCGAGAAAATCCATTGAATCCACTGTATCATTGTATCTTACAATTCTCTATTGTATTTTCTCTCTAGAATTTATGGGAATGAATTATAAGTTAGGCTAGAGATGAGCTTTTATGTATAGTTTATCCATTCTTCTACTTTGATTCCTCTCCAAGGGCTATAAAGTTTATGCAGTACTTGTGTGTGTTTTAAACTCTTTCTCATCTTTTATTTTTCTATAATATAGAAATTATAATTTTCAGTTTCACATTTCTTTATATGATTTCTTTTAAATTATAATTATTAGTGGTAGTTTCGTTTTATAAACTGATCTTTTACTATAATATTGTCAATTTATATATTGTCGATCTTAGATAGTTTGTAGATACGAAAATTGTGTATAAATCTTGTTTGTCAAGAGTTAAATCATAACAAATACATTTATTTACCAATTGTGCTATACTATACTTATCTTTCGATTGAATGTTTGGGAAGTGAAACTTTTAATTGAGTCATATGTGTTGAATCAAAGTGGGAAAATGGATTTACAAAGCATATTAGTGATTCTGGAGGCCTTGTGCCCTTTATCATTATTAATTTATTCCAATTTTTATGCATTGTATTCTCTTTGTATCAAATCACTTCAAGTTATATTTTATGTCTTTATTATATCATTTTAGTGTTTTTGTTTTAGTAACCTATTTTATCGAAAGCTTTCTTGTGGGATCAACACCTCAACCTATATTACAATAGACGCGGTATATTTTAAGCGTAAACAACATTCAATTGAACATTTCCTAAAATACCCATTGTAGGCCTCAGTTGATCATTATTAATTTATTTTAGACCCCGTTTAGTTCCTAAAATACCCATTTAATGTATATCTAAGTTTTTCATTACACCCCACTTGCCTGCGTGACTTTTATAAATTATTTCATAGCAGTCGCACGATCTACCATCTCTTTATTTATTAAGGTTAGTCCTCTTTCTATCCTTCTTGTTTGATTAATTTGTTTCGTTACTCTTGTTTAGTTGGAAGTTTAGAACTTAGAAAATCTGAGAACTTAAAATTTTAATCAGCTTGATTGTACGTGACAGAGGTCCTTATTGATTATTTGGTTTGGTCCAACTTTATATTTCCCATCTGTCAGTTTGGAAAGATTTAACGCTTTCATAATTCCTTATGCTGTAGTGTTGAAGATTTAAAACTACTCATGCTGCAAGGGCTTGCTTTGAACTTTGTGTTAAGTCTTCAATTCTAAAGAGGATATGCTTGCTACTGGATTTATGGGTTGTTAAGTTTTGGTAAATAAACTCATCTCTTCTGTTAAAGGTCTGCTACATTAGGTGGGCATTTTATTGTCGTGTTGACCAAAGATTGCTCATATTCCAAATATTTAAATCGATTGGAAATGGATTCAGTGCAGAAGAAGAGGCAAGGCTAATAATCTCCTCTTTAGTAATTTTACTTTAGGGCAAAATTGTAAACAAAAATCAAAATAAAATTAGGGGCTGAATAGAGCAACTTATGATTAATTAAATAATTGGTTTAATTGAGAATTAAAGGCCTGCACTACGCTTTACTTGGACTTAATTGGTGCGAAAATCCCAAGCAGGGTTTAATGAGATGAAGCCCTAATTTAGTAAGGAATACTAGTCAATATCAGACAAGGGTATATAAGACACATTATAAGGCATACAAGGGTTTAACATTGACACACAACTTAGGCATATAGTGTGAAAATGCAAAATACCCTCCCTTACCCTGTGAAAAAGTCAAGTGCCTCAAATGTTTGAGTAAGTGATGTTTCAACTTTCTAGTGTCTTCTCAGGCATAGTCCAGCTTAGACAGATGCCCACTCTTCTGGTTTAAGGTATTTTTCAGATATACTCGAGACCAAAATTGGAGAGAAAGTACAAAATTTTAAAGCCTATGTTCGTTAGATCCTAGTTCTAGTACTGTTTCCGCTACATCAGTTTGATTGAATTTGCATTTGGGTTCCTTCACTTTTTCCCTTGACCAAATTTTTTCCCATTGGGTTTTCCTGACATGGTTTTTAATGAGACAGTTGCTATCTAACATCACTTTTAAGTTTCATTACATAATTGTGTTGCTTTTTGAAGGTTTTTATTCCACTATGTTTTCTTTTTCGTAGCAAAGTCAAATACATTTATTTTAGCAGTGGATCTCTAAGGGGAGTGTTATGTAATATGGGTGGAGCTCCACCATAAAATCCAATGAATCAAACAACACTAAACTATTGACTAGGAAAAATATTACAAATAACCTTGAACTAAGGCACAATGTTGATATAACCCTCACGTTTTGTATAATATTATCCATAACCCTAATAACACAATATTTTGTTGAATTAGTCTCCTGACCCATGAAGAATATATATAATAACTATTATACCCTTCAACCATATTTGTTTTTTCATTATTTAAGCATATTATAAATGATTTGCATTTAAAACAAAGAGTTGTAAAATTTTCACTGACAATCATACTAAAAGACAACAAATATAAAACTTCTAAATAAAATAAATTATAAAACTTAAAAAAAAGATACATAATAAAAGTCAAATTAAAAATCAAGAAATTAAATATTAGTAAGAGAGGATGAATTAAAATAAAATAAATAGATTAAAATATGGTATTTTAATGCTAAAAATTTAAATAAAATTAATTAAACTAACTAAAATAAAACTGAAAACTAAAAGAAACTTTGTTATAATTAAAATAAATAAATTATAAAAAATTCTAATAACCCCCAAAAAAAGTCCAAAACCCTAAAATTAGATTAATTTTAAAATTAATCTAAAACACCAATCAACCTCACTCGAACAACTAACTTTATAGAATAATAATATGTTTTGAAGGTGTAGGTAATAGTTGATATTTTATGTGTTTTATTGCTTATGATTTTCTTTTCATTAAAGTTTTATAAGATTATTTTACTTAAAAAAAGTGAACTTGTTACTACTCTAGCAAATAATGAAAGTTACATTTTTACCCTTTAAATATTAAATGTAACTAAGATTAGTTAACGATAGGTTATTGATAGTATTATATAAAATGTTAAAGTTATATATAATATTAAACTATCGTTCAAGGTTATTTTTAATATTTTTTCTATTAACTATTAGATGCCTGAGTAGTTTTTGTAGAGCTAAGAGTATGATTGGCAAGTGTGGGCGGCCATGTTGGATGAAGTTGCCTAATACCAAGGCATGGAAACATTGTTTCACTCATTCGGTTTTGTAATGCTTTCAAAGCAGTAATAAAGCCTTGGTGCGGATTTCACTTTTTTCCTTGTATTCTTTTGTTTTGCATATGTACCATTTATTCTATTTTTATTATTTAAACAATAGATCTGAACAAAGAGAGTAGAGAAATAATGGTTTTGATTTGATTTTTATCTTTTATTCTGCCGTTACTAATTAACCCGACTAACGGGCTTTTCAAAGAATAAGCGGGCAGGAAGAAAATAACCTGCATAAATTCTTCTCGAATTATTTCCAGATTTGGATATAGTTTATTAATGGGTTGAAATTTTTGATGGAAATTCATAAGCACTTATCTCACTAAGTCAATGCTGTAGAGAGTTGATTCAGTAACATTAACTACAATTTTTTTATTTTATTTTATTTTTTTTTAATTTTAAATCTCAATCTTTAGATGCAATAAACTAAATGATAAAAAATTTACGTTAAAAATTTTGTATTATTTTTCATTCCTATCAGAGGAAGTAACACAATTAAACCTAACTCTAGATTCTAAGGGATACAATTGATTTTATCTCAATTTAATGGAAAGTCAATAATATTTACCTTAGAAAAAGAATCCAAGAGGTAATCGATTCCACATTCCAGTATTCTACTCTGTAAATTTTTGAGTATGTATTGATTCAGTGATGTCGTGTAACATAAAAATTCAAATTCCCTGAGTTACGATAGTGGAACCAGATAACTATTCTGTGCAGAAAACAAGACTAAGCAGGTCAAGACTCGCTTGGAAGAACATTGAAGAAATGATAAACCTCATCTTCATCAATAACACCAACATTCGTTGAGCAGATTGAGCAGCAGACTGGCTTGAATGTTTCACCAGCAGCTGCACAAGCTTCACTCTCACTAGATTCTCTTCGTCTTTTGCCTCTTTTTGGTCTTTGATTGATTTGCTCCACTTGGCCACTCCCAATCTTGCAGTTGACAACAAAAACTGCCCTGTACTGGGTCACATACTTTTCATGCCTACAAGATGCAAATCAAGCTTACTTCCCGTAAGTACAAATATGCAACTTCACCGGCGATTTTTTTTAATATAAAATTCAACCCAAAAAATTAAAAAGAAAAAACAAAGATTCATGCATGAATCGCTTCAGCCTTCAGTTTACTCAGCTTCAACTCAAGCTCAGTCTAAGCAACATTAACTAAAATCAAACAGGATCAACAAGAAACACAAGAGAGATTCTGCTTTCAAAAGGCATATTGAAATTTTTGTTAAACAGTTTCCACTATACGAAGGAATATGACTCACTGAAAGAAACAATAAACAAAAATAAGCTTTTTTTGTCCCATCTAGAGATTCAGAAGGCTGATTTTTAATCCTAGAGATTATTTTTATTATACCTGATGATGATGATGATGATGATAATAATGGATTTCATAGAGCAAACTTGAGGCATGACTTAGAAGTTCGTCTTCGTATAAAGCCTGATTCGCTGTATGTTAAGTGTGACCTCATTAAAAAGGGGGAGTCGTCTAGAGACATAATAAATCCTCCAAAGCACAATGCACTTTTCTAATTTACCCAGAATATGTATTGCATCATTTCACAGATAGGAGTTTCTTAATGGGTAGAGGAGGGAAAATTAGCAGGACACCGTAGCAGTCAGTGCTGCATGCAGATATTAGATATAAATGATGGAAAATTCAATACACCTTGCAGAAGTACTGCTTTTTCCTTGGTCCAAATAATAAACATAAAAGAAGTCATGCTCTGGAACTTGATAAAAATGTTGTGAGTTCTTGGAACACATTCTTCTCAAGATGGATGGAAAAACCAAATCACTTGTAAAATGGGAAAAAAAAAAGAAAAAGTGCTTATGAACTGTTGATGTCTGAACAGATAAATATATAAATGGTTGCAAGAAATTAGAAAGTTATGAGACTATTTTCCAATAATATATAGGGACATTTGGAATTCAATCTGACAATGAAGAAGTAGTTATGTTGCATAGATGATGTGAAACAAACAGGCGCTTGAAAACTACAACGACAAAATTCATACCCATGCTGCTTCCATATTTAAAAAGATTAGCCTTGCATTTGGACATTATTAGTATATAAGACTTTCATAGAAAGAACAAAATGCATAAAATGGAACTTCTGGCATCTTCCAGTTCGGCCAATACCGACCAAATTTTAATCGTCAATTTATTGAGACAAAGGAAAAAAATTTTCAACTTGAGATTGATTGTTAATCGGACCTTTGGCATTCAAGGGAGAGGGTGGTGAAACAAGCAGGGCAACTAAGCACAGCATCAGACTGACGGCCCATTCTATGCTTTTGAACCCATAATTCATCTTTATCATCAACATTCGGATCGTAGAATTCCGGTTTGATAGAGTAGTCTATTTCATCGTCGTCTGAAACTGAGAATATAAAATATTATGTTATAAGACAACATCTCGAACAAAAATTTAATAGTATTAAAAAAAAATAAAAAGAATAAAAAAATTACTAGTTTTCTGAGAATTGGATGGAGAATCCATTCCCTCCCCTTTACCATCTCCTTCGCCTTCTCCTTCCATGTCTCGAGCTGCTAAAAGGACGCTCGTTGGTTCCTGCTCCTCCAGAGCCAGAAGCGACTGTACAAGGAGGGTTTTGAGCCGCCGTTATTGGGCCTACAGTCTAGTCTAATCCATTTGGGTGTCCATCTACTCCAGCAGATGATTAATTAATTTTATTTTTTAAATTTTAATTAGAAAAAAAGGGGAAGATCAAAACAATGATCACGTGAGAGATCACGTGAGCCAGAGGAAAACATGGCCTTTCAATTGATGTGGTCACGAGTGAATCAACAACGAGAGAGGATGTTGTGAGTTTTAAAATTGAAGAGGAAAAGTCAGTAGTAAAATGCAACTCAACTCAACTCAACTTACTCAATCATAATGATGGTCATGCATATCCTTTCCTCCAATTCCACACTGTTGTTCAGGCAACCTCTGCCTCCGCTTCGTACACTTACTTCCATCCACAAACTGAACACCACCATCACCGCCTCCTCTCGTTCTTCCTCAAAGACCAATAATCACCACTTGTTCACCTCTCCGACCGCATCCTCTCTTCCTAAATTCACAATAACATGCGCTGCTACTGCTGGCATAACCGAGATTACCCAGACCGACTTCCCAAACACGGTCTTACAATCTGAGCGACCCGTTCTCGTCGAGTTCGTCGCCAATTGGTGCGGTCCCTGCCGTTTGATTGCTCCCGCCATCGAGTGGGTCGCTCAGGTAACCGCAGATTATTATTAATTGAATAATTCATCAATCTCACGTGCTTCTGTTTAAGATTGCTTCATCAAGATTTTACTGTTAGATTTTTTATTTTTTTATTTTATTTTGGGGTGGTTAATTGCTAAGTTTCAATTTTAGTAACTTTAGTTTAATATTATTATTGAGAGGCAAAAATAGAAAAGTTGCTGTTAGAAGGTGCTAGATACTTTGTTGAGCCTTGTCTAGCAGTAGTGTGTTACAAAGCTAGACAACCCATTTGGCAGCTGTAAGCCAATTCGTCACCCCATGTTGCACTTGTTAGATGTTTCTGATATTTCCCTCTTTGTTCCACAAACTTACATGTTTGAAAGCAATGTTATGAGATTGTGTTGGGATAGTGGCTTGGCTCCAAATGCTCTTTGAATTTTGTCGGAATGAATGATGCTAGGGGAATTCTATTCATAAGACCTAAGCAAGGGATTATAGTTATTTTTGAGGTCCTTGATGTTGATGTGAATTGAGATGATCACATATTTAAGTAAATCACATATATGGTCCTGAGTCATGTGCTGTAACCATGGAGTTTACATTTAACTCGTAAATGATCAAGCTACCTCTGACAGTAATATTTGGACCATAAAAGAGTGTTTTCAGCCTTTTTTGATAACTATTGTTGTAGCACTTTTTTCCTTTTCATTTTTAGGTATTTGAACTGTAAGGGTAAGAGAATTTTGTTGAAAAATCTTCACCAAGTGCCGGATTGTTCAGACCATCTATCCACAAAGCCGTTATATTATCTAATCCTTATAAGAAAATTCTTAAATCAATAGGCCTGCCCCTATCAAGCATTAACCAAAAGTTGTTTGTGTTGGGCTTCATCAATCATTTATGAGTTTACTATGTTATTATTATTGTTGTTGTTATTTTTGAATCAATTACTTGCTCTTACCAATCTATATCTTTTAGTTATCAAATCCTCATTATTGTGTTCTTTTTGCCCCATTTTTACCTTGTAAGTTGGTTGGAAGTAAACCAAAACCAATTAATATTCGGGTTTAATCAAAATGGAAATTCTGATTTGGATCTTATCATATCAAACTATGAAGGACAAAGCTGTATTATTTGGATTAAAATTCAAAACCTTATCATACTATAGTAGTTTGTTAGGATTGAGATTTTAGGTAGGATTCACATCTGTGATCTTGAGGCTAGGGTTATAAAATTGATTGAAAGTGTAAGATTAAATTAGTAGAGAGAGGTTATGAAATGTTTATGCATATAATTAATGGCGAGGATCAATTGAAGGCATTTATAGATGAAAACTAGTTTCTTCTCATTTAGGGATCAGCGCAGAATCGATAGTCTGGTTTTTGTTGTGGCATTTTTGGTTTGATTTGAGTCTGAAGGTCTATGTGTTTGTACCCTTGTAGTGATTTTAAAAGTCTTGAGAGTACTTGCCTTGGGTAAGTCAACTTTTTTTTATTCAGTTAGATTATTCTAGTTTAAACACTTTTTTTAATCTATGGTTTCAATGGAATTGATAGTTCTTGTAAGTACTATAGCCAGTGATGTGTCTACATTAAGTGTAATATTACTTGTACATAAGATACTTTATTCTCAAAAATTCAATTCTTTCCATTGTTGTATTTAGGAATATGGAGACAGATTGATGGTTGTGAAGATTGATCATGATGCAAACCCGGGGCTAATCGAAGAGTACAAAGTTTATGGTTTGCCAACTTTGATTCTGTTCAAGAACGGAAAGGAGGTTCCGGAAAGCAGGAGAGAAGGTGCAATTACAAAGGTTAAGCTTAAAGAGTATCTGGATCCTCTCTTGGAGTCAATATCAGTCGCGTAGTCCTCTTCCATATTTCTTAGCAAATCATATCCTCATTCTTTGAGATTCTTAAATCTTCTGCCAAATGTTAAACATAAGTAAATCTCTACCTTCTCTTAATAGAGGCCTGTAGTATATTTTGTAATGGGTCTGAACGTATTAAATTGAATAATTTGAGCTATAAAACACAGAAAATTATCGCTAGATCTTGTTTTAGTTCTTGTTCAATGTAAAGTTTCGAGGACTTCCTTGGCTTTTTGCTTCTTTTCAGCTTTCTAATTGGTCTGGGCTTGTATTCCTTCGATTGAGTCACATTATGGACCATGATATATTTCATTGTATTACCCACCTCCGACAGTTGTGCAGAAAATATATGCCCTTACCTGAAGATTTTTTCGTGCATCAAAACTATCATAGCACTTGGGATGAAGAGCATCATTCTCTATTTGAAGTATGAATTATTCTATTCAACAACTTTTTATTTAATTTCTAGGCTACATGCTTGATAATCGTATGCATGAAGGGTTTAGGGATGCATGAAATAATTAGTATTTACAGAAACAAATGGAGTTCATATGCAAGTTTGGTTTCATCTGTACTTATTTTCGTTTCCATTTCTCTCTTCTTTTTCCTAACTGGAACCATCCGCACCTTGTTCTGGTTTGAATTTGGTTAAGCATTGCTTCTTGGGTTTTGCATCTCATCGATAATGCTAATGACAGCATCACCAGGAATATACTTTCACCGGAACCAATGTGCCTTCCACACTGTGTTCATCTCTTCAATGGGGACGTTCTTTGTCTCGGGCACAAAGAAGGCAATAAAGATAGTCATGATTATGACAAAGCGAGCAAAGAAAAAGGAGAGACCAAATTTCAAGTGGCAGAGCATGGTGAGGAAGATTTGAGCAATGATGAAAGTGAAGAACATGTTGACTGAGACGTTAATGGCTTGCCCTATAGATCGAATCTCTAGAGGGCGTATCTCACTCGGAATTAGCCACCCCAAGGGTCCCCAGGACCATGCAAAGGCTGCTAATAAGATGAGGTCAGCATCGAACTTGGATAACACCCCTGTCCCATTGAGCCCAAATTTCCATCCGATCATGGCTCTCACTCCAAGCTACAGACAATCATGGCTCTCACTCCAAGCTACAGAGCAAGACCTGAATGGTGAGTGTTTATGGAATTAATTAACAATTATAGCATTGCTTTTCTTTTCCATGGGAATTGTAGGCAGCAAAATAGTTGCCTGGCATATAATCATTTGTGTGCCACCTTCCAAGGTTTTGTTGCCTACTTCCAAATCTATCAACAAAGTAGATGGAGACAACTGTAGCACCCACATTGCCAGTACCACTTATAACAGCGGACATGAGAGAAGCGTCATCACCGAAACCTAAAGTTTTGAAGAGAACGGGAGCACAAAACATGATCACATTAATGCCAGTGGGCTGTTGGAAGAATGGAATGAAAATGCAACAAGCGAGTTGAGGCCTATATCTTGGCTGCTTAATATTTCTCCATGGATGTTGTACTTTCTTTGCAGCCGCACTGGTATCACAGAGATCTTGGAACTCATCATCGACATTGTTTGTGCTACGAATTTTCTTCAACATCTCTTTTGCCTCATCTGCGTGGCCTTTCTCAAGGATGGAGTTGGGGATGTCAGGCAGGAATATAGACCCAACAATCATCATTATAGCCGGGACCCCTGCAAGGGCTAATGAAACTCTCCATCCCCATCGGCCCTGGATTTTGGACGTGCCGTAGTTCACAAGATTTGCCACGAGAATACCAGTGGTAATGACCAGCTGGAAACCAATGTTCAGTGCCCCTCTAACCTTTGCTGGGGCCATTTCAGATAAATAGACCGGAACAGACTGCCCATGCACAACTCACCCAAATGATTAGTACTTCTTGTCAGTACACAGAAAGAAGAGATGAGTGTATTATTTATACCTGATTAGCAAAGCCAACGCCTACACCAAGCAACAAACGACCGATGATTAGCATCTCAATGTTAGTAGCAACTCCAATAAGAACAGCTCCAACGAGAAAAGCTAACTGTCCAATTGACATGGAGAACTTACGGCCAAATAGTCTGGTCATCACTGAAGCAAAGGAGATAATGAGAGCCTCAAGGTAGAGAGAAGATGTGAACAATGTAATAAGCAGCTGGCTATCGAACTTGCAGTACTCGCTTTCTTGATGCTTCTCTCCATACTGTTTATTGTACACCGAGGGAAAGAACTTCAAGAATTCTTCCATGGAGGTCACTCCTATCCATATTTTTCAAGATGACAACGTCATAAGTTATTAATTTTTCTTAAAAAAGAAAATAGATATAGAAGATAGAAGAGTATACATATAACGCAAATAGTGGATAACCTGAGATTCCAAGATCGTAACGAAGGACGAGACCACCCATGGTGGGAACCAAACAAGTGACAAGCACAAAACCGGTGACACCACCTTTCATAATTCCTTGCTGCGCCACCTTGAGAAACAAACGCTCCTCGAGCCATTTTAACAACTGATAAAGGTGGTGCCAATTGTTAATTTAAATCACAATGCAACGTTCTTTCGAGCTGCATGAAGGGAAGCAATCTATTAATTGAAATGATAATGATTCAGCTTTAATTTATAAGATTTTCAAGTGGGTTTTAGGCCACTAAAGATGCGATATGCTCAAGTGCAGTTACTTGGAAACCGGGATATGGTTTTTATGTTTCTATTAATTCTGCGGGTTCCCTATATCAACCAACCAAAAGAATAAAAAAAGATAAATTAGTTGTTTCTCGTTGATGCAATTAATTGTAACTCTGATGCTGATGCCGTTGAAAATAGGTAATAAATCAACAACAATATGTTGAGTCGTTTATAAATATATATCAATAATGTTGAACTTACAATATTTATATAATATAAACTTTATAACATGATGTGACAACTTAAATGGTACAATACTATTAGAGATGTAATATCTCTCTTCCATTTTTGCTTTTTTCTCTTCCAACAAATTTTTGTCATGTAGACTGTTAAGTAATATTATAGAATTTAGGTTGTATGAATATTGTAAGTCTAGAATTACTTTATATATATATATATATATATATATATATATATATATTTAAGCGAGGATGCCTCGTGACGGTAGGAAAAAACTAAAATTTGAATATATATATATATATATATTGATTCAAGCGAGGATGCCTCGTGACGGCAGGTAAAATCTAAAATTTGAATTCCTCTTATTAAATCAATTACTTTTAGTAATCTTTATGAAAAATGAAGTTATTTACTCTCAAATCAAATTACTAAGTAATAAAGGTTGCCATGCTATCCCGAATAAGATGAAAAATAAATATTGAATTAGTAGCCAAAAGTTTTGAAGTTGGTCGCCACAGTATTTTGTTGACATTGTTATAGGTGTCTTTCTCTTTCTCCGAATTTGATTTCTAAAAAGTAGAAAGTTTGTAGGATGGGCTGATTACGCACTGCCCAGAAAAACTTTTAGACAATTACCATACATCGGACATTGCCCTTCAAATTTGGGAAATTTCAAAAAAATGAAAAAAAAATATGGAGCTCTTTAAAAAACGATTAATTTATGAAAATTTATGTGTTATAACCTTTCCCAATATTAGATATTTATTATCAAAAACTGCTGAGATACTGTCAGAGGCTATGTCAAAAACTTTATTGGATGTATCAAGTATTGAATAAGATCATAACATATAAATTTTTGAAACTTAGTTTTTTTTTATAATCTATACATAAATATGAGGTGATTTAATAAATTTTAATTAAAATTTTCAAACCTTGCAGATTTCAACGTACTACGTAGAGATTTTTTATACATTAGCACCTAGAGTTGACATCCTTGATAATTTGTGATTTCTTGAATATGAAAGAATTACGTGGTGTTATGGATAAAGAAACAAAATTTGTCAAAAGAACAAGAAAAAAAAAATGCAAGAAAGGATGAGGGAAATAAGATTGGCAATTTTTTTTTTTTTTTGCAGGGATTTTTGGTCAATTCTCATGTGATACGACTCTTTCATGGAGTAGGAAGAGTGGAATTAGACATATAAAACTAATACGAAATCGTACAATACGAGTACAACACGAATATGAATAGTATAGTGGCACTGTGTACAGTACAAAATGAGGATTGGACTGGACTAGGCTAAAAAATTTGACATGATGGGCTGGATCGGCACGGAGCACGATTGAACCGTGCCAAGAACGAAGCACGATAAGTATGAATAGTCACGAATGAGCACTGTTACTTTTTTAATTCGTTTAATAAAATAAGTCTATTTTAAATTTATAAAATAAATTATTGGATTTAAATGAATATATTAAAGGATCAAGTTGCTTTATTATAATGTTATAGCAATTAAAAGTCAAGTGAAATTTATTTTCTTTCCTTACTTTTTATTTATCTCTCATGTCTTCTATATTCTTAGTTTACGTGGTCCTTATACTCTTATTTCATTTCTTCTCATAAATGTCAGTCTCTTTCTAATCTATCTCATCAAATAAATCTATTTTTAATTAAAAGAAATGATACAAAATGAATGTTAACTGTAATAATGGAATTTTTATACTCTATTTAAAGAATTGTATTTTTAATTCAAATTGTTAATGAAGAATTAATTTTTTTTTTAAGGAATTGACTAGTATATTTATATTTGTTTAAATAAAATTTTAGATTTTTACTTTTAACAAAGCAAATGAAATCATTTTTAACTCAAGATAATAATAATAATTAATAAAAATAGTTTAAAATTGTGTTTATAAATACTTTAAAAATTTTAGGTTATTTAAAAAATTGGATTTGATTTTAAAGATAATCCTATTTTTCTTAAAAGAAATGTTTGTTGGTGTCAATGTGCATGTGCCATGCACATGATAATTTTGATCAACTTGTGATAAAACAAGAATATTATATTGTTTATTATTTTACTATTTCTATAAGTATATTTTAGGAAGTATTTGATCTATAATACATATCTTCTTAGATTAGGCATTATTTAATGTATCCTAGTTAAAATAGGAGAATTTATTTGTGTCCTAATTCCTTAAGGAGTTATCTATATCACTTCTTATTATATTTATTTTTATCCTAATAAAAGTTTGATTAGGATTTTTACAGGATTTCAAGGAGATATCGATCAGGCATCTCAATATATGTAACGATTATATTTTTATAATGTATGTATGTTGGTTGTATGAGTTTATGTCACAACATTCCAAGAATTAAGAGGAGAGCTTCAACGCAGATTGGAATGCATCTTTGATTTGATTTTATTAGTGTTTTATTCATGTATGAGAAGGTGTAATCGTACATGAATCTTTGATTAGGTCTGTATGGGTTAGTAGACACTTGAGAGAACTTGCGAGTTAAGTGTTTATGTAATTCAGTGTCAGACGTTGTGGTTAAGATTTACTTAACAGTGTGTTGTTAAGTTATCTACGACAGAAAGTGAGCAGTGTCACTAGAGTTTAAGATCTTGGCGAGATTTTGTTTTACAAAGATTAGGTCAGTGTGTGAGAGTGAGTTAGCACTGTAAACGATCCTAAAGATTGTACAAACAAGAACTTAGTGAATTACAGCTCTAAAGTTGTCCGTGGATATAGGTTTTATAATTGAACCACGTAAAATCCTCCTGTGCCGACTTACATTACAGTTTACTGTTATATTCTTTATAACTGCATACTTCCAGAACTTACAATTGGTATCAGAGCAGGTTCATTGATAGACAAGTGAAGAAACGATCATGTTGACCTGGAAGGATAGAGTTTATTCGTAATGGAGGATCCGGAACACAACCACCTATTCTTGATGATGGTAATTATCCATATTGGAAGGTAAGAATGATGAGGTATATCAAATCTCTTGATGACAAGGCATAGCTTAAAGGATGGACACCACCAACAAAGTTGAATGCTTTTGGTGATGCTAAACCCAAACCTGAGGAGGAATGGACTGATGAAGAATACCGACGTTCAAGCTGGAACTCAAAGGCTCTCAATGCAATTTTTGTTGTAGTGGATTTAAATAATTTTGGACAGATTTCTAGGCGCAAAGAAGCTTGGGACATACTTGAGGTAAAACATGAAGGTACAACATCTGTTAAAAGATCTAAATTGATGAGACTGAATTCTCAATTTGAAAATTTGATGATGCATGAAGATGAGTCAATTTCTGAGTTTTACTCTAAATTATGTCATATCACAAATTCGGTATACATACTTGGCAAAACTTTCACTGGTATAGAAATTGTAAGCAAAAAATCAGATCTGTTCCAGATAAATTTCAACCTAAAATTCCAGCCATTGAGGAAGTTAAAAACACTGATGAGATGAGGGTTGATGAACTGATTAGCATTTTGCAAAACTTTGAAATTAATCAAAGTACTTGGAAGCAAAAAGGAAAAAGCATTGCATTTGATGTTAAAACTGAAAAATCTGATGATGAAAGTAATGATAAGCTTGATGAAACTGATTCTAAACAGATTACTTTTCTAACAAAAAATTATGTCAAGTTCATGAAAAAGAATTTCAGGAAAAAGAATCAAGGAAAGCCATCAAACTCAAATGAAGACAAGTTCAGGAAATTCAATAAGGAGAATGACAAGAAGAAATTAAAGCAACCTGATAAGAAAAGACAGATTCAGTGCTATGAATGCTCTGGTTATGGACATATTCAGTCTGAATGTGCTAATCTCAAGAAGAAAAATAAAGGCTTTACAGCTATCTGGAGTGCTGAATCAGAATCTGATTTGGATAATCAAGAATGCATGAGTAATTTTGTTGCATTTACAACATCTGCAGCTGATAAAGAGAAAGCTGTTATGAATGACATAATAGAACACTACAGAACCAATGTTGATCATTCATATGAAGAAGATGGTCTAGAATACTATGAAGAGTTGCAAGAAACTTACAATGCACTATATAGTGAATGGCCGAGTCAGAAAGAAGAAATTAAAACCTTGAAGAAGGTGATTGAAATGCTGAAATGTGAAAAATCATATATTGAAAACTGTATCACAGAACTGAAGATTGTTTTAACAGACAAAACGTCACATATTGAGAAAATCACAATAGAACTGACTGAAAGCAAAAGATGTGTTGATCAACTCAGAATTGGGTCAGCTAAACTTGATCAGGTCTTGAGTCTTGGAAGAGACAACTCCACCAAACATGGATTGCGATACATGGAAGGTAATGTTGCATCCTCATCAACAATAATGTTTGCAAAAGTTACAGCATTAGGTAAAAATTCTAAACCTAACTCAATAAGGTCAAGTCCTAGTTCAAAAAGCAGTGAAACATTTGTTTCTCCTCTAAGCTCTTTCAAATCCAGTACTGAAAAGGTAAGAAAATTCGTTCCAATTTGTTATTTTTGTGGTAAAAAGGGACATATTAGGCCTAGATGCTTTAAAAAGGGACATATTAGGCCTAGATGTTCAAACTGTTACCAAAGTCACAACTGCAGTGGGTTAAAAAGAGAAGATAGTATGCAATGTTGCTCTTACTGCTCCTAAACATTCTTCTAATTAACGATTTGTGGTATTTTGACTGTGGCTATTTCAGGCATATGACTGGAAATAAACAGTTTTTGAAAAATTTTAAAGGATGCAGGGAAGGAAATGTCACTTGTGGAGATGGAGCAAAGAGTAAGATCATTGGCAAAGGCACTTTGACTGTCAAACGCCTACCCAAATTCCAAAATGTCTTGCTGGTTGAAGGTTTGAAAGCTAATCTAATTAGTATTAGTCAGATATGTGATGATAAATATATTGTTAATTTCACCCAAAACAAATGTATGGTCTTAGATAACTTTGGTAAATGCATTTTAAAAGGAAATAGATATTCAGATAATTACTATTTAGTAAAAATTGTATTTCAATCTAAGATTTCAAATTTAGAATTGTAGCACAAAAAATTAGGATACTTAAATTATAAAGACTTGGTTAAATTAACTAAATTAGGTGCTGTAAAAGGAGTTTCTAAACTTGAGGAACCTCGTTCCTCATCAATTAGAAATTGCTCACACCAGAACTACTGTTCAAACGCGTGCACTGTTCAAACAGGAGTTACTGTTCACCTCAGAGTTACTATTCACAAATGAGTACTATTAATGCCAGATCATTGTTCACAAGTTTTGAACTTTATCCTCCAGGTTTTAGAATTTTCACTTTAATCCATTAGTTTAGACCCTATGGCCAACCATCTACATCTTCCCCTTAGTTTGGTCCATATGACTAATCATGTCGAGAATAGACTTGATAGATTAGAGAAAAAATTTAATAGGATTGAAGCCCGATTTGATGAAATCATTACAATTTTTATTAAAATGTTTAACGTTGATCCTACCCGCTTTTTTCCTCAAGGCGTTGTGCGCAAGAAAAAATTATCACGGATGAACATATGGTTACATCAAGTGAGAATCCGCATGAATGTGATGATTCTAATGAAAGTAATGAAGCAAGTGAGATTGATCTTGAAGATGAGCATGAATCTACAAGTCCTATCAAAATCAAGGGTGAGATGAATTTGAAGGATGATGTGGAGCCTAAACGTGAAGTTGAATCCATATGTGAAAAAAAAAAATCACATGAGATCATTCAAGACATTGATTTCATAGGTTGTGATTCATATTTGGGTTTATCTAATTTTATGTTTGGATCAACATCTTGAAGTCTTCCATGGTGGATATCATTGCTTCCTTGTTAAAGGATATTGACACATCATCTAAATTTCAGTCACGTATGCCTATACTATTCAACTACCAAGAGAATATTTGGGTGACATCCCTTTAATGCTCGTGCAAGATAACACGTGGTATTTCCTTATATATTTGCAACTTTCTCATTGATAACTCGGTAGGAGTCGAGTTCTTTCAAGCTGGAGAGAATTGATGTAGGATATGTTAGGAATAAATTAGGGATTTTGACTTTCTAAATTGGGAGTAATCCTAATTTAAGTTATTTTATTAGTTAATAGTTTACTATTTTATTTAGGATTTAATTTTGGTATTTTCTTATTTAGTTGGAATCAGATTATATTTCCTAATCAAGTTATGTTTGTCGACACTATAAATAAGTGTCTTTAATCATTTTATTTCTTAGGGTAGTTGAATATAGATTTTTGATTTTTTAGTAAAAAGATTATTTTTCTCCCTCAATTTCACTCTACTTTTCCCTTAATTTCTTCTATTATTTCTTTCATTTCCTCTATTTACATCTTCATCCATTTCTTTTAACTTGAGAAACTCCGTTCCACATCACAACCCCTCCTATGCATATAGAAAGGTTTAGACTAAGCGTCCTTGTTGCTGCAAAAGCAAAAAAGGAAGCCATAAGCGCTGCTAGGTAGAGTGAAGACGTAATCAATGTTAGCATATTAAATGATTTAAGATTTATTCAAATAAATTTTAATTTAATGAACATCCTTTATTAAACACTCGATCAAAATTCTATCACTTAAAACTTTGTAAAACCATTCAGGTAGTATTCTGTAATTCTTTAAGAGTAGTCATGAATTTCATATCTATCATTATAGTGTCTACCTAAATACAAATCTTATAATCCCAACTAACCAAAGTATTGGCCTTTCACTTTGAAGTCTCTCTTTTTATTACAGTTAGAGACCAAAACTTATATATTAGACATACATTACCCACTCAGAATTAAAGTAGAAATGCCTTTAGTATTCGAATGTAGAAATTGACATTCGATTACGATATTCCTACCAAATAGACAATTTCTACATGATTGTTTTCAATACATTCATAATGCACAAGTGTTTTTATCATGGAATCTCCACTTCAAATAGTTAAAGACTCACCATTTTTCTATTGATGACAAACAGCATAACAACTTTGTCAAAATAAAGCGTCCTAACTTTTGTTTATAAGTTGTATTATAAAGTTTTACGTCTCAAATATATCTCATTTATACAAAAACTTTATCAATGTACAAACTCTGTAGCCTTTAATCATTAATACAATCATATTTAGGCGAAAATAAATAAAAACTCTTTTATTCATTCATATAATGTTTACAAATTACAGAAAATATTCGTTTTCTTAAGGCATATCTCTAACAATGTCCGCAATCCTTCTGTTAGTGCACCTGGATGAATATCAACAGTCAAGCATATCCTAAGTCTTATTTCAGGGAAGCTATCAATGTTGAGCGACAACCCAGTCACAGATCCAAGTACCTGGAGAAAAGAATTAAAAAAAAGTCTATAAACATAAAAAATAAGATGTCAAGAAATTCAAAAACAAGATTTTTCCAAACTACACATGGATACAGGTTTCATTTTCGTTTGATGATAAATACAAACTCCCTTTCGATAGATATATAACATAAAGAGAGAAATCAAAAACATGAAAAAATATTAGTAATCATAAAAAACTTAAAAGCAAGGATCGAAGCATATTTGAGGAAAAAAAATTGCTCTAAACCAAATGAATAAAAGACAACATCAAAAGAAAACCTCTATCATCTCTATGAGGAAGCATGAAGGAAATGATGATAAACAACCATTTTAGGCTACAAATTACTGCTACAAAATCACATGCAAGAGATCTTCAACTTCTCCTAATTAGACCAAACATGTGACTGCCATTAATTTTTAATTTCTTATTTATTAAAAGTTTTCAAGATTACAAGCCAAGCGCATACTCCAATAACAAGTACTTATTGCAATGGATTAGATAAGTTAATAATATGTAAGACTTTTTTTACAAAATTCTTGAATTGATATTTTCAAAGATCCCAAGAACACTAGTGATAGAAGGCAGTGAATTAAGGACAGAATGGGAAAATTACTTTTATAATTCTGTTATGCTTTACAGTTTTTGTTGGTTATGTTTTGGGATAGGAAAATTGGTTGGACTGTCCTAGGGATGTGTGTGGAGTTAGTTACCCCGATTTTAGAAAAGAAAAGAAGAGGATAGACTGGTATAAAAGAGGAGAGAAGAGTAGAGTAGGGTGTGAAGAATTTCTGTTATTTTGGAGAGACCGCTGTGTCCATGGGAGAGCTCGCAGGCCTCTCAAACTGCCTGCTATTTTACTAAATTCAATACAGAAGTTTATCCAGAAATTCCATTTCCTGCTCTAGTTTTCCCCTGTTTGTTCTTTAAATTCAATTACTAGTGTGTGTGAGTGTGTGATCCAGACAGTGTATCAGGAAGGGTTCTATCAATTTGGTATCAGAGCAATTGAAATTCTGAAATGGCTAGAAAGAGGAAGAAAGAATAGATGAGTTAGAAGAGAAAATCACCAGGTTCCAGGGTGACATCGGGGTTGTTAGAGAAGGTCTAACAAGAGTTCAAAATCTGGAGCAGAACATAGCAGCGATCTTGCAGAAGCTGGAATCGATGGAGGTGGATTCACGTGGGAGCCCACTGAAGAACGAGAGTGATGAGTCTCATCTCCGGAGCCATGGCTTGAAGCTGGGCGAGAATCGCAGAGGAGAAATCAGAGCTCGACAAGTGGAGAAGCTGGATCGTGGCGCGCCAAAACCAGGGGAGTCGTCAAATACCGCCACCCATATTCACGACAACTCGAACAGATACACCCACGATGGGCGCGAGGGAGGCGAAGGCCATCGGAACCTTGATCGACGAAGTGAGGTATGGCCTCGCCGGTTAGAGATGCCGGTGTTCGATGGCCGCGACCCGGACGGATGGACCTTCAGAGTTGAACGATACTTCTCTCTTAACCGACTGTCGGATGCGGAAAGGATCGAAACCGCCGCAGTGTGCTTCAACGGGGAGGCGCTGGCTTGGTTCCAGTGGGAAGACCGCCGGCGACCATTTCGCAGCTGGGAGGGGCTGAAGACGCTCCTGTTTGAGCGATTTAGGGTTTCGCAAGGAGAAGTTCCGGACCAGTTCTTGGCTCTCCGGCAAGAGAGCATCGTGAGGGAGTATCGCCACCAGTTCAAGCGGCTGGCTTTGTCGATGGCGGCATCGCTCCAGGACACACCGGAGGAGATCCTGGAAGGCATATTCATTAACGGGCTGAAGCTAGAGGTAAGGGATGAAGCAAGGTTGTTGCAACCTCATGGGCTGGGCCAAATAATGGAGGAGGCCCAAATGGTAGAGAACAAGAATTTGGCCCTGAAACAAACTAAACCTGGGACCAATTTCAGTTATGGATGGGGAACAGCCACAAATCCAGTCCAACCCATGAAAATTCCAGGCCCTGCAAATTCAACTGCTCCTACCGTTAGAAATTGTTCAAATCTAAGCCAACAGCAGGGGAATTTCGGTAATAATCCTCAACAACAGCAGCGATATAATGTTAATCAGCTTCACAACCCTCATTATTAGAACTATCAACAACTCAGAAATCCTAATCAGATGAATGTTCCTAACCAGAATAATCAGCAACCCAGAAGCCCCAATCAGTGGAGTAATCAGCAGAATCACGATTACCCTCAAGCCAGAAATCCTAACCAGTGGGCATCACTTGAACAACAGAGCAGCCTGAATCAACCTCCTGTTGGTTCTGCAGCACCACCTTCTTTCTCGGTTGCAGATTTGGCACGGTTTTGTCAAAAGAGGAAGCTTAAGGAAGCAATTGAGATGATGGATAAGGGAGGTAAAGCTGATGTTAATTATTTCTATACATTGTTTGAGTTGTGTGGAAATGGAAAATCATTAGAGAATGCGAAAAAAGTTCATGATTATTTTTTGCAATCCACGTTTAGAGGAGATTTGGCATGGAATAAAGTGACTGAAATGTATGGGCAGTATGACAGCATGACCGAAGCTCAGAGGGTGTTGGATCACATGCCGGATAGGAATATGGATTTGTGGCAATTAATGATAAATGGTTATGTAGATACTGGATTGGGAGCTGAGGATTTGGAGGCTTTGAGAAACTATGCTCGCACTCATGGAAATATTGATTTAGATGACTATGCCGAGGAGTTAATGGTTGATCTTGAATTGTCCAAGGCGATTGCTAATAAGGTCCCTACACCACCACCATTGGTCCACTATAGACATAATTCTACAACTGTTTTCACAGTGAAGTTACTGGAGGAACAGGAGGCTATATTAGATGAATTAAACCAGGATTCGAAGGAGGTAGGAAACGATATGTAGGGAGTGGCAAATAACCTGGAGTTGATGGTTGAACCAGAAAGTGTGTTGGGTGAATGCCACAAGAAGGAAGAATCTGAAACTAAACCTGGGGTCTTAATCAAATGGAGAAGCTTATTAGATTTTGAGGCTACTTGGGAACAATCTGACGTAATCTAGAATCAATTTCCTACTCTTCACCTTGAGGACAAGGTGAAAGTTTGGCGGGGGGTAATGATAGAAGGCAGTGAATTAAGGACAGAATGGGGAAATTACTTTTATAATTCTGTTATGCTTTACTGTTTTTGTTGGTTATGTTTTGGGGTAGGGAAATTGGTTAGACTGTCCTAGGGATGTGTGTGGAGTTAGTTACCCCGATTTTAGAAAAGAAAAGAAGAGGACAGGCTGGTATAAAAGAGGAGCGAAGAGTAGAGTAGGGTGTGAAGAATTTCTGTTATTTTGGAGAGACTGCTGTGTCCATGGGAGAGCTTGCAGGCCTCTCGAACTGCCTGCTATTTTACTAAATTCAATACATATGTTTATCCAGAAATTCCATTTCCTGCTCTAGTTTTCCTCTGTTTGTTCTTTAAATTCAATTACTAGTGTGTGTGAGTGTGTGATCCAGACAGTGTATCAGGGAGGGTTCTATAAACTAGACCGACATCAGCAGCCTAATACTACAACCACATTCATTACCAATGTCAGAGCAAGTCAATTGGTTTAAAGTGACAAGCACCTAATTCCAATTGCCAAACAATTAGCGAGGAGATCCTCGTTGAATTTCACATGGTCCCAGAGTTCAACTACCAAGTAATTCTAAAAACACTAATCTAATCTCTTAATATCATTTGATGCAAGTGACCGTAACATTTACCACAACTATTGCCAATAATCAATACCACAATGAGAGATGGAAATCTTTTAAAAAAAAAAAATCGTTGGTGGAACATCGAACAGTAATGCAAAGATCCTAATGGTGATGGATAATAGCATCGAAGAAGATGATAACAGGTATTGAGATTTATCATAAATAACCAACACAAAAGAAGTGAAAAGCTGTGCCCTATGCAGTCAAATTAACAAGGTGTACCACTAATACACCATTCCACGAAGTCCACTATAACCTCCTGCCTAAGGCCAACCAACACAAAATTCAGTTAACATATGAGTGCTTAAAAATTGTTTAAATTGATTACAAAATTCAGTTGACAAATAACCTCTGCCTATAAGACTCATCAATATTGAACTCTAGTTGATTTTTAACCATAATTCAGCCAGTTCTTCAACCAATGTTCTGCAAACTGCAAAAGAGGCAGCACTTCTTCCTTCATGAGCAGCATTAAATTATCATCTATCCTAGCTGGTATGGATCATTCTTAATGGATATGAACTCTTATTAGGCAATGTCATTTTTCCAAATGCATTCCAAAATCAAGAACATAAATACAAATAAAACGGTATAATCACAGCATAGAAAAACCAAAAAAAGCAAGCACAAGAAAAATATGTTAAATTAAATTAACTTTTTTTCCTCAAAGTTTTGTCCGTGTTGCAGAGACTACTGCCTTTGTTTTAAGCTTTGCTTGGTATTGGTGCTTTGTGATTATTCCTTATTATGCTTTATAAGAAACCTGTCAGTGAAATATATAGGAATAGGAGAAGGTAATGAAGCAATGTATCAAGGCACGTTTGGACACCACCATGTTTTAAATTCAAAATGTTCAATGCCATGAGTTTATAGATATGCATCAAGCCATTGGCTCATCAGCAATCTAATAGGTTGAGGGTAGTCAAGTTTTGATCAAGTACTTCATCTAAAAATTAAAAGTGTACCAACGCAAAACTTTAATAAACTCTCAACATTTTTTGGTATCATCTTAATACGACATCTTACGCATTCCTTCTCCATGCACATATCCAATAAAAGATTCCTCATCATTAGCCATGTAAGGGGGACTCACTTCTAAAGAAAAAAGAGTGAAGTCACTAGCCATGTAATTAGAGTTTCCATGCACATTTCCAGAACAAAGATTCCTTATCATTACCGTTTATCATTAATAAAATAAAAATCTGAAAATCATAAGACTAGAAACCATAAAACAAATTTGAATTTGCAATCAGAAAATGATGCCAGAAAGTTTAATGGTCAAAAGAAACATATAATTCATATAACGGATTGCTGCTCTACAGAAACAAAAAGCTTGGTTAGATAATCATTAAAAAAAACAGAACAAAGAATTAAATAATAAAACATACTTTATTTAACGAATTTTAATTTGGACACAATTATCGTGAAATAGAACTAAAAATTAACAATGGATCCATATAATGAAACAGAGATATAAAAATCAAAGCAGAGAAACTTGATAAAAGCTCAATCATAATTGAATGAAAAGACAAACGTGGCAACAAAGAAACAGAGAAAGAATCGAGCAGTTTATGATTTGGTAAAATCAAACCCGAGCTCAATGAAGCAATCTAAAATATTTTGTTTATGATCTAAATCAAAACCTACATTTGACACAATCTTGATATGAAATTAAGGAGAATTGAATGGAACCTTCAATCGAAATCTGATAAACCAAATACTAATTCTTCAATCTAATGGAAATTTGAAATGTTGTTGGTAGAGGCTTTAAATCATTTAATGCTATTTTAAATTCACTGTAAAATAATAGCCTTAAGAGATTATAAAAACAAATTATAAACAGAGTATTATAAAACCTCAACACAAATTAAAAAGAAAACTAGTACAAATAATAAAGAAGAAGACACTGGAGAATTCACAAGCTAGCTAGAAGAAAGCAAAATGTAACCATGAAAACAAGGAAACCCCCATTTGGGGAAAAGCAGCATAAAAGCGTATAAGAAACCAAACCACTACAAGAAAGAAAATAAAAAAACTCAAAGTCACAGACCAGTAGTGTTGGTTACCGATATTCTATCCGCCGGCGTATTTCTTAAAATCATTAAGAGGGCCTCTCCCCTAAGTTCTCTTTTTAGCCAAAATTAAATAGAGTTAGTTCTGTGAGAGACCTCCTTATCTAGGTAAAAGGAATATGGAAGCCTTCCATCTATGCTTGGAGAGACGATCATTGAACAGTATTTGAATATTTGGAAAGCAGTGAATGATTGTAGTTTCCTTTTTTTTTTTTCATTGGTGTTGTGGATGACAGGCTATTTGGGTTGGAGGTTAACAAATTACAGTTACCCATTTGCACCTATCCGTTAGATCAATCTAGCACCCCATACAGCATGCACACATAATGTGCCAGGAACATTCTAGCCGGAGCTGCCAAACTCATTAAAGCATATAAAGCTCAGTGGCAATTCTCTGAAAAATATAAATTTATAAAATTACAAGCATGCTATGCACATAAAGACTCACTGTACAAAAAGAATAACGTATTCAATCAAGTAATAAAGCCCAGGACTGGAATAACATGAATCCCAAGTACAGATTAATAATTTTAGCGATGCTACGCCAGGAATCTTTACTTGAACCTTCCTAGAGATATCATAATTACATATATAAGAGTGAAACTGATTAAGAGCAATAGTTTAATACTAAATAAAATTATGGAAAATTTGATCAAATAGATCAAGACCAGAAATCTCAGAACTTATTTTATTCCAATGTATCTAAAATAAATTGGCTATTCAGAAGAGACAAAATTCATTAAAAACTCTGCTTCAACTTTAAGTCTAAACATGTTAAGTTGTACTCAAGAATTATATAATTGCAAAGCAATTGATAGCAATAAAAAATAGCCAAATGATTCTTGCAATGCTTTTAACATCCCATATTGCTCTTCAAATGATAAATCCAGATTCGCATATTGTTCAAACCCCTAATTATTTGAACCAATAGGTGCTAATTATATCCAGTAATTATACCAGCCAAATAACCATCAAACATTACATACCAATTTTTTTACCTTTGACTAATCACATTAACAAAGGAGATAATTTCAAGAACCTGCTAAGATCTTTGAATAACAGAAGGCCAAAACCAACAGCTATTTTCACACGCCCCCATTGCCTTTTAGTCAAAATCAGCTCTATCAGTTTGCTTCGCCGCTGTCTCCAATAACTGATTACTAACCAATGTGTTGCAACTGAGTTATTGTTAATTTCCAAGTGCAAACAACGGAATAAATTTTTAAATTACACTCACTAAAACCAAATTTACAAAGCATAATTGATATGAGAAAAAAACAAAAAACTTGCAATAAAACTAAAACAAAACACAGGGAATTGCTTATCTATTGCTCACCATCATCAAACCAATTAACAATATAACAAATAAATTCAATGAAAACTGATCGCGTCAAACAACATGCTCTAATACCATGGATGGACGCCTGCCAAAATATTTATTGTAACCATTTAAAATTTTCAGATTTATAAATTAAAATAACTAATAAATTCTACTTTGAATGCAAATAGAAATTAGTTTCATAACATAGTAATTCCAAACAAGATAGAAAAGAAAAAGTTACCTAATCAAGAAATTTTCAAATTTTGCTGTTGTCGGCTTTAGCCGCGGTGTTACCTAATATAGTGTCATATACCTAAAGCGATCATGAAGCTGTGCCCGTCATGTCATCACTAACAATGATAAACTATCAATCTTACAGCTCTAAACTAACTTGAAAATCCCCAAATCTATAGAAACATAAGACCAAAACTTCATTGCTCTACAAATGTACTGTACTCTTGCAGGATCTGTTAAATTAATTAGTGCCCAAAGTTAGAAACTTACCAGAACAAGAGGTTTCCCCTTCGTCTACACTATCTATGCGTAGGGATCCAGGACCAGCTATTGAGAAACAGCAACCAGCTGCTCTCTTGTTCTTCTTCCCTCGATTCACTCTCCTTCATGAAGCCTCGGACGGGTGAGCTAAGAATAATTGAATGAGGATGATAAAAAACGAGATGTGGGCCAGTTTGGGATCTTAAAATAAAAAAAAAAAGTTAAGGTATTTGATACCCAAACTTTTAAGAACTTCTTTTGTTTATTATGTTTTTTTTAAAGCACGAGTACAAAGGTATCTGATATTATTGCTATAGTTTTTATTAGATATAAAAGATCAAAAGACATATATGTATGATCCGCTTATAATATTTAACTATTAATATTTGTAATTATTTTTTTATTGTTTCAAGTAAGTTTTATATAAATTGTTTATAATAATGTTGTATATAAACAAAAATTATAATATTTAATATTTAAAAATATACACATAATTTTTTTAATTTTTGTAAAAATATATGATTATATAGTTTATATCAAAGTTCAAATTATATTTTTTAATCTTATATCAACATGAAAATAATTAATATTATAATATAAAATAGATTTATTTATTTATAAAATAATTTAAATTTTATACACACATAATATAATCTACATCACAAAAACTTATAATCCATAATTATTTCTATTATAAATTATAAATATATATTCACAAATACAATAATTAAAAAATATTTTAAATTTTTATATTCTTTGAATAATTATTTAATTAAATTAATTATTGTGAAAATTCAAAATAATTAAAAAATAAAAAATTATGATATTTTATGAAAGTGAATACATAAATATTTTAAAAAAACTTTCTTATTAATTAAGTATAAATTAAAAAAGTTAACAATAAGTATAATTTCGTAATTTAAAAAAATTAACAATAAGGATAATTTTATATTTTTATTCTTTTAATTAATGTACTTCAGATTTTTTATACTTTAAAAGTAGAAATACGTCTCTAAAAATAGTTAAACCCTTATTTTTGGGATCTTTTATAAAACATAATTTTTTTATAACAATTTCTTTTTAGAAACAGGGTGAGAAGCAACCCGAAAGACCCTAGTTGCTATTACTGTAACAAAAAAGCGTTTCTTTTCATTGCAATCGCAATTCCAAATCTAGTAGTCAATTAAGCAAGCTTTGATCTTTTCTTTTTTAGGTTAATTATAATTTCTCCCCTCCGGTATCGATTAAAAAACGATGCCAGTTGCCCCTTGAATTGAGGCTCCAATCTTAAAATTTCGGTGTCAAAACGAGAAATCTCTATTTCACCCTTACTAATCCTTAATAAATAATTAAAAAATAAGATTATATTTAATAAACAAAATATAGTAAATAGGACATAAAATCCTAGTTTTTCACTTCTCTCACCTTTCTCAACCGTCTCTCTCCCTCTCCCTTTAATCACGGTAACCATCGTCATCTTCTCCTCTTCTTAAGAATCACCTCTCCCCCCGTTCATCTATCAGTTAATTCTCACTTGATCTATCAGTAACATCGTCTCTCTAGTGTCATGACCTTCACTCTTCAGATTATCAATACATTTGTCATAATCTAAGGAAAGAGAACCTAAAAAACCCAAAGTTGGTTGCACTTGCACATAACATTTGCTTCGCTATCAACACACATGTAACAGGCACAATCATAACCAGTACAGGTGCCATCATGATTACCACCACCACCACCAATTCTCTCTCATATCATCAATTTTTCTCTGAAAACATCAAACTTTTGGCTTGATAGGTTGAAATTGGATGTTGTATGCTTATCTCAGAGTACTTGGATTAGATCATGGTTGCTATAAATTTTAATTGAAATTATTAAAATATGGGTTTGGGTTGGTGGGGAATATGTCTATGAATGAGTGTTGGGTTTTAGGCGGGGAACCTAGGTTCGGGTTCGGATTGGGGTATGATTGCATCTATTGGTGGATGGAAATCAAAGAAGGTTTTTGGAGAGTGGACGGTGCCACCTTGGAGTTACTGGACCATACAGTGGAGTAGCGGTGGCTTGTCTTCATCGAAAGGCAGGACTCTGGGTGGTGACTCCCGTTTTTATTTTCAATTTAATTAAAATTAAAATATTAAAAAGAAAAATAATTATGAGTTTTATTAATAAAATATTAGCTTATATTACTATTATACCCTTCAATAGATGGCCTAAGTTTTCCAATTGAAGTGGTAATTTGCAATATTTGAAATGTCGAGGAGGATTTTTTTTTTAATAGGTAAACAACTTAGTCCACTCTTAGGTTTAGGCTTAATGACAATACAATCATCTTTTATCACTTTATATTATCACTTACCCCTACCATTTTGGCAAGTCATCATAAATCGCCATTTTATTAGTTTTGCCATTAAATACTTGTAAATAAGATGAATGATGATGATTAAAGTGGTAATTGTAATATCTGAAATATTAGGGATGATCTTTTTTTTAATGAATAAATCACTTAGACCACCCTCAGATTTAGGCTTA
This sequence comes from Boswellia sacra, assembly GCA_013180625.2. Classification (NCBI taxonomy): domain Eukaryota; kingdom Viridiplantae; phylum Streptophyta; class Magnoliopsida; order Sapindales; family Burseraceae; genus Boswellia; species Boswellia sacra. The sequence goes on along the minus strand of SNVD02012608.1, from coordinate 272,323 downwards.
ATCACACACGTGATTGCCTTTCACCACTTTGTATTAGCACCTATTCCTACCATTTTGTAAAGCCATCATAAATTATCCTTCTGTTAGTTTTGCTTTACAAGTTAAATGTTCACACGATTGAAATAAGAATTTGCAATATTTTAAATGTTAGGGATGATTGTTTTTTCTAATGGGTAAATGAGTTAGAACACCATTAGGTTTAGGTTTAACACGCGCGACCACCTTTACTACTTTGTATTAACGCTTACTCCCCACCTTTTTGTAAAGTCATCATAAATCACTATTTTGTTAGTTTTCGTTATGTACTTGTATATAAGCATAATTGTAAATAAGCTGAAGGCTTTGGTTATAATGATGATTTAATAATGCACAATCAATAATATATAAAGTAAACTAAATTTTAAACATTAAACTTCATTCTACAACTAAGTCAAAAGGATTATTTAACTTTAAATGAACAAAACATATATTTAACCTAAATCAAGACCATAATAACCCAAAAACCTAAAGCGCTCTTCTACTTCTCTCGTCCTCCAACCTCACATGGTAGGTCGTTCCACAAAGAATTCAACACCCATCCACCATATCAACAAGCTAGCAAACCACCATCACCAAGTCAAATCAAAATCTGAACTAAATCAAGGAATAGAGGGAAAGGAGGAAGAGAGAGAGAATTAGGATAGATAACAAGAGAAGAGATAGAAAGATAGTTGAGGAGCAACTACAGCATGCGATAGCTTCTGATAGGTTGTTGTTGCCAGCTGCATGATAGAAGCGAGGAAAGGAGCGAGGAAAGGAGCGAAGAAAGCGATAGCCATGTATAGTTTTTAATCAGTACATGAGAGGAGGAAACGGTGAAGAACATGAGAGGGGCAACGGAAGAGGAAGAAGGAGGGAGGTGGATGTGGTGGAGAAATTGGAAGTGGAAGAGGAGGAGAGGAGGGCGACAGCTATGGTGGAGGAGAGGAGGGAAGAGCTGGGATCGAGGGAGTTTTGGAGGTGGAGGGATCAGGTCTGGTACTTGTTTGACACCGGTTATGTGTTCTATGAATTGATTGAATGGATGAGAATGAGAGGGAAACAATAACAATTTCTTTTTTTAGCTTAATTCCTTAAAACTAATATTATAACAAAGAATAAACTGTGTTTATTAAAGTCAAATATGGAGTTAGTGTGGTGGTAAAGTTGAAATGTTTTCTTGAATCGTATGACTTCAAATCACATTGATTTTAATTTTTTAAAAAAATTTTTGAAGGGTATTTTGCTAATTACAATGGTTTTGGATGAAAAAATGTATGTTATCTAACAAAAAAAACTAGCACGAGGGTAGTCATGATGTATTTTAAAAAAGAGAGAGGTAGGTGCTAATATAAAATGACAAAAGATGAGTGTCAATATAATTAAACCTAAACCTAGAGGTGGTCCGAGTGATTTATTGATACCATACCGGGAAAATGTAATTAACCTTTCCTTTCTTTTTTTTTTTAATATATATATATATATATATATATATATATATATATGAGTTAATATTGCTTACTACCCTTAAGTTTTCGCAGAAAATCACTCGATACAACTTTTTAAAATTTTATCAACACCTACCCCTCCATTTTACGAAATCTAACAATCACTCAGCTTTTAACTCTACTAGAAATTAATAATATTAAAAGGGTAAATGTGACTTTTCGCTAGTTTTTAATTTTTCAACTATATAAAAAACCTACATAAGATTTTCTAAAGGTAAAATCCCACCCAAATCCACTGCCTCCACCCACAGACTCGGCAACCTACAAAAGTCGTGGCCTCTATTAGCTCCACTACCCCTAGAAGCCATAGTCTCCACCGGCTCGCCCACAGTTAAAAGTCATTGCCTTCATGGTTTATACCACTTGTATGCACTGCCACCAGCTTCGCCAATCGAAGATCCATTAGTGCCTTTGAGGATGGCAAAATGATCCGCCAAGTCTGCGGTCCTGCTATGACCATGGCATTTGAGGTTAGAGGCAAGTCTGGGTCTGAATATATGCTGCCTTGCCCGATGCGAGTTTGGGGTTGGGTCCAGCCCTTAATCCCGTTTGCCCCGCCCCACTGCGCACCTAAAATATGCAAAATTTTTAAGAACAATTTGTATTTTGAAAATTATAAGAAATTTTAGATTCTTTGCAGACTCTAAAATTTTTATATGTTAAAATAGATATCTAAAAAGTTATCTAAAATTTTGTTTCACTTAAAAATTCATAGTATTTGATTTTTGGTGAATTTTTGAATTTTGCAGTCTAAGCATGATAATTTTTTCCGCAGTTTTTTAGACATGTTTCGGTTTATACAAAAACTATTATAACTAATAAAGTATCTTGTAAAAGTGATTCTTCTATCTTGTTATAAACCCAAAAATCTTTTAAACAAAAATTTTTTGCCCAAATTGAAGGTCTGCACGATTTATCATGAATTTTCAAAGTTTAAGCAACAAATCTGGAATTCTTTGTTTTCATAATAGAGCAAAGAAACTGAACTAATTTTGTTAACTTTTACTTTACAAAAAATTCTCATTTTTAGCATGTGTAATATTCTATGTGTCTCCTTTGAATCTGAAAAATTTTATGATTTTTGAAGCTTTATAAAAATTGTTATGATTTTTTGAAACTTACTCTTCAAAATGCAAGTCTGTTAAACATAATTTGAGAGTTGGCAAAACTAAGTTATTTCGTGGGTTTCATGACCTCATTTTGATCTTATATTTTTAGTGAGGTATCCTATATGTGCTTAAAGGAATTTTACAAATTTAAAAATTGGAACAAGCATTAATTTTCTAAAAATCATCCAATTAAGTGTGTTTATTATGGTTGTAGCTATATACTTATTGATTTTCTTTGTTGATATTGTTTATTGAATTGTTGTATTGGAAATGTATTATTTTTAGTTTGAATAGATTTTTAAAAAGTGGTTATGTGACATGTTTACCTATGTTTTAATTTTTGACTAAACATATGATTGAAAAAAATTTGTAAATGACAGGGGCGGGGTGAGGCAGATCTAAATCTGTTAAAATACAAGGCAATAGGGCAGGGCGGGGAAAAAAATATTTCAACCAAGCAGGGTTGGATACTTACTGCCCCGCACCCGCCATACCCCATTGCCATCCCTAAGTGGCTCCACCATGGTTTGTACCACTCGCACATTGCCGATGTTTTTCTTGTTCCTCTCCTGAAACTACATCTTTCTCCAAGAATTCTAACTTTCTAGGGTTTTTATTTATTTTCTCAGTTGTAATCAAAAATTTTTGTAATTGGTACATATCTTGAGTGTTGGTTTGAGATTTGAAAATTTTGAGACTTGGGTTTCATTCCTATTATTAATATTTTTATTTTTTATACATATTTGCTTCTAAAAATTCAATTCTTTGATCATTGAATTTGTTGTGACCGATCACTTCACAATTATTGATTTGTTCTTTGTCTCACTTTCTTTTTATATATTTTTTTATTTTTTATTTTAGAAAAATAATAGTTCAAGAATGCATCAAGGTCAGCATTTTGAATTTTTGCCCGTGGCTTTAGAAGAAGGTATGTCGATAAAAAAAAATGAGGAATTGAAAATTTCTTAATTCTCTTGTCAATTTTGCTATTTGGGGTAGGAGATTTTGCTATTTGGGGTAGGAGATGGACCATGGGATTTGAAGGAACTTGATTTAATATCCCTACTGAAGCCTTTGATAGTTTACAGGAAGGTGTTCGGGAGAAGCACTTGTTGCTTGGTTGCCAAATATTTACTTTGATGCGGCTTTTTATTTCCTTGTTGTGACTATGTTTTTTCTCGACTATTAACTGGTTTAAATGAGAAATGGTGATGATAGAAGATGGTGCCGGTTAGGTAGGGCGGTGGTAGTGGGATGCCATAAAAATGATAGTGGTGCTTTGTTCACGATGAGCGACATGGCGATGGCTATTTATATTGATTGATTTGTTGTGGGCACAATCTACAACTCTGCTTATGTAGTTCTTGAATTTTTTTTCTTCTTAATAATCAAATTTTATGTTGGGTTTTACAGTGTATGGAAGTTATAAATAATATAACAGAAAACTGTAATGTAAATCGAAGCATGAATTTTACGTAATTCGGTTATAACCAACATACATCCACGGGCAACAAGAGTTACAATCCACTATGTTGTATGTGTTTACACTCGACTTAGGACTCTTTACAGTGGTAGACACCCGCTCACTTACTAACCTAATTTATGTAAACTTGATCAACCCCGATCATAACCATAGTCCTTCATAAACTCTTCTAATGTTGCTCTTTCTGTCACGATTATCTTAACAACACGTTGTTAATAATAACATAACACCCGTAACTGTAACTGGTATAGACACATGTTATTACTCAACTCCCTTAAGCTCACACGACCTATAACAATTAATCAAAGCCTAAAACTTTACACAAGACATAAGAAACAAACAAAAATGCACTCAAACTTGCTCTTGATTGCTCTTTCTCAATTTGCGTTGAATGCTTTGAATGTCTTGAATCTCAACTTACACAACACACCACATAATCAGCATTCTCCGTTATGTAGAAATAACTTTGTCTATATAGTGATATGCCTGGACGAAATCTCCTAGAAATCCTGTAAAAATTCTAATCAAAATCATATTAGGATTAGAAGAAATAAAATAGGAAGATATATAATTAAACTTCTAATGAAATTAGGACAAATAAATATTCTCCTATTCTAATTAAGATACAAGTACTATATCCTAATCTAACAAGAGATAATTAATGTAAATATAAACTTTCTATTCAACTAGGATTCCAAATCCAACTTATTCCTATTCAATTCGGATACCATATCAAACTAGGGTACCATATCCAAACTTATTCCTATTCAACTAGGATTCCAAATCCAAACTTATCCTAGTTTAATTAAAATTCTCCTAATACAAAACATATATATAAAATAAATGAGATTAGGAAAATATATACATTTAATGTTTTTATCATATGATGACAAATCACTCATGTGCAATGCACATGCCACGTCTATAACCAACAATCTCCCCCTTTGGCATCTTGTGATGAAAACATCTAAATATTGAAAAAAGTGCATGAATAACAAAGTCTATAACGATAACATAAAAAAATAAAGAAACAACCAAATAACACCAAAAACATCCATTCTTCTCCCCCTTGTTTTCTGAACAAATGCCAAAGTATAAAAGAAAAACAAAATGACAAACAAAACTCCCCTTATCTAAATGTTCACCTCTTCAAATGGTGCATAAATGTGAAAAAAAAATTTAAAAACCAAGAAACTAATTAAATCAAGTACTCCTGCATCTGAACAAACTCCCCCTCAAATCAATCTTGCTGGCCTGGAACTTTCTGACACGTCAAAATACACTTAAGATAATCAAACCGAGGCAGAAATAAAGCACTGGTCATAAGTTATAAAAACCATAACAAAAAACAGTCGCAATTCACTTAACAGCAATATCTGAACATCATATAATCTTTTATAACCAAGCATGTATCCGAGCTGTGGATAAACATCAAGCATAAATATTATTTTTTCACTTAATCCAATTGAGTGATCAACTTAAACATGCTTCTTACACACACAAAAGTTAATCTCAATATGAATTTTTTGAATTAATACAGTAGCTTTCACACATGTATAGAGGTAGCCATTTTTCATTTGAGTGAGTGACCTCAACATATTTCCAAGATACATTGAAGTTACTCTCAATGGATGGCTTTCACACATCATATACTGGTAGCCCTCTTTGTATTTGACATGAAATTACAAGCAAAATTATACCAATAAAACACCTCAAGTATGCTTTAATTATAAATAGACTAATGATGTGACAGATATAAACAACATAACAGAACACTGTTATAATTTAAGTAACTGTCACCTACCACTGCTCTTTCTCAGTTTTTCAAATCTCAGTGCATGTTAGTGCTTTATATGAACAGGTCAATTAGACGATTCTCAGATGAAACATACTCAGTGTAAATAATATTTGATTCACTAAGTTTCCAAACAACATGTTTTGTCATCACTTGTCTGACTGAAAATTTTCAAACACTGTTCATTTTCTATCACATGTTTAGAAGAAGCACAATCATTATTTAAAGAAATATTAAATGCAGCAACTTTACAGTGAGTTTCATATTTCTTAACCTAAACCTGTCGTGTATTATGTGACTGTCTAAACTAACTTGCCTTTTTCTTCAAAAAATTTTGTAATTTATAGCACCTAGGTCTAATGTGACCTTTAACACCACAAAAATAGCAAGTAGGAACAAATTTTCTTACCTTTTTTGGATTTGAAATGAAAGGACTCATTGGGGAAGTAAAATCAGTCCTATCTTTAAAGCTTGAGTTAGAAGTGTTACCGGAATTCGAAGCTTTAACAAACACTGTCTTTGATATTGAAGCGTCATTCTTTTCATCATACCCCAGCCCATGTTTGATGGAGTTATCACGGCTTAAACTCAGAATTTGATTAAGCTTTGCTGAGCCTATCTTGAGTTGATTAATGCGTTTATTTGCCTCATCTAATTCTGCAGTAATTTTATGGATACATACTGTCTTGTCTGTCACAACAGCTTCCAGTTTTATGATTTTTTCATCTGCAGATGTTATTTCGCTCTTGAGCACTTCCTGTTTATTCTGAAGAGTTTTGATCTATACTTTCTGCTTCTCTCACATCTCTTAAAGTGCATTATACGCCCCCTGAAGTTCTTCATAGTATTCAGCATCCTTCTCATCGTCTGACTCTTAAATGTCTGATCTGTTCTGTTCTGTTACGTTAGACACAAAGTTTGCTATTTATATGAAATAGTCCAATTGAATGCCAAAAATTGCTAGAGTTGTCTTCATCTGTTTCTGAGTCATCATCACTGCATTTTGCACACAAACTCTTTTTCTTCTTATAATTAGGACACTCAGTTTGAATGTGCCCAAAACCCTTGCATTCATAACATTAAATACCTTTTCTCTCAAGCTTTTCTTGTTTTTTTTTTTTTGCCATCTTTACGAAATTTTTTAGCATCAAAGTTCTCAGAATTTTTCTTCTTAAGATTTTTCTTCATATATTTGACAAAATTCTTTGTCAAATGAACAAGTTCGTCATCGGAATCATCAAGATTGCTGTCAGCTTTTTCTTTTTTTTTTTTTCTAAAGAAGTAACAAATGCAATACTTTTTTCCCTCCTTCTTGACTTTAAGCCCATCTCATGTGCTTGAAGAGACCCAATCAACTCATCAACTCGCAATGATTTTATATTGTTGCTTTCTTCGATAGCTGTGACCTTAGGCTGAAATTTTTCTGGTAAAGATCTAAGTATCTTGCCAACAATTTTAGTCTCAGTATATTCCTCACCAAGCATGTAAGCAGAGTTGGTAATTTCATAAAGTCTAGTATGAAATTCACTAACGGTTTCTTCTTCATGCATAACTAAGTTTTCAAATATAGAAGTCAAAGTAAGCAACTTAGATTCTTTAACCCTTTGAGTACCTTCATTCTTTACCTCATGGATATTCCAAGCTTCTTTTGCAATGGGGCACTTTAAAATTAATTTGAACTGTTGAAGGCTGACAGCATTAAAAATAGCATTGATGCCTTTGGAATTCCATCCAGCTAATCGATATTCAGCTTCGTTCCACTCATTTTGTGGCTTCTCAATCTGCTTCCCATCATCATTGGTTTTTGTTGGGGGTGTTCAGCCATGAACAATGCTCGTCCAATCTCTTTCATCAATTGATTTGATGAAAGCTCTCATTTTGACTTTCCAATAAGCATAGTTTGCATCTTCAAGTAGTGGTGGTTGAGTGACCGATCCTCCTGCCCGAAATCCTTCCAAATCTGTAAAAAAAAAAAAAATCTGATCTACACTAGTATGTTAGTGTACCTGCTCTGATACCAATTGTTGGGTTTTGCAGCTTATGGAAGTTATGAATAATATAACAGAAAACTGTAATGTAAATCGGAACAGGAATTTTACGTGGTTCGGTTATAACCAACCTACATCCACGGGTAATGAGAGTTGTAATCCACTATGTTGTATGTGTTTACACTCGACTTAGGACTCTTTACAGTGGTAGACACCCGCTTACTCATTAATCTAATCTATGTAAACTTGATCAACCCCGATCATAACCATAGTCCTTCACACACTCTTCTGACGTTGCTCTTTCTGTCACGATTATCTTAACAACATGCTGTTAAGAATAACATAACACTCGTAACTATAACTGGTATAGACACATGTGATTACTCAACTCCCTTAAGCTCACACGACCTATAACAATTAATCAAAGCCTAAAACTTTACACAAGACATAAGAAACAAATAAAAACGCACTCAAACTTGCTCTTGATTGCTCTTTCTCAATTTGCGTTGAATGTCTTGAATGTCTTGAATCTCAACTCACACAACACACTACATAATCAGCATTCTCCGTTATGTAGAAATAATTTTGTATATATAGTGATATGCCTGGACGAAATCTCCTAGAAATCCTGTAAAAATTCTAATCAAAATCATATTAGGATTAAGAGAAATAAAATAGGAAGATATATAATTAAACTCCTAATGAAATTAGGACAAATAAATATTATCCTATTCTAATTAGGATACAAGATACTATATCCTAATCTAATAAGAGATAATTAATGCAAATATAAACTTCCTATTCAACTAGGATTCCAAATCCAACTTATTCCTATTCAATTAGGATACCATATCAAACTAGGGTACCATATCCAAACTTATTCCTATTCAATTAGGATTCCAAATCCAAACTTATCCTAGTTTAATTAAAATTCTCTTAATATAAAACATATATGTAAAATAAATAAGATTAGGAAAATATACATATTTAATGTTTTTATCATATAATGACAAATCACTTATGTGCAATGTACATACCACGTCTACAACCAACATTTTAAATCAAATTTGTAAAGGTGTTACGTTTGGTAAGGTGTTTTGGCTTTTTTTTTTTTTGTTTTTATTCTCAAACAAAACTTCGTAGAACGTGTAATGTTTGTTTAGGAATTTTCACATGCATTGTTCTTTGTAATTGTAAAAACAAAAAAAACTTTTCTCATTTTTAAACTACTCTCTACTTCTACTTGTATAATTTATCTTTTCTTACATTTATATTTTAAAATAGTTTTATTATTTTATAATAAATTATATTAATAATTAAATATTATATTTTAATTGTTTTATAATATTTAAAAATAAAAATACTTTTAAAATTTCAAACTATAATAATTTAAAAACACAAAATACACATAATCAAACATATTTTTACACAATTCAATCTCTTATAAAAGGTATAAATATGCTTTTTATTCATATGTAACAAAAAATTTTGAAAACAAAAACATATAATTCATAACCAGGCACTAATTATCATTGGTGTAATATTGTTTGTCCTTTGCAACGGATAAATAAGTCATTTGACTATTAGAGATTATTTTATGAGATAATATGATAGATCACTCTTATATTTGACCTACTTACACCCAGATTGTTAGTAATTTTTGTCATCTCCTCCTGTCCCTAACTTTTAAAAAAATATTTATAAAACACTTGCCTCCACAATTATTATAATTACTCAAAAGGGATTTTCAAAAATAAGTTGGTGTGATTTAAATCTGAAACATTTAAGAAAACCCTTTAAGAAAAGAGTGAAGCTTCCTTACCATCCCAGCAACTCCTTTGAGACGTTTTATTTAAACAAATTATATTATTTATTATAATTATATTTTAAGGAAATAAAAAAAAAAAAAAACAAATGTGAAACTTCACTACTACTGTCTCCAGCTCTGGTGCACCACCTCCTTCCCCGATCTCTCCCCAACAACAGCCATGAAAGCCACCATAAACTCCCAACAGCACAAGCACGGCGTGAAACTGTAAATACAATAGGAAAGTTTTAAGAGTACTTATAGAGAAAGGGGAGTGACATTGGAGAGCCCCAAATTTCCAATTTCCAATCGGAGTGTGCATCACCCCAAATTTCTAAACAATCAGAGTGTGCATCATAATTCCTTCTCACCGTTGCTGCCACCCAAAAACCTCAACCAAGCAAACCCAATCCAGAAATTGATAGCCACCCAGAAATCATTGACCATAAATTAGATAAATTAGACTTAGAAAATGTTTAAAATGTTTTTAAAAAATAAATTTTAGATCAATTAGATTTAATCATCTCCCATTTCTTTCTTGTCGTTTCGAGAATTATCCAAGACTAAAACAAGATGTGATCCTAACACATAGTGCATGAAAGCTAAATAATTATTTAATTCACCTTTGGCTTTGGGTGGTGGGATATGAAATCATCTACAGCCTGCAAAACAGAGGCATTGTCAAATCCAGCTTCAGTGAAAATTCTCCTAGCTCCAAAAGAGCCTTCATCAAATGTTTAGATTCCACCACTTGTTGTCCGCTAACTCTAGCCGCGTTGACAGCGCTAATAATGGCCTCCCATGCCATCTCCATGAGCTTAATCAGATTTTCCTAATAAAGAAAAAAAATAATAGCTCAAATTTTAATTTCATAAAAAACCAAACATAATCAAATTTCTAAATAATTTGTTGAGAATATTTATAATAAATTTAAATAATATAAGTAAACAACAAGATATTAAAAAAATAATAAAATATGAATTAGATTAATATATTAAATAAATAGAACAAACAAAGAGATAAAGTAAGAAATATGTGGCCTGAGCATTTAGAATGTATGTCGAAGGCATTATCCTAAAGCCAAAGAGTCCTCCCCTCGTGCGGGTCAAATCAGTACTCAAGGGCTCCAAGATACAACCCAGTACCCATAGCCTATCTTCTCGATGAACACGATCACCGGAAGAAAATAACCTGTCTTCATGTGTCGTGGTTGCTCAAAATCATCGAATACTCAAAATATACATATCGATGTTAGAACCTTTGAGACTCTTTTATATAGTAATTTCATAGCTTAGATAACTTATAAATTAATTCTTGTAACTCCCAAGCCATAAGTTCTTAATAAAAGTATGAACGTTACAAAATAATAAGTGTCGTAACGTTCATGTTTTTATTATACTTGTAACGTATGAAATTAATCTCAAAATAAATATTGTAACTCATGGTATAAATATTTGTTTTAAACCTTTTATCTTCAACAGTCCCCCACAAAAGGTTTAAAACTTTAAAGCTTTATAAAATAAAATATCAAGATAAAAATACTCATAAAATAAAAATTATATATGAAGAGCAACCTTCTATTATGCTATGAGTATAGGTACCTTTCGGGTTTGAACCTACACTTAGTGTTAATAGTATCCATTTGAGAAACCTGAGTGAACAAAGTCTTGAACTCGATTTCTTGACCAAACTTCAAACTATCACACACATAATATCGACGAAGACATGGTTTTGACGGGTTAGCGCTATTAATGGCCATACGTTCAATCTTGATTCTCATGAGAGCTTTAGAGAACAGCCCAATTCTCACAGTCGCGGCCCTTACGAGGCTCTCACTTAGGTGAGTCCTCAAAAGGTATATGTGACATATACCTCGCAAGTGTATTTAACCTTTGGACTCATTCAGGGTTAATATCCTTCCTAACATCACATATAACAAGCACTTTGTCAAAGAGATGAGCAGGATCATATCTCCTCTAAGATATGTCTTCATAGTTGTGCTTAACAAGTCAAGCAGTACGGATTGTTCCTACCCATTGAACCTCCTTCATGGGATCTCCAATCACAGGAGTTGGGTTACTTCCCTAGGTGACTCCCTTTTGGGCTTAAGCATATCCCCATCGAAAATTTAAATAATTAATTAGCGTGCTGAAAATTTTTATAATTGCACAATCTCTCATTGATTTTATCTTGGAGAACTTGTTCCCATTATTTTGATGATTGTTTCCACTAGCTCTCTTAAATAATATTAAGTATTTCAGAAAATAATGTTAGAGAGCATAAGAATATCAAAGGCATAATAAAGAAAATTGAAGAAGCACTTAATCACTTTATAAATAATAATATTTTTAAACTCATAAACAAAATTAATATTTCAATTAATAACTATGATATCATTTTTTTCTCCAAATATCATAAAAACATTAACAGCCATCGAATAAAGAAAACCCCCACATTAAGTAATATTTTAAATACACTAGCAATAACTCCATAAAATATTAATGCACTAATTTGTTAAATTTTAAAACTCCTCAAAATAATAACTGCATTCAAAACATTGTCATCTTAATTGTACAAAATTAAGAACTAAAATATGAAATCACTTAAAAACTAGAACCCCCACATTAAAAAATATTTTATCAATCCTCACATTAATAAGATATTTATTGCTAAAACTGCAAATATAATATATAACTTATATATGTATTTAATAATAATCATTAGCATTTATGCTACAATTTCATTCAATACAACCACATAAATTATCATAATAATCTATTAGCATTTTTAACATACTCTAGTAATCAATTATTTAGATGTTATCATCTAATATACATGATAGCCACAAGAAACTATGACTTAATAGCACACCATCATACATATGAGTTTCTAATTAAATATATTGAAAACACGTGCTTTATTGTATAATAAAAATTTGATGCATGCAAGTAACTCATAAATTGAATTATTAATCAATAATAATATGCAATAAATATCAAAGACATTGGAAATATATATGAGTTTATGAATGCATTTAAAAATGCATGCTAGCTCCAAAGCAAACAAATATTCAATTAATATATAAATCATTCTTAGTTAATCTATAACCATAAACATAATTATATTTAGTAATATTTTTTTTTTGTAACTGAAGCATTTATTGGACCATAATAAAAACTCATAAAAAGTTTTGATAATAAAACCACTAGATATAACTCATTTATATTCTTTGTAACTCAAAACATCATGCACTAATAATCTAACATCACAACATATGTATAGCCACAAATAAACAAAGATTTAATATATCACAAAAATATTTTTCTATTGTAAATAAATAGTCAAGCTAATAGATAATAGTAGAAATAACATAAATAATTTTGTATTACCTCAAATAAAAAATTATCTATTACCACCATATTGTCTTGAGGTTGATAAAAAGATTCAATCTCGATACTAAGTTGAGCCAAGAACTTTGAATACACATTTTTGTTGTTAACACAATTTAAAAGCATTAGACTTCCCCTAAGATCAAAATAAAATATTCTAAATAAACAAGGTTAAGATAATAGTTTAGTAAAACATAATATTTCAAACACAAAAGCTATGCAATTATCGTAATATTTGAATTACAGTTATCCCTTTTTTATAAATCATAGAAATATATATCTACACACACAAAGATAGTCAAGTTGAAATCTACATGTCAAAGTATAATGATAATATGCATATTTTAATGTGACATGAATAAACAAATAGAAAATTGGCAACTTATGCAAGCTTACATTTTTAATGTTTATACATTCACATTTGTAACTCATGCAAGGACAATGACTTAATCAATGTTATACTCTAGATCACCCAAAAATTCACACAAATATATATATTCACAATATAAAGAAATAAATATCAATCCACTAATCATATCATAGTTAAATCATACAAGTAATGGAATCAATCAAAATATATCATCATAACCAAATCTTATAGGCATCTAAAAATAACTTATCTCCATAAAAATATCATTGGATAAACAAAACAACATAAGCCGTCAATATACTCTACAAACTATTCACGTTATATACCACCCAACGATAAATTAAGGTAAACAATAAAATATATAAGACATTCTTTGGCTTTAGATTGTTGGAAATATTTATAATAAATTTAAATAATATAAGTAAACAACAAGATATTAAAGAAATAATAAAATATGAATTAAATTAATATATTAAATAAATAGAACAAACAAAGAAATAGAGTAAGAAATATGTGGCCTGAGCACTTGGGACGCATTATTCTAAAACTAAAGAGTCCTCTCCTTGTGCGAGTCAAATCGGTACTCAAGGACTCCAAGATACAATCCAGTACTCACAACCTATCTTCTCGATGAACACGATCACCGGAAGAAAATAACCTGTCTTCATATATCGCGATTATTCAAAATCATCGAATATTCAAAATATTTTATATTTTTGTTATCGCGATTATTCAAAATCATCGAATATTCAAAATATTTTATATTTTTGTTAGAACCTTTGAGACCCTTTATATAGTAATCTCATAGCTTAGGTAACTTACAAATTAATTCTTGTAACTCCCAAGCCATAAATTCTTAATAAAAATATAAATATTACAAAATAATAAATATCGTAACGTTTATATTTTTATTATACTTATAACGTATAAAATTAATCTCAAAATAAATATTATAATTTATGATATAAATATTTATTTTAAACCTTTTATCTCTGACACAATTAACCAAATTTTTTAACTAAATTCGTAAGTTTAATTAACCTGGGAAGCGCTGGTTGCAGAGGAGCGGAGCGGCGTTGAAGAGTGAAAGTTGCGAGTGAAGGAGAGGGAGTGAAACAGTACTAAAGCTGGAACGACAATTTTTTTTTTCCGAAAGTGTGTTGGAAATAGCAGGACGAGACAGTGAATTGAAGGGATCAGTAAGGGTAGAAGCAGAACAAGAGATTAATTTTGAGTAAGAGAGCAATGAGTGGGTTGAGACAGAAAATTTAGCTACTCTGGAGGATTTGAAAACCCCCAAAGAGGACTTCGTTAGCCTTCTCGAAGCCATCAAAGCAAGCAGAGATGAGATGGAGTAGGAGCGTGATTGTGATGTGCGTTGAGGCAGTGGAAAGAGGAGGTGGTGCGCGTAGCGGAGGAAGAGGTGGAGTTGAGGCCGGAGAAAGCGGGGAAAGAAGGAGAGCCGAGACAGAGAGAGGAGAGCAGTTGAGATATTTTTTTAAATTATATTTTATATTATTATCGATATATAAAATAATTATTATATTTCTTAATAAAATTAATTTATGATTATTTAACTATTAGATTAAAAACAGGGTGGTTTACAATTTTTTTTTAAGGATGCGTGAATGATAAAATTTGTAAATAATAACCTTACCTAAATTAAAATTAGATTAAAATATATAGATAGTACGTGATATTAATTTATTATTTTATTATATATGTGTTTTTAAAAAATTAATATAAGGGTAGATTATGACGTATTTTTTTATAAATTTAATATTTTTAATTTTAATTGAATTTAAAAATATGTGATTGATTTTAAATTATTTTAAATTTTAAAAAATATATAATTAAAATTGAATATAAATTATATTAAAAAATATATAATACAAAAAATATAATTTAGGTTTAAAAAGGAATCATAGTGTAAGTAACTGGATGTTTACTGCTTACTTAGCAGCCAGTTGACTTACGGACTTGTTAGGGAGGCTTAATTTGGTAGAGGAGACGACGAAGAAATTTTGAAAAGTTGTCCCAGTGATTTTTCACGAAAATGAAATCCTAAGATTAGCAAGTGATATTAACTCTATATTTTTTTTCCCATAAACCCCAGATCTTTTTGACAAATTCATGAAGCTAGTGCGCTTGACCAGTTGGAGGTCACTCTACTCTTTCGCAGCCGTTGGATGAATCGCACGGCCCAAACATGAGGCACGACCAAGACATAGCAGTAGCCATTCTTTGGGCGTTTCACACCAACAAGCTCTCTGTTTCTGTGTTTCAAATGGAGAGTAACTTATTGATCTAGGCACCAAGTACTAACTCAACATCAAATTATCATGTTTGATTGTTGACCTCCTTTCAGTTTACAGTTTTAATCCTTGCAAAGTCTTGTTTTTGAATGGCTTTATCACTATCAAGATTAAAAGTATACCATATCAACTTTTATAAGTTGATCAAACATGTTAACCCATATGCACATCTCTTCTCCAAAACTCCAAGACCCATTTGTTCCAAATCACAGAATAACTCCACTCTTCCCTCTGATCTCATTAACATCAGCACCCAGTTTGTTTCTATCTTCACCAAACAACCCTTTTCTCCCAACAAACCAGAACTGGTAAATCTTGCACCAAAGCTCGGCAATAAAGTTGTTGAAACTGTGTTAAATAGTTTTAGGAGCTGGAAGTTAGCTCACATGTTCTTTATTTGGGCATCAAACCAAAGTGGGTATAAGCACAATATATACACTTATAATGCCATGGCCTCAATTCTATCACGTGCTCGACAAAATGCCCCACTGAGGATATTGGTTCAAGAAGTTGTAAATTCGCGTTGTTTTATGTCTCCTGGAGCTTTGGGGTTTCTGATTAGGTGTTTGGGTAGTGTTGGATTGGTTGAAGAAGCTAATAGTTTGTTTGATCAAGTTAGAATGATAGGTCTTTGTGTGCCAAATAGTTATAGCTATAATTGTTTGTTAGAGGCGATTTCAAAATATAGCTCCACTGGCTTAGTTGAGATGAGATTGAAAGAAATGCAAGATTTTGGACACGGTTTTGATAAGTACACGTTAACACCTGTGTTGCAGGCTTATTGCAATTCTGGGGAGTTTGAGAAAGCTTTGAGTGTTTTCAATGAGATTTATGATAAGGGTTGGGTTGATGAACACGTTTTTTGTATCTTGGTCTTGTCTTTTACCAAGTGGGGTGAGGTGGATAAGGCGTGTGAGTTGATTGAAAGAATGGAGAATTGCAATATTAGATTGAATGAGAAAACTTTCTGTCTATTGATTCATGGGTTTGTGAAGGAGTCTAGAGTGGACAAGGCTTTCCATTTGTTTGATGAAATGAAAAAATCAGGTTTTGTTCCAGATATATCAGTTTATGATTGCATGATTGGGGTGGTCTGTAACAGTAAACAACTTGAGAAGGCATTACAGCTGTACTCAGAAATGAGGGAATTGGGTATTAAACCTGATGTTGGTATTCTTTCAAAACTTATTTCTTCCTATGCTCATGAAGGAGAATTGACCGATTTACTTGGGGAAAGTTGGGAGGATATGGATGCAAAAAGTATGACTGTGCTTTCCAATTCAGTTCTCAGTGTTCTTGTCAACAATCGTTCAATAGATAAAGCTTATAATCTGCTTCAAGCCATGATCAAGGGTGAACCTCTTGCTGATGTTGGAGTAGAGATGCTCTTGAGCTGTAAGCGAACGGTTTCCCCAAATACCACTTCTTTTAGTATTGTTATTAATAGTTTACTGAAAGATGGTCGGGTGGATTTGGCATTAAGTCTTTTCCGAGCTATGATTCGGATGGGCTGTAAGCAAACTGTTTTATTGTATAACAATTTGATCGATGGGCTGTGCAATTCGAATAGACTTGAAGAAAGTTATGAGCTTTTGGAACAAATGGAGGATTTAGGCTTTGAACCAACCCATTTTACCCACAACTCGATTTTTGGTTGCCTGTGTAGGAGACAAGATGTTTTAGGAGCCCTTAATATGGTGAAGAAGATGCGTGTTCATGGACATGAACCATGGATAAAGTATTCTACCCTGCTTATTAAGACTCTATGCAAACATGGGAAAGCTGTGGATGCTTGCAAATTTCTTTCTGACATGGTTGAAGAAGGATATGTACCTGACACAGTTTCCTATTCAGCTGCTATGATTGGTTTGATTAATAGTCAAAAAGCTGATCTAGCTTTGGAGCTATTCCATGATATACGTGCTCGTGGGTATTGTCCTGATGTGGTAGCTTATAACATAATGATAAGTGGGCTGTGTAAGGTCCAGAGAATTGCAGAAGCTGAGGATCTTTTGAATGAGATGATTATGAAAGGGCTTATTCCCTCAGTAGTTACATACAACTTGCTTATTGATGGATGTTGCAAAACTGGTGATATTGATCAGGCCATGCATTACCTTTCGCAGATGTTTGGAAACAAAAGGGAGCCAAATGTGATTACTTACACAACTTTAATAGATGGATTATGCAATGCTGGAAGACCTGATAACGCTCTCATGCTTTGGGATGAAATGGGACGAAATGGGTGTGCCCCCAACAGAATTGTTTTCATGGCTCTTATTCATGGTCTTTGCAAGTGTGGTAGACCCAAAGCAGCTATAGTTCATCTCCGTACAATGAAAGAGATAGGAATGGAACCTGATGTTTTTGTTTATGTAGCATTAATACGTGCTTTTCTTTCTGAACTAAATCCACTTTTGGCTTTTGAGATATTAAAAGAGATGACTGATGAGGGAAACTTTCCAGATCCTCTTGATAAGAACTATTTAGTTGTCAAGGATGCTATACATAAATTGTCAGAAGACACCCAGACTTCCTCACTTATAAAAAACCTTATTCAAGAGGGCAGCATCCCTCCCATTATTCTTTCTGACACTGGTAGTGAATGTGGATTTCAGTCCATTACTTGATCAGAAAGAGTTATTAAGATTGTCTATTTAAGCTTGAGGGGACTACTGATTTATGGGTTGGTGTACCTTGGTTGAAGAAGCATATCCTGCCAGGTTTAGATATTATTTTTGGAAGGATTGTCTGAAAACTGACATTTTTCTACGTATGAGTGATTCCTAAATCTTCAGAAGACACCCAAAATTGTCCACATCTTAAACCATTAATCTTTCAGAGGTGGATTTTAGCCCATTATTTGATCATAAATAGTTTAAAATTGTTGATTTAAGCTTAAGAAAATCAACTATTTATGAATTGCATCATCTAGAGCTAACAAAGTGCAGAGTAATGCGTCTGGCCATGGGGTGGACCAATATTATCTTACCACACTTTCATTTCCTGTCAGTCTTGTTAATTTCTGTGCTAAAATTATGATCTCCTATGGGTGCCCACAACTTCAATATTTGTCCTTGAAATGAAGTAACATGGCAGCTTACTTGTCCTCTTCTGGATCCCCTTGATATAGCCTCTTCCCACAAGCTTTCAGATGCAGCAATTCGTTTGGCAGCAACTTCACATCCTCAATTAAAATCTTTAGATACGTCTAACCGTTCATGTGTGAGTGATGAAACACTATGTGACATAGCCATGAGTTGTGGTTATCTTAGTACCCTCAATTCATCATACCACCCAAACATATCGCTTGAGGTCAGTTACATTATGGGTGGTTTGAATTTTTGTTTGTATTATTTGGGTGGTAATTTATTTAACACACTTCATCGTTTTATTTAACACACTTCCTTGTTTTTTCTTTGAAGTCCGTAAGACTACCATATTTGACAGTTCTTAAACTTCATAGCTGTGAAGGTATCACATCGGCTTCAAGGGCTGCAATATCACATAGTTTTATGTCGGAGGTTTGAACTCTCCTGCTTTATTATAGAAGTTGCCTGGATGTCTGTGTAGCCTCTGGTAATTGCTTTCAGCTCGTAAAATTGATGCTACAATGTTGCAGGTGTTGGAGCTTGATAATTGCAATCTATCGACTTCTGTTTCTTTGGAGCTTCCTTGGTTGCAAAATATAAGGCCGGTACATTGTCACTAGTATGGTTGACTACTCCATCTAAACTTCTATATTGCTTCTTCCCAGTCCCAGAAGATTGCCTCAGTTATGGGGTGTCTGAAGATTATCCTTTTCTTTGTTTTCTATACTTATCAGCTTATTTTCTTGTGCAGATTCGCTGATTTGAATTTGCGGACAGTCAAGCTATCATCTATAATGGTGTCTAATTGTACTGCCCTCCACCGCATTAACATCACTTCAAATTCTCTTCAAGTATGTCTTCATTGGAAGCATTAATTTCTCTATTGTCTATTCTTTATTGATTATATTTTGAGATCATTCTGAGTGGTTTCATGGACGTGCAGAAATTATCATTGCAGAAGCAGAACTTGACATCATTCTCATTGAAATTCCAATGTCTGCAAGAAGTAGACCTTACAGATTGTGAATCATTGACGAATTCAATTTGTGATGTTTTAGTAATGGTGGCGGATGCCCTATGCTGAAGTCTTTAGTTCTTGATAATTGTGAGGTCAGTGAATTGAGTTGCTTTAATATGTTGAATTTGCTTTTGTTTAATGTCTTCATGCTTGGCATATTCTGGAAGGATGCCTTCATATTTTCTCATAATATTCATGTTTTCTTTTGACCCTCCTAATCTGTAAAGGGCCTGATAATAGTATTAAAGCTCTAAGACATTCACTCACTTGCTAGATTCTTGGATCAAACAAAACCTGCCAACAGCAATTACAAATGGCTTATTTGATTAATTCAATGGGGTGATTAAAACAGAGTCCGCTTAGTCAACTTGACTTTGATGCTGTGTTGAGTTTACCTGTGGCCTTTTCTTTTCTTTCTTTTTTTTTTTTTGACACATTTTGTTCTCACGTATATCTGGCTCCTTTTAGTGTTGCATTACTGCTAATGAGTTCTCTTCATGGACTCTGACTGAATTATACGTTGGCCACGGCTTGACAACAGTGCAGTTTTGCAGTACTGCTTTGGTCAGCCTTTCTCTTGTGGTTGTCTTGCTATCACATCTCTTGAGCTAAAATACCCAAGTCTTGAGAATTTCTGCTTAGATGGTTGTGATCATCTTGAAAGCACTTCGTTTCTCCAGTAAGTAAGAATGATTGCATGGCTGCCCTTCCTGCATAAATAAATAGGATATATTTGTGTGCTTGTACCTTTTGTTTGAGATTTAGTTCATTGATGGTTGGTGCGAATTATGTAATCTTTGCAAAAGCTTGTTTCACAGCTTCAACTACACATTCTATAATAGTGATAAATTTATTGGGTTAAAAAAATGTTGACCAACAAAGTAGATACCATTTTTCTATATTTAAATAGTCAGCAGAAAGCTGAAAATTCTCCTATACCCTCCTCTCTTTTTTACAGGTTGCTCTTCAGTCTCTCAACCTGGGAATATGCCCCAAGTTGAACACACTCAGCATTAAGTATGGTGGTGCTCGAGTTGAAAGGATGTGGTGTATTGTCAGAAGCTTCCATTAACTGTCCACTTTTAGCATCTCTTGATGCTTCTTTTTGTGGGTGTGTCGGGTTTACAATCTTCTTTGGTGTCCCCTCTTTGTTCTGCTGTGACTAAGATCTTGTTAATTTTTACCTGCAGTCAACTCAAGGATGACTGCCTGTCTGCAACTACTTCGTCATGCCTGCTGATTGAATCATTAATACTGATGTCATGCCCATCAATGATGTATCACTTATTATTGCTGTTCTTCTTTAAGGTGTTGAAATTACAAGCATGCCAGTATCTTACTTAGTCGTCATTGGAGCCTCTTTACAAGCAAGGTTCTCTCACAGCTCTCCAGGAGTTGAATTTGTCTGTGGGGCCCTTTGTCAGTCAGCTATAGAGGAGCGTCTTGCTTACTGTACACACCTCACTCATGTTGGCTTGAATGGTTGTTTAAACGTGCATGACCTGAATTGGGGTTCTAGTGGTGGTCAGCTTCTTGAGCTAACTGTAAATGGAATTTTTCCTCATGAGAACATCCATGAATCAATTGAGCATTCCAATTTTTTGCTGCAAAACCTCAACTGTGTAGGTTGTCCAAATAATAGGAAAGTGCTCATTCCACCTCAGGCATGCTGTTTCCGTTTGTCATCATTAGATCTTTCCCTATCTGCCAATTTGAAGGAAGTAGATGTTGCTTGTTTCAATTTCTGCTTTCTTAATTTAAGGTATGCACTTGTTTCTCAGTTTTTTTGCTTGAGGAGATTTATCATTTATATGCTCTTTTAGCTGATAAACTTTTTTTATGCTTGTGTGTTATTCAGCAACTGTTGCTCTTTGGAAGATTTGAATCTAGATTTATCGTTTATATGCTTGTTTCGAACGCCGGTAGTCATTTTGACTGTATTATCTATTGCCAATTTGACATAAAATTCGGAGAATCTTTACATATGGTGTGATAACTTGTTGGTACGACTGGGATGCTGCAACATCAGTTAATTTCTTGCTGAAATATGGCCTAATTGGTAACATTCACACTTCTCTTTTCTAATATTTTGTAACCATGTGCAATCTTATTTTGGATAGAAGTTACACTTTTTAGTTTTAAGCCCGATCTAAGAGTTAAAATCATC
Organism: Boswellia sacra; assembly: GCA_013180625.2. Classification (NCBI taxonomy): domain Eukaryota; kingdom Viridiplantae; phylum Streptophyta; class Magnoliopsida; order Sapindales; family Burseraceae; genus Boswellia; species Boswellia sacra. The sequence goes on along the minus strand of SNVD02012608.1, from coordinate 250,264 downwards.
ATATATTAATCTAGAAACTGAAATTTTTTTAAAATAGGGAAGTTTGTTATGATTTTTCAAAATTTTTAACTAGGTAAATGTACTTAATGTTGCATATCTTCTTGTCACTGTTAACATCTAACCATATTTTATTCAACTATATTTATAGATGAATTTAATCCAAACATTGAGTGTTATCATGCCACCCTATCTGGCCACAGATACGTCATAACTTCTATCATAAATTTCTCTTACCTTGTGCTTCCTTGTGTTCTTTTTTTACCATGCTTATTTGACTTCTAATAAGAATTGTTGAATATTTTTATGAAAAATTGCAGCTTTCTACATGAGCTTGGAACAGCTAGAATCAATGGTCTGCTTGGAAATATTGATGCAAGCACTGCCGATCCTCAAATAGGTATTTTGAGGATTTGGTGCTCTGGTGTTTGTAATTGTGTGCTAATGTCATATCAAAGGTTACAAAAACTCAATATTAAGCATATCATGAGATTTTAGGTTTAGATTTATTGATGTTGCCATTGCTACAGGTTGGGCTACAGATCAGTTTCTGACAGGTATTGGAGAGGGAACTATGTCTATGCTCGGTGTAATCCAAAACGTATGTAATATATTCAGCTCTTGCACTCACTGCAAAAGTTCCATATTACAAATTTTAGCTGGGATTTGTTTAGTGAATTTTAAATTTTTATTACAGGGAGGATTAGCACTGGGAGGGTTCAACTTTGATGCAAAATTGTAAGTTTCTTTTTATCTCTTACTAATTCATCAGGTTATTTTTCATGTGATACCTATAATGAAAATTCTGTTCTGCTCAATTTTTGTTACTGATGAAATTTTTATGTTGTATGATAGTTATTGTCTACCCCAATTTCTGTGCCTTCTTTATCACCCTTTAACATTATGTACTTCACAATATTCTAGGCGAAGGGATAGCACTGATGTGGAGAACTTGTTCATCGCACATATTGTTGGAATGTATATCCTGGCTCGGGGACTCCGAAATGCGGCTAAGCTGATTGAGGTGGATAATTATTGCACCTGTTTACTTCTATATACCTTTTCAAATTCACCCAAAATAATAATAATAATAATAAAGTGTATTTGTTTACCAATTCCCTGCTCTGATAATACTGAATGGTTTTATAGTTTTTGTTGTTATGAAACAAAGGATGGTTCCTTGACTGAGCTTGTCTGCAAGCGTTATCAGAGCTTTGACTCAGAAATCGGGGCAAAAATAGAGGTAATGTTTGAATATCTTCAGAAAAAAGCTATGGAATGGGTAGAAGCCAAGGTTCCTTACGCCAAGCAGGTAATACAACATGTAGTTTTTTTCCCCAAAATATTCAGACATGGTTAGTCACACTATTGTTTGCTTGCGAAACATCCATCAGCACACAACTGGCCTTGGATAACTATTAATGCCAAGAAGACTGTGACATGATTTTACAAACAATGAAATAGGAGAGAAAAAAGAATTAAAAAGAATGATTGACTGCAAATCTCAACTCTTTCCATGGTTTTAAAAATAATCAACATGCTGCCCTCTGAAACGGTTATTGTACTTGGTTGAGCAAGAGCAAACCTGAACTGGCTAGTACCTAATAAATGTAATAAGAGTTTTGCTTTTCAATTTCCTAGTATTTTATCATACAAGCTTTTTTTTTCTTCATAATTCTCTTACAAAATCATTCCACTGTACTTTCATTGATTCAAATATACTTACATCCCATCTCTTGATATTTTAGTTGCTTGCCAAATTGAATCTAAAGAAAATTATTGTGCAATATTGCAGGAACTAGCGGAGATGCTTTTCTAATCTGCACTGTAGATGGAAAGCTGCAATGACATAGGGCAATTAGGAGTTCACCTACCAATTAGAGAGAGAGAGAGAGAGAGAGAGACATTTAGGCACATAAATTAAAGTTGAGGGTTGTTGGTCTAATTTAAACTACATTTCCTCACTCAATGAACTCTTTGGTAGAAAAGGGATGTTGCTATGTTTGACAGCAGTAGTACTACAATGAAAAAGTTCGTGGACATGTTTAGTTATTGCAATGACATTCTGTTGAATGTCTTTATTTAAACTTGAATCATAGCCACTTGTGTATGGATTCGGAAAAATAAAAAAATGATATTAAGTTATATGAGTGATGCTACATCGAAACACCCTCAATGTATTTGGACATAATTTCTTTAATTGTTTGCTCCATTAAATTCACAGAACCAATTGATTTACTTGTATTAAGAACGGTATACCATACCGTATGCCCACTTGTCAGAAGCTATTCAATCCAAAGACAAACAAAAGTAGATACTAAATATGTATTCATAAGTCATCAGAGCTGATCTAAATGAGAAAGCTCATATTCACAATAATATCACCAGAACCATTTTCCAAATCTAAAATTGGGACCAAAAATTCTTGCGCTCCAAAGAGCTTGAGATTGTAGATAATGGAGTAGCTACTCGTCAGTGGAAAAGGTTCTTACTTAGATCCAGTAGTCTCTGCTGAACCTCTGGGGCAGATGGTTGATTTGGTTGATCAGGTTAATCAGATGTTGGTGACCGATTTGGTTCATCAGACTGAACAGCTGTTGGTGGCCGCTCACTTTCAGGAGCACGAGAATTAGAAGGTTTCTTAAACTGAACCAAGATCATAGTCCTGTTATCACATCCTTCACCACCAGCTACTGGAGCCAAACACCTATCAAATACTCTCTCACAAATGACAGAAAGTTTACTTTCCTGCACAGAGTGAGTGATTTCCATGACTCTGAGTCAAACAACCAAAATTTCATAAGCTCGCTGAGGCTAACTGATCCCGGACATAGTCCACAAGCTCTTGACTTGAAAGGCAATCCCTGGTGCATGAGACGGATTCTTCGTATTAGCAAGTTATGTAATCAATCTGAGCTCAAATTGGTTAACAACCAATTCAGCATGCCGAATACAAGTTATATAAGACTGGAAAGCAAGTTATCCGTGGATAACGATCGAGATGCCTAAAAGCAAACTCATCTATGCTCTCAGTATGAGCAAAGCTAAAATGTGGTAATGAACAAACTCAACTCAGTTTATGTTGGTAAAGTACTCAGCCAACCTAAAATGTACTTTTTATATTTTAATATCCATGGTTGCGTGTGCTTTACTATGCAGCAGAAGACTAGCAAAATAGAGCATAGCTTGAATTCTATTTGAAGATATTTTATTGAAAAAAAAAAAGATACCATAAAAGTTTCACATATCACCTTTTTAAGAGCGTTTCAGCAAAGATGGCAATGTATCACAAAGATCATACATCAAACAGTTTCAAACTAGTGACATGATAACTTGTGGGTAATGCTATATGACTTAATCCTAAAATGCATGGTAATGACCAGAAAAAGACAGCAACAAACAATGACTTTGAGTCTGCATATTTACTAATTCTCCATACATTACTGAATTTTTATGCTCGGACCAAATCAAAAGTAATTTTCGGTTGGATATTTCATTGCATCAAAAGTTGACAAGAATTTCCAAATTTTTAACGATCAAGTAATATTTCTCAAGGTACAAGTCACAGACTTCAAAAACCCACAGAATAATTACAAACAAATAAGATAAGCCATCAGATCTACAATAGAAGTTTCTACGCTTGATTTCCTTCCCACGTTAAACTCCAAAACTCAAATTTCTGAACAAAATATAAAAATAAAATCAAATAAAAAAGAGGCAAATTTTACCAAATAAAACAAAAAGTTTCTTTTAGCTAATATGCGCTGGTAAATTAAATATGTAGAAGCAAAAAGTTTTTTTTTTGGAAAAAGTAGAAGCAAAAAGTTGAATGAGCTAATTTTGAATGGGCACGTACAGTTAGGTGATTTTAGAATTGATTATGTTGATGTCAATGTGTATGTGCCATGCACCTAATATTTTTATCCAACTTATGATAAAACAAGAATATTATATAATTTATTTTACTGTGTCTAGAAGTATATTTTAAGAAATATTTGATTTATAATCAATATTTTCTTAAATTAGGATATTATTTAATGTATCCTAGTTAAAATAGGAGAATATTTATTTATGTCCTAATTCCTTTAGGGGTTAATTATATCACTTTCTATTATATTTGTCTTTATCCTAATGAGGTTTGATTATGATTTTTTACAAGAATCTAAGGAGATTTCGATCAGGCTTTCCACTATATATATTGTTATATTTACATAACATATAGTTGGTTGATTGTGGGAGTTCATGTCACGGCATTCTAAGGAATCGCACATGAATTGTTGATTAGGTCTGTATGAGTTAGTAGACACTTGAGAGAACTTGCGAGTTAAGTGTTTATGTAATTCAGTGTCAGATGTCGTGGTTATGATATACTTAACAGTGTGTTGTTAAGTTATCTGTGACAGAGAGTGAGTAGTGTTACTAGAGTTTAATATCTTGGCGGGATTTTGTTTTACAAAGATTATGTCAGTGTGTGAGAGTGAGTCAGCACTGTAAACGATCTTAAAGATTGTACAAACAAGAACTTAGTGAATTGCAGCTCTAAAAGCTGTCCGTGGATGTAGGTTTTATAACCGAACCACGTAAAATCTTCCTGTGCCGATTTACATTACAGTTTACTGTTATAATTCTTATAACTGCATACTTTCAAATCTTACAATTGGTATCAGAGCAGGTTTACTGATAGACAAGTGAAGAAAACGATCACGCTGATATGGAAGGATGGAGTTTATTCATAATAGAGGATTCGGAACGCAACCACCTATTCTTGATGATAACAATTATCCATATTGGAAGGTAAGAATGATGATGTATATCAAATCTCTTAATGATAGGGCATGGACCAGTGTACTTAAAGGATGAACACCACCAACAAAGTTGAATGCTTTTGGTGATGCTGAACCCAAATCTGAGGAGGAATGGACTGATGAAAAGTACAGACGTTCAAGCTGGAACTCAAAGGCTCTTAATGCAATTTTTGCTGTAGTGGACTTAAATAATTTTGGACAGATTTCTGGGTGCAAAGTAGCCAAGGAAGCTTGGGACATACTTGAGGTAAAACATGAAGGTACTGCATCTGTTAAAAGATCTAAATTGATGAGACTGAATTCCCAATTTGAAAACTTGATGATGCATAAGGATGAGTCAATTTCTGAGTTTTACTTTAAGATATGTCATATCACCACTTCGGTATATATACTTGGCAAAACTTTCATTGATGCAGAAATTGTTAGCAAAATAATTAGGTTTGTTTCAGATAAATTTTAACCTAAAATTTCAGCCATTGAGGAAGTTAAAAACGCTGATGAGATGAGGGTTGATGAACTGATTGGCATTCTCCAAAACTTTGAAATTAATCAGAGTACTAGGAAACAAAAAGGATAAAGCATTGCATTTAATGTTAAAATTGAAAAATCTGATGATGAAAGTAATGATGAACTTGATGAAACTGATTCTAAACAGATAGCTTTTCTAACAAAGAATTATGTCAAGTTCATGAAAAAGAATTTCAGAAAAAAGAATCAAGGAAAGCCATCAAACTCAAATGAAGAAAAGTTTAGGAAATTCAACAAGGAGAATGACAAAAAAGAAATCGGAGCAATCTGATAAGAAAGGATAGATTCAGTGTTATGAATGTTCAGGTTATAGGCATATTCAATCTGAATGTACTAATCTCAAGAAGAAAAACAAAGGCTTGACAGCTACTTAGAGCAATGAATCAGAATCTGATTCGGATGATTAAGAATGCATGAATAATTTTGTTGCATTCACAGCATCAGCAGCCGATAAAGAGAAAGCTGTTATAACTGACATAATAGAACACTGCAGGATCAATGCTGATCATTCTAATGGCAAAGAAGGTCCAGAATACTATGAAGAGTTGCAAGAGACTTATAATGCACTCTATGGTGAATGGCTAAATTAGAAGGAAGAAATCAAAACCTTGAAGAAGGAGATTGAAGTGCTGAAATGTGAAAAATCTTATGTTGAAAACCGTATCACAGAACTGGAGATTGCTTTGACAGACAAAACAACACATGTTGAGAAAATCATAACAGAGCTGATTGAGAGCAAAAGACGTGTTGATCAACTCAGAATCGGGTAAGCTAAACTTGATCAGGTCTTGAGTCTTGGAAGAGACAACTCTAACAAACATGGATTGGGATACACGGAAGGTAATGTTGCATCTTCATCAAAAACAGTGTTTGTAAAAGCTTCAACATTAGGTAAAAATTCTGAACCTAACTCAATAAGATCCAGTCCTAGTTCAAAAAGCAATGAAACATTTATTTCTCCTGTGAGTTCTTTCAAATGCAGTCCTGAAAAGGTAAGAAAATTCATTCCAATTTGTCATTTTTCTGGTAAAAAGGGACATATTAGGCCTAAATGCTTTAAATTGTTGAATCTCTTGCATAAAAGATCAAAAAGGTTCAAATTTTTACCAAGGTCACAACTACAGTGGGTTAAGAAAGAGAAGACAATATGCAATGTTGCTCTTACTGCTCTTAAACATTCTTCTAACGATTTGTGGTATTTTGATAGTGGCTGTTCTAGGCATATGACTGGAAATAAATAGTTTTTGAAAAATTTTAAAGCATGCAGGGAAATGTCACTTACGGAGATGGAGCAAAAGTATGATCATTGGCAAAAGCACTTTGAATGTCAAACGCCTACCCAAATTCCAAAATGTCTTGCTGGTTGAAGGTTTGAAAGCTAATCTAATTAGTATTAGTCAGATATGTGATGACAAATATATTGTTAATTTCACACAAAACAAATGTATGGTCTTAGATAACTTTGGTAAATGCATTTTAGAAGGAAATAGATCTTCGGATAATTGCTGTTTGATAAAAATTGCATTTAAAGCTAGGATTTCAGATTTGGAATTGTGGCATCAAAAATTAGGTCACCTAAATTACAAAGACTTGGTTAGATTGACTAAGTTAGGTGCTGTAAAAAGAGTTTCTAAATTTGATGACAATGTAAATGAAATTTGTGGACCATGTCAAATGGGAAAAAAAATTAGAAGTTCACACAAATCCAATCCGCATCTTAGCACATCCAAGATATTTGATTTGCTTCACTTGGATCTTATGGGTCCTATGCAAATTGAAAGCATTACAGGTAAGAGATACATATTTGTTTGTGTGGATGATTTTTCTAGATATACTTGGGTTGATTTTATTAAAGAAAAATATGACATTTTGAAGCTTTCAAGAATCTTTGTGTCAAGCTTGAAAATGAGCAAAATAGGAACATTGGCAGGATAGTGAGAATAAGAAGTGATCATGGCAAAGAATTTAAAAATGTTAGCTATGCTGATTTTTGCAAATATCATGGTATTGATCATGAATTTTTAGCTCTCAAAACCTCTAAACAAAATGGCATTGTGGAAAGGAAGAATAAAACTCTTCAAGAGATGGCTAGATTGATGCTCAATAGCAAGAAATTGACCAAAAGGCTATGGGCTGAAGCAATAAGCACTGCTTGTTATATTTCAAATAGAGTTTTTCTAAGACCTGGCACTAACCAGACACCTTATGAAAATTTGAAAGGTGAAAAACCTAATTTGAATTATTTTCATGTCTTTGGATGCAGGTGTTATATCTTAAATGACAGAGAGCAGTTAGAAAAATTAGATCCAAGGAGTGATGAAGGAGTTTTTGGGGGATATGCACAAAATAGCAAAACATTTCAAGTTTACAATCTTTGAACTGAGGCAGTCATAGAATCTACAAATGTAGTCTTTGATGATCTAGATGATTATGCAGAATACTCACAAGAGGAAAGCATAACCTCTTTACAAAAGATACATAAAAATTAGATTCTAACAACAACAGTAATAAAGATGAGTCAGTTACGAAAGAGGAAACAACTGCTGTTACATCAGATACAACAATAAAATCTGACAACTCAGATCTGAACAAAGACTCAATCCGTAATGAAGATGAAAGGAAAGATCTACCCACTTGGATTCAGAAAGCACATCCAACCAGTTCTATCATTGGAACACCAGATGGCATGATAAAATCCAAGATCAAGGTAAGAAATTAGGTAAGGTTTGCATGTTATGTTTCATTAGTTGAACCAAAAAATGTGAAAGAAGCTTTAAAAGAAGATGTTTGGATTCAGACAATACAAGATGAACTTAATCAGTTTAAAAGAAATGAAGTGTGTGAATTAGTTCCTAGGCCAAAAAATGCAAATGTCATTGGAACTAAATGGATATTCAAAAATAAAATTGATGAAAGTGGTCAAGTAGTAAGAAATAAGGCTAGGCTAATAGCACAAGGTTACACTCAAGTAGAAGGCATAGACTTTGATGAAATCTTTGCACTAGTAGCTAGACTTGAATCAATCAGATTACTACTTGCAATTGCTTGTTTGTTTGATTTTAAATTGTACCAAATGGATGTTAAAACAATATTTTTTTGTTGAACAGCCTAAGGGTTTTGAAGATTTTAAACATCTTGATTTTGTGTACAGATTGCATAAAGCCTTGTATGGATTGAAACAAGCTCCTACAGCTTGGTATGAAAGGTTGACAAAGTTTTTGATCAACAGAGGCTATAGAAGAGGCAGCAATGATAAAACTTTGTTTACCAAACATGCATCTAACTATTTTGTTGTTGCTCAAATATATGTTGATGACATTGTCTTTGGATCAACTAACAAAAGCAAAACTAATGAGTTTGTTAAGTTGATGCAGGAAGAATTTGAGATGACCATGGTAGGAGAATTAAATTTATTTCTCGGATTGCAAGTTAAGCAAATGAATGATGGGATATTCATATCTCAATCAAAATATGCTAAAACTCTTGTAAAGAAATTTGGGCTTGAGAATTCAAAACCAATGGAAACTCCTATCAATACTAACATGAAACTTTCAAAAAGACAATGCAGGAAAAGATGTTGATGCAAGCTTATATAGAAACATTATTGGCAGCCTATTATACCTCACAGCAAGTAGACCAGACTTGTACTTTAGTGTAGGACTTTGTGCAAGATTTCAAGCAAATCCCAAAGAATCACATCTGACAGCAGCTAAGAGAATCATCAGGTATGTACATGGAACACATGATTATGGTAAATTATGGTAGATGGTTTTCTAAAGATACAAATGATTATTTTGCAGGGTTTAGTGATGCTAACTGGGCAGGAAATGCAAATGACAGAAAAAGCATATCAGGAGGGTGTTTTTATCTTGGTACTAACTTGGTCTCTTGGCATAGCAAAAAGCAGAACTCTATTTCTTTATCTACTATTGAAGGTGAATACATAGCAACATGAAGTTGTTGCACACAACTACTGTAGATGAAACAAATGTTGAGTGATTATGGTATTGAACAGAAACCTATAACTGTGTTTTGTGATAATACTAGTGCTATAAATATTTTTAAAAATCCTGTTCAGCATTCTAGAACAAAACGCATTGACATAAGATACCATTTTATAAGGGAATTTGTAGAGTCTAAGGTGATACACATTGAACACATCTCCACTGATAAACAATTAGCTGACTTGTTCACTAAGGTATTAGATACAATAATATTTGAGAATTTAAGAAAGACATTAGACATCTGTCAGTTATCTGAATAAACACTGCTTGCTGTTATGTTAATTGTATCTGTAATATCATAAGTTTTCTTCTAATTTAGCATGTATGAGCTGTAATATAAAAATTGTGTGAATGATAAGATACTGGTTTAAAATGAAAAATACATAGAGGGTTACCAATATATGATGTGTGAAAGCTGTCATTAAGAGTAACCTTAGGGTTCTAAGAAATACGTTGAGGTTACCCACTCAAATGAAAAGGGTTACCTCTATATTGTGTGAAAGCTATTATATTTCATAATCCAACGTGATTAATTCATAATATGTCAAAATAATATTTTTGACATCCCAATCAATTGAAAAGAAAAATGAAAAATAGCTTTCATGTGAAAGAAATAAACAGGTTTGAAATATGCTTTCTTAGAATGATTCATATGATGTTTAAATATTGTTGTTGTGTTAAATTTAACTGTTTTCTGTTATGTTTTTCGTATCATATGATGCTCTTTGTGCCAATCCAAAATTTGATTTATCTTGTGTGTCTATGTGTCAAAATGCCATGTCATCTATATTGAATTGAGGGGGAGAAGTTTCAGTGGCGAGAATCCTAACTCTATTAGAATTCCTCATTCTAATGGAAATCAAATTTTGAATTCTTATTCATTAATGATAGTTATTAGGCGGTTTTGGAAAGGGAATTAAAATTAAATTTTTATTGAAAACAAAATTTTTCTCTCTCGTCTTGCTATTCTTATTCATTAATGATAGTTATTAATCCTAGTATATTACGAGAACAGTTAGGATATTTCCTGTTCATACTATACTTCAACAATAGTTTTGACACTTTCTCTCTCGTCTTGCTATTCTCTCTCTGTTTTGAGAAACTCTTGTAGACTTGAAACCCTAACAATGGCGATCACCTCAGAATCTTCAAAAACACACAGTTCCTCATCTTCACAGAATGACTCTGGTTACAATAGTAGCAACAGTGCAGAGTCGTCTCATTCATAACAGCCTCAGTAGAGATCCCGATTGATCCTACTATGAGCGAAGATGAATTGATTTTGGTGAAAAAGATGAAAGAAAAAGTGAAGCCAAAGTATAACAAGTTCCTTACAGCAGCCGTCAAGCAAAAATTCTTAAAGTACACCTCAAAAAGGAAATTACAGATGGAAAGGCCAGTGAAGCTGACAGACTTCAACAACAATAGGTTGAGTGAGCTTCTTGAGTCTATATATTGGACTCGTACAGTAAACAATTTCCTACCCCATGTGAAGTCATTAATTCAGAAATTCTATGCCAATATCTACTTCAATTGATGATCCGAAAAGCTTTCATTATCATAGAGTATATTGTAGGGGAAAGTTTGTGAAATTCTCATCGAATGTCATAAACACATTCTTTGATATACCAACAGGAAGTTTGCATTCTTTGGATGAGAATTTTGAAATGGCTGTAGTGATTAAAGAACTGACTGGTAGATAGGATATAGAATGGAAACTAAGGAATGGAATTGACCAGAAATATCTCAAAAAGAAGTATAGGGTGATGCATAAGATTGACGATTTAACTGGCTTCCCTCATCACACCAAAACTAAGTAAGGGAAGACAGAGTGAAGTTTCTGTTCTGTTTGGATACCAATCGACCAATTAATTTTGGTTTATTGGCTTATAGAATGATTGTTCAGATTGCTCTATACAAATCTGACTATCATTTACTTGTTTTTCCATGCTTAATTCAAGGGATTTTAGCATAGAATGGTATCCCTATAAGTCCCAAAGAACATACTAAAACTCTAACCAAGTCAATCACCAAAGGTTTTCTACATAGACTACATGATAAAACTAATCTCCCTGCACCAGAATCAAAACCCATGAGAGTTAGGAAACATCATATAGGCAATGTAGAAGAATAACTTGCTGAGATAAATTCTATCTTGAAAGATATTATGCAGGATCTTAAAGATATCAAGGCTAAACAATCTGTTTTGGAGGCCAAACTTGTAGGACAATCTAGTGCTGCAGAAGAACCACAGCCCACGAAAACTGACAACGTGGTTCTTGAGAAGTCTGTAGAGCACATACCAGAACCTGATGCCCCACTACTTGAAGAAGCTGAGCCACTACCTGCAAAATATCCAACTGAACAAACTGCTATTGAGACAGACATAACAGCAGAGAAGAAGCAAAAGAAAAAGAAATTGAAGACAACTGTAAAGGGATTGAAAGCAAAGAAGAAGATCAAATTGGTGAAGAAACCATCTGACAAGAGGAAGAAGAAAATTGACTCAGCAGCTCTAGAATTGAGGGATGAGTCATTGTCAGATAAACCACAACAAGCAGAACCTGAGATGAAATTGCCTTCACCACTTGCTAAGGAAGAACCTCATGTTTCTCCAGTCCCTGAAGTAGCACATCATGATTCTCCACCATCACCACAGTTACCACCACCTGAAGTCACAACCACATATCCTGCAGCACAACCTGAGGAAGAACACACTCGGAAACCCCCTTCTGTAGCAGACACAACTGCACCAGCCACACCTCCACCATCTAAACTTACAAAAGAGTCCTTGGTACCTTCTCAATAACTTGCTGTTGAGTTACAAACAACAGAAACTAGTGCTGAATGTCTTGAAAAGGATATCTGCAAAGTTGTAGCTGAAGTCACTATCACTTCCTCTGAGACAACTGAAGCACAGCCTGCTCCTGAGTCTACTGAGCAGCCTACACTAACTACTACTGGCAAACTGTATAAAATGAAGGCTGGAAGGATTAAGAAACGCTTTGGTAGTTCCTCTTCCCCACCTGTTAGCAAGTCTCCAAGATTGCGTTAGTTTTTGACAACTTGTCCTAAAGTCAAGAGGGAGAAGGAGAAGGAGAAGGAGAGAAGGATCTGGAAAAGGAGTTTCTGTTATATAATCTTTGTTTTATTTCTATTCTGTTTTGTTTTGAACTATTCTATTTGTTATTTCATAATTCTGTCTGATATTTTGTTGATCTCCTCAAGGGCAGTATGTAAGAAGTAAGGGAGAGTAAGGCATGTTTAAAAGCATGTTTATGCTTTGTATGCATTAGAACTATTTTTGACCGTGTGTTATTTCTTTACTGTGTTATGTGTTTTTATCTGCCTATTTCATTTGATGTATGTTTTTTATTTGCTGTGATCATGACAATGGTTACAGTGTTGTTTGACAAGTTTGTCAAACTCACTTTGTGTTGTTTTGCAGGATCTACATAATCAGACATTATTCTGTTATGTGTTTTGTAACTACATACTATTGTTATTTCTATAAGCATGATTTTTATGTTTGATCTATCATGATTGCTTACAGTTATGATGACTTATCTATATGAGTTTTCGTTGATCAGAAACAGTTTGGTGTTTTCATCACAAGTTGCTAAGAAGGGGAAGATTGTTGGTGTCAACGTGCATGTACCATACACATGATATTTTTGTCTAACTTGTGATAAAACAAGAATATTATATGATTTATTTTACTGTTTCTAGAAGTATATTTTAGGAAGTATTTGATTTATAATCAATATCTTTTTATATTAGGACATTATTTAATGTATCTTAATTAAAATAGGAGAATATTTATTTGTGTCCTAATTTCTTTAAGAGTTAATTATATCACTTCCTATTATATTTGTCTTTATCCTAATAAGAGTTTGATTAGGAATTTTACCGGAATCTAAGGAGATTTTGACCAGGTTTCCCACTATATATATTGTTATGTTTAAATAACATATAGTTGGTTGATTGTAGGAGTTCATGTCACGGCATTCCAAGGATTAAGAGGAGAGCTTCAATGCAAATAGGAATGCTTCATTAATTTGATTTTATGAGTGTTTTATTCATGTATGAGAGGTTGTAATCGTACATGAATTGTTGATTAGGTTTGTGTGAGTTAGTAGACACTTGAGAAAACTTGCGAGTTAAGTGTTTATGTAATTTAGAGTTAGACGTCGTGGTTATGATATACTTAACAGTGTGTTATTAAGTTATCTATTACAAAAAGTGAGCAGTGTCACTAGAATTTAAGATCTTGGCAGGATTTTATTTTATAAAGATTAGATCAGTGTATGAGAGTGAGTCAGCACTGTAAACGATCTTAAAGATTGTACAAACATGTACTTAGTGAATTGCAGCTCTAAAAGCTGTCCATGGATGTAGGTTTTATAACTGAACCACGTAAAATCATCCTGTGCCGATTTACATTACAGTTTACTGTTATAATTCTTATAACTGCATACTTCCAGAGCTTAAAAACTAGATAGAAGCACATTCTTCTTTTCTCTCTCAAAAGCAATAACTTTTAGATAGACTCACAACTGCAACGAGTATCTAACTGCATAAAATAATCTGAATTGCTATAATATATCAATTTCAATCTCTCTCGTAACACCATAATTGAAATAGAGGATCTATGCCATCTCTAATCTAGATACTGGAAATGAAAAAATTATTTCAATCTTAAGTCTAGATTCTAGAAATATCTGCAATCTAACCAAAGCTTGAAACAACACACCCAAAAGACTCTATAGGATGTAACTCAGTCACCCATGGGGGCCAACTACACTGTTGAAATCAAGCTCTGTGCTTTGAATGTATAGGTTATTTTTTTCAAAAAGCTTTGTCTGCTTGACAACCTAATCTAATTCTTTCTTGGTTCTGTTTTCCTCTTTAGGCCATTCTATCATCTCATTTTCCAATTCTTTATCAACTCTTCTTTAAGCTTTTCCTATCTTTCTTGGTTAGTTGCAGCTTAGTGAGACACCTCTACACAGTCATAGTGTTAAAACCATGCAATTCTAGGTCTCTCAAAGCTTTAGAAATGTTGTTATATAAGCTTCTAGGGTTGTTGACATGTAATTTTGATGTCTGCTTTACCACACTAGCAAAAGTTAACATGTAACCAATTGCTAATCCTTCACAATACAACTTGTTACATTTATCTAAAGCTTTGAAATGAGGCTTCTATCGCATCCTTTGAAATATTTCAAAGATTCAACTACTTTTAGTTTTGACGAACACTCCACATAAGGCAAGTCCATATTTTCATCTGGCATTCTGTTGCCCATTGATTCTTTCATGGTCTATACCCCAGCAAATTCAATCATTCTTCCTTTAGGATCATTTGACAGCTTGAAGGTCCCACGATGGATAAATCTTGCACAAGGAAAACCTTTGGTGAAGCTAATAAATACAAGTGGGACACATCAAAATTCAAAAATCCTTAGTTGAGTCAATAACTGTTAGAAGGAAAAACCCATTAAAACACGTGGATGTAGGTCTATAAATATTAGCCATATTGCTGGGTTTCTTGATAATAGCTATCTAAGCTTCTCTAGTACCACAACCTGTATCATAAGGTTCAGTTGCTTTTTCTGCTGATGCATCTTTTGAAGAGGTGATCAAAAGTTTAACATCCATAAGGGATAGTCCAAACCTCAGAATAAATACAGATTATAAGAGATAAAAGAATAATAATTTGTTTCTTACAACAAAATACATCTCCCAGCTCAAGAAAAGAAATGCAATTATAAATCTAAAGGAAAAAGGGGGAAAAATTTGTAGCTACGCTAAGATATTTTTGCACCTTTAGAATCTTCAGTACTATTTCAGGTGATTCAACACCAACAATTGTAGTTTCTCTTACAAATAGTTTATTAACAGAACAGGTAGCTCTGTCATAGTTCTTACTTGTAAGTTCATAAATCAGAAGACAAAAGTTGTAGCATCAAGTTATCCAATACCATTCACTAGAGTTCTGGACCTTTAATTAAAAGTTCTCGATGCATGGTCTTTCTCTTCAGACTGCCACTTTCACCTTATTTCAACTGTATAACCTCCTTCAAAAATAAGGTTAGACATTATTGGCATACCAGCAAAGCTCAGGATACACAAAATATAAGGGTAAAATAAATTAATACAAAGTGCCACTTGCATCCTCTTTGCAACCAAATATGGATTTAGTTTAGCCATCGGCAGTTTGAGCTAGAGAGAAAAAGGAAAAAGGAAAAAAAAAGTGAATAAGAAGGTAATGGGAGAGGAAAGGAAGACAGAGATCCATGTACTAGTATAAGAACATTATATGGAAATATTACTTTCAGTCAACATTGATCTTAGCTGAGAAGCTTTGACAAATATAACAAGTTAACACTTACCTTTTTTTGCTTCTTCAAAGGAGAGTGAAGGTATCATCACTCAATAAAGCTAGCCTTTTTAATTTCCTTCCCACTTGGGGTCACCACGTCCATAACGGATTTTCCAATGCTCATAGTTGAAGGGTCAACCGACATTGATATAGGTTCATGTACATCAGCCATGTTGTCGGGTTCATACTTGTCCTAGATTTTTAAGTTCAAAACTAAATATCCGAAAAATACAACCATTTTACTCAAAAGTGATGGAATTCATAAACAGATCTAGCCATAAAAACACCTTAATCCTACCAACTAGCAAGAAACCCAAAAGTAAGAAACTTTTTAACATTTAACTCCTACCTAATTCACATAACAAAACATATCAAACAATGTAATGTAGTGAGCTACAATCCCTTCCTTGAAGGCCAAATCCATTCACTACCATCCCTATCCCAAGCTTAAACTCATCGTTGGTTTGGCATTAGGTCTTTTCCGAGATATGATTCGGATTGGTTATAAGCAAACTGTTTACTATATAAAAATTTGATCGATGGGCTATGAAATTCAAATAGACTTGAAGAAAGTTATGAGCTTTTGGAACAAATGAAGGATTTAGGCTTTGAACCAACCTATTTTACCCATGACTCGATATTTGGTTACCTGTGCAGGAAATAAGATGTTTCAAGAGCCCTTAATATGGCAAAGAAGATGCGTGTTCATGGACACGAACCATGGACAAAGTATTCTACCCTGCTCATTAAGACTCCATGCAAACATAGGAAAGCTGGGGATGCTTGCATATTTCTTCCTGACATAGTTGAAGAAGGTTACGTACCTGACACAGTTTCCTATTCAACTACTATGGGCTATTTGATTAATATTCCTAGAGCTGATCTAGCTTTGGAGCTATTCCATCACATACGTGCTCGTGGGTATTATCCTGATGGGTGGTTTATAACATAATGACAAGTGGGCTGTGTAAGGCCCAGAGAATTGCAAGAGCCAAGGATCTTTTGAATGAGATGATTATGAAAGGGCTTATTCCCTCAGTAGTTACATACAACTTGTTTGTGGATGGATGTTGCAAAACTGGTGATATTGATCGAGCCATGCATTACCTTTCGCAGATGTTTGGAAACGAAAGGGAGCCAGATGTCATTACTTACACAACTTTAATGGATGGATTATGTAATGCTGGAAGACCTAATAACATTGTCATGCTTTGGGAGGAAATGGGACGAAATGGGTGAGCTTCCAACATAATTCCTTTCATGGCTCTTATTCATGGTCTTTACAAGTGTGGTAGGCCCAAAGTAGCTATAGTTAATCTCCTTGCTATGAAAGAGGTGGGAATGAAACCTAATGTTTTTGTTTATGTAGCATTAATACGTGCTATTCTTTCTTACCTAAATCCACTTTTGGCTTTTGAAATATTAAAAGAGATGTCTAATTAGGAAATTTTCCAGATCCTCTTGACAAGAGCTATTTAGTTGTCAAGGATGGGCGGATTTTCATCAAATAACCTCCTCGGTCAGTCATTAACTAAATGTAACCTGGTTTTTTAATTTAACTATTTGGAACCCCATTTACAAAAAGAAAAATTGATTACGCCCTTGAATATGTAAAAAAATAACAGAATTACCAAATGAATACCAAGATAGGTTGTGCTTGTTAGCCCTAAGGCTACATGATAATTTGATGATAACAATACACATTGATTAATTGAGATTTACTAACATGTTTATTTATGTGCAAGAGTAAGATCATTGAAATAATTTTTAAAATCAAGAAGAGGCTTATTAAAATGAAGTGTTGAAGCTAAGGAGAAGACTACATGTTAAAGGCACCAAAGTTTAAGAACAAGGATTGACTCAAGGAATGTGACACATGAGCAATGTTCAATCAATTGGTCATATATATCTCTACAAATATCCAAATGACGTGATTCTTGAGCCTTTGGAAAGCTTACTCAATTTATAACATTTCATATGTTTTAATGAAATTCAAATTTCAAGTGCAAGGTTGTCCAAATCATCATGCAAGTTGAAAGACAAATGGAAGTAGCTGACATGAGCACCGAATACTCCTTTGGACATATCTTGAGCTAGAAAAATCAAAATGACTTGATTCTTATGGCATTGGAAATATGAATTAATGAAGAACATTTCATATGTTTTGAAAAAATTCAAATTTTAAACAGAATGCTGACATAATTGACATGCAATTCGGTGGATTGACGCAAAGAAGAAAAATCAACTCACATGAGCACCGAATGGTTTTTTGGCCATATCTTAAGATATAGATATCTAAATGCTTTGTTTCTTAATGTTTTGGAAAGATTATTCAAATATACAGATCTTTCATGTTTTGAATAAATTCAAATTTCAAACGGAATGCTGACATAATTATCATTCAATTTGGTGGACTGACACAAGAAAGAAAAATCAAGTCACATGAGCACTGAATGGTGTTTTGGTCATATCTTGAGCTACAGATATCCAAATGACTTGATTGTTAATGAGTTGGAAAGCTTATTCAAATATTAAAATCTTTTATGTTTTACAGATTTTCAAATTTCAAACGGAACATTGACAAAAATGGAAGACAAGATTATGATTTTTATGGTGGGCAGAAAATTTGGAGTTGGTGTCTTCACTTGATTAAGTTCATCTCATTTGCCTATAAAAGGAGCCATTCTCCCATGCATTCAAGGAGTGCAAGAGAAGCATTTTATCAAGAAAAAAGCAAGAGAAATATCAAGTCTAGAGAGCTTTTATATTATTTATCTACTCTTTGAAGAGAGTTATACTTTTGTTATAAAAATTATCTTTGTTCTTGTATTGTGGTGAGAGTGAGATATTATTGTAAAGGATAATAGTTATCCTTGAGAGAACTCTTGTTGTGTGTTATCAAGAGTTGAAGGAAGTTGCCTTGGTGAGGTTGTTCATCAAGAAGAACTCTTGGTGTGGTGTTATCAAGGGTTGAAGGAAAGTTGCCTTGGTGAGGTTGTTCATCAAGAAGAACTCTTGGTGTGGTGTTATCAAGGGTTGAAGGAAGTTGCCTTGGTGAGGTTGTTCATCAAGAAGAACTCTTGGTGTGGTGTTATCAAGAGTTGGAAGGAAAAAGTCTTGGTGAGGTTGTTCATCAAGCAAGTTGTAAAGATTTCTACAACTTAGTGGAAAGCTTAGCTCGTGGAGCTAGGAGCCCGTGGACGTAGGCAAGGTTTGCCGAACCACGTAAATTGAGTTTGCACTCTCTCTATCCCTATCTCTTTACATTAACTTGCACTTGTGATTGTTCTTCATTTCTATTCTCTTGATTGCATTCTATTTTCATCTTCTTCACCTTTATTCTTAAAGAAAGAGTTAAATAATTTTGATTTTCAAGAAAAGTTTTCTAAATCCGTTTTGATAAATAAAAACCCAATTCACCCCCCCTCTTGGGTTGCCATACCTGGGTCAACAAGTGGTATCAGAGCAAGGTTGCTCAATTTTTTAAATCTTAATCGATTTTTGAGCTATGGCAACTTTTAATTCAACTTCATATGTTGAGGGACTTTCTATCTCTAGACCTCCATTTTTTAATGGAAGTGATTACTCTTATTGGAAAACTAGAATGAGTATTTTCTTGAAATCTTTTGATTATGATTTGTGGTCTATTGTTTTGGAAGGACCTTTTGTTCCTACCAAAATTGAAAATGGGGAATGCATGCTTAAAGAACCTAAAGAGTTTAGTGAAGATGATAAAAAGAAATTGAGTTTGAATGCTAAAGCTATGAATGTGTTGTATTGTGCTCTAGATAGAAATGAGTTTAATAGAATATCTACTTGTTCTACGGCACAAGAAATATGGCACACACT
The DNA here is from genome assembly GCA_013180625.2 of Boswellia sacra. Taxonomy (NCBI): domain Eukaryota; kingdom Viridiplantae; phylum Streptophyta; class Magnoliopsida; order Sapindales; family Burseraceae; genus Boswellia; species Boswellia sacra. Next base: position 230,699 of record SNVD02012608.1, on the reverse strand, counting down.
TGAAGTAACTCATGAAGGAACTAGTCAAGTTAAAGAATCCAAAATTAGTATGCTAGTTCATAGTTATGAGCTTTTTAAGATGAAATCGGATGAATCAATTTCTGAAATGTTTACTAGATTTACGGATATTATTAATAGTTTGAAATCTCTTGGTAAATCTTATTCTAATGTTGAAATGGTGAGAAAGATTCTTAGGTGTCTACCAAAATCTTGGGAGCCAAAGGTGACGGCAATTCAAGAAGCAAAGGACCTCACCAAACTACCATTAGAAGAACTTATGGGTTCTCTCATGACTCATGAAATCACCTTGAAGGAGAATGAAGAAGATTTCAAGAAAAAGAAAAATATCGCTTTCAAATCTTCAACAAAAGAAGATGATGAGTCCGACGATGAAGGAGATGATGAAGATCTTGCATTCATCACAAGAAAGCTAAAAAGGATGATTAGAAGAAACCAAGGATTCAAGAAGAATTCTAGAAGGGAGTACAAAGGGCAAAGCTCAAAGCAAGATAAGAAAAATGATCAAGTCATTTGCTATGAGTGCAAGAAACCGGGACATGTAAAGATGGATTGTCCTTACTTCAAGAGTCAAAACAAGAAATCCAAAGCAATGAAAGCCACAAATTGGGATGATAGTGAAGCTAGCTCCACCGAAGAAGAAGATTGCGAAGTGGCAAACATGTGCTTCATGGCTTTAAGTGAAGATGAGGTAAGTATTCTAAACTATGATCCTAAACTTTCATATGATGAATTACTTGAAGCATTCCAAAATTTACATGTGCAAGTTGATAAGCAAAATTCAAAAATTAATGCTTTCAAAAAGAAGTCAAAAATCATGTTATCTCAATTAGAAGAGGTGGTAGAAATAAATGAAGCTTTAGAAAATGAAAATGAAATTTTAAAGCAAAAAGATTTTGAAAGTTTGGAAAGTCAAATACATTTATTAAAAACTGAAAATGACATTTTAAAACAAAAGGATTTTAATAAATTGGAGAAACAAAATGCTATTTTAAAAAAGGAAAATAATGACTTAAGAAATATTGTTGATAGTTTTACAAAAAGCACAAAAAATTTGAATTCTATGTTACAAAACCAAAGGTGTGTTTTTGATAAAAGAGGGTTAGGATATAAAAGTCATAAAAATCAAAAGTATTTTAAAAACTATTTTGTTCATGCATCTTCTAGGAATAATCCTAATCATTCATGTATTTATTGTGGAAGAAAAGGACACAAAGTGCATTCTTGCTATATTAAGAGAAATCCTAATTTGAAACAAATATAGGTTCAAAAAAGTACCAAAACTAACCCCCAAGGACCCAAGAACTTTTGGGTACCAAAAAGTTACTCCTTAAATGTTGATTGTAGAGACAAAAGAGTGGCAAACACAAGTGGTACTTAGATAGTGGATGCTCAAGGCATATGACCGGAGATGCCTCCAAGTTCTCAAGATTAATCATGAATAAAAGAGGATATGTGACATTCGGTGATAATGCCAAAGGAAGGGTAATGGGACATGGTGATATTGGTAACCCTTCTTCACCTATTATTAAAGATGTTTTACTTGTTCATGGTTTAAAACATGATTTGATTAGCATTAGTCAATTGTGTGATAAGGGATATTTTGTTACTTTTGAGCCTAATAGATGTGTGATTAAGGATGTTAGTAACAAGAAGACATTATTTGTTGGTAATAGATGTGATAACATTTATACAATTGATATTGATGTTAATGATCATGTAGAAAATTGTTTCATTGTTAATCATGATGCTTGGTTATGGCATAGAAGGTTAGGTCATGCTAGCATGGACACAATTTCAAAAATTTCTAAAAATGATTTAGTTGATGGTCTTCCAAAAATAAATTTGAAAAGGATAAGATTTGTGATGCTTGTCAATTTGGAAAACAAGTGAGAACTTCTTTTAAACAAAAGAAATTTATTTCAACAAATAAAAATCTACAATTACTTCATTTGGATTTATTTGGACCATCAAGAACTCAAAGCCTTGGTGGAAAGTATTATGTTTTTGTTATTGTGGATGATTATTCAAGATTCACTTGGGTATTATTCTTGAAAACTAAAAATGAGGCCATACAAGCTTTGTCAAAATTTGCAAAAAGAGTCCAAAATCAAAAAGGATATTCTATTGTGTCCATTAGGAGTGATCATGGTGGTGAAGTAGACAATGTTGCATTTAAAAATTTTTGTGATGAAAATGGGTTTGAGCATAATTTTTCCTCACCTAGAACTCCACAACAAAATGGTGTTGTTGAGAGGAAAAATAGGACTATCCAAGAAATGGCTAGGACCATGTTGCTTGAAAATAATTTGCCAAAATATTTTTGGGCCGAATCCGTTAATACCGCATGCTTTATAATCAATAGAGTCCATGTTAGAGCTTTAATAAAGAAAACTCCTTATGAACTTTGGAAAGGAAGAAAACCCAACATTGGATTTTTTAAAGTTTTTGGATGTAAGTTTTTTATTTTAAACACCAAGGATAACCTTGGAAAATTTGATGCAAAAGCCGATGTTGGAATTTTTGTTGGCTACTCCAACCATAGTAAAGCATATAGAGTTTTTAACAAAAAGACTCTTACTATTGAAGAATCTATGCATGTTGAATTTGATGAAACTAATGTTATTTCTTCAAAGAATTTAGATGATGATATTGTTGAGGTAGAAAGCAAATCAAGGAATCAAGGCTTGATGAAAAGAGCCAAGATGAATTACAACTTCAACAAGAAAAGCTTGTGGAAGTAAATGATTCTTTCCAAGAATTACCAAAGGAATGGAGGTATGCAAAAGCTCACCCTAAAGATCTCATTATTGGTGAACCATCACAAGGTATGAAAACTAGATCTTTTTTTAAGAACTTTTGTAATCATTTTGCTTTTGTCTCTCAATTTGAACCAAAATCTTTTAAAGAAGTCGAAAATGACGAAAGTTGGATTTTAGCTATGCAAGAAGAATTGAATCAATTTGAGAGAAATCAAGTTTGGGAATTAGTCCCTAGACCTAAAAATCATTCTATTATAGGCACTAAATGGATTTTTAGAAATAAAGTAGATGAAAATGGCACCATTATTAAAAACAAAGCTAGACTTGTTGCTCAAGGATACAATCAAGAAGAAGGTATTGATTATGAGGAAACCTTTACACCGGTTGCTAGATTAGAATCAATTAGAATGTTGTGTGCATTTGCATGTTATAAAATTTTACATTATATCAAATGGATGTCAAAAGTGCATTTTTAAATGGTTACATTATGGAGGAAGTATATGTAGAGCAACCTCTTGGTTTTCAAAATCATGATTTTCCAAACCATGTTTTTAAACTCAAAAAGGCACTTTATGGCTTGAAACAAGCACCAAGAGCATGGTATGATAGATTGAGCAAATTTCTCATTTATAATGGTTTCGAAATGAAAAAAGTTGATACTACTCTTTTTGTTAAAACAAAAAATGATGATTTATTAATTGTTCAAATCTATGTTGATGATATTATATTTGGTGCTACTAATGTCTCTATGTGTGAGGAATTTTTCCAAGTGCATGCAACAAGAATTTGAAATGAGCTTAATGGGAGAATTAAATTTCTTCCTTGGACTTCAAATCAAGCAATCAATAGATAGGATCTTCATTAATCAAGCTAAATACACAAGAGATCTTCTCAAGAAGTTTGGCATGGATAATTCAAGGACATATAACACACCTATGGGTACATTAACCAAGCTTGACAAAGAAGAGAAAGGAAAAGATGTTGAGGTAACAAAATATAGAGGTATGATTGACTCTCTTTTGTATTTAACTGCTAGTAGACCTGATATTATGTTTAGTGTGTGTATGTGTGCTAGATTTCAATCTCGTCCAAAGGAATCTCACCTTAAGGCTGTCAAAAGGATATTTAGATATCTTCTTGGAACCATAAATCTAGGTCTTTGGTATCCTAAGTGTGATAATTTTGATCTAATTAGTTATTCCGATGCGGACTTTGCTGGAAGTCTTCTTGATAGAAAGAGCACTAGTGGCTCTTGCCATTTTCTAGGACATGCATTAGTCTCATGGTTTCGTAGAAAACAAAATTCTGTTGCCTTATCAACCGCGGAAGCCGAGTATATTGCAGTAGGAAGTTGTTGTGCACAATCTCTTTGGATGCAACAAATTTTAAAAGATTATGGTATTTGATCATATTCCCATCAAATGTGACAATACAAGTGCCATCAACATTTCAAAAAATCCAATACAACACTCTAGGACTAAGCATATAGAGATTAGACATCATTTTATTAGAGATCATGTGCAAAAAGGTAATATTTTTTTAGAATTTGTTCCCACCGATAAATAATTAGCCGATATATTTACTAAACCCCTTAGTCAAGATAGATTTAGCATAATTAGAAGAGAATTAGGCATGTTGGATATGTCTTAATTTTCCTTTAATATGATAGCATATGTTAAGGGGGAGAATATATTTAGGGGGAGTAGTTAATTTGATTGCATTTTTTTTTGATGATAACAAAAGGGGGAGAAATAGTTGGATTGCTTATATTCATAACAAGTGCCATTCTTTTTGCTTATTGTTGATTTTATTTTCATTCTTGATTTTAGATTATATTTTAAAGCAATCAATGTTTTGTCATCATCAAAAAGGGGGAGATTGTTAGCCCTAAGGCTACATGATAATTTTGATGATAACAATACACATTGATTAATTGAGATTTACTAACATGTTTATTTATGTGCAAGAGTAAGATCATTAAAATAATTTTTAAAATCAAGAAGAGGCTTATTAAAATGAACTGTTGAAGCTAAGGAGAAGACTACATGTTAAAGGCACCAAAGTTTAAGAACAAGGATTGACTCAAGGAATGTGACACATGAGTAATATTTAATCAATTGGTCATATATATCTCTACAAATATCCAAATGACATGATTCTTAAGCCTTTGGAAAGCTTACTCAATTTATAACATTTCATATGTTTTAATGAAATTCAAATTTCAAGTGCAAGATTGTCCAAATTATCATGCAAGTTGAAAGACAAATGGAAGGAGCTGACATGAGCACCGAATACTCCTTTGGACATATCTTGAGCTAGAAAAATCAAAATGACTTGATTCTTGTGGCATTGGAAAGATGACTTAATGAGAAACATTTCATATGTTTTGAAAAATTCAAATTTCAAACAGAAGGCTGACATAATTGACATGCAATTTGGTGGACTGACACAAAGAAGAAAAATCAACTCACATGAGCACCGAATGGTGTTTTGGCCATATCTTAAGATATAGATATCCAAATGCTTTGATTCTTAATTTTTTGGAAATATTATTCAAATATACAGATCTTTCATGTTTTGAACAAATTCAAATTTCAAACGAAATGCTGACATAATTATCATTCAATTTGGTGGACTGACACAAGAAAGAAAAATCAAGTTACATGAGCACCGAATGGTGTTTTGGCCATATCTTGAGCTACAGATATCCAAATGACTTGATTGTTAATGAGTTGGAAAGCTTATTCAAATGTTAAAATCTTTTATGTTTTGCAGATTTTCAAATTTCAAACGGAACATTGACAAAAATGGAAGACAAGATTACGGTTTTTATGGTGGGCAGAAAATTTGGAGTTGGTGTCTTCACTTAATTAAGTTCATCTCATTTGCCTATAAAAGGAGCCATTCTCCCATGCATTCAAGTAGTGCAAGAGAAGCATTTTATCAAACAAAAAGCAAGAGAAATATCAAGTCTCGAGAGCTTTTATATTATTTATCTACTCTTTGAAGAGAGTTATACTTTTGTTGTAAAAATTATCTTTGTTCTTGTATTGTGGTGAGAGTGAGATATTATTGTAAAGGATAATATTTATCCTTGAGAGAACTCTTGTTGTGTGTTATCAAGAGTTGAGGAAAGTTGCCTTGGTGAGGTTGTTCATCAAGAAGAACTCTTGGTGTGGTGTGATCAAGGGTTGAAGGAAGTTGCCTTGGTGAGGTTGTTCATCAAGAAGAACTCTTGGTGTGGTGTTATCAAGGGTTGAAGGAAGTTGCCTTGGTGAGGTTGTTCATCAAGAAGAACTCTTGGTGTGGTGTTATCAAGAGTTTGAAGAAAAAGTCTTGGTGAGGTTGTTCATCAAGCAAGTTGTAAAGATTTCTACAACTTAGTGGAAAGCTTAGCTCGTGGAGCTAGGAGCCCGTGGACGTAGGCAAGGTTTGCCGAACCACGTAAATTGAGTTTGCACTCTCTCTCTCCCTATCTCTTTACATTAACTTGCACTTGTGATTGTTCTTCATTTCTATTCTCTTGATTGCATTCTATTTTCATCTTCTTCACCTTTATTCTTAAAGAAAGAGTTAAATAATTTTGATTTTCAAGAAAAGTTTTCTAAATCCGTTTTGATAAATAAAAACCCAATTCACCCCCCCTCTTGGGTTGCCATACCTGGGTCAACAGTGCTGCAGCCATAATCCAACTTTACTAATTAATTGTGATGGCTAAAGAAGTGCAAACACGAACATGTCGTGCTACAGTTGCAATCCATCATCAATTCTTCATCAATCCTTGTTTTTAACAGCCGCAATTCATTGCAAGATTAACACCTCTCTTGCAATAGCTCTTACGAAGGTACTCGAGTGGACGCCCTCCTACAGATCTGAGATTTGTTTTTTTGAAGCTTCTCCTTGAAGCCCACTTCTATGGCTGACACTCTTACTGTAAGTGCATGTATTATTTCTTGCATATTCTTGTCATCCAATAAATTTTGGAATATACTACGTTGTTTCTATATTTTAGCTCTATAACAGAGGTTGATGGTGTTAAATCTGCTGATGGAATTGTAAAATCTTAGCAAATACCCAAGAGACATTGAACAAAAAGTCATTAGTGATAGACATTTTACCAATATATGGTTACAATTGAACTCTAAGCATCATTAAATGGTGAAGACTAAGAACATAAGTTAAACTAGTTTTTTATTTTTTTTTCTTATTTTAAACTTGCAAATTGAATTTCTAGAAACACGCCATTCTTAATGATTTTCGCACTCAAATAATAATAATTAAAAAAAAAGAGAGATCTCTAGCTCCACTGCTTTGTTAAAGTTGATTCTAAATGTTTCTTGCTAAATTTTTGTTTGCTTACTGCTGCTTTACGGTGTGTACAAAATGAATATACACATTTTTTTTTTTGCTTTTGTCTTTTTTCGAGATGGTAAAAATAAAGAAAGACAAGGTATTTTAGAGAGTATCCTTTTGAAGAGACAAACACCATGGATGGCATACCAACTCATCCTCACTTTAAAGGCACAACATGTCAGGGTTTAGATATAGAAGATGTACAAGTTATAAGTGAAGATCCAAATCACCCATCTGAGAAGCCTACCCACACATGCACGTCTCCTTAAGTTGCACAAGTTATAATTAAAGATCGCAACGATCCATGTGAGAAACCTCCCTACACTTGCACGTGTCCTCAAGAAACACAAGTTATGAGTAAAGATCCATACCATAGTAAGATTTATTTGTGTAAGTGGCAATGCACACATGGACAAGCATGTAGACCTCTTTACACAAATCCTTTAAAGATACACAAATCCTTTGAAGAAACACAAACTAGAAGGTAACAAGGCTGATGGAAGGTGTTAGTTGCAAACTTTTGATGTTGATGATACAAACTTTCTGTTGTTTTGAAATAATCAGAAAATGTATTGTTTTGGATGTTGATGGTGCAAACTTTGTTTAGCGTTGAAACCATTGGAAAATGTATTGCTTTAGAAGCTTATGATGCACACTTGGTTTTCTTTTGAAACCGGGACAAAAGTTATTCTTTTTGTGGATGGTTCAAACTTTATTTATTCCTAAACTTTGCACGGCATTGTCATACAAAATTCCTAGGACCTAAAATTTACACAACATAGTTGTGCAGCATGCATGACAAGGTTGTGCACAATTCCAGAGAGCTTTTTTTTTGCATGGCTTAATCGTGCAGCAAGAGAATGACTTAGTCATGCACTTGCATATCTACATTGTGAAAAAAAAAAAGCCTAGAAATTGTCATACACGACTAAGTCATAAACTTTACTGTCTAACAAAATGATATCAACCCAGTATTGTGAAAATGTTCAAAATCATCCTTGAACATGATGTTCCCAACACATTGTCATACATCTGAAAATACTTCTATTGAACATTAACATTACATCACATTATAAAATGGTAATGAATAGATGACATCGTAACTCTAAGAACAAAGCATACAACCCCAGCTACAAAAATGAACAAAGAAGAACCCACGGATGGCATAGGTTTGATTGCTTCTAGCGGGTTTTTGTCAAGTCCATGTCTTGGTCACCTAAAGTGGCTCATATATAGCACATGCTTTTAGCTTCATTCTCTGTAGGATAAGATTTGTACAAACTGTTTGCCACACTTTTAAATTTGAAGTTGACATTCAGCCCATGATCCATATACACCATTCCTTCAACCTTTAAACATGACAACACAATTAATGAAAATCTTAATGTATAACAACATTTTTATCAGTAAAAATTTTAATAATGGCTTCATATGGAATCAGACATGCTATAATGTAATTAAACTTATGATTATATAAATGACATTATAAATTTAATATTATTTTGCGTAAGTTCTGGAAGTATACAGTTATAAGTAATATAACAGTAAACTGTAAAGCAAATTGGCATAGGAGGATTTTATGTAGTTCGATTATGAAACCTACATCCACGAACAACTTTAAAGCTGCAATTCACTAAGTTATTGTTTGTACAATCTTTAAGATCGTTTACAGTGCTGACTAGAAAATCCGCGGAAGCACGCCCGCGGAGGAAAGTTTATTCAAGTTTGAAAGCCCGCGGAAGCACACCCGCGGAGGAAAAATTATTAAAGCTTGAAAGTCCGCGGAAGAACACCCGCGGACCCGCGGAAGTACGCCCGCGGAAGAAAAAAATATTGAAACTTGAAAATCCGCGGAAGCACGCCCGCGGAGGAAAGTTTATTCAAGTTTGAAAGTCCGCGGAAACACCCCCGCGGAGGAAAAATTATTTAAGTTTAAAAATTCGCGGAAACATCCCTGCGGAGGAAAAATTATTTAAGTTTAAAAATTCGCGGAAACACCCCCGCGGAGAAAAAATTATTTAAGTTTAAAAATTCGCGGAAGCACACCCGCGGAAGAAGAAAAAAAAAATATTGAAACTTGAAAATCCGCGGAAGCACGCCCGCGGAGGAAAGTTTATTCAAGTTTGAAAGCCCGCGGAAGCACACCCGCGGAGGAAAAATTATTAAAGCTTGAAAGTCCGCGGAAGAACACCCGCGGACCCGCGGAAGTACACTCGCGGAAGAAAAAAATATTGAAACTCGAAAATCCGCGGAAGCACGCCCGCGGAGGAAAGTTTATTCAAGTTTGAAAGCCCGCGGAAGCACACCCGCGGAGGAAAAATTATTAAAGCTTGAAAGTCCGCGGAAGAACACCCGCGGACCCGCGGAAGTACGCCCGCGGAAGGAAAAAAAATATTGAAACTTGAAAATCCGCGGAAGCACGCCCGCGGAGGAAAGTTTATTCAAGTTTAAAAATTCGCGGAAACACTCCTGCGGAGAAAAAATTATTTAAGTTTGAAAATTCGCGGAAAACCCCCCGTGGAGAAAAAATTATTTAAGTTTGAAAATTCACAGAAAACCCCCCGTGGGAAAAAATTATTTAAGTTTGAAAAATTTTTAGAAACACCCCCGCGGAGAAATAATTTTTGAAGTTTGAAAATTCGCAGGAACACCCCCGCGAAATAAAATGAAGTTTCGAAACTTTTCACAAACACCCCCGCATTTTTAAGTAGAAGGTTTGAAATTTTACACTAGCACCCCCGAAATTATAAAATGAAAATTCGAAAATTGCAGGCACGCCCCTGCACTTATTTAAATTTTTCCAAGAAAGCCCTTGGACCTTTCAAACGCTGCATGCAGCATGCAGCACCAACCCGTCGCCGGACCTCGCCACCCAGGCGCCCCCGGCGCCTCCGGAGCTCGCCCCCGAGCACCAGGGGACACGCTAGCTCGCCCGCGTGCGCTGGGCGCTGCGGGAGCTCGCCCGCGTGCGCTGCGCGCTGCGTGAGCTCGCCCGCGTGCGCTGCGCGCCGCGTGAGCTCGCCCGCGTGCGCTGGGCGCCGCGGGAGCTCGCCCGCGTGCGCTGGGCGCCGCGGGAGCTCGCCCGCGTGCGCTGGATGCTGCGGAAGCTCGACCGCGTGCGCTGGGCGCGGCAGGAGCTCCCACGCACACACAAGGGCTGCACACCCGAGCACACACGAACCCGCTCATTCCCGCGAGCCCGCTGCACGCCCAGGGCAGCCCTCGCATGCATAGCAGCTCACCCAATCAAATTTCTTCCCTCCATCACACCCGAACACCCCTGAATTTCTTCTTCCAACACAACCGAATACACATGCATGTTTCTTCTTCTCTCATACATAAATTCGCAAAGGGAACATATGTGCAAGCATTGACATGTTCTCATGCAAGACAATAATAAACACAAAAATTTTAAGCCTAATCCATGCATTCTAAAGTGTATACACAAGTGAAAAGTACTTACTTGTGGCGGTTGGAAAAACCGGGTTCAGGTTGGAGAGTCCTGTTTGCTGGGGTCACTTGTACTGCTCGCCTCCCGGGTGCTCTCTCCTATTTTTGAGTAAACCCTGCTCCCCAATACTTGTGTCCTATATAGAGCACCAACTTAGGGTTTAATAGATCACATATTTGGGCTGGCCCCTTGACGCATTTAATTTTTAGCCCAGAAATAACTAAATAGTCCCTACGTCGACCCATTGGTCAACTTGGGCCTGGGGGGACTACTGTTATGGCCATAATAATATTGGGCCTAATTGTCTCTAACACAGTAAGCCCATTACTGTGGTCCATTATCTGGGCTCATTATCTGGGCCCATTATCTGGGTCCCACAATGACCCAGCCCAGCTCAATTATTTATGATACGGTAAGCCCCTTACCGTATCCCACTATCTGGGCCCATTACAGTAAGCCCATTACTGTATCCCATTATCTGGGCCCTTTACAGTAAGCCCATTACTGTATCCCATTAGCTGGGCCTATTACAGTAAGCCCATTACTGTATCCTACTATCCGGGCCCATACGGTAAGCCCATTACCGTATCCCATTACATGGGCCCATTACTGTAGCCCATCTTCTGGGCCTATTATCTGGGTTCCACAATAGCCCATCCCGACTCCTATATATACCCTCTGGAACGTTGCTCAAGGTAAGTTTTTCACAAGTTGACAAATGCACATTTTTCTGAACTTGTTATCTCTCTACAATTCCTCTATTTTTGAGAGCTTCTCTCTCTAGGAATTTCTCTCAGAAAATTCCGGAGTGCCGGATACTGACTTGAGCGTCGGAGGGTCACCGCCGGCACCACCGTCGGAACCCCTGACCGTTTTTCTGTGCTCGCAGGACCGGACCCGTCGCACGACCCGAGCTCCGACCCGCTCCCCCGGCCGTCCGGAAACTGTGCATCAACAATTAGTTTTGGATGAATCGTTTAAAAGCACCAGATTCCAAGCCCTCAACCAACTGAGGTGGCCCATGGGGTAATTTAGCCCACTATTTGCTCATAAATAGTTTAAAATTGTTGATTTAAGCTTAAGAAGATCAATTATTTACGGATTGGCATGTTGGGTTGAAGAATCATATCCTCCAGGCTCGAATTATTCTACATTTCAGTTGTATACACTGCAGAATCATCGAGGCATATTACTTACGCTGACTTCATCCATTCTTTTTACTTGCGCAGAAATTTGACTTTATGCAATTTTCTGAGTAAACTATACCAAACAATCTAAAACCTTTTTATCAGTTCTTTTGGATGTAACTTGATTGCAGTAATCAATTCTCCTAATGATTGGAAATATTGAGAACGGGTCTACATAAAGAAACTACAATATCTAATTGAGTACATAGATTTTGGAGTCAATGGAAAACCAAGTAAGAATCATGTTCTTTCCTTGTAAACAACTGGAGAACTTTATAAACAGAAGATAAAACAATAAAGATGGGCGGAAAGTATCTTAATTGACACTTACAATTCTATAGATTGTGGTAATATTTGTTAGAGTTGATCAATTTTGAGACAGAAGAAAACCTCATAGTAGTGAGTGGTATTATAAAGGATTATGAGTGGATGTAATTGTTCAATTCTGGAAAAATAATACTCAGTTTTGTCACAATTAACGAAGAATCAAAGGAGTCGTTAACGGCAGAGTAATTGCTGTTCTATATATATTAATGTCTATCATTTAGTTGGATCATTGTCATTTGTTGCTACGTATGTAATATTAGACTGTCTATACATCCTTTCTTAAATCATACGGAGTTAGGAAGGTAGTGAAGGACTCATCACATATCAAGGGGACTGGACTTTCAGCAGCACCACCTTAACTGTGGAAGGGAAAAGGGGATATAAGTCGTCAGTTAAACTGGTTAATTCGTTTATTCCAAAGCTGCTACATTGTTGCCTGGTTAGGGAGGAAGGATGGTTGTGCAGTTAAATTGTTGCTTGCCTACATTCCTTTCATTTACAAATTAGTAATAACATTTTCTTCTTTTGGTAGAATTCGCGCCTCTTGAGGTCGGCTTAAAATCCGTGGGGAACGAACTCACGAGCCTGGGTCCAACTGAATTCTCTCTTGGTTTGTTGCCAAGTCATGGGGAGTACTCTGCAATAAGCTGTGCACTAATTCGATCACAAACCCTATATAATGGCTTCATTCTGTGCACAAACCCTTCATCACCCAATTTCTTGCAGAGATTAACCGTTGTTGGACTAGCATTCACGCCCTTTCCTTCCTTTGTTAATGTCAAATTTCAATTGCATAAAATTCCAATATTGATATTAAAAAAAAAAAAAAAAAATTCTCACTAGTGAAATAAACAATCAAATTTTAGGGGTGAAAATGTAAGAATTGAAAGTAAGAGAATTGCAAAAGGGAAAAGGGAGAACTAGAGCATTTTTTTGTTCCTCTCAAATTGGTACATCCAAACAAAGGGGGTTCTATTTATAGGCTCCATTGCCGCCCACCCTTTCAATTGCATTTCAACACTTTTGAAGTCGAATGGCTGGAGATGGAAAGATTAAGTGCCACCAAATGCCACATGTAATTCTTATGGCACATCCAGTTGATTCCAAGTGGTGAAAATAGTGGGACGTCACATGTATATATCAATTAGAAGATTATTTTTTCGCCAAGGTATGTAACTGGATGATGGATGTAGAGGAAGCCCATAAGACCAGTTAAGATGAGTTTTTTACGGGTCTCCAATTTCCCATACGTATTTATGACTAATGATGTTCGAACTAGGAATTCATAAGCTTACAAATAAATAAATAAACTAAACATTTCATAGAAAAATTATCCACTCATAAATAAGCTTGTGAACAAGAGGTCTAATGGGCCGTAATCATCAAGAGGTCTTCTGGGTCAACATCCTAAAAGGACAACAAACAAACCGCCGAAAGAACACTGTGATAAGTATAACTGTCACTGCTGTTTGTATTCTTCCCACAATTAAAAATTCGATCCTTTTTATCTTTTCTTGTAAAAGTTTTGACTATAATTATTATTTTTCTAAAAAATAATATTGATACTTTTTTCCCCTTTTTGCCAGTTAGAGCTTATATATATATATAGTTATATACATGCTATATCCCATGAGAAGCGCTTCCTTTTTGTCTATTTCAAGTATTAGTGACCAACCCCCACCATCAACGCAGCCATGGCCGGTACCGATATTTTAGATATAGAATATGGCTACAAAAGCAGGCCTCCAAGTCTCTTGAACAGTATCTTCATTTACACGGTGAATATGGCAGCCAAGACACTGGTCTCAGTGGCTCAAAGCTCCAAAGCTGAAGAGACAGAAAAGTGGAAGACGACTGATCATTTGAAATTCATGGTTATGCTTATGACTTGGGTTACCGTCTGGGTTCTTAGGGTTTTGATGGATCATTTCCCAATTAGCTCTTCCTCTACACACTATCTTGAAAGTTTCTCATCTGCCACAGGAATATCTTTTGAGCCTTTATCATCATCATCATCTTGCTCCTCTGCATCGCTAGCCTTGCCACCTTCTGGTGCTTCACGTGACTTGATTCTCTACGAAGGAGTTGATGGACCATCTGTTAAAGCCCTTGGCAGAGCACTAACGCATGTAAGTGCTTTGAATTATTTTTTATGTTATATATCCAGACAATAATCAATTGAAGATTGTTATTAGTTACATAGCATAGTATTAATATATATCTGTTGGTAGATTAATATCTGTCCATTCAACTTTATCTCAAATTTGATATTTAAGTGATTGAATTACTTAATATGTGAAATTTAGGATATTGTTGGGAAAATATAATATTAATTACTTCGAGTCTAAGTAACAAGTAGAGAATATATGTACAAACTATAAAACGATCCAAATGAAGTTTACCAAAAGATAGAAAAATATGCCACGTATGGGTCTATCTTTTCAACAACTTGGAAACATTTGGTTTTGCATGCAGAATGTTACGAGAGCCACCTCCACCTGTAAAGCTATCCTCTTCAGAATCAGAGACTTACAATTAATTGCACTAGCAATCGATTGCAACTCAACTGAGCTACCAAATGCATCCACACTGTTTAGTTTCTTTTCAGATCAATTATCAGTTGTTATTTTATTTTTTGTCAGATTTTTAGTGAACTTATATTAGATCGGGGGACGGTCCATATAGCAAAGCATGCAATTGTCTTATTATATAAAACCCGAAACCCTCGAATATTGACACGTTGACCTACATGCATTTTTTAAACTCTGCATCTGCCACGTATGCTTCTTCAAGTTCTTAAATGTTTTCCATCGCTTCCTTTAACTTAATTGTTTATCGAATGTAATTTACAAATAATATTACACAAATAATATTACACTTGTAACTCTTTACAACTTACTTTTTTATAATTGAAATTGACATGAATAATTATCATATCATATAATTTAATCTTTTTCATATATTTTCATTTCTTTATTATCCAATAATATTTTACCAATTTAGATTGTAAGAAAAGTTAATTATGAATGAGTTAAAAGTGCAGCATTACTCAATTGTAAGAGGTTGAAATGTATGTATATGTTAAGAGCACTACCAAGTACATTATTAATTATAATATTAGATGTTAAAGCTCTTGAATTAAAGAAAAAATTAAATGTATTTAATTTAATTTAATTAATACAAATGTGTGTGCATGCATGCATGCAGATTCTTGCGCTGCTAAATGAGATTCCAGCAAGCTCAAGTAAATACCAATTCGCAATGACAATGGCTGACAGAATAATGGAAGGGAATGCCCGTCACGACCATGTTGAGCTCCTGGAAGTGAATCGAACGGCTCTGTCTTCTGCATTTGCTCGTACTTCAAGCCTTCTATACCGCTCCCTACGGAGGAGCCAATCTCAGGAGGAGGCTGCAGGGGGTTGGCCTTTACGCACTATCAAGGCCTTACCCTTTGGCTCTTATGCGGCGCCCTATGTTAAGGGACTGAGTTTTTGCTTGAGTACACTCATGTCTTGGGTTGACAATGGCCTCACGTGGTTGCAGAAGGAGCGGGAACAAGGAGTAGTTGTGCCTACGGGTGCAGGTGCTAAAGACTCTGGAGAAGTTATGGCAGAAAAGTTAGCTCAGGAGTTGTTATGGATTACAAACAAACTTAGAGCTTATGGGGCTGTGGATCAGGCCATGGTGCAATGGAGTTGCTCATCTGGTCTTGCTTCTCTTTCTCTCACTGCTACTCCTAGAGTCCAGGGCCTCATTGTCAAGATTTCAGGTTCCTTAATATGCCAAACGCCCCAGTAATGTATATAATTTTATTAAGTATTTAAGCAAGCTTAATTCACTTTTTTGCCTGAATATAGGTATATTATGCGGAGATCTGAATGAAGAATATTATGGGGTTTCGAGGCAAGTGAAGTTCAAGTTGCTAGCGATCTGGCTTCCCTTGTTCTGCCATGCAAACAATGGACTTGCATATCCTGTGTTGTCTAGCTTTGAAAAGATTGAAATACAAAGAGCAATGAACGAAGTCGTCACCAGCTTACCTGCAATAGACCAAGAAGTGATTCTCACAAACTGGGTTCAAGACTTCGCTGTTTCCGCCTCGGATTGGCCAAATCTCCAACTTTCTTATGATCGCTGGTGCCAATCTGCTCGCCAACTCATTACATGATGAACTGAATTTACACACGCACATTTGTACTGATATGGAGACTCCTATATATGTATATATATATATATATATATATATATGTGTGTGTGTATATATATATATATATATATATACATATATATATATATATGTATCTGCAAATAAGGCACATGCAATGGCATACATGGCAGTCGAATTATATATATGTAATAAGGCTAAGTACGCAACACCTAGTCATATATAATATTATCAGCTTTTTGCTCAGTAATTTGTAGAATAGGTAAATTATAAATATAATTGTACGTGTCCAAGGTAGAATAAATACGATCTAGTATTTTCTTAATATCATGATCTCTTTCTTGTTAATTTCCTCTGAGATAGAAATGAGACAAGGAGAGGATCCATCTTTAAAAATCAGTTTTCTTGTCTGTAATGGCCAGTCACGTGAACGGGTAAATTTAATGAGTTTGCATGGATATGTGTATGGACATGTGTGCATGTACCTGTATATATAATTTTCTTGATGACCAAAATTTTAAACTATAATTTATTATTTCTCAAATTTAAAAATCAAATGAAATAAAATTTGTTAGTTATCAAAGAAATGAAATTGAACACATGATTGTAGAAATTGACAATGTTACCAGACTGATACATATTATAGCACTTGTACTCTAAATTTTCTCTATATAAATATGGGTTATCTTAACAAACACATAGCCTCGTTCAAAATGAAAGGTAAGAATTGCAGACTTGCCTTCTAACGAAATATTTTATTGCTAATAAATAATGTTGACTTTCTTAAACAGTAAGTTATGTTTGTTACTTATTTTGAAACCTTTTAAAACACATGTTAAAATAACTCTCTAAATATATTACTTTATCTTCATAAACAATTAAGCCTTAATTATGGTCAGGATTTTACTGTTGGATGGAAAATTAATTATGCTCAAAAAGCGAAATCTCCCTCCACCTTATGAGAAATAATGTGGCATGAAAATTCTATTTACTGTATGACTTATGAGATAATGTGGTAAGTGGTAGTACTATTACCATATCATTTGCCATTTGGGATGAGATTTGAGATAAAATTTTGAGGTGAGTATTATTACTCAATTTTTAATAATGATAAAAACGTTTGAGAATTTTTCTATTCTTTTTAAGTGTAGTTTGAGTTTTAATTTTTATACAAAACTGCAATATTTCTTTAAAAGAAAAACTAACATAGTTATGAATCATTAATTCGAAAGAGCAAAATTAGAGAGATAAAATATCATTGCTGGGACTTGTATGTCATTGTCTGTTTGGTTCAAGTGAACAAACCCGATTGGCAACCTGATTGCTGAAAACTCAAATTAATTAACTCGATTTTAGGTTTTTTATGAAGCTAACTTGATGATGACCTGACAAACCCGATGTAACTTGATCGGGTCGAGTAATTTTGAAACTGTCGATAGCTGCTGTACTGATAGGTGTCTATTTATGTATTACTTTTATATCAATTCGTTCATGTTTCTTTGCTATATTCCTTGGTATTTTTATGTTTTTGTGTGGTTTTGATGTTTGTAGGAGTTTTGGAGCAACTTGCACAAAAATGGAGTAAAACCCTTCATTTTCACCTCTGCTAGTCAGTGATCTTCTCGGATTTAATTGTATTGATATACAATGAACCCGACGACATGTTATATACCGTTGGAAAGCTCTCGAAGTCTATTTTCTGGAGAAATTTACGGTTTATAAATCCATTCAGTGTACCAAAAGTTGTAATCAAAACAGTGTGAGATGTATAGAAATATAATTCCACAAGCACTGTAGCATGTATAATACGGGGCACTGTAGCAAGTCACTGTAGCAGAGTATTTAAACACATTTTAGGGTTTTATTTTCATAACTTGAAGAGGGGAGAACGTGGTGGAGGCTTCAGCTCTGGAATTCTTTCATCTCTTGGAGTTCTTGAAGGAGAAAGGAAGCTTGGAAAGAGGAAGAACTACAATCCAAAGAGAATTACATCAAATTTGCTAAGTTTTTCCCTTCCCTTTCATTTTCTGGAATGTCTCCATGTTGTATTGTATTTACCACGTTCTTAAACATGTGTAACTGAATCTGAATTGGTTGAGGGTGATTTCAAAGCCCCTGATATGGTTTTTGTAAGTTGATTGTGCAAGAAGTTGTTATCCAATTCTCTAATTGAAGTTGCTTGTATTTTCCCATATCTAATGCTTATGATTGCTTGCTGATTGTATTTGAGTGGCCAACTGAATATAATCTGGTTGTGTCTATTGCTAGACTAGAAATCTTGATCCGTAATTGTCTTGAATTTCTAATCATTAGTAGCAAAATTGTGATCAGAGATTACAATTGGAGAATATAACCTAAGTTAAATAATCCGAGCTTGTGTGTTTATTGCTTAGATCAACCTATCTTTCTTATCATAATGCATCCATTGAATTAAACTCAGAGAGCTTGTTCTAGGTTGTTTAATGGATAGAGATTAAATAAAGAGCTTGTTTTATTTAACAACAAAGTAAGGAAAGATTGGGGTAATAGAGCTTGTTATTATCTACGGTTGATAACTTCAATGCTGTAATTAGATGACAATTCTACAATTAATTCGCAAATCCATATCTTGTGGTAGAGAAGGATCCCTTAACCAGCTTTCTCCCATTGATTTTTCATTCAAATTTACTTTCTGTTTTGTTATTCTTTACTTGCATTCTTATTTCATTTAGTAAAGCATTCAACAAAAATCCCCCCCTGTTTAGTTTATTGTTGCTGGAAATAACAAATTCAATTAGAATCAATCCTCGTGGGAACGATATCTTACTTATCACTTTATTACTTGTGCGACTAGTATACTTGCTAGTTTCGAACGCATCAAGTTTTTGGCGCCGTTGCCGGGGATTGATTTTCTAATCGATTTGTTATTTTGTTTTCATTGTTGATTCATATTTTTCTTTGTTTTTCTTTTCTGATTGTTTGTGTTTAGACAACATGGCAGTAAACTTCTATCAATTCAGTAGCGGATTTGAGCCACAAGTACCATGGAGAGTAAATGAGGTAAGCACTCCGAACATTGAACAACAACTTTCTGAGCTAACCTCTCTTGTGGAAAACATGGCTGTAGGAGATATGCAAAAATCTTATGAATGTGGGATATATTCTACGATGGAGCATCCAATCGACATGTATCCAACTTTACAAGAAGAATATATGGAACAAGCCAATGCCATGGGTGGATTTCCAGGACAAACGAGGCAATGGTATGATCCTTTCTCTAGCACTTACAATGCTGGATGGGAAGATCAACATAATTTCAGTTACTGGAATCATCAACCAATCGCCCCAAATGGCATACCAAATAGGCCACAAGGTTTCAATCAACCTAGAGTGCAGCAACCATTTCAAATGCAACCACCACCAATGCCACATCCAGCACCACAACCAGCTTCACAAAACTCAGGTATGTCTCTCCAGGATATTGTTAATGCACTTGCCACTAACACAATGCAATTCCAGCAGGAAACTGGGGCAAGTATCCAAAATCTCGCAAATCAAATGGGACAATTGGCTACTAGCATGAGCAAATTCGAGGGCCAATGCTCAGAAAAATTATCTTCTCAAACGGTGATCAATCCAAGAGAGAATGATTGTGCGATAACTTTGCGAAGTGGAGAACAAATTCGAAATGGAGAGCAAATGGAAACTGGGGCAAGTATCCAAAACCTGACAAAGAAATCACAAACTGATGAAGGAGATGACACCACTTCCACCATGAACAACACATCATCTTCTAAGGTCGATCTTGAAACTCAAATTCCTTCATATGTTACTCCTCCACCTTTTCCTAGCAGATTTGCAAAATCAAAGAAGGAGGAACAAGAACAAGAAATCCTGGAAACTTCTCACAAAATCGAGGTAAATATACCACTTCTGGATGCTATTGAGCAAGTACCTCGTTGTACAAAATTTTTCAAGGAGTTATGCACCAACAAGAGAAAGTTGAAGGGAAATGAGAAAGTAAGTGTGGGGGAAAATGTTTCAGCTGTATTGCAAAGAAAAATTCCTCCGAAATGCAACAATCCAGGTACGATCACCATTCCATGCACAATTGGTAAAACCAAGTTTGAAAGAGCTATGTTAGATTTAGAAGCATCTATTAATGTCATGCCATATTCTATTTATGCTTCTTTAAATCTTGGACCTTTTGCGAAAACTGGTATTACCATTCAACTTGCTGATCATTTTAATGCATATGCCAAAAGAGTTGTGGAAGATGTGCTTATGCAGGTGAATCAATTGGTTTTCCCAGCAAACTTCTATGTCCTTGAAGTAGAGGATGAGACATCTCCTAATCCAACTCCGATTCTTTTAGTGAGACCATTCTCGAAAACTGTTAGAACCAAGATTGATGTTCATGATGGCACTCTCGTCATAGAGTTTGATGGCAAAATGATCCGTTTCAATTTTTTCGAGTCAATGAGGTACCCTAGTAACTTGCATTCTGTTTTTGCAGTTGACATTATTGATTCTTTGCCACAACAATATTTTGAGTTAACTCGCAAGGATGGATTGGAAATGGCTATTAATGAGCTCATAGGGACAGAAAATTCCAAAGAACCAAGAAGGTTGATACAAATGTCCAAAGAAATGGAGGAAGCTATGGCATGCTTAGATAAGACCATAGCCATAACTACAAATAGGTATGATGTTTCATGCATTCAATTTCCTTTATCTAATATGAAACTTCTCTCTTCTGTGATGAAGGCCAATACCGTGGAGCTTAAGTCACTTCCAGATCATTTGAATCATGGATTCTTGGGTGAGAATGATACTTTGCAGTTACAATGGAAATGGGCCTTGCACGAATACAAGAAGAGAAACTCGTCCGAATACTTACAGATCACAAAATAGCTATTGAGTGGACAATTGTTGAACATCCAAGGCCCATCCATATGCATTGACCGTATTTTGTTAGAAGAGGGATCCAAGCCCATTAGAGAAGCACAACAGAAATTGGATCCTCCCATGATGGAACCAACGTCGGGCTGAGGACGTTAAACCAAGCGCTTATTGGGAGGCAACCCAATGTTTTTGAAAAATAAAAAAAAAGAAGAAAAGAAAAATAAAATGAGGTAATAAAGATCGATTTTTGTGTCTCAAGGAGATTCCTTTCGTAGGCCATCAAATTGATCAGGTTTTATCTCTCTTTGCCATCTGTCTCATTTGTTTTTATATTTTTTACTTGTTTTTGACTTTTGTTTGCTATTGTGTTGTTATCTCTTTTATGTGTCTTTAGTTTCGTTTTTGCTCTTTTCTTTTCCTTTCTTTTGTTTAATTTGATTACTCTGTGCTTTGAGCTCATTTGTGCAGCAGCTTGTGGAAACATCCAAACGGAAGTTGAAGTCATTCGCCAAAGGTTTGAAACGTGCATATCTTGGAGAAAAACAAACCCGATCGCATTATCGGTAATATCTCTTCTTTTCTCCTCTTCAATGGATGCCGATATCTTTTTGTCAAACCTTCGTAAATTTTTCCCTTCACTTCCTCAAAATGCTGTGTTTAAAATTTATAAAGTACGGATGACTAGACTTTGGGCGTTGATGCTCCTAAATGTGCCTGCTTATATCCGATGGCTTATCGAAGCCAAG
Organism: Boswellia sacra; assembly: GCA_013180625.2. Lineage (NCBI taxonomy): Eukaryota > Viridiplantae > Streptophyta > Magnoliopsida > Sapindales > Burseraceae > Boswellia > Boswellia sacra. Next base: position 208,803 of record SNVD02012608.1, on the reverse strand, counting down.
GTGAGATTGTCCGGTGAGCCGGACATTAATCTCGCAAAATACATGCCTGGTCTAGGAAAGAGCTACTACGCCAAGAGGCGAAGAGCGAAAAGGTTACAAGTATGTTATAAATGTGCTAGATGGAATTGTAACCAGACTTGTCGTTCATTAGGTTTTGTGTCCAGAATAGAGAAGATAAACTTTCATTTATTAAGAATGGTTTGAGTAATGAGTCGCTGGATAATGTTTTGTTAACTCTCGAGTCACATTCTTGTGGACTTGTTCAGCGTGAATTGCTTAATCTATGGACACAATTTCGTGATGAATTGCAGTGTTATAGTCTAGGGAATCTGACTAAAAACGACCCTGTTTGCCAGTTTATAAGAAAACTGGATGGGAAGCAAATCCCCGACTCATAGAAGGCGTTTCAGCCGTTACTGGACGTAAAACCAGAGGAAGATGTGAGCCACAATCACAACTACTTGTATATTTGAATGTGTGTTGTTGTTGTCGAATTTTAGTTCTTTCTTGTTTCGTTTGATCTGATTATCAATGTTGTTTTTGTGTTGTTGTTGTTTGTTGATTTTGTTTGTTTTAATTTCAAGTTTTCTTTTTGACAACCAGATGACTACCCCATGATATAAGCACACGTGGAAGACAAGTGTGGAGGTTTTGTCAACCTCCGCCGAAAGTATATCTTTACTTTTCATGCTTCACGTGGGAGACAAGTGTGGCGGTTTTTTTCAAACCCCACCGAAAGTTTTTCTCCATTTTTCATGCACACGTGGGCGACAAGTGTGGAGGTTTTGTCAAACCCCACCGAAAGCATATCTATTTTTTCAAATCTCGGGGCGATAAATCTGCATCGAGCAACCCCCACCGAAATTATGTCCCCATGTGTCAAATTTGAGAGTTTTACGTGTGTATATATCCATGCTGCATATTTTGAAATGTCATTTCATAACCTGTCTTGCACTTGAATCGCATAATACCTAATGTGCATCATTGTCTTACACAAGTTTAGAGCACTTGTAGAAATGGAGAAAACACCAATTCGGCGATTCCAAAATATATGCGTATTTTGTGGATCGCAATTTGGTAAAGATGGAGAGTTTACAACAGCAGCTCTTGATCTTGGTAGGACATTAGCTGCGAGGGGTATTCATTTGATTTATGGAGGGGGTAGTCTTGGGTTAATGGGGTGTGTGTCGACAGCTGCATCCTTAGGAGGAAGCAAAGTTCTCGGCATTATCCCTAAACCATTAGCTGTGCGAGATATCGTAGGCAACACAATCGGGGAAGAGTTACAAGTCTCTAGCATGCATGAGCGTATTGCACATATGGTTGTTAAGTCCGATGCATTTATAGCTTTACCCGGTGGTTATGGCACATTAGAGGAGATATTTCAAATCACCTCTTGGGCACAGCTAAACATCCATAAAAAAACCCATTGGTTTGTTAAATGTCAATAACTTTTTTGATGGTTTGTTGTCTTTTCTTGATCAAGCTGTAGAAAAAAATTTTATCTCACCATCAGCGAGGCAAATCCTTGTTACAGCTTCAACGGCAGGGGAGTTAATTGACAAACTACAAGAATTCGTCTATTCGCCTGATCCAACAACAGCTCGGATTGATTGGTTTGGAGAAGGCAATAAGAGGCGTAAACTGGATTTAACACTCCATCTGTAATCTCTATTTGCTGATTTGCTTCGTTTTTGTTTGCTTTCTTTTTATTGTGTTTATTTGAGATTTTTCATGTTATTTATTTTGAGCTTTTTCAGGTTGTTTCTTTCTCCCAGGTAATATTTTCTAATCTGGTTTTTAGAGTGGTGGCTTAAAAAGTTTAAGTTCTCTTGAAACGCATTATGGATCTCTTTAATCCATAATGGCTGAATAAGGAGGCTAACTTCTAAACTTTTTAGACCCATTCTAACTGACTTGTTTTTGTTTGCTGGCTTGTTGGACTTTGTTATTTTATGAGTAAGTTTAGTTTTATGTAATTTAGACGTTGTTATGTGTTTTTTGTCTTTATCAGTTTCGATTAAAAAAAAATTGTGGAAAAAAGTTGAGAATGGCAGAATATGGGGTTTTCTTTAACCCTTGAAACGCATTCTCTCGACATAAATCTGTAGTTTGTTTATTTCATGTTGTTTGAAGTGTCTTGTATCTTGTTTTGTTCTTTCATAATAAAGGTATATAGGCTGGAAACCTTAAGTCTGCGGGCTACTGGTCCTAAGGATTGTTGAAATATACAATCTTGACTCAGGTGTAACAACGCCACGTACCTCTTTTCTTGCATTTTGTGGGTCGATGATAAGATAATGATTGAATTAAGAATAACTCTTGGAAAATGATAAATGATGCATGGATCTGTGTGCTTGAAATGTTTATTGGTTTTCGCTTTGCTTTTGATTCCTTGCGCAACATTGAGCACTGAGCTATTATCACTGAGTTATTTGTTCACTTAGAGAAAGTTTATGTAATTTAAATGTTTCTTCAGATTTCAATGAATTCTAGAACTTGTTTGATGGTCACTCGAGGCGAAATCCTAGACTGTGCAACATTGGGGAAATGATTTAGGCCATCTTTGGACCGTTTGAGCCTTAATAGCCAACCTTGACTGAAATTGATCCCTAGTTACCCCTTTGAGCCTTGTAAGCCTTTTTCTTTGTTAACTCACTAAAAGATTTCCTAACCTCAAATGAATTTGTTCCAAACAGTTTATCCCTTACCTATGAGCATGTAGATCATTCACAATTAAATTCTGAGCTATATTCTAGTTTTGGAAAATTAGAGGGGGTTGGGATGTGTCATGAGCAATGCAAGTGAGTCCTATTGTGTTTGTAAAAAAGAAAAAAAAGCTAATCTGTACTTATCGTCCACGTACTTACACATTGAGGACAATGTGTTGTTTAAGTGTGGGGGAGGGGAAGTAGTAAAAAAAAAAAGAAAAAAAGAAAAAAAAAGAACAAAAGAAGAAGAATAAGAGATCTATACCCTTAAGTGTTCTTAAAAAGAATGAAACAACAAAGTGTGGGGGTGTAGTTTTCTTTTGTTTTCTGCAAAAAAAAAAAAAAGATTGAGTGTTCTAAATAAGTTTGGGGGAGTAACCTGGTGAATTGAAATGAAGTTGTGTTATAGGGTTGAGCTCTACATAGTCTTGAATGATTTATGTGTTTGTGGGTGATTTGAGCCAAATTATTATCCTTTATCATACCTTCACCCAAGCCAAACGTTACAAGCTTAATAAAGTCCTACTTGATCCTTGGTGTTGTGCATGTCTACATTAGTGGAGAGTGACTTGAAAAGCAGGCCTATGGAGTTCATTTATACACACATCTTCAATATTAAATATGATTCATTTTTATGCATAAACTCATCCGGGTTACAAGTGATTAGGTGAGAATGGCTCTACACACACACACTTGAGGAATTGAAATGAAGCGAAACTAATCTTTGAGATAAAATTCTTGATCAAGTGCATTATTTTGAAGTTTTCCTTGGGTTATAATTAAGTACAATCTTTGAGGCCTATTTGCAAGTTGAAGCATTTTGTGTGTTTTAATTTTTCTTTGATTCTGTTTCGGTTTAGTTTTGTTTCGTATCATTTTAGTTGCTCGAGGACTAGCAAAGTCTAAGTGTGGGGGAATTTGATAGGTGTCTATTTATGTATTACTTTTATATCAATTCGTCCATGTTTCTTTGCTATATTCCTTGGTATTTTTATGTTTTTGTGTGGTTTTGATGTTTGTAGGAGTTTTGGAGCAACTTGCACAAAAATGGAGTAAAACCCTTCATTTTCACCTCTGCTAGTCAGTGATCTTCTCGGATTTAATTGTATTGATATACAATGAACCCGACGACATGTTATATACCGTTGGAAAGCTCTCGAAGTCTATTTTCTGGAGAAATTTACGGTTTATAAATCCATTCAGTGTACCAAAAGTTGTAATCAAAACAGTGTGAGATGTATAGAAATATAATTCCACAAGTCACTGTAGCATGTATAATACGGGGCACTGTAGCAAGTCACTGTAGCAGAGTATTTAAACACATTTTAGGGTTTTATTTTCATAACTTGAAGAGGGGAGAACGTGGTGGAGGCTGCAGCTCTGGAATTCTTTCATCTCTTGGAGTTCTTGAAGGAGAAAGGAAGCTTGGAAAGAGGAAGAACTACAATCCAAAGAGAATTACATCAAATTTGCTAAGTTTTTCCCTTCCCTTTCATTTTCTGGAATGTCTCCATGTTGTATTGTATTTACCACGTTCTTAAACATGTGTAACTGAATCTGAATTGGTTGAGGGTGATTTCAAAGCCCCTGATATGGTTTTTGTAAGTTGATTGTGTAAGGAATTGTTATCCAATTCTCTAATTGAAGTTGCTTGTATTCTCCCATATTTAATGCTTATGATTGCTTGCTGATTGTATTTGAGTGGCCAACTGAATATAATCTGGTTGTGATTTATTGCTAGACTAGAAATCTTGATCCGTAATTGTCTTGAATTTCTAATCATTAGTAGCAAAATTGTGATCAGAGATTACAATTGGAGAATATAACCTAAGTTAAATAATCCGAGCTTGTGTGTTTATTGCTTAGATCAACCTATCTTTCTTATCATAATGCATCCATTGAATTAAACTCAGAGAGCTTGTTCTAGGTTGTTTAATGGATAGAGATTAAATAAAGAGCTTGTTTTATTTAACAACAAAGTAAGGAAAGATTGGGGTAATAGAGCTTGTTATTATCTACGGTTGATAACTTCAATGCTGTAATTAGATGACAATTCTACAATTAATTCGCAAATCCATATCTTGTGGTAGAGAAGGATCCCTTAACCAGCTTTCTCCCATTGATTTTTCATTCAAATTTACTTTCTGTTTTGTTATTCTTTACTTGCATTCTTATTTCATTTAGTAAAGCATTCAACAAAAATCTCCCCCTGTTTAGTTTATTGTTGCTGGAAATAACAAATTCAATTAGAATCAATCCTCGTGGGAACGATATCTTACTTATCACTTTATTACTTGTGCGACTAGTACACTTGCTAGTTTCGAACGCATCATGTACTCAATTGCTATGGATGAAACAAATGTTGGAAGACTATGATATCACTCAAAAATCCATGATAATCTATTGTGATAACATAAGTGCAATAAACATTTCCAAAAACTCTATCCAACACTCAAGAACTAAGCACATAGACATTAGGTATCATTTCATTAAAGAGTTAGTTGAATCTAAGCTAGTTCGCATTGATCATGTTTCAACTGAAAATCAACTAGTTGATTTGTTTACCAAAGCACTTGATTCATGAAGATTTGAAAAGCTAAGAAACGCTATTAATGTGTGTCAGTGCATGAATGAACATTGTCTTAGTCATATTTAAGGTTTCTAATGCATCATGAAATTTCTTCTAACTTAGCATTTAGTAAGCTATTGTTTACTTCTTATAAAAGCCATGCTGCCCTTGATTAATGAATTTTTTTTTTTAATACACAAAGGGCTACATGTATGTGCTGAGTGAAAGCCATCTATTAAAAGCAATTTATCTGTATCTAGGAAATATGCTTAGATTACTCATTCAACATGAAAAAGGTTACCACCATACATGTGTGAAAACCACTCTATTTTTGTTTAATTTCAATTAAGATTAATTTTCTGTGTTTTTTTGGAGATATGTTGAGATTAATCACTTAATTGATATTTGATTTATGTGATAATGCATTATTCTAAATTTAAATTTATTGAATATTTATGCAACTCTGAAAATGTCTTGTTAAAATGAATCACATGATGTCAAGATGTCTTAGTCAAGACTTAGATAACTATTTCAGTTATATCAAAATTAGCTTTATATTCTCTTGTGTGTTCCTTGTGTACAAGGTTGACACTAGGGATGTCAAAATTACCTGAGCGGGGCTGGGTACCCGGATCCTCGGCCTGGTATTACCGGGGAATCGCCCGGATTTTTTGGGAAATTGACCAAGGACGGGGAGAAGAATCTTGGGAAACGCTCGGGGTCGGGCAGGGGCCGGGGACTAGGCTCCTCGGCCCGGCCCGGAATAAATATAAAAATATATTTTATTTAATTTATTTAATTTACGACAATATAAAATCCGACACTCGACATCATGAAATCCGACACTCGACAGCATAGAATCCAACACTCGACAATATAAAATCCGACACTCGACGGATCCGACACTTGACAACATGAAATCTGACACTCGAAAGCATGAAATCCGATACTCGACATAATAGAATCTAACACTCAACAGCATTTTACACAGAAAATATCGTGTCGGATTCACAACCGACATTCGATATCAGTCTATTTTAGCAGACATTGAGTCGACACTTACATGTCGAGTCGTGTCAGATTCACAACTGATACTCGATATCAGTCTATTTTCGAAGACATCGAGTGTCGGATGCATCATCCGACACTTGACACTTACATGTCGAGTCGTATCCAGCTCTATCGAGCGTGTTGAGTTTTGTCAAGCGTTTTGGTAGGTTGCTTGTTTTAGCTTTGTTTTTTGACCTTTTTGCATCACATTTAACTATAACGGCCTTGTATTTGCAAGTTGAAGCAAATGGCAAGTGAATTGTAGACAATAAAGGATGTCTAAACATTGACAGAGGTGGGGTTGTTAAGAGCTTGGAAATGCAGCATTTTTTGAATTGTAGACAATAGAGAATGGAAAAAAAAGTACGTCCAGCTAGTCTACATGTGCAAGAATGTTCAGGGAGTACCACACCACCAGGCCACATCTACCGCTTCAATAAAATTAAGCTCGCAAAAACAAATATAAGTATAATTTTTTTAAAATAAAAAATAGAATTAAAAAATCCGGGGATTATTCCGGGGAATTAATATACCCGGACTCAGAATGAAATTACCAGGCCCCAAAAATTCTGGAGAATTTTTTGGGGCTGGGTAATTAAATGATATACTAGGGTCAGGGTCAGGGATTGAGGTCCCCCGCCCAGCCCGGCCCCGGGATTTTGACATCCCTAGTTGACACATTAGCAAAGAAGGTTTCAAATTGAAACTGTGTAAGTGGCAGGACTTAACAGATAACTTTCTCTACATTTATTTCATATAAATGCCTAAAACTTTGTGATTTAGTTTCTTGAGGACAAATTTTAAAAATTAAAATCTTGATTTGAGGGGGATTTTTAAAATTGTGATTATCATAATATTTTTAGGATTCTTGATTAGATGAAACTATATTTTATTTCCAAGTTTATCCCATTTCATTCCTTATTCGAATGGACTAAACCTCTTATGCTAGGGCTTTTTATATTGCAATTCAAAATCATTGCAATGGCACCTAAGCTTCAATCTCAGTCAAAGAAAATACACCCAGCATTGTATGATTCCCAATCATAATCTCCGTAGCAAGAAACACCACTGGAATAATCATCGCCGACTCAACATGAAACTCAAGAAAAAGTTGATCCTACATAGCAACAAGAACAAGGTTCAACTGCTGAACAAGAAACATCTGAAACTTAGAATGCACAAGAATCACAATCCTCTAATTATGGTGATCCAGTCAGGAGTGAAGACTAGGACATGCATTTGAATCAGTTCGATGCTTTTGAAGGTTTCAATCCCATTGAAGGCAAGTTTGTTTTTGAAGAAACTAATGAGAGATTTGATGATTACATTTTAGCAAGGGAGCTCTGGAATGAGTGATTTGTCAAAGTGCAGACCTTTGCCACATATGCTCTTGATGCTCTGTTTCAAGACAGGCAGTGGAGTAAATCGGTATTATAATTTCAATTACCTGCTACGTCTTTAATTAGAGAGTTTTATGCAAATGTGATTGATGATGTGAATGACACTTCCAAAGTTAGATATCATTTAGTTTATTGTGGGGGTAAAGATGTTCATTTCTCTCTAAATGTCATCAATGATTATCTAGAGATACTTAGGGGTGTTGATCATGAGATTTATTCATTGAAAGTTACTAAGAATGTTATGTCAAGAGAACTTTTTGGTTATTCTACAAAAGGTCAAGAACAGATTAATCAATCTTAATTGTTAGGTATATAATTTTGAACAAGATTACAAGGCATAATTGGACACCTACCTCTCATTCAACTGTCATTAACTTTGAAAGAGCCAAATATTTATATTGTTTAGCAAGAATAAGAGCATTAATTTGAGAATGTGGATATATGATTATATCATTGTTGTTGCCAAGAACCATTCACAGAGATTTTTTTTTCCTTGTCTGATAATGGGAATACTTATGAAAAATGGCATTGAACTAACTACAAGAATTTTTCACATATTTGACAATTTCTATTTTTCTTATTTGGCGGTTTTTTTAAAAAGTGATGTCTATAGCACTTGTTTGGAGGTCAAACCTGCCTATTACTCATATTTGTCATTTTTTGTCTTGACTCCAAAAACATATTTATCACATTCTTAGATTTGTGACAAGTATATACATATAATAAAAAATTGTACTTTTTCTCTTTCCCACACTTTTGCCCTAGCCGCCTCACCCTTCCTCATTTTGCTCTTCACTTTGGGTTTTTCCTCATCTCCTCTCTAGCTCCTATCCTTTGAAGCCCTAACATATGGCTTCACGTAGACTCATATCCATACTCCTCTGCTATTCTCTTCTCCAATCCACCTCCAAGTCCCCCTTCTCTCGCTCCTCCCTTACTTCACCTTCCACCATGCATGTGTTGCTCCATCTACTTACTTCCTCTCAAGTATGGGTGACTATATGTTGCGGCTGTTGCTCCAGCATCACCTTCTTCTACTAAATCTAAATCCAAGAAAGGTGGTGTGGGAAAATCACCAATGAGTTTATTAGAAGGGTGCTATTGGGGAGGTTTGTCAAATCCTAGAAACCCCATACACCCACAATCATCTTTTTATAGGAAATTCTAAGTCCCAAAAAAAGCCTTGGTTTCATAGTCAGCAACATCAATGCCTTTTTTCTATCAAGCCGCTACATCATGTAAGTCTAATGGAAGGAAGGTATTGTAACTCGTTATTGGGCTAAATTGGATACAATTTAATTAGGCTATGATTTCTTCAAGTTAGTATTCTTACTAGGTGTTCTTTTGTTAAATTAATTGGTTAGTGGGGAGGTTCATGGAAGGAGGTGATAGTGGCTCATTCATTGGGTAAGAGGTACAAATTGAAAATTTTGCAAATTGGTGATATGGGTGGCTTCACAATTGCTTGTCTAGAGGTGGGTGTGGTTATTGTCAAATGATTGTTTCTTATTTTTTTACATCTCAATTTGTTATGAATCTCTTTAACATTTTGTGGGTCATGTAATATTGATATTTTTTATGCTAATTTTTAAAAAATTTAATTTAATTGTTGGTTAAATCTTGATTGATCTATATTGGACAAACAATGTCAGGTTAATGTCCATGGAAGCCAATACTCGGATAGCAAAATCAAGTTCTTCCAATCATGTAATCTTGAGATTGAGAATTCATGTATGTATTAATTGAGATCACATTAATTTGTAATTTATAATTTATTTATTTATGAGAAAATGAATGAGATTTTGGTGTATTAAAATTTATTTTTTTACTTATTTTTAATTGATTATCCTAGTTTGCAATTGTGTGATCAGATTTAATTTAATTTTTGAATGATTGAGAATTAGTTGAATTAAAAGCAAACACTTAACAAACAAATAGTTGAAAATAATAAAAATTTTGATTTAGGTTCTTGTCAAGAAATTTACCATTTTGCTATTGATGTGTGGCCACGAGGCTTGTAAGAGATGGATGACTGATTTATTAGCAATTAGAAGCTGTCCTCTATTTGGTTTCTAAAATTAATAAGTTAGGAATTGTGATGTACCTAGTGGAAAGTCCACTTTGTATAAGATGTAAGAAAAATGAAAACTACAAAAATATAGACATTAGATAATCATACACATACTTGGGCTTATAATAAATAATTATTTTAGTTTGGGATTATAATTAGATCATAATAATGCATGTCATTATTGAGGTTTATTTTGTTTTGATTATCCATCTTGTTCATTGATAGAGCTACTAGATCAAGTGGCATATGAATATAAAATAAATATTCTTTCTATTGGAAATCAAATCTCAGTTTAAGAATTTTTAATTCCTTATATCTTTTCGCCAAGAAATCGAAGATAACATTCTCTAGTTCTTCTTTGAACTATCTTATAATATTAACATGATAAATTAGTTTGTTTGAATATACTTGAAAATAGAATAAATGAGGAATTAATGAAACAAAGTAAGGATTGGTTTTTTTTTAATATTACTGGTATAGGTGAATTTGGTGCTTCTATCTTGGATAGTTTGATAATGCTTTATTAAGAAACATGTTCTATTTCAATATGAGACTAGTTAGTGTTAACAAAGAATTATAGTTAAAGAAAACTCAATAAGGTATATAAAATTGCATTTGCTAGTAAAGTCAAGATTGCCTAGGTTTATATAAAAGTTCCTTTATTTATTTCTTTTTAGTTGGTGCCATTCTTCCTTTACTTCTCCTTATTATTATTATTATTATTATTATTATTATTATTATTATTATTTCTTTGTGAATGGTTTAGAAATAATGTAAAAGATATATGTAATTCTATGTCTAATTCATCATAAGACTTTCTCATAATCCAAAGGCATTAAAGAGCCAAGCCTATTATAATTGACCCAGGTTATATAGCATGCAAAAATCTGATTTATTTTGGGTCACACAGAAAAGAAGTGTGCCAACTACATATAGGCTATTTATGGGTGAGAATTTTTCTTCTTATGCTTATCATTTTTTTAAAATGGTTCAGTTATAATTTCAGCATTTTTCCTCTAGGACTGCTGCAAGTAATTTGTAGCTAAAAACATGTATAAATTATTATTTTGGGCATATTAAAAGAACAAATAAAGTTCCATTGATCCTATGGTGCATGAGAACAAATCATTGTGCATAGCTGTTATTTGTTTCAATACAATGTTAATGCATAATCCTAGCATACTTTATTTCTATATAACAATGCTAAAATAGTTTAATTGCAAAAAAATCTATCAAAATATATAATAAATTACATATACATTAGATCATTATGAAATATATAGACTATAACCACATAAAATCATGTAATTATTGGGCTTGAGCAATCATTTAGTTATGAAATAACCATATTGAAATAGTGCATACCTTGTCTTTGGAAAGAATATGTGAAAAACATACAAATTATTAGTGATGCTTCTGTAATTGTTCTATTGGTTTACATACCTTATTTCCTTAAAATAAATATAAAAAAATTGTTCTATTTCATTTCTACTTCAATGAAAGTCCTGATATTGGAGGTTGGAATTTGTGAAGTTGATGCTACTTTTGAACTCGGACACTACTTCTTTTGAATTCTGAACTTGTTCTTATATACCTTGTCTTTGTTCCTCACTCAACCATTAATAATTTTGCTTTAGAAATAAGAGAAGCTAAGAGGTTTAAACCTAGAAAATTTGGCAAAGATCCAACAATTGAGACTAGCTTTTTGCCTCACAGGTGTGATTTGTTTCTCTTTCTATTTGCAAGTCCATGTGTTTGCAATCATGTTGTATACTTGTTTGTTTCCTCTCTATGTTGGATTTTTTATATATGATTGAATGTGATTGGTTAGAAAATTGGTGCTTGCTGTACTTGTAGAAATAGTGGTTTTGGAGTAAAGTCTTTTCTATTTAATTTTTGCTATGTAGATTTGTGATGTATGACTAAATATGATTGTGTGGAGGATTGGTTGTTGTTGTGATTATGGATTTGGGATAGAGTAAAATTGGTTATGCTTACTTGTTTGCCACATGGATTTTTTAAATATGATTGATTGGAGGATTGATGCTTGTTTTATAAAAAATTTGTTTAATGCGACAAAAGATACAAATTATGCATTTCTTAAATTTAAGGACTTTGTTAGACATTTCCAAACTTAACTATTAAACAAGAAATAGTAGGAATGATAGAACCTAGCTAAGAAGGTAGATGATTTTATTCTAATAATTAATTTTTGATTAAACATATTTTCTATTTTGCTGCTTGATTTGTTTACCTAGGGGTTATATTTACTTGTTGAATTTGATTGATTGAAGGATTAGTGTTTGTTGTGAATTTGTGCATTTTAGGTAGAGTAAAATTGGTTATGTTTGTTTGTTGAATGTAATTGATTGAAGTATAATTGGTGCTTGTATGAGAAATTTAATGTAATGAATGAAGTTGATGTATTATTATGCACTTTTAAAAAAATCAAATTTCTATATATATAAAAAATATTTGGCGGGTATTAAACAGCCAAGTATTATATTTTTTTGTTTTTTGATATATTATACTTGGCGGCTAAACATCGCCAAGTATTTTTTTTAAAATTTTATAATCAATAATACTTGTCGGCCAGAAACCGCCAAATATAAAAAAATTCAAAAAATATGACTATTAAAATGAGTTATATTTGACCGAAAAGTGACAAATATAAGTTCGCTGTGAACTATATTTGACTGATATGTGACAAATATGTAATCACATGAAGACGAAAAGTGATAAATATGGATCTCAAATCAGCATTATGGGAGAATTATGCTTGTATCTTTTATACGAGACGTATGATCGGATACATATTTGGCGTTTTGAACAACCGCCAAATGGAGCATATTTGGCGATGCCATTGCTGTCGCTTTCAAGATTGCCAAATATATACTTAGGTGGCGGCCAAAAACCACCAAATATGAGCATTTCTCTTGTAGTGACTTGAGAATAATGATAACATTGAACCTCTTAAGTCTCCTATCACAAGTGGTTTTATGAAAAGAGTAAGGGGATAGCAAAAAGAGGATGATGAAGAGGATCCTGAAGAAGAAATTGATCCTAAAGCTAAAGAATAAGAAGAAGGAAAGGAAGTTAAGCCTCTTCCAAAAAAAGCTAGGATGACCACTAAGCAGTCCTCAGAATCTGTGCAGGATACTCTGCAAATTTGTCTAATAGTGTTGCTTCATATTTTGCAGTAACAACAAAAAATTTTGATTAATTAATAAAAACTCATGGAGTAGCAAAAAGAGAATGATACAAAAGTGCAAGTTCATCATGACTTTTTATTGAAGCATTTTGCGGGTCTTTCTTCAATAAGACAAGCTTAAGCTACTACAAGTCCTCCTACCTCTAGAGTTCACTCAAGCCATTCCCTTACTACAACTATTCAACAAGAACCTTCAGCAATTTATATTCCTATTGTAATCACACAACAAGATTCTCTAGCAATTCCAATTATTACTGCTGAAGTTCCAGTTTCTGTATCTCCAATTCCAATTTTCACATTTGCTAGTATCATAACCACAACTCATGAACCGATTGAATCACCACCAACTACTCCAGTTCCTATTACTACTACAGATATTACCATAATCATTCCAATTTACATCACATCTCTCATTGTTCCACTTGCACCTATTGCAGCTGATACCATTGCACCAATCCTTGAACCTACAGCTTAACATGCTTATCTCCAACTCAATCAATTGTAGCATCTCATCATTAATCCTCTAATTAAGCTTAAAAGGATACTTCTCCACTAGCTACTACAACTGCTTCACTTCTACAAATGCCTTTTCTTTCTCTAGAAGTTACCACTCAACAAGCTAAGGAGGTAGCTAAGACTCTTACTATAGTGATAGGCATTTTATCCAAGTAGTCTACTGTAGTCCCTTCTCCAGCTGCACCTTAACAAGCCAGAGGCCAAGAACAAGGTGTAGCTTTCTCAAGAAAGGGTTCTTGCCTACAAGGTCTAGACGACATCAAAAGTAGTCTTGTTTAGCACTTTGTGAAGAAAAAATAGAGTAGAGAATTTTTGGAATTTGTTTGCTGTCTACTAGTTGAAACTTTTGTTTTTGCTAATATGCTAATGAAACTTGTACATTTTGATATTTTGTGTTGAGAGGGAGAAGAACATCCTTAAGGGGAGTACTGAACTTAGGGGAAGAAGATATTGTTTGCTTTCTTTTGATGTTGTTTTGCTTTGTTTTGATTTGGTCTGTATGCAATCTGATAATGCTAATTGACCAAGGCGTTTTTGCAAGAAATTTTTGTAACTACCTTAATACAGTCATATTTGTTTATCTGTCATAGTCATGTTATTGCTAATTGATTTTCTATAAGTTATATTACTTTATATTTTGTCACAAAATGTCAAAGAGGGAGATTGTTAGAACAATACCACGTCAACTGCCATGCGTCATAGTCAATCTATGTGGCATTGATGTGTTGGCATTTGAGGAGAAAACAAATCTTATAACATTTTATTTTATTACTTTCTTGTTTTAAGTTAAGCATTACTTAACTAGATAATATTTCCAGGATTTGGATTTACATTAGAAAAGTATTGATTTTATCTTACTTTAGGAAAGAATTTATATTGTGCTTATTTACTCAATATTCTATCATGATTTAGCTTTCCTATATCTTTAAAATTTACAAGATAATGAAGGATTGGTGAAGATCTTGAAGAATTCTTGTTCAATAAGGAAAGTCGACTGGTGAAGTATAATTAGAAGTATTTAGTTTATGTCCAATTACATTTTTGTGTGCAAGTTGTGATATTAAGCTTTAGTAGTGTTGTATTCTTTACTTATCATGATCATGATTAACTCGAGAGGGTTGTTGGGATTTTGCAATACAATTTGATAGGGACTCAAATTGTGGGAAGTGCAGCAAGTTAAAGAGGTGGTTTGCTATAGATGGAGTTCTAAGAGATTGGAACGTAGGTTTATATTGGATAGGTCAGTGTGAATGAACGAGGGGGGTTCTTCAGCTGTGAAATCCTTGTCCTTGTAAATGTAAACATCATTGTGAATTATAGCTTAGATGCCTTTAGATATAGGCTTGATTAAGCTGAGCATATAAAATTCCTCCGTGCAAGTTTTAATTACATCTGTTACATTTTTCATAACTGCTTTAGTTTTGTTTGACATAACTGAGTTTGCAGCTTCAGAACTCACAACAATTAATTTTAGTATGCTTTGTACAATCATGAAATACATTATTATGAGCAATCTAAATGGCACTTGGATTATCACAATAGGGTGGAATGGATAAGTGAATAGTAACCTCAAAATCTTGCAGTAACCATCTTAACCAAATTAATTCAACAATGGTACTAAAGAGTCCTCAATTTTTAGCTTCAGTACTAGAGTGTGCAACAACAGTTTGTTTCTTACTTCATTAAGAGATGAGAGAATCACCAAGTTAGAGACATTAACATGTTGTAAAACATATATCAGTATGGTCACCAGCCCAAGTAGCATAAAAAAAGGCATTAGGTTGTAAAGATGAGTGACTAGAGAAATGAAGTCCATCATATAATATTCCTTTGACATATTGTTTCGTAAAACTACAGTAAAATGTATGGATCAAGGAGCAGTTATGAACTGATTAACCAAATCAACAACAAATGATATATCTAGTCGTGTGACAGTAAGATATATAAATTAGGCTACCAACCAATTGACAATAAAGTGTTGCATCTTTTAGGACTTCTTCATTAGTAGCATGAAGCTTAACGTTAAGTTCAAGAGTAGTATCAATAGTTTGGTTGTCAGTAAGGCATGCTTGACAAATAGATCATATGCATATTTAGCTTTGGCTCAAATAATAACCATATGATGCATAGGATACCTCAAGACCCAAAAAATAATTGAGTGATTGGCTCAAATAATAACCATATGATGCATAGGATACCTCAAGACCCAAAAAATAATTGAGTGATCCAAGATCTTTCATTTCAAATTGCTAATGAAGAGAAGTTTTGAGATCTTGAATCCCTTTAAAGTCATTTCCAATAATAATCATGTCGTCACATAAAGAAAAAGAATAGTAGCACATTGATCATTTTTTCCCTAAAAAAAAAAAAACCTAAGTCATATGCACTAAAGATAAATCCAAATTGAGCTATAATGGTGCTAAATTTGGAAAATAAAGCTTGAGAGGTTTATTTAAGGCCATATAAAGCATGACAAAAATGACACACTTTGTTTGGAGGATGATCATATTCATGAAGAGGTTCCATATATACTTATTTTATTAAATCACCATTAAGGAAGACATTTTTCACATCCATCTAAAAAGGAGACTAATGTTGATTTGCAACAGAAGCAAGAAGAGTTCTAATTGTTGTTAACTGAGCAATAGGGGCAAATGTCTTTTCATAATCAATTCCATACCCCTGATTTTAACTTTTAGCCCACAAAATTGCTTTATAGCTCTCAATAGAAACATCAGACTAAGTCTTGATCTTATAAATCCATCTACTTCCTACAAGATATTTTCCAGGAGGCAAGTCAACCAAGTCTCAAGTTTGTATTTTGGTAAGGGCTTAAAGTCTTCTTACCAAGAAGGATTAGTGGAAGCACCACGAACAGATTGAGGCTCATGTAAACTATTGTTACCATCTTTAGGAAAAAGAACTCTTGAGGGTTGGTAAATAATTGAGGTTATGAATAGATGACATTAAATGAGGAAAAACTAGAAAACTTTTTATGATCCCAAAAGTTAACATGACGAGAAACCCTTAAGAGGTCATTTGGTATAGCAGTTTACTTTTACTGGAATGGGATTCAAATTACTAAAAAAGTGATTATAGGAATCTGATGTCTAAGAAACCTATATTACTATGTTTGGTCGCTCATATCACTACAAGAAAAATGGGATATGACAATGCTCATTTTGCATTTCTAAAAGGTTTTCACAACGAGTAAGCACACGTTGTTGTTATTGCTGCTAAGAAAAGTTAGGGACTTTTAGCAATGCACATGCGTACATTGCAAAATGCAACTCTACACATTGCAGAGTAGCTTTTGGCAACACACAATGCACGTTGTCGAAAGACATAAGAGTGATAAAGATTCAGCAACATGCACCTCAATCGCAACGTGTAATGCGCATTCCAGAAAGACAAATGGGAATAGAGTTTCAACAACATGTATTGCACGTTGCGGAAAGTTGCATAATATGATTTTTAGCAACATTAGCATGTTGCTGTATATTGAATATGACAACATGATTTGCATGTCGCAAAAAGTTGTAGAATATATTTATAATTAAAGACCTTTTTTTTTCAGTTGTAATCCCTGTTTATTTTTAATGATACACATTGCTATATAAATTATCGAATAATACATAATGTTTAACAAAAGTACAAATTTATTATGATAAATATTATCACAAATATAAAAAATATAAGTTCGTGTGACTAATATGTTATACAATCCTAAATGACTTAAAGAAAATGAAAACATTAGCGATGATCTTGAACTTGAAGCTTTGTTATTCGAATACCATCCTCAGTGCACTCGAAGAACTTCTTACCAAAAGGAGAAAGTATAAATGTTTATACTTTCTCAAGACTCTTAAACTGATAGGCCAATCTAAAAAGAAAAAGTCAAGTAAATTAAAATTTAATTTAATTCAAATAAAAAATTATCAACAATTAATTAGACAAAACTCCAGATATCACTGGATAGACCACATTGTTCAAGTTGATAGCCTAAAAATAATAGAAACTATAAAACAATGAAATTGTAAAATCCACATACCTTCAATACCGGAATGAAAAATCCCAAGCCCAAATTAACTAGCTTGTTAATCTCATGTTTTATGTTGGCAAGCAATCTATTTAGCTTATTATAATTGCATTTGTTACATCCCATTTTCAATAAGATCATCATAAATCCTAGAACCTTAGTCACATGAAAATTTATATATGTGAGTTAGTTTTCAATGCAAATACATTTGATGAATCAGATTGCTTTGTGATCCAGATGTCTTTAACAAGAGGAGGAAAGTCATTTTGTTAAGTTGCTTTTCCAACGTTGAAAGGTAGAAGCCAATCAAAAGCAAAGTGATTATGCCTCCAATGGCGTCCAAACTAAAGTAATCAGGGCACAAATTGTTTTCTCTTTAGAAAATAGAAAGGTAGAAGTCAATATTAATTGCGCTAGACTAATAAAATAATAAGGAATAAACTAAACCATGGCATTAAAGCTAAAGTGAACATAAATTAAGTGTATACTAATCAAAATAAAAATTAAATGTCTCAGGTGGTTTATTTAAATTGAATACCACTTCAGCATGGCATGAAAAGGTTTCGCAGAAACTCTTTTCAGAGATTCAAATAAATGCATGAGCTATGGTAACAGGCTATAATATTAATCTGCTTCTATACGAATTGAAATTTGGAAATTAAGTAAACATAAATCAAGGTTTTAGCTTGAATCCATAAACATAATATGTATTTATATTGTACTATCAAGTTAAAATTTGCTAAAAGAAAAAACTCTCTACCAAACGTTCTTTTTCTTTCCTTTTTTTTTTTTTTTTTTGGTGACATACTGAAAAGAAGGAAAGAAGAGAAAAAGATAGCTATTTCTAAGCAATAAAAGTTTTGGTGTTTTTTGACTGATCAAATGGTATCATTTGTGGTCCAACGCCATTAGAAACTTTACATTAAGTAATAAATTTAGGAACAATACTGCCAATATTAGAGCTAAAAGTAGTAATTGTTCTGTTGAAGCTACTTGACTTCAATTAGATGCCAATTTCTCCAATATAGCTATGACTTCATTCACCTGAGGAGAGAATAAAGCAAGGCATTGTTTTGGTAATAGAGACTTGTAAAGGCAGTTAATAATAGAGTAAAATGTCCTATCCTGTGCGTTTTATCTCTTGCAATCAGATGTTAGAGCTTTACATGCGAGGCTTAATTTGGTCACTAATGGTAACTTTTGACTTAGAGAAAAAGCTTTTATAATTTTCTATTTCCTATTGGAAAAGTTTAGATATTATAAGCACTTCCTAGCTACTGGAACATATAAACTCTTGATCATTTACCCCAGTCCTTTGTTGATTTAATCCTCCACTGGGTAGCAAACAACAGGAATCAATCAGGATGCATTTCGCCTTCAGTAGCTGTAAAGCATTCAACACAACACATTCATATCATTTTTGGTCCAA
This sequence comes from Boswellia sacra, assembly GCA_013180625.2. Classification (NCBI taxonomy): domain Eukaryota; kingdom Viridiplantae; phylum Streptophyta; class Magnoliopsida; order Sapindales; family Burseraceae; genus Boswellia; species Boswellia sacra. Next base: position 189,807 of record SNVD02012608.1, on the reverse strand, counting down.
AACCTCATTCACTAACCACCAAAATTGACATAATCAAACTAAAAAAAAATACCAATACAACTGCAATGAAACTTCTCAAAGGACGTAAGTTATACAAAGGACATTATTAATTAATCTAAATGAATGAAGTAAACAATTTATACAACATCTGGTAAGCAATAATATACAAACAAATCAAAGATCGTATAATTGGAAGTCACAAAAATTAATAAATGAATATAGAACAGTGATAAATATATTAACCTAGTAGAATGTCATAAACCAAATCAAACTTTAATTTTTTTTCCCTGTACACTAACCGTCGACATGAAGTCTAATATATTAAAAGGGGAAATTGTGAAGTCTAATATATATATTTTTTTCATTTCTGTTTTTTGTAATTGTATAGAGACACTCACCGGCCTAACACAAAAATTGACGTAATAAAGGTATGTTTTAGACATAGAAACATCAACTTGAGTAACAATATAAACAAATTCACTCCCAAATCTGTTTTGGTCCTCAGTTACATGCATTTTAAGAAAAGAAAATAATTTGTTTTAGCTTGTTTTTGCAGTAACACCTCTACAGCTAGAAAAGCCATACATGAAGGAACTGGTTAAAGTGTTCATCAGAAATTGTAAGGATGGTTGGCAACTTTCAGTAGTTCTTGATATAACAGAGTGAGAAATGCAGAAAAATTGTGTGCCTAACTGACAGTCATCAGTTCTTGATTTCTTGACTTTTCAGAAATTGTAAAAAGTCACAGTTCACGTTTATTTAAAAAATAAAAACAAAAGAATTCACGTTAGTTCAATGAAAGCAACATCAAAACAACAGAAATCAAAACTGAAACTGCTTGATTGCTGAGAAAATCAAATAGAAAGGAGAAGAAAGTGTAACTTTTGAGAGTTGGGTTTCGTAAATTATGTCAGCCCAAACATAATGGCCCTCAGCTTTTCCACATTTTCTCAGTAACAGAACAAAGAAAACGTAAGATAAAGTAACTACATCAAATATCAACAAGAATTCCAACAAGAAACTAGAAACTCTACCACAATTTTCACAAAATACAAAAGAAAATTCCCCAAAACACACAAAAAAAAAGGAAATAAAAGATTATCGTGCGCATGCATATGTATACTTATAAGCATAGAAATAGAAAGATTAAATGTGTTCAAAGATTGAATTAGGCAAACTGGTTGTTTCGTTGAAACTAATAAATGAATTGTATGTTGGAATGTGTCATTTCTTAGACAATACAATAGCATAAAACCGAGTTCACACGAGTAAGAAAAGAAAATCAAACAAGAAGAAACAGTGCAGAAGAGTAACTTTTTAATGGAATCACAAGATACAAAATGATAGAGAGGATGACCAATGGAGGTGGCCGGGAGCGCTAGTGCGAGAGACAGTGGAGTGGAGGCGACCCGCGACCGCGACAGTGACAATGAAGTAGAGGTGAGCTACGAGCACGACAGAGGACAGTGGACGCGAGGGGCGACGCAACAATGGTGGAGGAGGGGAGTGTGGAGCGGTGGAGGAGGGGAGCAAAGGAGCAGTGGAGCAGTCGAGAATTGCCTGGAGGTGCTGTAGAAGGCGCGAAATTGATAAGAGGATTGAGGGTTGAGTTACGCTCAACTTTGGTATAATTGCGCACAAAGTCCAAAACGACATCGTTTCATTGATATTAAACGTACTAATTTACTTTTTATTGGTTATAATTTATTAACTAAATATCAATTATAATATATCTATATTTCATCGTTAAATTATATCATTTAAATAAAATATTTAATATTGAAAATTGAAACATTTAAAAATCTAATATTAGTTAAATTTTTATGTTAAAAAATTTCAATTCAATATATCTATATTTAATATTAAAAATATTTAAATTTTTAAAACTTTCATATTAGTTAAAATTTTTAAATTAGTTAAGCTTTTTATATTAAAAAATTTTATTTCTAAATACGTCTATATTTAATATCAAAAAATGTTTAAAATTTTTAAATTCTAATATTAGTTAAATTTTTAATGTTCAAAAATTTTAATTTAAATAAACTAAAAATTAAATACTAATTAAAATAATACATTTTGCAACATGCAGGAAAGGATGTTGCTAAATCTTATAGCTTTAGCAACGTGCGAAAATGGGGTTTTTCACAATGTGCATGCTTTACGTGTTAAAAAAAGCTAAATTTAGAAACTTTTCACAACATACGAGGAACAAACATTGCAAAAAGTCTCATTCAGTCAAGTGCATGACTGCGTGTTGCCAAATGTGTGTTGCTATATCCAACTTTTGTTATATAAATCTTTTCTTTTGACTACTGTGAAAATCAAATTATTATGTTTGGTTACACACAAGAATATGGTAATTTTGCATATAGCCAAGATCACAAAGTTGACCAATAGATAACAAGTTTAATTATAGGCCAAATACGGGATAAGCATTGAAATGGTTAAACAAGGAGTTGAAATAGAACCGATATGGCTTATATGCATAAGTGACCCATTGGTTACGCGAATAGTGGGAATATTATAAACAGAAGATTTTGAAGAAAAATATGAAGTGTCTAAGGTCATATGATTTGAGCAGGCAGAGTCCAGAAACCAAGATTGAGTACTTGATTGGCTAGTGACAGTAGAGCATGACTGTAAAGAAGTTCTGGACAAAACTTGACTGACAATTGCTTCAATATCTTCTATAGAAGGTGACGGATTTGATATGGAGGAAATTGATGGTGTTGGAGAATTAGTAGCTACAACTTTATTGGATTTGCGCCAACAATTATCAATAACATGACTATTGCGGCGACAATGGAGAGAAAAAAACACTACGATAATCACCACGAGGATCAGACCGGTGATGTTGACGGTTGAATGATTGAGATGAATCAAAGGATTTAGCTCGGTTGAATGGATTAGAAGATTTTGTTTGAGTTGGAACTATAGCAAGAATTGATTCAGATTATGCGCCTTGATGAATCTCAAAACATTGACTTTTCATGTTGGTCTTTCTTGTTTCTTCTGAGAGTTTCTGTAAGAGCACAGTCCAAAGTAGGGAGTGGATTGCGATGGAGAAGAGATGCTCGAACAAGCTCAAAATCATCATTAAGTGCCATCAGAAACTGATTTAAGTGGTTTTTTTTTACGATAATTTTCAAATAAATGATCCCCAAGAAAAGCCATTTGAGAATAAAAATCATTAACAGAATGACCTTCATCTTCTTTCATGTGGTGAAGTTTGTAAAGGAGTTGATATTGATGAGCAATATCTACAAAGATGTATCTTGTTGCCACGAAATTTCATACGTTTTTTACATTATCAGAACACCCAAACAACATGTTAATGGATAACAAGATGTGTCTGAAATCTAGGTCATAATTTTGTGATTGTTGCTATCCTAATCATCAAGACAAGAGACAAACTCTTTAGAAGACTGTGCAGAGTGAATAACTGGTTTATCAATTTCTTCAGTAACATATCTAAGTTTAAGCTCCTTTAGAAAACTTCACATGGTTTGAGCTGAATGATCGTGGTCTGAAAAAAAAAATTATATTCAGCCCCGACATGTAATCTCATTAGTCTCCATTTTAAAAATAAATGAGGTTAAAATTGTAATAATAATATAAGATTTGAGAGTTTAATAAAACCCTTTACTCTTTTAAGTATAGTTTTGCGGAAAACCTCCACCAAATTTATTTTATATATCTAGCTTTTCTCTATGTTTTTCTCTACAAACTTCATTTGGTCTCTTCGCACCCTAGTTTTCTCCATGTCTAGATTGTCGATTGATTTTTGTGTTACTGCTATAGGGTCATGCCACAATACTTTAGCTGCAACCATATATTATCGCTTTTTTTATTTCTTTTTTTTTTTTTTTTGTAGAAAGTTGTAAATGTGATTAAAGAAAAATTTGTAATTGAGGTAAAAAAATTTGGTACAGCAGTTGACCTCCTAACTCCTAACGTGAACATATGTTTCTCCTTACAAATTGGCAAATGCAGACTTGGTATTCTTGAAGAAACCGAACTGAAAATGGATGAGGCAACTGTCCAGCAAATATTTGTGAAGTCGTTTGACAATATTCAAACCACAATAAACATAATAAATAATTTTGTTTAGGTTATAATGAGAATATGAATGATTAAATGATATTTAAAATTTAAAATTTAGTGTAGTTAACAATTAATTTAATTGATTAAAATGATAATATTTTTCAAAGTAACATTTGAATGTTATTAAATTGAAGGTGGGGATTAACGAGGTGAAAAATGGGTTGAATAGAATTACTGGAAAAAAAAAAAAAGTTTCAAGGAGGAGGCCTCTTTCGGCAATTTAGAAACATGGGCCTATTCAATTGAGGGTCCGTCTAACTTAAGTCCACGCAAATGCCTTCTAACAAACGAATACAGGCTCATAGGAGCCCAAATAGCTTTTGAATTCACTACCGGCCCTTTTCTCCATTTGAAATCAAGGGGAATACATCTCTCTAATCATTCGGTGCTTCCTTCGTTCTCTCTCATTCTAAAAAAGAAATAAATAAATTAATTAAAAAAAAGAAAACCTAATAAGATTCTTGAGAAATTCCTGATTCGATCAGACCCCCTACCCTTGCCACAAGCAAAAGCAAAACAATTGAAATAAAGAGAAACACGTAAGTGTTGGTATAAGTATTTGTTTGTTTTCTGGGAATTTGGGAATTGATGGACAACAAGGGAAAAACAGCGAGCAACATGGAAAGAGAGCAGCAAGAGGAGAACCCTAACAACCAGAATGAGTTAGTTGCAGAAGCGGAAGCAGAAGCAGAAGCTGAGGCTACAGGATCCAACTTGGACCTACAACAACAACAGCCGTCCTTAAGAACCAGAACTCCTTTCACTAATCTTAGTCAGGTCGATGCCGACCTCGCTCTTGCCCGAACCCTCCAGGAACAGGTCATCTCTCCCACTGCCTTTCTTTCTATCTTTATCTTTGTCTTCTTCTTCTTTTTCTCTAATTATATTATTATTATTAGTTTAGGAACTTGTATGTTTTCATTTAATTTTTTTTTCTTTTTCGGTTGGATTGTGATTGGATGCTGAATGATTTTGGAGTAGGAAAGAGCGTATATGATGTTGAGAATGAATACTGATGGAAGTGATTATGGAAGTTGGGAAGCTGGAAGCTATTTGCAAGATGAAGACGACGATTTTGGTGGTCATGATGATAACACTGATGCTGACCAGAATGAGAATGATGAGTATGATGGCACTGATGATGATGATGATGAAGATGAGGACGAAGACGAAGATGCTTTTGATGTGCATGCTCCTGCTCATGATCATGATGAAGATGTGGAGGAGAACAACCCCAGTATTGAATATGACTCCGATGTATTTTCCAGTGATGAGGCTTATGCAAGAGCCCTGCAGGATGCTGAAGAAAGAGAAATGGCTGCTAGATTGTTCGCCCTTGCTGGAATTAACGATCGTCAGTATTCTCATTTATTTATTTCTTTGTTCAATGTCAATCTCATAACATTATTCAACTTTAACTTTAACTAACTGTCTCTCATTGCAGCAGAAATTCACGACCCTGACGATCATATCCATGGTGTTAACTCTCAGGTATTTGTTTCTTCTAAGTCCTTCCTATTAAAAATCTCTAATCTCTCTCCCTGTTTGGCTTTACCTTTACCTTTCTTCACTCAGACTCAGAATCTTGATTGAAATTTATCTTTTTCTGCCGTTTATTGTGTTTGATGGTGAGGAGGGGGAGATATCGTGGTCTAACAATTGTGAGAACCCTTTTATGAAATCAATCTCCCTGGGCTAGCATGGTTGATTGAGATGGTTGAGTTCTTGTGACCAGTGAATGAGACTTTTGACTTTGAAAACTCTCTATTGATAAACGAATGCCAACAAGCTTTTGAGTTTCTAGCAGGCCACTCTTCTCATTAAGCATTTTTTGTTGTGTTCTCAAAACATTGATTGAGATAATGTCATTTTCTTTTTTAGGTCAGAGGTCTTCTTTTCCACTTGTATAGTGAAGCATTCTACTTTTTCCAAGTAAATTGACTACCTTATGATAGAATACCAAATGTGTGAAATGTCAGTTGTAATTGAACTGAAATAAGTGTTTAGAAATTAAGGTAGGGAGAGCTCTTGAAGATGCCTAATATTCAGATTTTGTTGTTTTTTGAATGGTTTTTTTAAGATCTTTTGGAGCGCAGAGAATATAGCCTGAAGCCATGTTTTTCCTGGCCTACCTTTCTTCTTTAGCAGGAAGCAATACTTTTGCTGAAAGTTTGGGGATGATGTTTGGTCACCTTTATTAAGCATTTTAAGATCATCATCTAATTGTTTGAGAGTGATAAACTTCTTTTGTATTATGTTGTCTTCTCAAGATCATTATCTGTAGTTAATGCACAATTTGCTACTTTATTGAACCATTGGATTTTTCAAGGATCATGAGATTTTTCGTTTTTGATGTCAGCAGTTGATTCAAGTGAAGATTTGTTGAGAGTTATGATTCTGTTGTCAATTCATACCTGTTTTGTATATCCTGAGGCCCTATGGCGATACTGCTGTGACAAAATTTTCTGATCTTATACCCTGCTGGTTTTATTACAACTAGTGAAGTTATGCAATTAAATTAAATCTTCTGCACTCTTTTTTTTTTGTGGTAGTTTGTGATAAAACCTAGATCTTTCAGTTCGTAACAGTGTGGATTCTTTTTTCTTTTTATCTTCTTTTTATTTATTATTATTTTTTTTTTGGGTTGAGTTGTAAAGAAAAGTCAAGTTTTAGGTGTTTATAACTGATTAGCGACTGGAATTTAGTTGGTTTCCATGTTTATGATTGATTGGATGCCAGAATACAAAGCAGTGAGTGGTTTAGCCACTTCTTCAGATGGATGGATTTGTGGTTTTTATCTATTAATCTTCTATTATTCATGAGTAAAGATGTATATTGTTGTATAATGAGTTTCTAATCCATATTTATGGATCCAGTGATATCTGATAATCCATTTATATGATATTTGATATTCATAATGGTCAAGAAATATTAAATCTAGCTATGAAGTTGCTGAAAGATGGTTCCATGAGAAATTAAAGCTGTATTTCTGACGACTCTAGTTTTCATGTTTTGTTAGCATCATTTTGTAAATTAGGTAGAAATAGAGCATAAAATTTTTTGCTTCTGCTACCTCTTGGAAGCTTGGACCTTGGTCATTTAGTTTATACACATTGTATAATCTTAGTTGGGCTATGAAGTCCCATTATAATTTGTATTGATACCTGTATTACTTTTCTTATTTCATTTGTTTTGAATGATTAGTCAAATTCATTGCTATAGTAGCTTGCTAACATGCTATTTATGTAGATATGGGATTGCAAACACTACAACTGCCTTGGACAAGAAATTTTACCATATAAAGGATGATATTAATTTGTTTAATATATATATATATATATATATATATATATATATATATTTATTTATTCTTTTTGGATTACAGAAAAGCTACTATTTTGTTTCTAGATTTTGTTTGTGGGAAAATATTCTCCTTTATTTTATTTTTAATGTCCTTAAGCTTTTAAAGCTCAGTTAGAATAATTAGTTCTATCCTACTTAATTTTGCGTCGCATTTGTCTATATGACACACTTTTGCACTTGCAGGATACATGGGAGGAGGTTGATCCAGATGAACTTTCATATGAGGTTAGCTTGAGTTTTGATTGTGCTTCCTGGGAAGCATCATTTTGATTGTGCCTCTTATTGTGTGATTTAACCATCTCAGGAGTTGCTTGCGCTGGGTGAAGTAGTTGGAACTGAGAGCAGAGGTCTTTCAACTGATACTCTTGCTTCATTGCCAACAATAAGTTACATGACAGGAAGCAGTCAGAATGGAAGCAATGATTCGTGAGTACAAATGTCTTAAATTCTTATGTTTAACTGAAGATAACTGATATTAAGTTTGCATGCTTCTTCCAGATGTGTCATTTGTCGTCTGGACTATGAGGATGGTGAGACCTTGACTTTGCTTTCTTGCAAGCATTCATACCATTCTGAGTGCATAAACAATTGGTTGAAAATAAACAAGGTAAACATACATTTTTGTTTTCCTCCTTTTATAAATGTTGTGTAATGTTATTGGTCTCTGTGTGATCTTCTATTTTAGCTTTAATTTTATCTGTGAAATCATACGTGGGAGGTATACTGTGGTTTGAAATTAATTCTTTGCTGTTCAAATGGAGTTGTGACCCAATAAAACCCATGCTTATGTTGTGATTCATGGTGTTCTGTTATTGCACTTCCTCTTCATCTTGTTTCTATTATTGCAATTCCTCCTGCTTTAATGTTCTGCGACTCAATGCATAGGTGCTTCTGAACACTTGGAGTTTAATAAAATTAAAAGTCTAAAACTTTTCATGCAAGAATAGCCTCATAATTATGCCATTTTTATTGTCCCTTTAATGCAAAGGTTGTGGTATTGGCTGCTCTTTTAACTTTTATAGTTGTCTTGAGACATTTTTCATCCCTTTTCTCTGCGACAATTCTTTTTTTTTTAATTTTAATTTTTACTTTTGTTGTTATTATTATTCTGCACCTTTATTTGCTTTCTCAAATTCACAGTAACTGCCTATCATCTTGAAATAACGGATAGGTTGAGTAAATAACCAATAAAAAATGACATTTGATGGTGTCAGCCAGTTATTTGGCAAGCTTTCTGGTAGTTATGCAGGTCTCACATTCATGGTAGGGTTGGCTAAATCACATGTTTTTTTCATTGTTTCATGATCAGGGGGTGTGTTTCTGTGCAGATAGTCTACATAATAAGCATTGTTTTGGGCAGTCCTCTAATGAATTATTTTCTTCTTTCAAATCACCATCTTATTTGTGTTTGCACTTGGATATTCTTTTATAAACTTGATCATATCATTATACTAGTGTTGTTAAGTTTGCCTACTAAAATATTGTTAAATCACATATTGTTAGCTGCAAACATACTGAAAAGTTGTACACTGCTTGCTTTATGAGACATTGAAGTTCTTTTCTACCGGAGTGGTATCTGGTTGACCTACTTTTTATAAAATACAATCAATTTCCCAACAAAACCACTAATTTCCAGTGATGCAAGGGTGCATGGGATCTGGGAGGGGTATTAGGGAGGAATTGAAACAAAAAATAATTGATTCATTTAGATTAATGTACAATTTTGGAAGCTCAGTTAATAGTTATTATAGGATGTTTACAACCTTGGAACATGGTAAACATTTATTTTCTGTAGTGATTTTGAAATTGAGCATTCTTGAATTTCATCACATATCTCGCTCTGACACAAAGTTGAAAAGGGTAGGAATTTTGTGAGATTGTGGAATAAACACTGTTTTGGTTTACACCATTTTTTTTTTTTAATTTTTTTTTTTGTCAGAATGTTCTGATGGCTGTTTTGCAACTGCAGGTCTGTCCTGTTTGCAGCGCGGAGGTTTCAACATCTGGGAACAGCTAATATTTATGAAACATCCTCATGCAATCTACACGACAAAGAAAGTTATGCACAAGGTGACATAGAATGATAAGCATAGTGTCTTCTAATTACGCAGACTCTGGTGTTCCTAGTGGGGAAAAAAAGAAACCTGCTTGTATACGTTCTTCTTTATATGAAATATTTGACGCACATTTGAAAACTGTTTACTGTCTCTATATGGCCATCCTTTTGTTGCAATGACAGACAATGCTGTCTGTCTGTTGCTAGAACTTTGAAATAGAATTTTTGATTGAAGATGGTTAAAGTTAAAGGACGTTGCTTCCCTCCCTGCTTAGCCCTGCATTGAATTTGAATTATATATACTTACTGCTTGGTTGAGACCATGTAAATATATGTTAGGATTACATTGCTTGTATGAAAAGGTGAACAAAGTCTTTCTTGTGCCATTAACTCTTGCATGCCGTGCGGGCTTTGCAGATGTGTGTGTGTGTGTGTGTGTGTGTATATATATATATATATTTTTTAAGTTCTATCTAAAAGATGTTGGAAACTTGTAAGAAAAGGAAACTGTGAGAAACAAGAGCAAGCACGCCTTGATTATCTAAAGAAGTTCCTCTTTTAGACGTTTTTTAATCTATTGCACGTACGTACTTATGGAATCACCGTGCTCGTCTCCTGTGCCCGGCACCGAATTGGGCCCTACCTGCAGCTGAACTACTCAAAATTGGAAATGGTTTTCTTTTTGACAAGAATAATACCCTATCCAAACCTACTTACAACCATTTTTTTACAACATAAGTTGGAAAAATTGTAATAGGGATGTAATTTCTTTTATCCATTTTTTTCTACCTAGTTAATTTTTGTCGACTCATGTTGTAAAGAGAGTTGATTATAAGTAGGTTATAAATGTACCCTTACTTTTTTTTTTACAATTATTTTGGATTGAGAAAGTTTATGGTGGTGTCTACTACTACCTTAATTTTATTAAAAAAAATACATAGTAAAATTGAGGGATTATTATAAATTTTAACTAACTTTTTATTTAATTTCTTTCATCAAGTTTAGTGGTAAATGACGGATGAAACTTCTTTTTTAATTGGATACATAGAGTTCAACATCTTGTCAAATATTTTGTACTTTTTATGCAAAATTTATATGAGATATAGTAAGGTGTAGAATTGTCAAGAAAACTAATATCGCAGTTTGATATGCACAATACTTAGTGAAATAATTTCATGAAATCCCGAAAAAGATTAACATAGTCAAGTTAGACTTTGGTTATTACAAATCATTGAGGGTTGTAAATGGTTGATTCATTTTCTTGGGAATTTAATCAAAAGATGAAACCAGTAGATTAATTAAATTGAACGCATAGAAATTGTTGAATTTAATTTTGACAGCCCAAAACGAAGCCCAAGTCTAGGATCCAAATCAGGTTTTAAGCCATGTCAAGATGAAATTCTAGAAGGCCAAGAGGTTCCAGCCAGAACAGAAAACTGAGCCCATAAGGGGTTTTAAGCGCAATGCTGACAAAGCCAAGGACACGTCACCAGAGGCACACTACTTGCACATAAAAGACACCCCATGGTGTGCTAAGACCATGAGCTAGTGCCCAATCCCATTAAACTAGGGATTGATCCCACTAGCTACGTGGCATACATGGGAACACCATAACTGGTATGCCAACCTTATTTACCCTTGAGCTTTAAGTCGGCTCCTCTACTACACATACCACTCTTAATGGGAAGTTACCAACAAGCCATGCTAAGTCTGCTAAATAAGTTATATTCTGTCCATTTCATTTATTCCGATCACTGACTTGAGCATCGAACACAGGCACCATTGACGATAGCCAAATTCTTATGTATGTCGGGAAGCAAATCCGAAAATGAGTTGTACTTTTCTTTATTTTATCCTGATTTATAATAAATTTGGGTCATTCAAATTTAGGTACAAACAGATATTAACACACCATACGAGAGTTGGTCGATGACTTTTCTTATCCTCTGTGTTTCCAACATGGGGGCAACAATGAAGGACAAAGAAGACTGTCAAAACAAGATTTCATTAAACAACAATTAATAAAAATCATGGCTTTACTTCTCTTATGTGTATTTCTTACCCACTGCAACTTTTCTCTTCAGACCTTTACAAGATTTCATTAAACAAGATTTCAAGATTTCATTAAACAAGCCTGCGCTAATTCAATTTTTTTTTTTTTTAAAAAAAAACCAAGTCTAGCATGATTATTCCACTTGAAATGGAAATTCTTCAAATCAATAGCTTTTAATTTGATAACTTTATGAAGTTCGTGTCCTGTTTCTTAGACAAATTCCTTGTCCAATAAAAAACAGCAAAATTAAATGAACTAAGGGTATGTTTGTTCTGGGCTCTTAAGTTTGAATCTGAATAGAATTTAGTAGTTTAAAAATTTTGGCGTGTTTGTTTTGGGTTTTGATTACTTATTTTCATATATATATGTTTGAATGAAAAAAGTGAAAAAAAACTATTTTTTAATCCAAAATACCTGAATGTATCAAAATATCAAAAATATAAAAACAATGCTAATTTTTTTCTATCTCTTTGACCTAGGCGTCGTTCTCAGGTCTTCATTTCCCTTTGTAAACCCTATTTGTCAATTGTCCACTTCTAGCACCGACGATAATTCTTCAACAACCTAATATGGTAAGACATGTCTATTTTTTGGCATCATTTCTTTTTTGAGCAGTTAGATTGGTGCTGATTAGAGTTTTTCGAGCTATTTTTCTGCTTAGATATTTGATGGATGCTTATAATAACAAAAAATTAATGGTGTTTCAGCAAATTTTGATATTAGGAACACAATTAGGCAAGCCAGAGTGGATCTTGGGTCTTGTTTGAATGGGCATTTTGGTGTCATGGAGGGTTTTTGAGTCAAAGAAAGAGAGTTTGACAAGTTTGAGAAAGAGAAACAATAGGCCGCTTCATCATTCTCTCTTTTTTCTCCTTCTTCTAATGTATATTTTCTCTCCTATGTTTATTTCATCTTTTGCAACTTTTTTTGTCAATTAACTTTCTTCAATTTGTTTTACCTATATGTGGTGTCTGCAAGTGATTTGTCTCTAGAAGGTTTCGATTGTCTAGTGAAATTAATTGAGGGTTTGGTTGAAAGATTTGAGTTTCTAAAGCTTTATCTATATTTCTTTGAGCTAAACAAATGGTACATTAAAGGGTTTTTCTATTTTTCAAACTTCCAGATTTACTATGTGCTCGATTTGATTTTTTATTTTTGTAGTGTTTTCCATGACTAGAACAAACCTAATAACATGCTTAAGTTGTCTATTAGTATAGATGGTCCAAATGTATTTTACTAGTATAGTCCAACTGGGTTCTAGGTTTTTCAAATGCATGACAAATGTGAAACAACTATTATGATATGCGTCTCATTTGGCATTTGGTTGCATCTCGTTGGTTACTTTTTGTAATTTGACTGTGCTTGACATCTTTTTGCATTTCAACTTTTCTTTTTAACTTTGTGAAGAAGTCATCATTTTGGTGATTATGTGTTTTCCTATTTGGCATTTGGGTGCATTTTTTTGGTTACTTTTAACCTTATACATGACTTAATTTTAAATATTTCACAAGTTAAAATATGACACCAAATTGAGACCTTAAAGCACTTGAAAACAACTTTTTTTAACACATTCTCAAATTTTGTCCAGAAGGCCTGTAAATTGAACTGTCAGTTTCGAAAAATTCATAACACTTTCCATAAAGCTTATGAAATCATGAAACTTTCAAGTTTGAGACAATACATATTAAAGAATGATCATTCCAAAAATCATTGTTTTTTCATGAAGGATCAGTAGTCAAAATTGTTAAGGAATATAATCCAAGTATGCTTGAAAGCTTTCAAGAAAAGGAATACAAATCCAAGTCTGAAGAGGAAAACAAATCTGAAGAGGAATACAAATCCAAGTTTGAAGAAGAAACCAAGTATGAAGAGGAAAACAAATCGGATCCTATTCTCCTTGATTACAAAACTAAGTCTGAAGAAGAAAACAAATCAAATCTCATTCTCCTTGATTACAGAAAATCTCAAAATATCTTTGCTGGCTAATTTGTTACTGTGTGTAAAGCTTGTTATTAATCTTGCCACAATATTCAACTTGTATCTTGTATATAATGTGTTGCTCATCAATGAAAGAAGTGTGCTTCCCTTTTATCACAAATTGATTTACTTGTTTATGGTATCAGAGCCTTAAACTCGTAAGCCAATATTCTAGCCAATAAGATATAAGTTCATCTTTATTCCTCCATCCCGTCAAGAAGGAAGAACCTAAACTCAATATCCAAGCCTTTCACCAATGTTCTAGTTTGATTTCTATCAAACTAAGCATTATAAAAAGTACAACGAATTATCTCTTATGGCGTTCTCATATCATTCCCCTTGTCCGCAGTCTCGGTCTTTATCACCATCTCATGATAAGTGATACACTTGCTGAAGAAATTGAAGACAGAGATGGAAACAAGAGAGCCAATCCATTGCATCAAGTCTGGATGACCAATGATGGCTTGTTAACTTCATGGCTTCTTGGAACCATGAAAGAAGAAATTCTTAGCATGATTTTTGTTGAAGACAATACTGCCTTTGAGGTTTGGAATTCAGTCCAACAATAACTTCTTCCTCTCACTGCTGAAAAGGAAGGTAACTTGAAAAATATGCTTATGGGAATCAAAAAAGGTTCTCGCTCTGTTGATGAATATGTAAGTTTAAAACAATATGTGACAATTTAACTGCAATCCAAAAGCCTGTCTCAGCTTTTGATAAGGTTTTTCAGTTTGCTTACGGCCTTGGAAACCAATACATGGATTTTCGCACCGTTGTGCTTTCCAACTACCATATCCTTCCTTTAGTCAGTTTGTTTTGGCTCTCCAAGGCCACGAACAAACTCTTACCTCACAGAGGAATTAAGAGAGAACATTCATTGAGCATGCACAAGCCTTTTTCTCTCAACGAGGTCGTGGAAGAGGAAGACGTGGTGGTGGTAAAAGAGGTCAATTTAATTCTCATGGCAGCGGTTTCACTCCAGCTAGACGCTAAAATACCTAAAATGGTGATCGATTTTGGAACAAACAGAATGTGAGCCATGTCAATAATCCAAAGCCGGGCAACAGTCAAGGACAACATCAATAAGAACAATCATGTCCTAATGATTTTAAAATTGGTGGTAAGATTAAATGTCAAATATGTGGAAAATCTAATCATACTGCTATTGATTGTTGGCATAGGTTCGACTATTCTTTTCAGTTTAAAAATCTAAATCAAGCACTTGTTGCACTCACTATAAATATGAGAATGATATTGTCTTTTATGTGGACTCTGGAGCTACCTCACATATGACAAATGATGAGGGTTCTTCTCTCATTAATGCAAAAAAATACTTCCAACCATTCTGAATCAATCTGCATAGACAATCATGCCGAACCAGATCACCTCGAAAATGTTACTTCCTTGGTAGACTTTCCTAAGGAATCTATTACTAGTCAGCCTGCACATGATAATTCCACAGACTTGACTCAGGAAATTTCAGAAGGTTCTCCACCTCCTTCTCGGCCAATCAAAAATAGACATCCTCCTGCTTACTTGCATGATTATGCCATTATAGCCATTATTGGTTCATGTCATTTAAGTTTTCCTTAGGAGCCAAAAACTCTCACGTCTGCCTTTAAGGATCCTCGATGGGTTGAAGCTATATGGAATGAGATTCAAGCACTTCGAGGTAATGGTACTTGGGAGCTTGTTCCAAGACCATCTGATGTTAATGTTGTTGGCTCAAAATGAGTGTATCGTATCAAAACTAAAGAGGATGGCTTAATTGATCGTTTTAAAGCCCGTTTGGTCGCCAAAGGCTTCACTCAAGTTTTTGGCAAAGATTATGACAAGACCTTTAGTCCCGTTGTTAAGCCAACTACCATTCATCTTGTTATTGCTTTATCTCTCACTTTCAATTGGAAGCTGCAACAACTTGATGTGAAGAATGCCTTCTTACATGGCCATCTGAAAGAGACCGTTTATATGGAGCAACCGCCTAGATTTATTGATTCTACAAAATCTGATCATGTTTGTTTCTTAAAGAAATCCCTGTACAGTTTCAAACAAGCTCCTAGGGCTTGGTTTGATCGTCTCTCCAGGTTTTTGCTTCATCTTGGTTTTTATTGCAGCAAGCCTGATTCTTCACTTTTTATCTATCGCACTAGCATTATTACGACTGTGCTTCTTATTTATGTTGATGATATCATTCTTGCTGGTAATGATGATTTTTTTCTCAAGGATCTGATTTTTCAACTTGGTGTTGAGTTCCCAATTAAAGATTTGGGATCACTACATTATTTTCTTGGTGTTGAAATCACTTCTTTCTCTGGAGTTGTTTTTCTATCTCAATAGAGATATATCAAAGATCTTCTCATTCGAACACATATGCTTGAGAGTGTCTCATTTGCTATGCCAATGGCCATTAAAAGCAAATCTAATCTCACAGACACAGATCCTATTGATGTTTCAAATTTTCGTAATATAGTTGGTGCCTTGCAGTATCTCACTTTTACTCGGCCTGACATCACTTATGCTATCAACCGTGTTTGTCAACATTTTAACAATCATACTATGGTCCACCTTAAAGCTGTCAAGCGCATTTTACGGTATCTTAAAGGTACTCAAAATTATGGTATTCGCTTTCTTTCTCAAAGTCCCATTTCTCTATATGCTTTTAGCGATGTTAATTGGGCTGGTTGCCCTATTACAAGGCGTAGCAATAGTGGTTTTTGTGTTTTTCTTGGTGCAAATTGTGTTTCTTGGAGTTCCAAAAAGCAACCTACTGTCTCTCATTCTAGTTCTAAAGCCGAGTATCGATCCATGGCATCTACTGCTGCAGAGCTTACCTGGCTAACTTTTCTTCTTTGCGAACTCGGTGTCTCCCTTTCTCGGGCTCCTCACTTGTTTTGTGATAATGTTAGTGCTCTTTACATGTTTGTTAATCCCATGTTTCATGCTCGTTCTAAAGTTGAATTATCACTTTGTTTGTGAAAAAGTTGCTATGGGGCATCTTGTTACTCGATATATTTCTTCCTTGTCTTAACCTGCTGATATTTTCACTAAACTGTTCCTTAAAGATCCTTTCATGTTGTTTCGAAACAAGCTAGGTGTTCATTGCCTTTCGCACGCTAGCTTGAGGGGGCATGTTAAGGAATATAATCCAAGTATACTTGGAAGCTTTCAAGAAAAGAAATACAAATCCAAGTCTGAAGAGGAATACAAATCCAAGTCTGAAGAGGAAAACAAATCCAATCCTATTCTCCTTGATTACAAAACCAAGTCTAAAGAGGAAAACAAATCAAATCTCGTTCTCCTTGATTACGAAAAATCTCAAAATATCTTTGATGCTGACTTGTTACCGTGTGTAAAGCATGTTATTAATACTTGCCATAATATTCAACTTGTATCATGTATATAATGCGTTGCTCATCAATGAAAAAAGTGTGCTTCCCTTTTATCACAAATTGATTTACTTGTTTAAAAATCCTTTTGCTTTATAGTCTTTGTTTACAAAACAAAGGATTTGAGATCTATTGCTGAAACTTTGAAAAAATCATCATAAATTGTGCAAATCTTTGTTTTGAGTAAAATCACTTTTTTTTTTGAAAGTTTTTTTAGTGTATAACATGATCTTTTGATCATACATATGGAAATATCAATTGAGTTGCAATATTAATAATGCACTGAACTGATCGTTTTGGCTCCTTTCTTACCTCCATTCTCACTTACTGACACGAGCCACCCCTAGCTACACAGATAAATCGTGCCTAAAATTGTTCACTAAGAGAACGATCTTTCAATTAACTATCTTCCTACACTTTTTGCTCTGCCACTCTGATAAACTATTCATAAAGTAAAATATTTCTAGTTCAAGTCTTTTATGTAAAATACTAAAAAAAAATCATAAAATTTTTTAATGAAAAACCGGTAGAGTTTCCCCTATAATTTGAACAAAACCCCCTACAAAAAAATAGACATATTTTTACACTTTTAAAATATTTCTCATCCCAACTTCTTTTGGGACTTTCATCCTTATCAACTATAACATACTAAAAGATAAGTAATTTATACTCAACATACTTAATATTTAAAAATTTATTCAAGATACATAAAAATGAAATACATTTAATGCATGAAAAATTATTATACATCGTGTGTCCTTCCTTAGTATCAGAGACAGCTTAGCACCAAACCTGTAGCACTTGGGTGAAAAAAAGAATAGGAAAAGAATGAGCTAAAGGCTCAGTGAGTGGACAAATTTTATTACATTAAATATTATTTTCTTTCTTTCGTACAGCTCATTTCTTGAATAAAGCTTTATGTTCTAAAATCTTATTTTCTTAAAGCAAGATACAATGTTTAATCACTTTTTAAAAAGGGAACCAGTAAACTTTTCTTTTCAAAATAACATATAAACAATTATTTCTTCCCAACTTTCTTTATAAACTTTATTCTTATAAAACAACTATAAAAGTTTATTAACCCTTTGTAAAGAAAATACTTTATAAAATTCTTTAACTTATTTATCAAAATAACTTAATATTCTTAAATTATACAAGCAAATCACTTCTGTACCTTTACTTTGAACCGTTATTTAATCTCGTACACAATGTAAAATGTATTACTATATCTCTTTCTTTTCTATAAAAAAAAAGTATAAGTAGACGCGAAAAGAAATCAAATGATATAGAATTTTTAAACAACATTCATTTCACCATATACTCAATCACTTATTGACTTTATTTTCTAAACCAATCATAAATTGTATGACTATGATTACTTCATAATAAAATCATATAATATATTTCTGACCAGAAACTCTCATCTCATATTTATACTTGAGAAAAATCTATCGTACTTGTTAAAATGTCATCAAATCTCTCATAGAATTTTCAATACAAATAACTTTTGATTAAAAATCTTCAAATACAATTGCTTGATTCTATACTTTTTAAAACAATAAAAAGAATGCATATTTTCTCAATCTTATAAAATAAAGTTCATGATGATATGTTAAAATCATCGCTTCAGTTATTAATATACAAAACATAATTTCCTTAAAAATCTTCTTTCAAAAGAAACTTTTGTGAATAATGCTTCTTTCTCAAACTAACTTATATAAACATATTTAAAACTCTTTTCATTATACTAAACAAGTACCCCTGAAACTGTCTGATCCTGCCTGGCGAGATCTAACATCGCATAGGCAGAACTATTTGAATTTTCTCATACCTGGTGAGATCTACATCACGCAGGCTAAGCTATCTGTACCTGGCGAGATCTGACATCGCACATGCATGCTATTTGGTCATACGCATGCGTAGAGCTGTCCCGAAATGGCTAAAGTGCCAAAATCACACGGCCCAAAGCCTCTATATAGTCTGAACGGGCCCCAAAGGCCTCTATCTGTTCTGTCTGAAATCTGTCGTCTCACTGTCTAAGTAAGTTGGGTACTAGCTTAGTATAATATAACTAAACTTCCTTATTTTTACTAAAACTGATTTCTTTTCAAAATTTGCTTCATATGCTAAACCATTGCTTCTCAAGCAAATTTATCAAAATTTGTAAAACTTATGTAAGCTGAAACTAATAATGTTTGAATCCTTGAAAATCCATGATAAATATTTAAAAGAGTAATTGCAGATACTTTAAAAAAAAATCCTTGAAATCAAATTACTAAAAAAAATAATCGTAATTATTCTGCTTTTACACTTTCTATAAAATGGTAAAATATGCATCTATAATAATATAAAAAATAATTCATATATAAAATATGAATCTTTCTTTAATAGTGCTATATCATTGTTCAAAACTAATTTTGAAACTAAAATTTATGTCTACAACTATTTTGAAAACTAGCTTTGAAACATCTTAAGAATTGAAAGCAAGTATAACAAATGGATCTATCTACCCTTAAGAAATACAAAACAAACTAATTTGAATTCTTCTAAATTCGCTAAAATTCTCGAAAATTCTATAAAATGTTAAATAAACATAACTAGGTAAATACTAAAACATATTTCTTAATTATCCAAAAAAATAAATCTTCTACTCTAGCTAAAACTTTCTAAAATATCCATAAAAATAGCATTTAGAGAAATCATTGTAACCCACAAAATAAAATACTTTTCCACTCACTAATTTGGTTGCACAACTCAGTTAGCTTGCAGTTGATTCGAAAGTCAACGTTCCACCTAGCTAGCCACATCCTTCAACAAAGAATTAATCCTTCCTTATCCTAATATCATAAAAGAGCTCATCACATCATATTCAATTCATAATCAACTTGAATGTTTAAAATTCCTAATATCCGACTTCATGTCTTAATTTAATCAATCCTACTTAACTCTATTTCCAAACTTCTTAAACAGAGCAGTTCTTGTTTTCTGATTTTTAATAAATAATTGACTTATCGAAATGGTCTAAAATTTATACAGACCTTCTAAACATACATATCTAATACCATATAAAATTTCATAGTGTTCTATGTTCATTAGGTACCTCAAAATCTTCATGTTTCCAGATACAAAAATTCTGTAAATTAATTTCCAGAACTGACCTCTCTCTTTTCCAAAATACATGATAATTTGTAATAAATTTGTAAAATCACAAAACTCTCCAGATTTTAACTAGACATATATACAAACGTGTATCCCAAATTTCATAATTTTTGAAGACCTCTAGATACCTCACATAATTTACCCAAAACTGATTTTCTGAAGAAAAACTGAATTTCTAGTAGTGAATAGTAAATTTTGAAAATTCATATAAAATTGCATACTCAACATTTTTCAGTCAATCCAACTTTAAACAAATCCTTAGCATGTCTATTTTAACATATATAAATTTGAGAGTTAGATTCAAAGCCAACAAATTACAAGAATTTTTGGAAATGCTACTATTCATAGAACTTTAGATTTCTATCATCATCATCAAAACTTAACATTCCTTCAAACAAATTCCATAAAAATCAACAAGAATGTAAAATATCTTGAATAATACTTCCAATTTCATCATTATTCTTCCTTCTTTCTCTACCTTCTCTCTCTAAAAATTCTAAAACATCTAGATGTCTCCTTAAATTTCAATTATATTGCATGAGATATACAAAAAAAAAAAACTTAATATTGCCTTGGAATTGTGAAAATCACCAGGTTTTCTTCTCCAACAGCCCCAAAAGCCTCTTCCCTCTTTACTCTCTTCACTCCCGTCACTCCTCTCCATTTTCTCTAGAATTGTCCTCTTTTTTTTTCTGTCTCTCCCTTCTCTTGTTTTTGTAATATGTTTTTGGGCTGGGCTGGACCTTCTTCACTTAAGCCCAATAGGCATTACACTTTTCTTCTCACTTGTCAATGCTATGCATAACCTTTGGCTCATCATTGCTAGGCAATGAGTCACTCTCTACGAGACCATTCTGCGTGAGAGATGGGATGGTAACTGTTGACATGCTGTATGAAAACATGACATTATGCCAAGGCTGCTTTTTACTCCCCTAAGTCAACTCATACCTCGACATCAAATCTTGCTCAAGTTTTGGCACATATGTATGACTTCTCTGCAATTTAGGGAGGCAGTTGAGGCTTTGCACAATGAAGAAAAGGCTTATATTTTTGGCTTTGTGTTGGGGTGGCTTGCACAAGTCGAAGAAGGGTCTGTTAAACATTTATTTTGGTTATTTGGGAGCTATTTTTTCTGCTTAATTTGAAGGAGGAGCTACATGCATGGATAATGCAACTTTTGTTATCAAGATGATGCATTTGACGTTCAAGACTGGTTCACCTTGTTCAAGCATGGAGGATGGTCTCAGATATGGAGAATATATTGGGGGAGTTTGTATTCAATTCTTGAAGCAAAGAAGCTTCATGACAAAATTTTAAGATTATATAAATTTATTAAATAATTTATATTTAATAATAATAAATTAAATTCATCATTAATTATGGTCTTGATAAGTTATATATTACTTATTTTGCTTTTTTTAATTTCTATTAATACAATTTAAAGAAAATTTGGTTAATAATTAAAAAATAAATTTAAATAAAATAGCATTAATTAGAAATTAAAAATAAATTTCATAATTTAGAAAATATAATTAATAAATATTAAATGTAAAATGATTGATAATTTTGGTTTAAATTTATTAATTATTTTATTTTTTTAAGGATTGTAACAAAGCTAATACAAATATTTTACATTATCTACTACAAGAGTAAAAAGGTCACATAAAAAATAAGATATTCCCTTACCACTATTTTTAAAAGTTTGTAAAAAAGTAAATAAATATGGTTTTAAGCTGTGTGAATTTAGTCCTAGCAAATGATTAGAACTGAAAAGTATTAACTGATGGAAATAAACACCCCCTAAGTCTAGCATTCAAATGTTACCAAACCATAAATGATAGGTCCAAGCCTTGCGTTTGTCATATGCTATACAAATTCTAGGGATGTCAAAAACCCGGGTGCAGGCTAGGGACCTCAATCCCCGGCCCCGGGAAGGTTTTTTGATCCCCAGCCCCGAAAAATTCTACGGAATTAATCCCAGGGTCGGGGAATTTAATCCCGAGGCCGGGGAATTCAATTCCTCATATATGCACCCCAGATTTTTTAATTCTGTTTTTTATTTTAAAAAAATTATACGTAGAGATCCTCTATTGTCTACAATTCACTTGCCATTTGCTTCAACCTACAAATACAAGGCCATTATAGTTAAATATGATAGAAAAAGGCAAAAAAACGAAGCTAAAACAAGCAACCTGCCAAAACGCTCGACAAAACTCGATTCACTCGATAGAGCTTGACACGACTCGACATGTAAGTGTCGAGTGTCGGATGATGCATCCGACACTCGAAGTCTTAGAAAATAGACTGATATCGAGTGTCGGTTATGAATCTGACACAACATACATATAAGTGCCGAGTGTCAGATGATGCATCCAACACTCGATGTCTTCAAAAATATACTGATATCGAGTGTCGGTTGTGAATCCGACACAACATACATGTAAGTGTCGAGACACAACTCGACATATAAGTGTTCGACACTCGACACTTACATGTATGTTATGTCAGATTCACAACCAACACTCGATATCAGTATATTTTCGAAGACTTCGAGTGTTGGATGCATCATCTGACACTCGACACTTACATGTCGAGTCATGTCGAGCTTTATCGAGCGAGTCGAGTTTTGTCGAGCGTTTTGACAGGTTGCTTGTTTATATTCTCTTAAATTAAATAAATTAAATAAAATATATTTTTATATTTATTCCGGGCCAGGGCCAGGTCGAGGAGCCTAGTCTCTGGCCCCTACTCGGCCCCGGCGTTCCCTAGGATTACCCTCCCCATCCCTGGCCAATCTCCCTAAAAATCCGGGTAATTCTGCGATAATACCGGGCCGAGGATCTGGGTACCCGGCCCCGCCTGGGTAATTTTGACATCCCTAACAAATTCAAAGCCAAAAGAGGACTTAGTAATAAAACTCTAATCTCAATTTAGTAAAATAACAAATTTCTGCTTGATGTTGTTGTTGTCGCTGACCTCGCCCTTGCCCTTATCCTCATATAAATGCATTAACTATTCGAAAACACCATCAATCTTCTTCAAGATCATAATTATCATCCTCAGAAGAATCTACATCAATTTTTTCTTCACAAGAACCAGTAGCCTGATTCTAATTAACTTCCTTCATGCAGTTCTACCAACATAAGACAAGAAGGGATTGGTAGCATTGAGGAGTCTCTCGTTCTAATATCATATGAGAGCAGAAACAAGGCTAACAATAGCGAGCAACTTTAGTTTCCACAAACAAAAATATTGAATCATAAATTAAGTGATTAATCTTTTTTCCCAAGAAGAAAAGCATCATAGTATGATCCAATTAGCAAAGGAAAAGATGTTTTAAGAAATAAAAAATGTGGTTTTCAGAATTTCCACGTTCGCAATGTGAATTGCTAAAAGGATTTGGTATGCTATTGATCACCGTTCAATTGACCCCTGATGACAAATACTAAAAATATAGCGTTCGATCTGTTGTAAAATATATTAAATGTTTTTTCCCCTTTCATCATTACTTTAGTCTTGTCCATCCACATGCACAAATCTTATCAACATTCTATAAGATACTTGTGTACCCAAAGCTCTATAAATAGAGCCCTTGAGTTGTGAATAGGACATGCCAAAAATGACAAAAAGTGAGCATTTCCCTTTTTCCTCTAAGTCTCTTCGCGCCCCTTTATCCTCGTCTCTCCTTTTATTTCTTTCTTTGCTTCTGTCCCTCCTCTTCTGGTAACGTCCCATGGCACTATTAATATAATGTGTTTAGACTTCTTAACTCATCACAGCAGCAAAACATTTGTTTACAAGACTTGGATTACATCATGTCATCAGCCCGAAGTGCTTTGGATCTACCTCTCTATTTCGCTGAATTCGTTTATTTATTTTTATGTTATTTTACTTTACTTTATTTACTTATTCTTTGATTGATTCAGTCCATTTACTTTTATGCCTATATTATTCATTTTGAAGTTTCAATATTATTGTATTGCAACCCGAAATTGCAAAGATTGATGCAAAACTTCAGACTTGAAGATTTGGAATTGGGAGTTGAAGTTCACATATCAACTAGGTATAAGGGGCTAGCCCTGAAGTTCTAATCCCGGAGGTCTACTTGTATTTGAGCATTATAAATGCTTTGGCTTATTGGGGTAGACCAGAGTTACATTCTAATATAAACTCAAATTGGCAGATCTATATGAAGACCAAAAGGGAATTATTATTAGTCACTAGAACTAGACTTAAAGTTCCAAAATCCTAACTATTTTCTTCTATAAATTCGAAGGGCTACATCAAAACTCAAAGTGTCACACAAATTTGTCTCAGAGAACGTAATGGTTTTCTACAAAGCAATCACTTAAAATATCCAAGCTAAATAAAATATCAAAAGTATAGTATTTGCCTCAGGACATGAAGTTGGCATTGAGAAATGAGAAATTTATGAAATGTTTTGAAGAAGGGC
Source organism: Boswellia sacra (assembly GCA_013180625.2). Lineage (NCBI taxonomy): Eukaryota > Viridiplantae > Streptophyta > Magnoliopsida > Sapindales > Burseraceae > Boswellia > Boswellia sacra. The sequence continues at coordinate 165,256 of SNVD02012608.1, read as the reverse complement.
AGCAAGTGGAAGAGTATAATATGAGGTTATGAACCAATGCTTCACTTGAGAGGCTGCTTATGTCACTTAAATGAAAAAAAAATTATGTGACCCGAATGTCATGAGCTTAAAGTTTGCACAGTGCGCTCATGCGACACTTAGACAATTCGAACCCAAAAGTTATTAAGAAAGCCTTGAGTTGGCTTGCTTCACTCAAGAAGAAGCTTGAGAGACTTGGATCGTTGAGCTCAAGAGCTTTTAAGCAAAGTATGGAGAAGTATTGGAAGATTAGAGATAAGTGTTGCTAAGTAAGAAAGCTTTATATTACACAAGAACTCTCTACAATTGCTTGATTACAACTTAGCTTTACAGTAAAGCTTGGAGGGATATTTATAGTAAACCTCCTCTTAAATGGACAGCTAGAATTTAATACATCCGATGGTTATTATTTAAACTCTCGAATTATCTCCTATTAATATCCAGATATTTTGTATGGGACACTCTAAAATATCTTAGATATTTACAAAGAAGGTTCTAGCATATAGGCTTGCTAGAGATTTCTAGAAATTAGACTAGGCCTTGTAAGCTTTCTAGAAGCTAGGCCAAGCCTTGTGCATATTTGGGCCATTCCTAGCAAATAAATTGGACGGGCTGTAGCATCCTCCCCCACCTAATTTCGCGACGTCCTCAGCAAGTCTTCATCTTTATAGTGTTGGATGTGCTCTCTAAATTACCACAACGCATCTTCATGTTCCCAACTTGCCTCACTGTCTAGAAGGTTTTTTCATTTTACCAAGTATTCGATGTATGGTGGAACTCCTCTCCTTCGTATCACCCGATCTGTAAGGATGCACTTCACATCTTTGTCGAATACGATGACGACAGCTATAGACGCTCTCTTGGACTCGCTTCTACTTCGATCTTCTTTGTCCTCGTGGTATGGCTTGAGAAAGCTAACATGGAAGACCTGATGGATCTTGAGGTTAGGGGATAGTTGAACTTGATAGGAGACTTCCCCCACTCGCTTGACAATTGGGAAAGGGCCTTCGTATTTTCGCACTAACCCCTTGTGTACTTTACATAATGACTTGAATTTTTAGGGTAGTAACTTTATAAGCACCAAGTCCCTCTTTTGAAATGTGAGGTGGCGTCTCCTTAAATTTGCCCATTTTTTCATTCTCTTGGCGGCCTTGTCTAAGCATGCTCATGTGATGTCGGCTTGTTCATGCCACTCTTTTGCGAGCTTAAAGCCGCTGGACTTTTTCCTCCATAGGTTGAGGCTATGGCATATGGAGTCATGGGTTACAGTCTTGCCACAATCTCAAACGGACTCTTACCCGTTGCCTCACTTCTTTGGAGGTTATATGAGAATTGGGTAACTTCTATCAACTTCATCTAATCATGTTAGTGAATGCTCACGTAATGCCTCAAGTATAGCTCAAGTAAGGCATTGATGCACTCTATTTGCTTGTCAGTTTGGGAGTGGAAGCTTGTTGAGAAGCTCAAGTTAGTCTCTAATAGCTTGAAGAGCTCCCTCTAAAAGCGGTCGATGAAGCGAGGATCTCGATCACTTACAATGTTTTGCAAAACTCCCCAAAGTTTCACTATGTGCTTGAGGAATGCTCGAGCGGCTTCATCTACAGTGTAATTCGTAGAGACAGGTATGAAGGTGACCTATTTGCTAAATTGATCAACCACCACCATGATGCTTCCATACCCCTTGGATTTTGGTAAGGCCACGATGAAATCCATGGACACGCTTTGCCATGGCCTTTCTATTATTGGTAGAGATTCTAGCTACCACGCTAGGTATTGGTGCTCAACTTTGTCTTGTTGGCACATGAGACAAGTCTATACATAACTTTTCATATCTTCCCGCATTTGAGGCCAATAGTAGGAATGTTGCACTAGTGCAAGCATTTGCGCCATGCCTGGGTGTCCAGCCCACTTGTAGTCATGGCATTCCTTGATGATCTCTTTTCACAAGTTTTCATATCTTGGCACAAATAAGTGGCCACCGATTGTGAGGAGTAGGCCTTTGTCAAGCCAAAAGCGTTGTGTCTTTCCCTCACTTGCCAACTTTAAGAGGCTCTTGGCTATGGGATCGTGCCCTAGGCCTTCTTTAATGCACTCAACAAACACATTTTGTAGTCGACTCATGCTTAATGTTACAAGTTTCGCTTTGCGGCTTAGGGGGTTGGCCACTACATTTGCTTGGCCTTGCTTGTACTCGAGCCCATAGTCAAATTCGGCCAAGAAGTCTAGCTGCTTTTGTGTTTGAAAGTAGCTCGTTATCATGTTGTTGGTCTTGATGACAAAGTGCAAGCCAAACAAATAATGTCACCAAACCCGTAGCAATGGATGATGGCCGTCATTTCCTTTTCTTAGATCGTATATCGTTTCTCTGTGTTATTTAGCTTGCGACTCTCGTACGTAATAGGGTGCCCTTCTTGCATGAGAACTCCCTCTATGGCAAAGTCGGAAGTGTCCGTGTGCATCTCAAATGGTTTTGTATGATTGAGCAACACCAACACCGGTTCATCGCATATTGTCTTTTTCAACTCCTTGAAGGCATGTTGGCACTTTTCAGACCAGTGTCATATATGGTTCTTCTCGAGTAGATTCGTGAGGGGGGGTAGCTTTGGCGAAGTTGCCTTTAATGAACTGCCTATAGTAACTCACCAACCTAAGAAATGAATGTAGCTTCGGTACTTTGGTAGGAGGCTCCCATTCTTGGATGGCCTTAACTTCGGGTTGATCCATCATGAGCTTTCTATCCCTTATCCAATGGCCAAGGAACTGTACTTCTCGTTGAGCAAATGAAATTTTCCTTCTTGATGTAGAGTTCATTTTCTCGAAGTACTTAAAAGACTTGTTTGAGATCTTGCACATGTTCTTCAAGAGTCATGCTATATACTACGATGTCATCCAAATATACTATCACGAACCAATCAAGATAGGGATGGAACAATTTGTTCATGAGCATACAAAATGTGGTTGGTGCATTGGTGAGACCAAATGGCATAACTAAGAATTCATAAGCACCATACCTTGTTACGCATGTCGTCTTTGGTTCATCCCCTTTTGCAATGCGTACTTGGTAGTACCCTGACCTCAAGTCAAGCTTTATGAAATATCAAGCCTTCCCAAGCTGATCAAACAACTCCGCAATTAGAGAAATCAGGTGCTTATTCTTGATAGTGATCTTGTTGAGCACGTGCCTGATAATTGATGCACATGTGGAGAGATCTATCATTCTTCTGTTGGAAAAGGACGGGTTGCGCCATATGGAGCTTTGGAGAGCTCGATGTATCTTGTATCAAGCAAGTCTTAGAGTTGTTTCTTCAACTCTGCAAGTTCGGATGGCACCATGCGGTAAGGCGCCATGGCTGGAGGCGTGGCACCAGGCTCCAACTCAATTTGGTGGTCCATCTCTTGCCTTGGTGGTAGTTTCTTAAGAAGCGCTTGGGGCATGACGTCCTTGTATTCTTCAAAGACGGCCTAGACTTCTTTTGGCATTGGGTCCTTGCCAAATGTGATGTCTTCTCCATCGTTTAGCTTTCGAAAGGTGGCAAGAAAGTTTGGATCCTTCTTCATTCCCGTTTGAATTATAGTGCAGATAGCATTTTTTCCTCAACCTTAGATACATGTTCTGCCATAACCATGCATGATTGGCTCCCATCGAGGATGCTAAGGGAGTTAGAAGCCAGTATGAGGAAAGGATAGACTTGGTTAAAGAACTCCACGCCTAGCACTACTTGAAAGTCATCCATGAGGACGATGGATAAGTCAAGTTTTCCGCTCCATGTACCCAATTACACTAGTGTCACTATAGAGACACCCACTATCGCTTTGGCGGGTGAGTTTACCACCTTGATAGTGCCTCCTTTGTTGTTATACTGGAGGACTAACCTCTTAGCCTCTTCAATAGAAACAAAATTGTGCGTGACTCTAATATCAAGCATCGCACGCACGCTCTTGCCATTGGTTGTGGCACTCAAATACATTAGACCTTTCTTGGTATGTGTAGGTCTCTTAAGTACGTCAATCATGTGGAGAGAACAAATCTTCGCTTGTGGCCCATCACCAAGTGTGCCTTCATGTTGTACTGCTAAGGCACTGGATGTCTTCCACTTTGGGCAATCACATACCCAATGAGGGCCATCACAAATGAAGCAAGAACTTTTTGGCTTAGGGGTATCGAACTTACCTTTACTAGGCTTGTCACGCTTGTCTCCCCCAAATGATTTGCGAGCACCACCCTCTTTTCGACCATGGTCCTTCTTGGTGCTCCGTTCTCCCCTACCTTTACTATGGCTAGCCTTCCAATCCTTGGATTGGGATGTGTAATTCGTGAGAGATTCGGCCACAGCTATGGCTTCGTCAAGATCTTGTATGCCCCGCCTTTCAAGCTCAACTCTTACCCAATCCTTGAGCCCGTCAAGGAAGTAGAAGAAGGAGTCTTTATCGAACATGTCCTCGATCTCTAAAATGATGGTGGTGAATTCCTTGATATAGTCTTGAATGGTGCCGCTTTGTTTTAACCGATGGAGTCGACTCCTTGCCTCTTTCTTGGTATTGCTAGGGGAGAAGTGCTTCCAGATCTCCCTTTTGAAATCCTCCCATGTGCAGAGAGTGCAAATACCCTTACCCGCATCGTCATGCTTTTGACGCCACCATAGTTGGGTTGTATCAGGGAGGAAGGTAGGCGCAATGCCGATCCTTGAAGGATCATCATGGACATCTTGGCCTCAAAGTATTGCTCAAGGTCGAACAAGAAGTTCTCGACCTATGTGGCATTGCGAGTGCCATGGTATGTAGCGGGAGTAGGCACTTGCATGGTGCTTAGCCTACTAGCACTTGTGAAAGATGGGCTAGCTCGGTTGCATCGGTGTCTATCTCATTTCGTGCGAGTTTATCTACTTCGGCACGAATGGCTCGCAATTCATGCTTCACAAAGGTCCGAAAGCTGACAAGCTCTCGTGTAAGGTTGTAAAGCTCCTCTTTGTAAGCTTTACTAAACTCAAGTGTGCTGAATTTCGTGGCTTGGGTGATCTCTCCATAATCCATCTTCAAGCCTTCAAGACGGTCTGAGAGACTCTTAATAACGTTGTCCATCCCTGAGATAGCTTGCTCTATACTAGCAACACGAGGCTTCAAGGCTTCTGCGGATGGAGCTTTGGACTTGTCACACTTTCCTTGTGGGCGTGGTTGAGGCTGTGGTTGTGGTTGTTCCTCTTGTCCACGAACTTGCTCCTCCATTGGCATTTCTATGTCAGATGCCATCCTCTTGTGCTCGAACCGTGTTCTGATACCAACTATCACGAGCTTAAAGTTTGCGCAGCACAGTCGTGCAACACTTAGATAACTCAAACCAAAAGTTGCTAAGTAAGCCTTGATGTTGGCTTGCTTCACTCAAGAAGAAGCTTGAGAGACTTGGATCGTTGAGCTAAAAAGTTTTTAGGCAAGGTATGGAGAAGTGTTGGAAGATTAGAGACAAGTGTTGCCAAGTAAGAAAGCTTTATATAACACAAGAACTTTTTACAATAATTTAATTACAACTTGGCTTTACAATGAAGCTTGGAGGGTAATTATAGTAAACCTCCTCTTAAATGAATGGCTAGGATTTAATACATCCTACAGTTGTTATTTACACTCTAGAATTATCTCTTATAATATCTAGATATTTTGCATGGGACACTCTAAAATATCTTAGATATTTATGAGAGTTCTGGAAGTATGCAGTTATAAGTAATATAACAGTAAACTATAAAATAAATCGGCACAGGAGGATTTTACGTAGTTCGGTTATAAAACCTACATCCACGGACAGCAATAGAGCTGCAATTCACTAAGTTCTTATTTGTGCAATCTTTAGGACCTTTTACAGTGCTGACTTACCCTCACACACTGACCTAATCTTTGTAAAACAAAATCTTCGCAAAGATCTTAAACTCTAGTGACACTGCCCACTCTCTATCGCAGATAACTTAATAGCACACTGTTAAGTTATACATAACACACGAAGTCTGACATTGAATTACATAAACACTTAACCCGCAAGTTATCCCAAGTGTCTACTAACTCGCACAGACTCAATCAACAACTCATGTATGATATCTACCTCTCATACATGAATCAAAACACTCAAAGAATTAAATTAAAGAAACATCCCAATTTGCGTTGAAGCTTTTCTATCAATTCATGGAATGCCAAAATCAAGACTCTCTCAAAACACAACCAAATCAGTTAACCTGCCAATCTGTCTAACACGTTATGTAGAAATAACGCTGTATATATATAGTGGGAGGCCTAGACGAAATCTCCTTTAGAATCCTGTAAAAATTCTAATCAAAATCATATTAGGATAAGGAGAAATATAATAGGAAGTGTTATAATTAAACTCCTAAAGGAATTAGGACAAATAAATATTCTCCTATTCTAATTAGGATACAAGATACTATATCCTAATCTAAAGAGATATTTATTATAAATCAAATACTTCATAAAATATAATTCTAGAAACACTAAAATAAGAAAAAAAATTAATATTCTTATTTTATCACAAGTTGGACAAAATTTCATCATGTGCCATGCACATGCATATATAGTAGACGTTGACACCAACAATTTACAAAGAAGGTTCTAGCATATAAGCTTGCTAGAGATTTCTAGAAATTGGGCTAGGCCCTGCAAGTTTTCTATAAGTTAGGTCAAGCCTTGTGCACATTTGGGTCATCTCTGATAAGCAAATTGGGCGAGCCGTAACACAAAGTTCACTACAAATAGTTATGTAACCTAAAGCCATTGACGAGGTGTGAAATATTTTTATCACATTATTGTTGTTTATGATATAATCATTTTTTCAAGGACCTCATGAGTATTTGGCTTCCATATCAGCATGGTTTTTAATGTTTTGATTATCAATTTATCATATTGTTTTACAACCTGAAACTGTAGAAATATCACTGTCGTAATTCTAGACTTGTCAATAATTACTTTAAACTGCAAGTTCAAGTAAAATATTTACTAACAGAATTTGTGGAATCGTTCTGAACCAGAAATTCAGAATATATTTGACCCGAAGCTCAAAATAAACCAGAAGTTCAAGCCGCGATTATAAATTGTATACGACCTGAAGTTCATTTTTTCTTTCGATAATTACACCTTGTTTTATTTAATTAGGATGTTTGTTTTATATGTCCTTATCTTTTATGTTATTTAAATTTTCCAGCCATTTTTTTACTGCATTCAATTACTTAAATTTTATTAGGGTTGTTTATTTATATTTTGTTAAGGACATTTACTTCCAGTAAGCAAAATATATCTTGGCAATTATTTTAGCATTAATATGTAATATTTTATTTGAGTTTCTTACTCTTTGATATGCCTATATTTGAATAATATTTAAGCATTAGATGGGACAGTTGAAATCTGAATTCTCACTTTCTTGAGGTATGTTCATTTTTTAGTAATATTTTAATATTTAATGTACTTTTATAAGCATTGAATGGATACTATTCTGTATTATATTTTATGAAGGTAACTTTAAGCTTTAAATGTACATTAGCATTATACACTGAATGGACATTATAATAACTTTGTATTTCAGTGCTGCACCTTTCTATAAACATTTATTGAATACATAAAACATTTATAATTTATTGCACTGGTATTCTAAATGAGAAATTGGCAAATAAAATATATGTGCAGCAAGAGTAGTGAAATTTTTTACAAATGGTACAAGAAAGACTTGAATTCTGTCTAATCAATTTATTAGTTAAAAATCATTTTACACTTACTTTAATGTTGGACATTTGAGAATAGCTAGAATACAGCTGAAGGATGGATACAGATATTACTGTATCGCTACTGTAGTATTTCAGTAACAGCTATTTTTGATACTGTGCAGTCCCGTTTATAACTTTTTTACTGAAAAAACTGGGTGTACCAGTACACTGAATGTACTGTAGGCTGACCCTGGACATTTCATTTCTATTATTTTTGTTTTAATTGTATAGGTGGGCTGCAATTTTACTATATAGACCAGAAGTTTTTCTAGACAATCTTTTTTTAATAAAGAAAAAGGCACAAAAGTTTCAAATCTACCTGACAAGCGTATGTAACGCACAACCAATGAGCTACGCTTTTAATTAAATACTTTAAGGGCGTGTTTGACAGCTCGTATAGCATAGTATAAAATGTATTATTCACATAAAATTTTTTTATACTTTGTTTGGTACAGTCGACGGGTGGATAGCATAGTAAAATGTTGCATAAAATCCGTATAAAGACCGCACAAAAGGAGGTAAAATAATGATGCCCCTCACTATGTGTTAAGGCCGGATAGGATAAGGATATAGAGAATTGTTGGATATAATTTTAATTAATTCATAAGTTTTATATAATATAATATAATATAATATAATATTACATAATATAATATTTATATTATATTATATTATTAAAAGATTTAAATTTTACAAATTTATTTTTTGTTCCACTTTTTTACAATAAATATCGCAAACACATATAAATAAATAAATATCTAAATTATTATTTTATTGAATATTTAAATGAATTATTTTAATAAATAAATATAATTTATTAAATATTTAAATAAAAAATTAATTATCTAAAAAATTAATTTAACATAAATAATTTTAAATTATTATATTTTAAAATATTATATTATATTATATTATTAAAAGATTTAAATTATATAACTTTATTTTTTGTTCCAGTTTTTGACAATAAATATCGCAAACATATATAAATAAATAAATATTTAAATTATTAGTTTATTGAATATATTATGTTAATAAATAAATATAGTTTATTAAAAATTTAAATAAAAAATTAATTATCTAAAAAATTAATTTAATATAAATAATTTTTAAAATTATTATATTTTAAAATATTTTATAAAATTATATTATATTATATTATATTATTAAAAGATTTAAATTGTACAACTTTATTTTTTGTTCTAGTTTTTAACAATAAATACCGCAAACATATATAAATAAATAAGTATTTAAATTATTAGTTTATTGAATATATTATTTTAATAAATATATAAAATTTATTAAATATTTAAATAAAAAATTAATTATCTAAAAAATTAATTTAATATAAATAATTTTTTAAATTATTATATTTTATAATATAATATTATATTATATTATATTATTAAAATATTTAAATTATACAACTTTATTTTTTGTTCCAGTTTTTGACAATAAATACCGCAAACATATATAAATATTTAAATTATTAGTTTATTGAATATTTAAATGAAGTATTTTAATAAATAAATATAATTTATTAAATATTTAAATAAAAAATTAATTATCTAAAAAATTAATTTAATGTAAATAATTTTTTAAATTATTATATTTTAAATTATTTTATTAATTTTAAACCATTTTTATTATTGTAAGGAATTTAATATAGTTAAATACAATCTTTTATCAAACACAGTATTGTATAATATTTATACAATACAGTAATAAACCAAACACAGTATAGTGTTTACTTAATCCTATACTATGCAATTCCATACAATGCTATCCGCTACAGTAATAATTATACAATCATGTACGGTGCACCAAACGTAGCCTAAGCGGCAAAATGTAACATCCTGGCCCGCATGTGACACTTTGCACTTGTGTGTGGCACTTCGTGGTCTCGCATGTGACACTTTGCAGTCCCTATAAACTCTCAAATGGTGGCCCCCACACAGTCTCAATCTGTGGCCCCTATGCGCGCCTTCGAGATGTGGCCCCCATGAGTGCGCAAAGCCCAATACCCCAGCTAACTGTTGAATATTGTCCGCTTTGGACACACAGTCTGTCACAGTTTTTACTTTCGGGCTTTACAATCCTAGGCTTTGATATTATTTGTAACATCCCGGCCATCATGTGGCACTTTGCACTTGTGTGTGGCATTTCGTGATCTCGCATGTGACACTTTGCACTATGTGTGACACTTTACGGTCCCCATAAATCCTCAAGTAGTGGCCCCTACATAGTCTCAAACGGTGGCCCCCATGCGCACCTTCGAGAGGTGGCCCCCACAAAGTCTCAAGAGGTGGCCCAACGCGTGCGCAAAGCCCAATACCCTGACCCACTGTTGGATATTGTCCACTTTAGACACACAGTCTGTCACAGTTTTGTTTTCGAGCTTTGCAACCCAAAAGGCCTCCAACAACTTAAGGACCTCACAAGGTATTAAAGCACATATCATATCATATTCTCAAGCGATGTGGGATGTTACACAAAATACAATACATTTTTAGAGTCAAGCCAAAAGTCTTGAACCCGAAAGCCCGAATGAGTAAAAGAAATATTTTTACTATGCTACATATTTATTTGGTTAAGTTATAGAATAGTTTGATTCAGCCCCCATTTTTTTCTTAATTTCTTTGACAACTCTACCCTTTTTTTATTTTAGTTTTTCAAATAATTTCATGTGTGCGTCGATGGGCTGAGAAGGTTGGAAAGTTTGTGCCTCAACAACCTTGGTCATTGCCGATAAATTAACCAAATCTTCTTCGATAGCTTTGCACTTGGATTGCCAATTCTTAATGTGTTTGATTTTTTTCTGAACTTGCAGAATTTAGACATTCTTACGACGTCTTATTGGGTTGTTGCCTGCCTTGTTTGCCAAATATGGAATTCCTTGGGTTACTTTCCAAATCTAGGATTCCTTTTCTTCTGTTGAATGATCAAAGAATAGATGTCTTGTCTGAGATAACTTAGTTGAAACAAGTTTTGGCCTTTCAAAAGAATCAGTTCACGGGGTTTAGTTTCAGATTTGTTATGTGATTTCTTTGATTTGTCATCTTTGTGTGATAATCAATTGGCTAGTGTGTTGTCTGCATCAAATGAAAAGATGTTTGCTAGAGTTTTATTCATAAAAGACTAATACAATATAAGACTGGTTTCGGGAGCCTTGTTAAACCAATATAGGATAGATGTTACACCCTTAATATTCGCACATGGCTTACTATGGCTTGGTTGGGGCTGCAAGGGTGCATGCCTACGAGAAGCGTACGGGTGAACGCTTAAGCAAGGTGTAGAGACATCGCGTGGCGTGATAGAGGCATTGATGCACGAGAAGAAGTGCAAGGCAATGTGAACACTAACACAGGGAGATGTGTAGCACAACGAAGCAATACACATGCATGGGAAGTGGGCGTAGTGTGGCGCGCGCATGGAGATAGGCATGGCACAGTGGGATAACATGCATGCACGGGTTACAGGCATGATGTGTGGAGCGCACACGGGAGTTGGGCGTGACACAGCGATGCAACACGTACGTTGGGATAACGTAGCGCAACAACACTAGCACATGCATGCATGCAGGCTGAGACACTTGCGAGGCAGCAGGCACGCGCACAGGTAGCGCACAATAATGCAGCGACATGGCGCAAGGCATCAGGCGAAATGGCGCGTAGCAAAGGATCATGGTGCAAATTGGTGGTGTTAGTGGGCATTAATCATGGGACATGTCCAGGGGGATATGGTCTCCTAAAATGAAGGACGTAGCGGGCAAGTGGGCATTTCCTAAAGTGTAGGAAGTGGCAGCACAAATGGTGGGCTGCACTTCCCTACTAACTTGGTGGTTGAGTATACTCAACCATGTTCCTAAAATGTAGGAGTGGAAGTAGGTAGTTACTTGAGGAAGTTGCTCCCATGATTCAAGGCCATGATCTCCACTCAAGGGTAGTGGGGGATGCTTGTGAGAAGAAGTGGGTAGTTGCTTGAGGTAGTTATTCCCATTATCTCCACTCATGGGTAGTGGAGGAAGCATGTGATATCATAGAAGAGCGCCACCTCGCCTAGTAGTTGGGGATGTCAACTACATGGACCATGTGGCGCTTAGCCTATGGATCTAGGACCTATCAACCAGGGGTGTTGGTTGGTATTTTGTCTATAAATTGCACCAAGGGTGGGGGCTGAGAAAAGAGAAAAAACTAGATACAACAAGAGTGTACATGCCTTGAGAGAATTACTTGGGGAAGCAATTGTGCTTGTAGCTTGTGTGAGTAGGCTAGAGTGTGTTTCCAGCTCAATACCTTGGGGCGGCATTTGTATTCTTTTCTTTGTGGGAATGAAGAAATGTTGGAAGCCGGTGCTTCCGTAAATCCATTGTGTGCATTGCGTGCAGATTTTGCGTGTTAACCTCGGGTGGCCTAGAGTGCGGTCTATCGAGTAGCTAGCTAAGTAGGTGCTTAGCGCTATTGCAGGGCAATCTGCATGTCAGAAAAAAGCACTGTGACAAGTGGTATCAGAGCCAAGTTGGCAAAGGGAAGCCAGGTTGGTAAAGAGAGCCAGGTTGGCGAAAGGAAGCCAGGTTACGAACAGAGCCAAGGTTGGCCAAGAGGACCAAAGTGGTTATCGAGCCAAGCTGTGGCAAAGAGGCCAAGGTTAACAAAAGCACGTTTGAAGGGTCAAAAGGGTCAAGCATGATTCAAATCTATCCACACATATTTGGGTGATTTTTCGAGCACAATGTCAGGTAAGACACTGAAGGATAGATTGGCACAGTTAGAGGTGCTGGTTGGGGTACCACAAGCTCAACAGGAGAGGAGCTTGGTGGAGCAATCGGAGATGCATGGGGCTAAGATTGTAACTTTGCACGGAACATTAGTGGAGTTAATGCGTGAGGTGAACGAGAAATTTGATGCTATTTTGGAGGACATCATTGCTTTGACTAATACATTTAAGCAAAGTCTCATAGAGGTGAAGGATGAGCTTAAAGTGATCAAGCAAGCAATAAGCAATGCACCTAGGGCAGTAGGGCCTGTCCATTTGGGAATCAAGGTGCCAGAGCCGAAACCATTTGGCGGATTGAGGGATGCCAAAGAGCTAGAGCATTGCTTATGGGATATGGAGCAATACTTCAAAGCTGCTAGAGTGCTCGAGACCGAGAAAGTGACCATCACTAGCGTGTAATTGGTGGGTGATGCGAAACTTTGGTGGCGCACTCAAATCTAAGAGAATGCCAATACAGCGAGACTAGCCATTGAGACATGGGAAACACTCAAGCGGGAATTGAATGGTTAATTCCTACCTTGTAATGCGGGATGGCTTGCAAGGGAAAGCCTAAAGAAGCTCAAGCATATGGGTACTGTGCGTGAGTACGTTAAGGAATTTAGCTCCTTGATGTTAGACATCAAGAACATGTTGAATAAAGACAAGATTTTCAACTTTATGTCAGGATTGCAGCTTTGGGTGCAAGCAGAGTTGCGTAGGCAAGGGGTAACAGACCTACCAACTACAATTGCTGCTGCGGATGGTTTGGCTGACTTCAATCTTGGGGCATTTTCCATGCATGAGAGGAAGAAGCCCGAGGGAAGGAAGAAGGTTGGAGTTTCCAACAGAGAGAACATGGAAGCCGAGTCCAGCAAGGCCAAACAAGGGGATTTGCAACAGGGCAAAAGCAAGTTTACGAGGTGCTTCATTTGTGATGGACCTTATAAGGTAAGGGACTGTCCAAAACAGAGCGAGTTAAATGCTTTGGTAGCGGAAAGCGAGCCACAAAAGGTCAAAAATGAGGTAATTCCTATGCACATGAGTCCTTTAATGTTGAACAACATATATAGGATGTGTGATTCGACGAGACTCTTATACATATGGGTATTCATCGATGGGCAATTTGTGCACGCTATGTTAGATACGGGGGCTACACACAATTTCCTTTCTTCAAGGGAAGTGGAGAGGTTGGAGTTGTGTTCGGAGAGCTCCTCGCTAGAGGTCAAAGCAGCGAACTCTAAAATGCCAGTTTGTGGAACACTATCCACGACTATACGGATTAGCTCGTGAGAGGGGCCGGTGAATTTGACAGTGGTTCCATTGAGCGATTTTGAGCTGATACTGGGGATGGAGTTTTTTCTTCAGTACAACGTCGGTTTGATTCTTTATTTGCGTATGGCATCCTTACTCCATCTGGAGAATTCGGTAGAGGTGAAGGCTCAATTGTTGACTAGTGGTAGACGTGGAGTGAGGCCATTCCAGTCAGCTAGGCAATTGGAAACGGGTTTTGACATGGGAGTAGAGTCCTTTTTGATAGCGCATATGGGTCCAGTGGAGTGGCTTGAGGTGTCAGCTGTCAAGGATGCAAATGGGGAGCATCCTAGACTTCCAAAAGCCCTTACCAATTGATTGATATGAGCAATTACTACAGTGAGAGGCTGATGGTGCGATGACCCCCCGACATCAGTTCTTTACCAGTGGTGTATATCGGGCTAGGGAGCAACGGATAGTGAAATGAGCTGCTGAATGAGGTGAATATTCAGTGTGGAGAGTTCATTTGGCATGCTGCTATCATGGGGATATGCATTATAGTGGTAGAATAGTACTTTCATGGGTGAATGCACCAAGGAAATGAAGGTGCGGGTCTTCAACAGCCTTTGGGAGAATGATGAGAAACTAATGTAGTCAGTTTCGGGGGAATTCATTCATGCATAGCAAAGGTTGGCAAAGAATCATTCTTGTGGGATAGATTGATTCGAGAAACGTGGAGTTTCATATGGTACTACATACCTGCCCGACGGACTGAGGCAACGGAGTTGCTATGTGGTGGTGTATCTTATAAATCCAGAAGATAAAGAATCATTGGTGCGGTTCATGAGCGGATTTTCAGTGGCTTTTTTTCAACACCATGGGGGAATGGAGTTGAGTAGAGACTACAAATCATCATCAATTTGAGGGCAAATTGATCAAGGATGATTGCGCTATGGAGGGACAAATCTACGACAACAGCGTGTGGTCGGAGTCACACGAGAGAATTGGGTTCAGGTGACTTGATGCAGTCTATTAAAGTGTAGCAGTGGGGAGAGCAGCTAGCACATTGCGTCAAGGCCTAATTCTAAAGTGGACAGTTAGGGGTAGTTGTCAAAATTGTTGTAGTTTTGGTTAAAGCTACAAACTGAGGCTAATCGTGTGAGTTCCTAATACCTTTGGAGACTTGGTTGATTGGGTAGGCACCAACAAGCCAAGGAGCTCCTCCTGTTTTCCCGAGATAGTAGGACAAGGATGCAGGCAAGATCCTTGATCATTGGAGCTAGGGGAGTTAGAGAAAAGGGAGTATCTAATTCCGAGGCAGTAGCATGTGGGATTACTATTTGGGAGAGGAAGATCACATGATGATGAAAGGTGCGAAGGGCAACAACAACATCCTTCCAACGAGGACGTCTGGCTCTTTTGGTGGGGATGGTTTGTTACACCCTTAATATTCGCACATGGCTTGGATGGGGCTTGAAGGGTGCATACCCACAAGAAGCATATGGGTGAACGCTTAAGCAAGGTGCGGAGACATTGCATGGCATGATAGAGGCATTGATGCGCGAGGAGAAGCGCAAGGCAATGTGAATGCTAACACAGGATGATGTGTAGCGCAACGAAGCAATACACACGCATGGGAAGCGGGCATAGTATGGCGCGCGCATGGAGATGGGCGTGGCACAGTGGGATAACATGCATGCACGGGTTGCGAGCATGATGTGTGGAGCGCACACGGGAGTTGGGCGTGACACAGCGATGCAACACGTACGTTGGGATAACGTAGCACAACAACACTAGCACGTGCATGCATACAGGCTGAGACACTTGCGAGGCAGCAGGCACGCACACAGGTAGCGCACAACAATGCAGCGACATGGCGCAAGGCATCAGGCGACATGGCGCGCAGCAAAGGATCATGGTGCAAATTGGTGGTGTTAGTGGGCATTAATCATGGCACATGTCCAGGGGGTTATGGTCTCCTAAAATGAAGGACGTAGTGATGGTCTCCTAAAATGAAGGACGTAGTGGGCAAGTGGGCATTTCCTAAAGTGTAGGAAGTGGCAGCACAAATGGTGGGCTACACTTCCCCACTAACTTGGTGGTTGAATGGACTCAACCATGTTCCTAAAATGTAGGAGTGGAAGTGGGTAGTTACTTGGGGAAGTTACTTCCATGATTCAAGGCCATGATCTCCACTCATGGGTAGTCGGGGATGCTTGTGAGAGGAAGTGGGTAGTTGCTTGAGGTAGTTATTCGCATGTTCCATATGAAGTGGGAAGTGACTTGAGATAGTTATTCCCATTATCTCCACTCATAGGTAATGGAGGAAGCATGTGGCAGCGTAGGAGCGCGTCACCTCGCATAGTAGTTGGGGATGTCAATTACATGGACCATGTGGCGCTTAGCCTATGGATCTAGGACCTATCAACTAGGGGTATTGGTTGGTATTTTGCCTATAAATTGTACCAAGGGTGGGGCTAAAAAAAGAGAAAAAACTAGATACAACAAGAGTGTACACGCATTGAGAGAATTGCTTGGGGGAGCAATTGTGCTTGTAGCTTGTGTGAGTAGGCTAGAGTGTGTTTCCAGCTCAATACCTTGGGGCGGCATTTGTATTCTTTTCTTTGTAGGAATGAAGAAAAGTTGGAAGTCGGTGCTTTCGTAAATCCATTGTGTGCATTGCATGCAGATTTTGCGTGTTAACCTCGGGTGGCCTAGAGTGCGGTTTATCGAGTAGCTAGCTAAGTAGGTGCTTAACGCTATCACAGGGCAATCCGCATATCAGAAAAAAATCCTGTGACAATAGACATCTTCAAAGAATAAACTACTAGAAATCTTCTCGTTTTTGCCTATGAAGATGAAAATTACAAATCGATCATTTTCTTGAGTTTGCATGGCAAGTTAGGATTTCTATGAGAAGAAAAGTCCATTAGTTTGATTAAAGGAACATGAGGAGAAATTTGTTCATGTAAAAATTGAATTATAGAAGGGTAAATTTATCAAAAAAAAATTGAGAAATAAAAGTGGGGGCTTAAGAGTTAAAATATGGGGCCGAATAGAACTACTTTAAGTTTTATACTGAGTGAACAATTAAGGGTGTGCATGGGTATGATATGATATGGTATGGTATCACCATATCATCTGCCATCCTCCATAGGTCGAATTTTAAATTTTTATATTATACCATACCATTCTTGAATACAATACCATACTACATCCCCGTATGGTAGGGTAGGGGCGGGTATGGTATGGTATTTTCAGGTGGTTGACCAAATTGACCAAAATTTGGATAATGTTTTACCATTTTTTTTAATAATTTTAAAGCTTTTTTTTAAAGATTTTGATACTTTGAGTTCTTAATTTGACATTGTTTAATATTTGATTCATAAATTGTGTACTAAATAAAAAATCAAGCAATTACATATCCTTAACAATAAAAATAATCAAGTAACTACATATTCTATAACAACATAAATAATCAAGTAGCAACATATCTATAACAACACAAAAATATTAAGTAAGTACATATTCCATAACAACACGAATACTCAAGCAATTAAATATCTATTACAACATAAATAATAAGTAACTACATATCCAAATCCTTCCACAAATTTCCAACTTCCACCTTCAAGTCCAACCGTAAAG
The DNA here is from genome assembly GCA_013180625.2 of Boswellia sacra. Classification (NCBI taxonomy): domain Eukaryota; kingdom Viridiplantae; phylum Streptophyta; class Magnoliopsida; order Sapindales; family Burseraceae; genus Boswellia; species Boswellia sacra. The sequence continues at coordinate 147,836 of SNVD02012608.1, read as the reverse complement.
TCTTACAAAATTTCAACTTCCAATCTAGTACAAATTTAAAAAAATTAAAAAGAAAAAAGAAATTATAATTCACTTAGAAATATAATAAATATATTAAAATTTAGAAAGAATGATAAAAGAAAGTTAGAAATGAATATTACAATAAAATTATTGAAATTACCTTAAACTTTCTATGGTTAGAGATTTAAGGTTACCAACCTTTTCATTATATGCGCTATTAAGGTATATAACACTCACACATACATATCATACATAACCAATTATATCATTACACGTGGCAAAATTTTTTGTTTTTGAGAAGAGGTATGGTATGGTATAGTATTTTTGGATTTTTTCAAAAATACCTACCACTATACGATACTATGGATGGTTTTCAAAATTTTTACCATACCATACCCTATTCTTTTTTTATATGCTCTCCTACCTCCAACATACCATGGCGGGTATGTCGGGTTCGAGCGGGTACCATGTACACCCCTATGAACAAGTAAACCTGAAGTTACTGTTATTCAAAATTGGATGCAAGGGCAGCACGATCTCAAGCCCAATGGTATACAAGCATAAGCACCAACCATTGGGCCTGGACCCCCTTTTAAGCTTATTAAAAATGCACAAATGATATATTATATTTGGAAGTAAACCCGAAGTTTACTAATCTTACAAAAGAGAAATAAAGTCTAAGAAGTTCTATACACTTATTTTATTCAATTATATATCGAACTATGAATTTCTACTTTTTATGTTAGTAAGGCTTGATACCCTCAAATGTTTTTAAAGATCAAAACCGAAGTTTTGATTAAAACCTAAAACTAGAAGTTTAAGACACATATAATATGTGCATAACGACCTAAAATTCTGTATATGAATATTTTTCTTTTGAAATAATGTATTTGGTTAAATATATTTGTCTATTGCATTTTACAACTTACATTTTTTTATTTTTCTTTTTAATATTATTCTTGAATTATGTATCCTAAAAATGCAATTAAAGTTATCCCCGAAGAATAAATTGAGAACAATTATCATCATTGGAATCTGAGTAATTGATCCACTTAAGATTTCCCTATTGGCTTTATACATTTCCTGAAGTGAATTGATAAGTGTCTATTTATGTATTATTTTCATATCAATTCGTCCATGTTTCTTTGCTATATTCCTTGGTATTTTTATGTTTTTGTGTGGTTTTGATGTTTGTAGGAGTTTTGGAGCAACTTGCACAAAAATGGAGTAAAACCCTTCATTTTCACCTCTGCTAGTCAACCATCTTCTCGGATTTAATTGTATTGATATACAATGAACCCGATGACATATCATATACCGTTGAAAAGCTCTCGAAGTCTACTTTTTGGAGAAATTTACGGTTTATGAATCCATTCAGTGTACCGAAAGTTGTAATCAAAACAGTGTGAGAAGTGTAGAAATGTAATTCCACACATCACTGTAGCATGTATAATACGGGACACTGTAGCACGTTACTGTAGCAGAGTATTTAAACACATTTTAGGGTTTTATTTTCATAACTTGAAGAGGGGAAAACGTGGGAGGAGGCTGCATTTCTGGATTTCTCTCATCCCTTGGAGTTCTTGAAGGAGAAAGAAGATTTTGAAAGAGGAGGAACTACAATTCCAAGAAGATTCATCTACAAAGAAGATTTTCAAAGAATTTGCTAAGTTCTTTCTTTCCTTTTCAATTCTGGAATTTCTCTGTATTGTATTTGTTATTCTGATTGAATATGTGTAACTAAATCTGAATTGGTTGAGGGTGATTTCAAAGCCCTTGATATGGATTTTGTGAGTTGATTGTGTAAGAAATTGTTATCCAATTCTCTAATTGAAGTTGCTTGTATTTTCCCATATCTAATGCTTATGATTGCTTACTGATTGTATTTGGAATGGCCAACTGAATATAATCTGTTGTTGTCTATTGCTAGATTAGAAATCTTGATCCGTAATTGTCATGAATTTCCAATCATTAGTAGCAAAATTGTGATCAGAGATTGCAATTGGAAAATACAACCTAGGTTAAATAATCTGAACTTGTGTGATTATTGCTTAGATCAACCTATCTTTCTCATCGTAATGCTTCATTGAATTAAACTTAGAGAGCTTGTTCTAGGTTGTTTAATGGATAGAGATTAAATAAAGAGCTTGTTTTATTTAACAACAAAGTAAGGAAAGATTGGGATAACAGAGCTTGTTGTTATCTACGGTTGATAACTTCAATGCTGTAATTGGATTACAATTCTATGTTAATTCACAAATTCATATCTTGTGGCAGAGAAAGAACCCTTAACCAAGTGTCTCTCATTGATTTTTCACTCCATTTAATTTGTGTTGTGTTATCTTTATTTGCCTTCGTATTCAGTTTAATTAATCATTCAACAAAACCCCCCCGTTTAGTTTATTGTTGCTGAAAATAACAAATTCAATTAGAATCAATCCTCGTGGGAACGATATCTTACTTATCACTTTATTACTTGTGCGACTAGTATACTTGCTAGTTTCGAACGCATCAAGTTTTTGGCGCCGTTGCCGGGGATTGATTTTCTAATCAATTTGTTATTCTGTTTTTACTACTGATTCTTGATTGTTATTTCCTGATTGTTTGTGTTTAGGCTTTTATGTCCGAGGGAGAAGCGGATCAACGACTTAAGAGAATTAAGGAGTTTCTCCAATCCTCGAATTTAAGGCTAAATCGGTCAATTTCAACTCCACCTCCAGAATTTGACCTTGCACGACATACTTCCCTCCCATCTTCTTGCAGTTCAATCAAATCTGAATCGGAAGCAATGGCGATGGAAAACGATCAGACTCTTAAGGAGTTAGCGGCTCCAATTATTGATCAACAACCGCTATGCATAATCACCAATTCTGAGATAGATTTTGAACTTAAATCTGGACTGATTCATCTCTTGCCTACATTTCATGGTTTTGCAGGAGAGGATCCAAACAAACACCTCAAAGAATTTCATGTGGTATGCTCAAGTATGAAGCCAACCGGCGTTTCTGAAGAGCAAATTAAATTGAGAGCTTTCCCATTCTCATTAGCAGATTCGGCAAAAGATTGGCTATACTATCTACCACCAGGTACCATTACCACTTGGAATGAGATGAGTAAACTCTTTTTGGAGAAATACTTTCCAGCCTCGAAAGTTACAAATATTAGAAAAGATATTAGTGGCATTCGACAACACAATGGAGAATCACTTCATGAATATTGGGAGAGATTTAAAGGTTATGTGCTAGCTGTCCAAACCACCAAATTAGTGATGGACTCCTAATTCATATTTCTATGAGGGTCTCTTACCAATGGAAAGGAGTATCATTGATGCTGCTAGTGGTGGAGCACTAGTTAATAAAACACCGAACGTGCAAGACGTTTGATTAGTGACATGGCAGCGAACTCCCAACAATTCAGCAGTCAATTTGAGCCACAACTACCAAAAAGAGTAAATGAGGTAAGTACTTCAAACATTGAACAACAACTTTGTGAACTTACCTCTCTTGTAAAAAAAATGGCTGTAGGACATATGCAGCAATCTTATGCATGTGGAGTATGTTCTGCCATGGACCATCCAACCGACATGTGTCCAACTTTGCAAGAAGGAGATACAGAACAAGCCAATGCCATGGGTGGATTTCCAGGACAACCAAGGCAAAGGTATGACCCTTTCTCCAATACTTACAATGCTGGATGGAGAGATCATCCTAATTTGAGATATGGGAATCGTCAACCAATCGCTCCAAATGCTACACAAAATCGGCCACCAGGTTTTAATCAACCAAGGGTGCAGCAACCATTTCAAGCACAACCACCACCAGTAACACAACCAACACCGTAACCAGCTCCACAAAATTCAGGTACGTCTCTCGAGGATATTGTTAAAGCACTTACCACTAACACAATACAATTTCAGCAGGAAACTAGGGCAAGTATCCAAAACCTGGAAAGCCAAATAGGACAATTGGCCACTAACATGAGCAAATTTGAGAGTCAAAGCTCAGGAAAATTGCCATCTCAGCCAGTGATCAATCCAAGAGAAAATGCTAGTGCTGTAACTTTGAGAAGTGGAAAGCAATTAGAGATTCCACCAAAGAAATCACAAGCTGATGAAGGGGATGACACCACTTCACCATGAACAAAACATCCACTTCTAAGGTAAATCCTAAAACTTCAATTCATTCATATGTTACTCCTCCACCTTTTCCTAGCAGATTTGCAAAATCAAAGAAGGAGGAACAAGAACAAGAAATCCTGTAAACTTTTCGCAAGATCGAGGTAAACATACCACTTCTGGATGCTATCAAGCAAGTGCCTCGTTATGCAAAATTTCTCAAAGAGTTATTCACCAACAAGAGGATGTTGAAAGGAAATGAGAAAGTAAGTGTGGGGGAAGATGTTTCAGCTGTATTGCCAACGAAAATTTCCTCCGAATGCAGATCAGTACTTCACCATTCCATGCCCATTGGCAATACCAATTTTGAAGAGCTATGTTAGATTTAGGAGCATCAATTATGTCATCCCTATTCTATTTATGCTTTCCTTGAATCTTGGACCCCTTGCGGAAACTGGTATTGTAAATTCAACTTGCTGATCGTTCTAAATGCATATCCCAGGAGTTGTGGAAGATGTGCTTGTGCAGTGAATCATTGTTTTTCCCGCAAAAACATTTATGTTCTGGAATGGAGGATGAAACGTCCCCAATCCAACCCACAATTCTTTTAGGGAGGCCTTCTTGAAAACTGCCCGACCAAGATTGATGTTCCATGATGGCACTCTCACCATGGAATTTGATGGCGAGGTGATTCGCTTCAATATTTTTGAGGCAATGAGATACCCTACGGACTTGCATTCTGTTTTTGCAGTTGATGTCATTGATTCTTTGGCACAACAATTTCTTGAATTAACTCGAAAAGATGAATTGGAAGTAGCCATTAGTGAACACATAAGGACAGAAAGTTTCAAAGAACTAGGAAAGTTGATACCTGTGTCTAAAGAAGTGGAGGAAGTTGTGGCAAGCTTGGATGAGACTATAACTATCACCACAAACAGGTATGATGTTTCGTACATTGAATTGCCTTTATCTAATAAGAAAATTCTTCCTTCTGTGATGAAAGCCCCTACCTTGGAGCTTACGCCTCTTCCAGAACATTTGAAGTATGTATTCTTGGGTGAAAAGTATACTTTGCCAGTCATAATAGCCAAGGGCCTTACACCATTACAAGAAGAGAAACTCATCCGAGTGCTTTGAGATCACAAAACAGCCATTGGGTGGACAATTGCTGACATCAAAGGTATTAGCCCAGCCATATGCATGCACCGTATCTTATTAGAAGAAGGATCCAAGCCCCCTCGAGAAGCACAGCGGAGGTTGAATCCTCCAATGATGGAAGTTGTCAAGAAAGAAATCCTGAAATTGTTAGATGTGGGTGTGATTTATCCATTTTCGGACAGCAAGTGGGTGAGTCCAGTCCAAGTTGTTCCGAAGAAATCTGGTGTTACGGTGGTTAAAAATGACAACAACGAGCTAGTTCCCACTCGTATCCAAACCGGGTGGTGAGTTTGTATTGATTATCGAAAGCTCAATTCTGCAACTCGCAAGGATCACTTTCCTTTGTCATTCATTGGTCAAATGCTGGAGAGATTAGCAGGTCATTCTCATTATTGTTTTCTTGATGGCTATTCAGGATATAATCAGATTGTCATTGCCCCTGAGGATCCAGAGAAAACTACATTCACATGCCCATTCGGTACATTTGCCTATCGACGCATGCCATTTGGTCTTTGCAATGCCCCTACCACTTTCCAAAGGTATACGGTAAGTATTTTCTCTGATTATGTTGAGAACATTATTGAGGTATTTATGGATGACTTTAATGTTTTTGGTGATTCTTTTGATAAATGCCTTGACAACCTTACCCTTATACTTCAAAGATGTATAGAAACTAACCTTGTTCCGAATTGGGAGAAATGTCATTTTATGGTAGATCAGGGTATAGTTTTGGGACATGTTATTTCTGCTAGGGTATAGAGGTTGATAAATCCAAGACAGATCTTATATGTTCCTTACCACCTCCCACAAGTGTGCGGGATATTCGTTCGTTTCTTGGTCATGCAGGTTTTTATCGTAGATTCATCAAAGATTTTTCGAAGATAGCATTGCCCCTATGCAGATTATTACAGAATGATGTGGCCTTTGAATTTGATGAGAAATGCAAAGAGGCATTTGAGAAACTGAAGGAACTCTTGACTTCGGCTCCAGTAATCCAATCTCCGAATTGGAAGCATCCATTCGAGAGCAGTTGTGCGATGCAAACATGACTACGCGTGGGTTTGATGTTTGGGTCAACGAATTGGCAAAATCCACATGCCATTTACTATGCATCTCGGACTTTAACATGATGCTCAACTTAATTATTCATACCACTGAGGCTGTTCGAAAAACTAGCAAGTATACAGCGCACAAGTAATAAAGTGATAAGTAAGATATCGTTCCCACGAGGATTGATTCTAATTGAATTTGTTATTCCAGCAACAATAAACTAAACAGGGGGGATTTTTGTTGAATGATTTACTAAATGAAATAAGAATGCAAGTAAAGAATAACAAAACAGAAAGTAAATTTGAATGAAAAATCAATAGGAGAAACCTGGTTAAGGGATCCTTCTCTACCACAAGATATGGATTTGCGAATTAATCATAGATTGTCATCCAATTACACCATTGAAATTATCAACCGTAGATAACAACAAGCTCTGTTATCCCAATCTTTCCTTACTTTGTTGTTAAATAAAACAGGCTCTTTATTTAATCTCTATCCATTAAACAACCTAGAACAAGCTCTCTAAATTTAATTCAATGGATGCATTCCGATAAGAAAGATAGGTTGATCTAAGCAATAAACACACAAGCTCGGATTATTTAACTTAGGTTGTATTCTCCAATTGCAATCTCTGATCACAATTTTGCTACTAAGGATTAGAAATGCAAGACAATTACGGATCAAGATTTCTAATCTAGCAATAGACAACAACAGATTATATTCAGTTGGCCATTCCAAATACAATCAGTAAGCAATCATAAGCATTAGATATGGGAAAAAACAAGCAACTTCAATTAGAGAATTGGATAACAATTTCTTACACAATCAACTCACAAAATCCATATCAAGGGCTTTGAAATCACCCTCAACCAATTCAGATTTAGTTACACATGTTCAAAAATGTCATAAATACAATACCTGTCTCTTATACACATCTAGATGTGTATAAGAGACAGGGGAAAAACTTAGCAAATTTGATGTAATTCTCTTTGGATTGTAGTTCTTCCTCTTTCCAAGCTTCCTTTCTCCTTCAAGAACTCCAGGACATGAAAGAATTCCAGAGCTGCAGCCTCCACCACGTTCTCCCCTCTTCCAGTTATCAAAATAAAACCCTAAAATGTGTTTAAATACTCTGCTACAGTGAATTGCTACAGTGCCCGTATTATACATGCTACAGTGATTTGTGGAATTATATTTCTATACATCTTACACTATTTTGATTAGAACTTTTGGTACACTGAATGGATTTATAAACCGTAAATTTCTCCAGAAAATAGACTTCGAGAGCTTTCCAACGGTATATAACATGTCATCGGGTTCATGTATATCAATACAATTAAATCCGAGAAGATCACTGACTAGCAGAGGTGAAAATGAAGGGTTTTACTCCATTTTTGTGCAAGTTGCTCCAAAACTCTTACAAACATCAAAACCACACAAAAACATAAAAATACCAAGGAATATAGCAAAGAAACATGGACGAATTGATATAAAAGTATACATAAATAGACACCTATCAAATTCCCCCACACTTAGACTTTGCTAGTCCTCGAGCAACTAAAATGATACGAAACAACACTAAACCGAAACAAAATCAGAGAAAAATTAAAACACACCAATGCTTCAACTTGCAAATAGGCCTCAAAGATTGTACTTAATTATAACCCAAGGAATACTTCAAAATAATGCACTTGATCGAGAATTTTATCTCAAAAATTAGTTTCGCTTCACCTCAATTCCTCAAGTGTGTGTGTGTAGAGCCATTCTCACCTAATCACTTGTAACCCAGATGAGTTTATGCATAAAAATGAATCATATTTAATATTGAAGATGTGTGTATAAATGAAATCCATAGGCCTGCTTTTCAAGTCACTCTCCACTAATGTAGACATGTACAACACCAAGGATCAAGTAGGACTTTATTAGCTTGTAACGTTTGACTTGGGTGAAGGTATGATCAAGGATAATAATTTGGCTCAAATCACCCACAAACACATAAATCATTCAAGAGATTATGTAGAGCTCAACCCTATAACACAACTTTATTTTAATTCACCAGGTTACTCCCCCAAACTTATTTAGAACATTCAATCTTCTTTTTTTTCTTTTTTTTTCTTCTTCTTTTTTTTAGAAAACAAAAGAAACTACACCCATGTTTCATTCTTTTTAAGAACACCCAAGGGTATAGAACTTTTTTTTTCTTTTTTTTAACTGCAATTCCACTCGCCCACACTTAAACAATACATTGTCCTCAATGTTTAAGTACGTGGAAGATAAGTACAGATTTTTTTTTCTTTTCTTTTTTTTTCTTTTTACAAACACAATAGGACTCACTTGCATTGCTCATGACACATCCCAACCTCTTCTAACTTTCCAAAACCAGAACATAGCTAAGAATTTAATTGTGAATGATCTACATGCTCATAGGTAAGGGATAAACTGTTTAGAACAAATTCATTTGAGGTAGGAAATCTTTTAGTGAGTTAACAAAGAAAAAGGCTTACAGAGGCTCAAAGGGGTAACTAGGGATCAATTTCAGTCAAGGTTGGCTATTAAGGCTCAAACAGTCCAAAGATGACCTAAATCATTTCCCCAATGTTGCACAGTCTAGGATTTCGCCTCGCGTGACCATCAAACAAGTTCTAGAATTCATTGAAATCTGAAGAAACATTGAAATTACATAAACTTTCTCTAAGTGAACAAATAACTCAGTGATAATAACTCAGTGCTCAATGTTGCGCAAGGAATCAAAAGCAAAGCGAAAACCAATAGACATTTCAAGCACACAGATCCATGCATCATTTATCATTTCCAAGAGTTATTCTTAATTTAATCATTATCTTATCATCGACCCACAAAATGCAAGAAAAGAGGTACGTGGCGTTGTTACACCTGAGTCAAGATTGTATATTTCAGTAATCTTTAGGACCAGTAGCCCGCAGACTTAAGGTTTCCAGCCTATATACCTTTATTATGAAGGAACAAAACAAGAAACAAGACACTTCAAACAACATGAAATAAACAAACTACAGATTTATTGAGAGAGAATGCGTTTCAAGAGTTAAGGAAACCCCATATTCTGCCATTCTCAGGTTTTTCCACAATGTTTTTTTTTTCGAATCGAAACGATAAAGACAAAAATACACAACAACTCAAAATTACATAAAACTAAACTTACTCAGAAAATAATAAAGTCCAACAAATCAGTAAACACAAACAAGGCAGTTAGAATAGGTCTAAAAAGTTTAGAAGTTAGCCTCCTATTCAGTCATTATGGATTGAAGAGATCCAGAATGCGTTTCAAGAGGAATTGAACTTTTCAAGCCACCACTCTAAAAATCGAGATTAGAAAATATTACCTGGGATGAAAGAAACAACCTGAAAAAAGAACTCAACTCAAATAAACACAATAAAGAGAAAGCAAACGAAAATGAAGCAAACCAGCAGATAGAGATTACAGATGGAGCGTTAAATCCAGTCTACGCCTTTTATCGCCTTCTCCAAACCAATCTATCCGAGCCGTTGTTGGATCAGGCGAATAGACGAATTCTTGGAGTTTGTCAATTAACTCCCCTGCCGTTGAAGCTGTAACAAGGATTTGCCTCGCTGATGGTGAGATAAAATTTTTTTCTACAGCTTGATCAAGAAAAGACAACAAACCATCAAAAAAGGTATTGACATTTAACAAACCAATGGGTTTTTTATGGATGTTTAGCTGTGCCCAAGAGGTGATTTGAAATATCTCCTCTAGGTGCCAATAACCCACGAATAGGGCTAGTTATGTATTATTTATATCAATTTGTCCATGTTTCTTTGCATATTTCCTTGGTATTTTTTATGTTTTTTGTGTGGTTTTTGATGTTTGTAGGAGTTTTGGAGCAACTTGCACAAAAATGGAGTAAAAACCCTTATTTTTCACCTATGCTAGTCATGATCCTTCTCGTATTTAAGTTGTATTGATTACAATGAAAACCCGATGACATGTATATACCGTGAAAGCTCTCGAAGTCTATTTCTGGAGAAATTTACGGTTTATAAATCCATTCAGTGTACCAAAAGTTGTAATCAAAACAGTGTGAGATGTATAGAAATATAATTCCACAAGTCACTGTAGCATATATAATACGGGCACTGTAGCAAGTCACTGTAGCAGAGTATTTAAACACATTTTAGGGTTTTATTTTCATAACTTGAAGAGGGGAGAAAATGGAGGAGGCTGCATCTTTGGATTTGTCTCATCTCTTGGAGTTCTTAAAGGAGATTGAAGGCTTGGAAAGAGGAAGAACTACAAAACCTAAGAGATTTCATCAAATTTGCTAAGTTTTCCCTTTCCCTTTCATTTTCTGGAATGTCTCCATATTTTATTGTATTTGTATTCTATCTGAATATGTGTAACTAAATCTGAATTGGTTGAGGGTGATTTCAAAGCCCTTGATATGGTTTTTATGAATTGATTGTGCAAGCAATTGTTATCCAATTCTCTAATTGAAGTTGCTGATATTTTCCCATGTTTAATGCTTATGATTGCTTGCTGGATTGTATTTGGGTGGCCAACTGAATATAATCTGGATATTGTCTATTGCTAGACTAGAAATCTTGATCCGTAATTGTCTTGAATTTCTAATCATTAGTAGCAAAAATTGTGATCAGAGATTGCAATTGGAAAATACAACCTAGGTTAAATAATCCGAACTTGTGTGATTATTGCTTAGATCAACCTATCTTCTCATCGTAATGCTTCTATTGAATTAAACTTAGAGAGCTTGTTCTAGGTTGTTTAATGGATAGAGATTAAATAAAGAGCTTGTTTATTTAACAACAAAGTAAGGAAAGATTGGGATAACAGAGCTTGTTGTTATCTACGGTTGATAACTTCAATGCTGTAATTGGATTACAATTCTATGTTAATTCAAAAATTCATATCTTGTGGCAGAGAATGAACTCTTAACCAAGTGTCTCTCATTGATTTTTCATTCGAATTAACTTTCTGTTTTGTTATTCTTTGTTTACATTATTATTTCACTTAGTTAATCAATCACAAAACCCCCCATTTGTTCTGTTGTGGCTGTAAAATAACAAATTCAATTAGAATCAATCCTCGTGGGAACGATATCTTACTTATCACTTCATTACTTGTGCGACTAGTATACTTGCTAGTTACGAACGCACCAACCACCTGGTAAAGCTATAAATGCATCGGACTTAACAATCATATGTGCAATATGCTCATGCATGCTAGAGACTTGTAACTCTTCCCCGATTGTGTTGCCTATGATATCTCGCACAGCTAATGGTTTAGGGATAATGCCGAGAACTTTGCTCCCTCCTAGGGATGCAGCTGTTGACACACACCCCATTAACCCAAGACTACCCCCTCCATAAATCAAATTAATACCCCTCGCAGCTAGTGTCCTACCAAGATCAAGAGCTGCTGTGGTAAACTCTCCATCTTTACCAAATTGCGATCCGCAAAATACGCATATATTGCGGAATCGCCGAATTGGTGTTTTCTCCATTTCTACAAGTGCTCTAATCTTGTGTAAGACACGTTAGATATTATGCTTTTCAATTGCAAGACAGGTTATGGAATGACATATGAAAATATGCAGAATGTATATATACACCCATAAAACTCTCAAATTTTGACACATGGGGACATACTTTCGGTGGGGGTTGCTCGATGCAGATTTATCGCCCCAAGATTTGAAAAAATGAGATATGCTTTCGGCGAGGTTTGACAAAACCTACACACTTGTCTCCCACGTGAAGCATGGAAAATGGAGATACACTTTCGGCGGGGGTTGACAAAACCCCCACACTTGTCTCCCACGTGAAGCATAAAAAATAGAGATACACTTTCGGTGGAGGTTGACAAAACCTCCACACTTGTCTCCCACGTGTACTTATGCCATAGGGTAGTCATATGGTTTGTCAAAAAGAAAACTTGAAATTAAAACAAACAAAATCAACAAACAACAACAACACAAAAACAACATTGATAATCAGATCAAACGAAACAAGAAAAAAAAAATTCTACAACAACAACACACATTCAAATATACAAGTAGTTGTGATTGTGGCTCACATCTTCCTCTGGTTTTACGTCCAGTAACGGCTGAAACGCCTTCTATGAGTCGGGGATTTGCTTCCCATCCAGTTTTCTTATAAACTGGCAAACAGGGTCGTTTTTAGTCAGATTCCCTAGACTATAACACTGCAATTCATCACGAAATTGTGTCCATAGATTAAGCAATTCACGCTGAACAAGTCCACAAGAATGTGACTCGAGAGTTAACAAAACATTATCCAGCGACTCATTACTCAAACCATTCTTAATAAATGAAAGTTTATCTTCTCTATTCCTGGACGCAAAACCTAATGAACGACAAGTCTGGTTACAATTCCATCTAGCACATTTATAACATACTTGTAACCTTTTCGCTCTTCGCCTCTTGGCGTAGTAGCTCTTTCCTAGACCAGGCATGTATTTTGCGAGATTAATGTCCGGCTCACCGGACAATCTCACCTTGGCTTCGATAAGCCATCGGATATCAGCAGGCACATTTAGGAGCATCAATGCCCAAAGTCTAGTCATCCGTACTTTATAAATTTTAAACACAGCATTTTGAGGAAGTGAAGGGAAATATTTACGAAGGTTCGATAGAAAGATATCAGCATCCATTGAAGAGGAGAAAAGAAGAGATATTACCGATAATGCGATCGGGTTTGTTTTTCTCCAAGATATGCACGTTTGAAACCTTTGGCGAATGACTTCAACTTCCGTTTGGATGTTTCCACAGGCTGCTGATCAATTTGATGGCCTACGAAAGGAATCTCCTCGAGACATAAAAATCGATCATTATTACCTTATTTTATTTTATTTTCTTTTTTATTTATTTTTCAAAAACATTGGGTTGCCTCCCAATAAGCGCTTGGTTTAACGTCCTCAGCCCGACGTTGGTTCCATCATGGCAGGGTCCAATCTTCGCTGTGCTTCTCTAGTGGGCTGGGATCCTTTTTCCAACAAGATACGGTCCATGCATATGGCTGGGCCTTGGATGTCAACAATCGTCCACCCAATAGCTGTTTTGTGATCTCTAAGTACTCGGACGAGTTTCTCTTCTTGTAGTGGTGCAAGGCCCATTTCTATTGTAACTGGCAAAGGATCATTCTTATCCAAGAATCCATGCTTCAAATGATCTGGAAGAGGCTTAAGCTCCAAGGTAGGGGCTTTCATCATAGAAGGCAGAAGTTTCACATTAGATAAAGGAAATTGAATGCACGAAACATCATACCTATTTGTGGTTATAGCTATGGTCTCATCTAAGCTTGCCACAGCTTCCTCCATTTCTTTGGACGCTTGTATCAACCTTCTTGATTCCTTGTAATTTTCTGTCCCTATGTGCTCACTAAAAACCACTTCTAATCCATCCTTGTGAGTTAACTCAAAATGTTGTTGTGGCAAAGAATCGATAACATCAACTGCAAAAACAGAATGCAAGTCACTAGGATACCTCATTGTCTCAAAAATATTGAAACGAATCACCTCGCCATCGAATTCCATGGTGAGAGTGCCATCATGAACATCAATCTTAGTTCGAGCAGTTTTCAAGAATGGTCTCCCCAAAAGAATTGGTGTTGGATTAGGAGATGTCTCATCCTCCATTTCAAGAACATAGAAGTCTGCTGGGAAAACCAATTGATTTACCTGCACAAGCACATCTTCCACAACTCCCTTGGGATATGCCTTAGAACGATCAGCATGTTGAATGGTAATACCAGTTTCCGCAAGAGGTCCAAGATTTAAAAGAAGCTAAATAGAATATGGCATGATATTAATAGTGTGCTAAATCTAGACATAGCTCTTTCAAACTTGGTTCTACCAATGGTGCATGGAATGGTGAACGTACCTGGATCTTTGCATTTCGGAGGAAATTTTCTTTGTAGTACAGCTGAAACATTTTCCCCCACGCTTACTTTCTCATTTCCCTTCAACTTTCTCTTGTTGTTGCATAACTCCTTGAGAAATTTTGCATAACGAGGTACTTGCTTAATAGCATCCAGAAGTGGTATATTTACCTCGATCTTGCAAAAAGTTTTCAGGATTTCCTGTTCTTGTTCCTCCTTCTTTGATTTTGCAAATCTGCTAGGAAAAGGTGGAGGAGTAACATATGAAGGAATTTGAGTTTTAAGGTCTACCTTAGAAGATGATGTTTTGTTCATGGTGGAAGTGGTGTCATCCCCTTCATTAGTTTGTGACCTTTTTTTGTGGAACTTGTAATTGCTTTCCACTTCTCGAAGTGATTGCACTAGCATTCTCTCTTGGATTGATCACTGTCTGAGAAGGTAATTTTTCTAAGCTCTTGCTCTCGAATTTGCTCATGTTAGTAGCCAATTGTCCCATTTGATTTTCCAGGTTTTGGATACTTGCCCTAGTTTCCTGCTGAAATTGCATTGTGTTAGTAGCACGTACTTTAAATGTCCTGGAGATCCATACCTGAGTTTTGTGGAGCTAGTTGTGGTGCTGGTTGTGGTTCCACTTGACATGATTGCTGCACTCTTGATTGATTGAAACCTGGTGGCTGATTTGGTATGGCATTTGGAGTGATTGGTTGATGATTACTGTAACTTTGGCTTGGTTGTCCCAGAAATCCACCCATGGCATTGGCTTGTTCCGTACTCCTTCTTGCAAAGTTGGACACATGTCGGTTGGATGCTCCGTGGTAGAATATACTCCACATACATAAGATTGATGCATATGTCCTACAGCCATTTGTTTTACAATAGAGGTAAGCTCAGAAAGTTGTTGTTCAATGTTCGGGGTACTTACCTCATTTACTCTCCTTGGTAGTTGTGGCTCAAATTGCCCGCTGAATTGTTGGGAGTTTGTTGCCATGTCGCTAATCAAACGTCTTGCAACATTCGGTGTTTTATTAACTAGTGCTCCACCACTAGCAGCATCAATGATACTCCTTTCCATTGGTAGGAGACCCTCATAGAAATATTGTATTAGGAGTCCATCACTAATTTGATGGTTTGGACAGCTAGCACATAACCTTCTAAATCTCTCCCAATATTCATGAAGTAATTCTCCATTGTGTTGTCGAATGCCACTAATATCTTTTTTAATGTTTATAACTTTCGAAGTGGGAAAGTATTTCTCTAAAAAGAGTTTACTTATCTCATTCCACGTGGTAATGGTACCCGATGGTAGATAGTATAGCCAATCTTTCACCGAATCTACTAATGAGAATGGAAAAGCTCTCAATTTTATTTGCTCCTTAGACACGCCAGTTGGCTTCATACTTGAGCATACCACATGAAATTCTCTGAGGTATTTGATAGGATCCTCTCCTGCAAAACCATGAAATGTAGGCAAGAGACGAATTCGTCCAGATTTAAGCTCAAATTCTACCTCAAAATTGGTGCTTATGCATAGCGGTTGTTGATCAATAATTGGAACCGCTAACTCCTTAAGAGTCTGATCGTTTTCCATCGCCATTGCTTTCGATTCAGATTTGATTGAACTACAAGAAGATGGAAGGGAAGTATGTCGTGCAAGGTCAAATTATGGAGGTGGAGTTGAAATTGACCGATTTAGCCTTAAATTCGAGGATTGAAGAAACTCCTTAATTCTCTTAAGTCGTTGATTCGCTTCTCCCTCAGACATAAAAGCCTAAACACACAAACAATCAGGAAATAACAATCAGAATCAGTACTAAAAACAGAATAACAAATTGATTAGAAAAATCATCCCGGGGGGGCAACGGTCGCCGAAAAACTGATGCATTCGAAATAGCAAGTATACTAGTCGCACAAGTAATAAAGTGATAAGTAAGATATCGTTCCCACGAGGATTGATTCTAATTGAATTTGTTATTTCCAGCAACAATAAACTAAACCGGGGGGGATTTTTGTTGAATGCTTTACTAAATGAAATAAGAATGCAAGTAAAGAATAACAAAACAGAAAGTAAATTTGAATGAAAAATCAATGGGAGAAAGCTGGTTAAGGGATCCTTCTCTGCCACAAGATATGGATTTGTGAATTAATTGTAGAATTGTAATCCAATTACAGCATTGAAGTTATCAACCGTAGATAACAACAAGCTCTGTTATCCCAATCTTTCCTTACTTTGTTGTTAAATAAAACAAGCTCTTTATTTAATCTCTATCCATTAAACAACCTAGAACAAGCTCTCTGAGTTTAATTCAATGGATGCATTATGATAAGAAAGATAGGTTGATCTAAGCAATAAACACACAAGCTCGGATTATTTAACTTAGGTTATATTCTCCAATTGTAATCTCTGATCACAATTTTGCTACTAATGATTAGAAATTCAAGACAATTACGGATCAAGATTTCTAGTCTAGCAATAAATCACAACCAGATTATATTCAGTTGGCCACTCAAATACAATCAGCAAGCAATCATAAGCATTAAATATGGGAGAATACAAGCAACTTCAATTAGAGAATTGGATAACAATTCCTTACACAATCAACTTACAAAAACCATATCAGGGGCTTTGAAATCACCCTCAACCAATTCAGATTCAGTTACACATGTTTAAGAACGTGGTAAATACAATACAACATGGAGACATTCCAGAAAATGAAAGGGAAGGGAAAAACTTAGCAAATTTGATGTAATTCTCTTTGGATTGTAGTTCTTCCTCTTTCCAAGCTTCCTTTCTCCTTCAAGAACTCCAAGAGATGAAAGAATTCCAGAGCTGCAGCCTCCACCACGTTCTCCCCTCTTCAAGTTATGAAAATAAAACCCTAAAATGTGTTTAAATACTCTGCTACAATGACTTGCTACAGTGCCCCGTATTATACATGCTACAGTGACTTGTGGAATTATATTTCTATACATCTCACACTGTTTTGATTAGAACTTTTGGTACACTGAATGGATTTATAAACCGTAAATTTCTCCAGAAAATAGACTTCGAGAGCTTTCCAACGGTATATAATATGTCGTCGGGTTCATTGTATATCAATACAATTAAATCCGAGAAGATCACTGACTAGCAGAGGTGAAAATGAAGGGTTTTACTCTATTTTTGTGCAAGTTGCTCCAAAACTCCTACAAACATCAAAACCACACAAAAACATAAAAATACCAAGGAATATAGCAAAGAAACATGGACGAATTGATATAAAAGTAATACATAAATAGACACTTATCAAAGCTCTCTGAGTTTAATTCAATGGATGCATTATGATAAGAAAGATAGGTTGATCTAAGCAATAAACACACAAGCTCGGATTATTTAACTTAGGTTATATTCTCCAATTGTAATCTCTGATCACAATTTTGCTACTAATGATTAGAAATTCAAGACAATTACGGATCAAGATTTCTAGTCTAGCAATAAATCACAACCAGATTATATTCAGTTGGCCACTCAAATACAATCAGCAAGCAATCATAAGCATTAAATATGGGAGAATACAAGCAACTTCAATTAGAGAATTGGATAACAATTCCTTACACAATCAACTTACAAAAACCATATCAGGGGCTTTGAAATCACCCTCAACCAATTCAGATTCAGTTACACATGTTTAAGAACGTGGTAAATACAATACAACATGGAGACATTCCAGAAAATGAAAGGGAAGGGAAAAACTTAGCAAATTTGATGTAATTCTCTTTGGATTGTAGTTCTTCCTCTTTCCAAGCTTCCTTTCTCCTTCAAGAACTCCAAGAGATGAAAGAATTCCAGAGCTGCAGCCTCCACCACGTTCTCCCCTCTTCAAGTTCAAAATAAAACCCTAAAATGTGTTTAAATACTCTGCTACAGTGAATTGCTACAGTGCCCCGTATTATACATGCTACAGTGACTTGTGGAATTATATTTCTATACATCTCACACTGTTTTGATTACAACTTTTGGTACACTGAATGGATTTATAAACCGTAAATTTCTCCAGAAAATAGACTTCGAGAGCTTTCCAACGGTATATAATATGTCATCGGGTTCATTGTATATCAATACAATTAAATCCGAGAAGATGGTTGACTAGCAGAGGTGAAAATGAAGGGTTTTACTCCATTTTTGTGCAAGTTGCTCCAAAACTCCTACAAACATCAAAACACACAAAAACATAAAAATACCACGGAATATAGCAAAGAAACATGGACGAATTGATATAAAAGTAATACATAAATAGACACCTATCATGTGGGTTGGGGTTTAGTGCCAAAACTGGTGCTTGGGTGTTGCCATGAGTTGGCAATTGGTTTTGATGATCCTTATCTATGTTGGGTTTTTTCCCATGGTTTGAAGCCTTACATTGTCAGTTTGTTGGGATTGAGTTGAAAGGCTAACCATGGTAATGACCTATTAATTCGAAGCTATAGGACTGACAATGGTCAGTTCCACAACCATTTGTGGTTCCCCTACGGTGCTCCTTGTCACACTCGCCTCCTCTCCATCCCTTATCACTCAACTGGCACATTACCCGCACAGAACTTGCACAACAGAAGGTTAATCTGCAAAGTAACTCATAATCTCAGTGAAACAACTTACTATTCAAGGGAACCGACAAATGAATGACTTCTTGTCGTGATTCCTCCAGATGTCACCAAATGATGATGCCAAAAAGTCGATCAACATTAAATTTGTTACACTTGTCCATATGTGAATAGTGAATGACGAAATAACCTTACTCTGAAGTTACTGGAGGTTAGTGAGTGATTGAAGATGGAGTTGAATAGTAGACTCTCAACCAACGAGCTGGTGTGACCATGAAGCTATGGATGAGACCGGCTTTTGAAGTAAGTAGATGGTAACGAGACAACTTTTGACTACTGAAAGCTATAGATGCTAGACTTGCTCTTTCTTTCCCATCGAGCTTAAATAGCTTCCATGGCAGTTACAAGAACCGAGTGACTAAGAAAAATTGTTGAATGCTCAAATAACTGGAACATAGAGAAACAAGATCAAGGGTCACCGAATTTCTCACTGGCATGAACCCTCTGACGCCCAAGTCAGTGAGGAGGTCACTATTTTTGATGAGAAATTAAGATGAATACAGGTGTTTATGCATATGGATTTCATGGAAAAGGCTTATAAATAGTGTTTAATGGAACAGTAAATGTTAGAGAGAGAAAGAGGATAGAGCACAAAACCCTAGAGAATCTTGGTGGTTGCCAGAGAGAGAAGAATTATGAAAGAGTTGCCTTATTCTTTGTGCCTTTTTCCTTATATAGGTGATTCCAAACTTGACCTTGATCTTGATCATTCATTGTGATGAGGTGGCAAGATCTTAGCAAATGAGAAGGATTATTGCGATATTCTCTGATGTAATAAAACTCTAATTTCGAGATGATGGAAAGCTGCGGCGTGGCATGATAATAGGGAACCACTTATTCTTCATAATTTTGGGACTGGGTGGTTACTAGCTAACCAATCCAGTTAGTGGTTACTAGCTAACCAATCCAGTTAGTTGTCTATCAGTTAGGTGGGCACCTTCATGATTTGGGCTGGACTTCAAATACGTATGGAATGTCATTTTTACTATCAAGGGCATTCTCATCCTCTAATAAAAGGTCTAAAAAGTCCTATTTACAATATCTTTTCGAACTTCGAATGTGATTCACTTGTACAAACTTTTTAAATCTAAAAAGACTTCCCATTTAGATTCATTACCTTTGCTTTCAGATGTATTAATCATCAATCAATTACTCATTCAGATTCATTTCATTTGCCTCCGCCATCAAGTTACCGTGGACTTCTGCCATTTCTCAAATTTTGAACCAACAACTCCGTAAATAAAAAACTAATAAAAGAAAAAAATCTTTCGATTCTTTCGAAGGAGAAATTCTTTCTTAGGTCCAGCATCGAAATATGTTGGCTATATCAAGATGTACGTTTTCTAGACATTACTTAAAATAATTGTTGTATCAAGTATCCACTACCCATGCAAAATGGACATATGGCATCAGTCTTATCGATGTAATCATTCGTTGCTTGAGTCACATTTCACCTTGTTCACTTGCTAACAATTTCTACCAGCTCATTGACTCCAACTTGCGAGGACAAACATTGGAGAAATCATTGGCGTCCTCTTCTAACAATTGTTGTTTTGTGGATCTCAAATTGGCTACCGAGATGTCACTATGGTGCTTAATGCCTTGCTATTATCTCTACATGGTTGCATCTCCTACCAAGCTGGAGAGTCCTCTTCTAGCCTAAATTCTCCTCCAATATTTGTGTGACTGTTAAGGAATATAATCCAAGTATACTTGGAAGCTTTCAAGAAAAGGAATACAATCCAAGTCTGAAGAGGAAACCAAGTTTGAAGAGGAAAACAAGTCCAATCCCATCCTCTTTGATTATGGAAAATCTCAAAATATCTTTGCTGGCAAGCTTGTTATTAATACTTGCCATAATATTCAAATTGTATCTTGTATATAATGCGTTGCTCATCAATGAAAGAAGTGTGCTTCCCTTTTATCACAAATTGATTTACTTGTTTATGGTATAAGAGCCTTAAACTCGTAAGCCAATATTCCAGCCAACAAAATATGAGTTCATCTTCATTCCTCCATCCCGTCAATAAGGAAGAACCTGAACTCAATATACAAGCCCTTCACTAATGTTCTAGTTTGATTTCTCTCAAACTAAGCACCACAAAAAGTACCGTGAATTATCTCTTATGGCATTCTCAGATCGTTTCGCTTGTCTGCAGTCTTGGTCTTTATCACAATCTCACGACAAGTGATAGACCTGCTGAAGAAATTGAAGACAAAGATGGAAGCAAAAGAGCCAATTGCATCGAGTCTGGATGAGCAACGGTGGGTTGTTAACTTCATGGCTTTTTGGAACCATGAAAGAAGAAATTATTAGCATGATTTTTGTTGAAGACAGTACTGCCTTTGAGGTTTGGAATTCAGTCTAGTAGTAACTTTTTTGTCTCACTGATAAAAAGGAAAGAAACTTGAAAAATATGCTTATGGGAATAAGAAAAGGTTCTCACTCTGTTGATGAATATTGGAAGGAGCTTAAAACAATATATGACAATTTAGCTGCAATCCAAAAGCTTATCTCAGATTTTGATAAGGTTTTTCAGTTTACTTACGACCTTGGAAACCAATACATGGATTCGTACTACCATGCTTTCCAAACCACCATATCCTTCCTTTAGTCAGTTTGTTTTGGCTCTCCAAGACCACGAACAAATTCTTGCCTTACGGAGGAATGAAGAGAGAACATTCATTGAGCATGCACAAGCCTTTTTCTCTCAACGAGACCGTGGAAGAGGAAAACATGGTGGTGATGAAATAGGTCAATTTAATTCTAATGGCAGAGGTTTCACTCCAGCTAGACGTTACAACACCCAAAATGGTGATCAATTTTGCAACAAACAGAATGTGAGCCATGTCAATAATCCAAAGCCGGGCAATAGTCAAGGACAACATCAACAACAACAATCATGTCCTAATGATTTTAAAATAGTGGTAAGATTAAATGTCAAATCTGTGGAAAATCTAATCATATTGCTATTGATTGTTGGCATAGGTTCGACTACTCTTTTTAGTCTGAAAATCTAAATCAAGCTCTTGCTGCACTCACTATAAATGATGAGAATGATCCTGTCTTTTATGTGGACTCTGGAGCTACCTCACGCATGACAAATAATGCAGATAACTTAAAAACCATAACGCCGTACAATGGAAATGATTTAATTTATGTTGGTGATGGGAATGGATTTTCCATCTCTCATATTGGTGATGCATGTCTCTCTACTGAAGAAGGGGAAATTAGATTGAATGATATACTTGTTGTGCCTGATTTGAAAAAGAATTTGTTCTCTATTGGAAAATTTACATCTGATAATTTTTGTAATATAGAGTTCTCATCAATTGATTTTGTTATTAAGGATCAAAACAAGATAATAATTGCAAAGGGGCATAAGAGAGGCCAGCTATATGTTTTAGATGGTGTTGACATGAAGCTTTGAGTCCAATAAGAAAAGGTGGTGCTACTTCATCTATTTGGCATTTACGACTTGGACATCCTCATTCAAAGTTGCTTACTTTGTTGAAGAATAAAAAGGCTATTGATATATCCCATTGGATACCTAAGCCTAATATATGTTTTAGTTGCCAAATGGGAAAAAGTTGTAAACTACCTTTCAATAGATCTAATAAAATCTCAAAGTTTCCTTGATAAGGTACACTCTAATCTTTGGGGTCTTGCTTTGATAGCCTCAAATCAACATTTTCGATATTATGCTATTTTTATAGATGACTTCTCCAGATTCACATGGCTATATCCTCTCAAACAAAAATATGATTTCCTTGATTGTTTCATGAAACTTCAAAAATTGGTTAAGAATCAATTTGATCGAAAAAAATGTTCCAGTGTGATGGTGGAGGTGAATACAGTTCACATTCTTTTCTTGGACATCTTGCGAATTGTGGAATTGAATTACATGTTTCATGTCCACAAACTCATGAGAAAAATAGAGTGCCTGAACAAAAGCATAGACATGTAGTTGAAACCGGGCTTAAAATGTTATTCCATGCAAATTTACCTTTGTCCTTATGGGTTGAAGCTTTTTCTACTGCGGTCTATCTTATTAATTGCCTGCCTTCTTCAGTTTTGCAGAATGACAGTCCGTATTACAAGCTTTATAATAGACATCCTGACTATAGTGGCTTACTAGTGTTTGGATGCCAATGTTTTCCTTCTTTACGCCATCAAAGAGGCTCAAAATTTGAAAGGAAAACATATCCTTGCATTTTTGTTGGTTATAGTCCGATTCATAAAGGATATCGTTGTCTAGAGCCTAAAAGTAAATAGGTTTATCTTTCTTGACATGTTGTCTTCAATGAAGAAATTTTTCCTTACAATACTACTGTAGTTGATGAGAGCTTCTCTTTTAATTTTTTCAAATCTTTTTTGCTGGATGAGTGGGTTGACAAAAAGGAAAATGCAGCCAAACTTCCAAATCTCGTTTCTCTACCCATGGAATCCTCTGAGTTAAATTCAGAATCCCCTAACATTAATTGTTTTGATTATGATGATGATTATGTTGCAGGTTCTTCTCTCATTAATGCAAATAATGCTTCCAACCATTCTGAATCAATCTACATAGACAATTATGCTGAACCAGACCTCAAAAATGTTACTTCCTTGGTAGACTTGCCTACGGAACTACTACTAGTCTGCCTGCACATGATAATTCCACATACTCGACTCAAGAAATTTTGGAAGGTTCTCCACCTCCTTCTTAGCTAATCAGAAATAGACATCCTCCTGCTTACTTGCGTGATTATGCCACTCTAGCCACTATTGGTTCATGCAATTCAAGTTTTCCTCAGGAACCAAAAACTCTCAAGTCTGCCTTCAAGGATCCTCGATGGGTTAAAGCCATGCAAAAAGAGATTCAAGCACTTCGAGATAATGATACTTGGGAGCTTGCTCCAAGACCATCTGATGTTAATGTTGTTGGCTCAAAATGGGTGTATCATATCAAAACTACAGAGGATGGCTCAATTGATCATTTTAAAGCTTGTTTGTTGCCAAAGGCTTTACTCAAGTTTCTAGCGAAGATTATGACGAGACTTTTAGTCCCATTGTTAAGCCAACTACCATTCGTCTTGTTATTGCTTTATCTCTCACTTTTAATTGGAAGCTATAACAACTTGATGTGAAGAATGGCTTCTTACATGGCCATCTGAAAGAGACCGTTTATATGGAGCAATCGCCTGAATTTATTGATTCTAAAAAATCTGATCATGTTTGTTTCTTAAAGAAGTCTCTGTATTGTCTCAAACAAGCTCCTAGGGCTTGGTTTGATCGTCTCTCCAGGTTTTTGCTTCATCTTGGTTTTTATTGCAGCAAGGTTGATTCTTCACTTTTTATCTATTACACTAGCATTATTACGACTGCGCTTCTTATTTATGTTGATGTTATCATTCTTGCTAGCAATGACGATTTTTTTCTCAAGGATCTAATTTTTCAGCTTGGTGTTGAGTTCGCAGTTAAAGATTTGGGATCACTACATTATTTTCTTGGTGTTGAAATCACTTCTTTCTTTGGAGGTGTTCTATCTTAACAAAAATATATCAAAGATCTTCTCATTCGAAGACATATGCTTGAGAGTGCCTCATTTGCTATGCCAATGGCCATTAAAAGCAAATCTAATCTCACAGACACAGATCCTATCGATGTTTCAAATTTTCGTAGCATAGTTGGTGACTTGCAGTATCTCACTTTTACTCGGGCCGACATCACTTATGCTGTCAACCGTGTTTGTCAACATTTTAATAATCATACTATGGTCCACCTTAAAGCTGTCAAGTGTAGTTTATGGTGTCTTAAGGTACTCAAAATTATGGTATTCGTTTTCCTTCTCAAAGTCCCAATTCTCTTGTGTTTTTATTTTTTTCTTGGTGCAAATTGTGTTTCTTGGAGTTCCAAAAAGCAACCTACTATCTCTTGTTCTAGTTCTAAAGCTGAGTATTGATCCATGGCATCGATTGCTGCAAAGCTTACCTGGCTAACTTTTCTTCTTCACAAACTTGGCATCTCACTTTCTCGGGCTCCTCACTTGTTTTGTGATAATGTTAGTGCTCTTTACATGTCTATCAATCCCATGTTTCATGCTCGTTCTAAACATATTGCGTTGGATTATCAGTTTGTTTGTGAGAAAGTTGCTATGGGGCATCTTGTTACTCGATATATTTCTTCCTCGTCTCAACCTGCCGATATTTTCACCAAACTGTTACTTAAAGATCCTTTCATATTGTTTCAAAACAAGCTAGGTGTTCACTGCCTTTCGCACGCCAGTTTGAGGGTCATGTTAAGCAATATAATCCAAGTATACTTGGAAGCTTTCAAGAAAAGGAATACAAATCCAAGTCTGAAGAGGAAACCAAGTCGGAAGAGGAAAACAAATCCAATCCCATTCTCCTTGATTACGGAAGATCTCAAAATATCTTTGCTGGCTGATTTGTTACTGTGTGTAAAGCTTGTTATTAATACTTGCCATAATATTCAACTTGTATCTTGTATATAATGCATTGCTCTTCAATGAAAGAAGTGTGCTTCCCTTTTATCACAAACTGATTTACTTGTTTAGTGACAACTATCTAATTGCATCACCATTGCTTAGTTAAAGTAATAATATGGAGTTGCATAATCTTCAACGTTGCTTTCTCCCACCCAGTTGATAAAAAGCTATGAAATACTTCATTATTGTCCAGTAACCATATGACACACGCACTTAACACAAACATTACATTATTAATTCTATTTTTTATATGGATCATATGATCTTTTTCTAATTTTATTTTTACTTGAGCAAAATCTGACGATGTGATTGACGATAAATTAAAAAGAAAAGAAAATATAATAGATTTTAATTACTTACATGGATAATAAAATCTAGATTGTATCAAACTAGCTAAAGTAATCAATAGCCATAAGCTATATATATATATATATATATATATATTAAATCAACAATAAGATATAGAATGCAATTAGCTGAAGATATATCATAACTGCATTAGAGCTGTTGATACAGTATACAGAGATATTAATCCTTCAATTACCAGGGTGTATAATTGTCCTGACAGTCGTATTTTGTGTTCACTGATTAGCAAGAGAACTTTTCTCTGCAAGTTTGCAGAAATGACTCCGGATTAAATAAATTCAATCACGGCATATGAGCGAGCAATGAATTAATTCCTCTAGTGATTTGTTAGTCCAATTAGAAATTTCTACAGGAAGTATTCCATTCAAGCTATGATGAGGGTCAGGATTTAGAAAGCCAGGCTTGTATCCATTAGCCAGCTGGTTTAGTACAAAATCCAGAATGACTTGGTTGAGTCATTTTCAAGAGGAAAAGGACTTTGTCACCTATGGAGATGGAAAGAGCCAGCCCTACAATTTAAGTTTGGTACTTGAAACCATTAAAATGATGTAATAAAAAATGTGATGAACAAGTGGTCGCATGACCTGCACCCATCTCATTAAACAACATTGCTCCAGCCTTCAGTCACCTAATTAATTAAGCATAAAAATTAAATTTGAGAAAAGTAAAAACAATTAATAATATAGCAAATGATATAATTAAAGTTATTAATGTATTATTTGAGAAAAAAATTGATATACATCTGGGTGTATATCGTGTCCCTCGTGTGCACACGGTACACGTAAATTAATATTGCTGAATGGGTGAACACAAAAAATTACCCATATTACGGAAACTCTGAAACCAACACGGATTTCTGCTTCCCAAAAGTGCCTTCAATGCAAGAGGCAAGTATTGTGAGTTGGCCCTGGACTCTGAAGAATAGTCAAAATCTTGGCTGAACCATATTAAAATCCTCTTCATGCATCGTCAAGGCAATATGTCCCACTGAACCACATGGTACGTCTCCTTTGCCATTACTATAGCCAGCACGAGAGTCATATATTTGTCCATTCATTCAAGTCATGAACTTTTCTTATTCTTCTTTGCTAAGGTGAAGTTAAGATAAAGAGAGGATCTTGATTCAAAGAATTAAAGGTTAGTAAAAGAGTTCCTTCTTCAAGGCCAATTAAAAACATGTGGGTCTTATATTCTCTCTAGTTTTGTAGACTGAGCCAATCTGTCTTTACATTTAAAGCATTCCTTTTATTAATGACAAGTGCAGAGAAGTAAAGAAGATTGTAGGAACACTAGTGAAACCCCAATGAGAAAGTGAACAACCTCATGTCCTTTCAAATTGAAGGAACTCCGGTATTTAATTTATTAGATATCCCTTTTGTATAGATGGATTTCACTTTCTTTGACAGCTTCTACCTGTCTTCTGCTGATCAAAGTCAGAGAATTAATGGAGTTTAGATTTCCAGGTGATGAGAGTTATCTCTACTACCCATTAAAGATAACAATGTGGCTTTTGGTAGCTTGCAATTAGTGAGAAGGGTATATCCGTTGTTTCTGAAGAAAGCTGTTTTCTAGGTCAGAGAGGTCAAAGCATAGGTGGTTTTCTCAGGCGTCTAGCTGAATACAGATCCTTAATTTCCCATTTAAAAACTCAAGCTTTTGGGTTTGTTTGTTTGTTTGATCTCTAGCTAGCTCTCTTCTCTTACTTGTTTTTGTTCTTGGCCCAGTAATGGACTCTTCCAAACTCTTTGGAGGAGCAGAAGAATGTCACAGCAGCGAATCTGGTTGGACCATGTATATTGGCTCCCCTATACATGGTGGTGGTGATGATGATGATGATGGAAACAGTGATGATGGAGATTCAGGTGTTGGTGCTGGCGGTTGTGAATATAACACTCATGCTAACCATGATGATGATGATGATAGCGATGATTCTATGGCTTCTGACGCTTCTTCTGGCCCAAGTTATCCGTATGGAAATGGAGAGGTTCGTCATCGCATTGCTCATTTCAATCGTGAAAAACAAGAGCATGATGGCAAGCGTGGCTCGGACAAGAAAGCTAAAAGACACATGGAAAAGCAAAAGTACTCTCAAGGAAGAAGAACCCAGGAGAAAGAGGAGGTGATGTTTGCTGCAGCAAGAGCTGGGACTCCTGCTCAAAGCAATTCAAAGGTAAGAAAAAATGTCCGGATAGGCCAAAGAAAATAGATTATATTTGCTGTTCTTTTTCGGGTTGTCTTGCAACAAAGTATAGCTTTGCTTATTATGTAACTCAGATGACAAAATCAGTCTTCAAATACTCGCCATTATTAATTCTAATCTTATCAAACGTCCCATGTAAGAGTTAATCAAGAAATACTACTGCTCTATGATGACCAGACTTCACCAAGAAAAAAATAATAATAATAACTACCCTTTGTTACTCTTGTGCTTCAATAAATATGTGCTTCCATTTATTAGAACATGCCCGTAAACAAAGAGATTCCATTCTGTGTGTTTACATCTGAGGCCATTATCATTATAATTGTTATACAATAGATCAGTCCATGAGATAAGGGAGAAAAAAAATATATTAATGTATCAGCTTGTGTGTTTCAGTATAGTTGTTTTGTTGGTACATTTATCTGCAATGTATAATGGCCGCCCCAAGAGCATTTTCATAATGCTGCTTTCTTGTCCACTCAAATTCATGCCTTACACTAAAAAGCTCAAATGCAACTTTAACAAATAGATAACTAAAGTACTCCTCGTGAACAATCTTAATAGTGACAAGGAAGGAGCATTTCATTCATACATACATACATACATACACACACACACACACACACACACACACATATATATATATATATATATATATATGATTTGGAGAAGGATAACAATACTGATTCAAAATCCCATCGTTCTTATATTTATTATATATCACTGCGGGAAAGCTGCAGAAAAAGCAGCTTAATATAATGTCCCTGACAAAACAAAATTAACTTAAGAGATAGATATACAGTAAAAAAGCCTGAGCTCGAGATCATGCGACACATATTTTTCTAATGTTGGAGGGCAAAAGCTAGCCACGTACATATTTTTCAATACTAGATCAAGTTCAACACAAACAGATCGTATGCTTCGATTATTTGATACATACATACATATATATATATATATATATATATATCCCATCATTATTATATTTATTATATATCACTGCAGAAAAGCTTTCATATATATATATATATATAGGGAGATGATCTCTTATCACAAATTTTATGACATATTTTATTAACACAAATTTATACTTATTGATATTAGAAAATTTAATGATTGAATTTGCAAGTTAAAAAATTATATTTAATACTGTCAACTTATAAATCATTTTAATCATTTAATTTTATAAATCAATAATTAGAAATTTGTATATAGTTTTTTATAAAAAAAAATTGTGTCAAAAAGATGTCTTCTCATATATATATATATATATATATATATGGATGGGAAGCAATATTTTAATACAAATTTTTGACATAAATTTATAGTAATTAATTGATCTCACACAATCCAATAGCTGAGGTTGAAAGTCAATAAGATAAATTTAATGCTGCCAATTCATTAATCATTTCAACCATTGGATCTTATAGATCAACGGTTAAAAAATTGTGTCTAATCTTGTGTTAAAAGTCTTGTGTCAAAATATCTCATTTTTATATATGAATTAGGCTGTCATTCAAAATTTGAGGCTTTTACCTGTTAAAACATGTAAACAACCCAACTGCAACTTCAGGTGCTAGATTATCAGCCCTTATGACGAGAAAAATTAAGAAAAGAAAAAACCTTATCAAAATATCTTTCTGCTTCTTCTCTCCTGTTTTCCTTCAATCTGCTGCTTCCTGTCTTCTCTATCCTCGAAGAGAAAGCAGGATTATGTGTTTTTTGTTATTCTTGAACAAATGTGGCATAAAATTGCCTAGCCTAATTTGCTAGCGCTGGCTTCCACGTAGTTTCAGCTAGTTAGATATGAAACGTTATGGCTCTCTATGTATGGCTTAAATGATGTTAGCCTTCCATTATTAGTTTTACCAAGTACTTCTATCAGTCCTAGACAGGTAAAAATGACAGGAATCACAAAGATAACTTTTCTTTAAATGAATTTTGAATTGGCTTCCTTTAGCACAACTACGACACTCATAAATTTATCATTCAATATGTCCACGATTCTTTTAAACATAATTAAAAAGACAACATTAAGACTTTTTCACGGCAATACTATAGCAAAATCCAACTTTCACATATATGGTATGACCCTTATTAGATTCATTGTAAGAATCCAATTTCGATCAATTTGGTGTTCACCTATCACACATTACTTGAACATTTATCCCATTTTGGATATGTCCTTTCTAGAATTAATTAAAGAGTTAGGTTAGTCAATTTGTGAAGCACATGTTCAATATTTGTATTACTATGCACCATTGACTTGACTGTTGCGAGCTTTGTTTTGCACATTAGGGAAGAAACAAAGGATCTTTTGATAAAAAATCATTAATTAGCTCTTACTAATTGAGACATAATATTGGAAAAATAATATAAGTGATAAAAGGTATAGTGCAAGGAGGGTGAGAGACATGAATAATTTCATTTTACTTCACTCTCACTTGAGAGAGATTTTTCCTCTCTATACATAAACACTTGATCTTGACCTATTTATAGACTCGTTAGGATACATCTAATAATAATATACATGTATCTATTCAATTACATAGAAATGTTAAATACATGAACACATCAGCAGTGAATATATCTCATAAATTTCGTACATGTGACTTTTTGATTTTGAAGACAATCAAGAATTCTCTACATTTTCAAAATTACTTCTCAAACATTATAATTGTGTCACAATCTATGATCCTATTTAATCTATTTAATGACAGATAAATTAAATAGACTAATATGATATATTTTATTTTATGTTTGTAGTGATTGATTGTTGTTTGTAAAGCGTGTAAAATGATTACAGTTGTGCGAAAGTCTCTTCAATTATATATGTCGTATTCTATAATTTGACTAACTCTTATATATTCTAACTGTCAGAATCTATCAAGATGTGAATTCCATTTACGAATCCAAAATGTCATATATTAGATATCGTATAAAAAAAACCATATATATAAGCAACTTATACAATAATATATTCTTCAACAACATAATATAACATAATAATATCATAATATTATTGGATGTCACATCATTATTACTACCTCTTTTATTTATTGGTAGTTTTACCATTCAATAAAATTATAATAGATCAAATGCTGGGAAGATTATTTTACGGTTAGATTGTGATTATAATTTTGAATTAGTAAGATCTTCTCTTGACTTTTAAAGATTTTTTTTGGCACAAAAATGTTTAATATCCCATATGATTAACATTTATGTTATTCTTTCTCTCATGCATCTAATATTATTTTTATTAATCATCAATTTTAAAATAAAAAATGAGATAAAAAGAGAATCACTACTCATTCTAACTTTCGACTTGTTCAAAATCCATTTTAATACAAGTCTTATTATGATGGTAAGCAAATATGAATATGTGGACCAGTGGACCAAATAGTCACCCCAACAATGACCACTCATCCGCTGGGGTCCTTCCTGATAGGAGGGATGAGAACAAAATGAACTTAAGGAAGAGTTTAAATCCAGTTGGTTTGGGCTATGCTTGTCTCCATACATCTAAGCAAAACTTTGCATATTCCCCACTCTTTAATTTCTCTCCCCTGAGTTATTACAAGCCATTGCCGAGCCATTGCCAAACACAGGAGGCCCATTGCATTATTCTTGTTGCTTGTCTTTCTGGAAGTTCACACCTTGAGCTGCTTCTCTCCAGGATTCCACATGAGGTATTCAAGACATGGTTTTTTCAATGGGACAACCTTTTCAAAGCTGGAGCCTGGAGATCACCTGATTGTACATGCCTTCTACTTTCAACCTTGCATAATACGTCCCATCCCATACTTAGATCAGACAATGTGATAAATATAAGCACTCAGGGCCTCACTTCTGTACTAGACCTCCATGAAATAGTATTATCAATAAGGATCAGCCTATGAGTAGAGGTGCCAAATGAGCCGTGACCAGTGTTGTGTTAGACTCTGTTATATTATATCGTTATAAGTTAATTATAATACGCCAATATATTTATTAATCTATCTAGAACTCTAATTATGCGCAGAGAAAGATTATATTTGGAAGATGATAATTAAAATGATAATATAAGAAAGAAAAATGTATGCATGTTTGGAGTCTTGGAGATGAAGAAGAGAGCAAATAGAACTTCAATGGCTGATGTAAAAGAGGAATATGTATAGTGACATTCTTAGAACAAAAAGGGATGTCCGCAGAAAGTTATCCTTATCCTTGAAATGTAGAGAAAGAAAAAGTAGAGAGATAAAGACGAATATTCATAAGACGATTTATTGGGTTATATTGCTAGCTACTTGGCCAGCATTAGTGTGAAATGTTGAAAATGCAAGCTTCCTTGTTTGAAGAAGATGTGACAAATGACAAGAAGCCATAAAGCGAAAATCCTACCTTTTTGTACAAATCCAATTTCACTCAAAGTTAGAATACAATTAAGAGGTAATTAAATATTGTCGGAGAGCAAACTTAATACTATTGTTCGTCATGATAACTTATCATTTTCAATTAGATATCAACTTAATATGGCATCAAAGTAGAGGATCCTAAGTTCAAGCTAAAACAGAGACCAAGAATAGAAGAATATGGCATTGGTTTTCTATTGACAATGATCAGTTTTATACTTGGTACAAGAAGACCCAAATAGGTAAATATTCTAATCACCTAAAGTTAGGAGTGAGAGTTATGTACAAGCAAAATTATAGCTAATGACTATGAGAAATAAAAGGAAACAAATAACTAATTGATTTGCAAATGTCAACTTTCCCTCATATCTCTATTATGCCCCTCAAGATGGAGCTCCGATATGAGAGCCCAATCTTGTCCTTGAGTGAGAGAAAGCGCATTCGCAGTAATGGCTTGGTAAGTGCATCCACTAATTGATCCGCAGATGAAATATGAACTATGCGAAGAGCACTAGTTTGTACTTGGTCTCGAATGAAGTGGAAATCAATAGCGACATGCTTCATTCGAGAGTGAAACATCGGGTTAGAGCACAAGTGAGTGGCTTCAATGTTGTCGCAATAGAAGATTGGGCATTGTGGAATTCGAACACCAAGTTCTGTTAGGAGTGAGCATATCCAATTTAGTTCGACAACGGTGGCTACAACTGATCTGTATTCTTCCTCAGTTGATGATCAATCTATGGTGTGTTGCTTCTTGGAACTTGAAGAGATGGGATTACGACCTAGATAGACAATGTAAGCACTAGTGGAGGAGTAATAATCTTTGTTACCAGCCCAATCAGCATTGAAGAAAGCATGTAGAGATAGTGGAGACTTAAGATGTAGAAGAATGCCATGATCAGATGTCCCACAGAGATAGCGTAGAGGATGCTAAATAGCTGCCCGATGATCAGTTGTTGGGCGATGCATAAACTGAGAAAGTTTGCTGACAACATATGTAATATCAGGCCGTGTAAGGGACAAGTATTGTAGACTACCAACAATGGTTCTATATTCAATAGGATCAGTAAGAGTAGTGCTAGAATTTAATATTAGGGATATACTGGTGGCAAGTGGAGTAACGATTGATTTAGAATTCATCATTTTTGTACGATCAAGAAGATCCATGATGTACCGACGTTGAGAGAGTAGGATGCCATGCTTACGTGGAACTACCTCCACACCAAGGAAGTAATGAAGAGGCCCAAGATCCTTGAGAGAAAACTGTTGTGAATGAGATTAACAAATCTTCCAACAAGAGTATCACTATCACCTGTGATGATAATGTCATCAACATAAACAAGAAGATAGATAGAATGGCTACCAGAGTTGAGGACAAAGAGTGACATGTCTTCATGAGAGTTCCTAAATCTAAAGGCAACAAGAAACTGGCGAAGTTTGTGGTACCATGCACGTGGGGCTTGTTTGAGACTATAGATAGCTTTGCGAAGCTTGCAAATGCGAGATGGGCAATTAGGATCAACAAAGCCTGGTGGCTATGCCATATATACATCTTAAGAAAGGTGTCCCTGGAGGAAAGCAGTATTGACATCAAGTTGACATAGACACCACCCATGACTAACAACAATGCTAAGGACTATGCATATAGTGATGGGCTTGATGACTGGGCTAAATGTGTCATTATAGTCAACTCCTAGACTTTGATGGAAGCCTTTTGCTACAAGGTGAGCTTTGAACCTGTCAATAGAGCCATCAGGATGTCATTTCGTTAAAAAAATCCATTTACAACCAACAACATTTTGTGCAGTATTAGATGGAACTAACTCCTATGTCCCATTCTGAACAAGAGCTCATCACATTTGAAGACTTGAGCTGTGAGGTTTCATTTTTGGATTGGTTTACGGATATCATTTTTGGCTTGGCTGATTATTTGGTTGTCATTGGTTGGTTGGGCAGGTAAAAGGTTAATGGGTTGTGTATTTGTGGGTGTTAATGATATTCTGTTAGGTCCAGAGTCTAGAGATGTAGTGGGATCAGGAGATGATGAAGGTGTTAGGGAAGGACTAGTGTTGTCAGGTGTGATGGGTAATGGAGCATCACAGGAGGACATTTGTTGTGGTTCGACGTTGGATGGTGTTCTGAGTGGCAGTTCTATAGTTAGAGATGAGACAAGGAGGACTAGAGGAACCCAATCAAAGACAGTGGTAGATTGAGGATGAGGTAGATGATGATGAAGAGAGGTGAATGGAAATAGAGTCTTGAGAAACTTGTCGTGACGAGAGACGTATATTTTGAAGGTAGAGGGTTCAAGGCATAAATAAGCACTTTGAGTGAGTACACAACAAAGACACAAGGTTTAGAAAAGGAATCAGGTTTGTGAGTAGAATATGGTCGACGCCATGGGTAGCACAGACATTCATAAACCCTAAGTTTCGAATAATTGGGAGAGTGGCCAAAAATTTTTTCAAATGGGAAGGAAAGATTAAGTGTACATGTGGGTAAACGGTTGATGAGGTAAGCAATAGTGGCAAAGGCATAAGGCCAAAAATTCAATGGTATAGATGCATGTAGGAGGAGGGTAAGGCTAGTTTCAATAATATGTCGATGTCGTTGTTCAGAATAGCTATGCTCTGGTGTATGAGGTGGTGCAGTTAGATGAGAGATACCATTTGTAGCAAGATAGTTGGCAAGACCATGATATTCGCCACCATTGTCAAAGTAAAGAGTGATTATTTTGCCTTTGAAGTAGTTTTCAACTATGGCTTTGAATTTGATAAAAACATCATGAACATCATATTTATGTTTGAGAGGATAGAGCCAGATGTATTTGGTAAAATGGTCAACAAAAATAACATAGCATTTGAACCTATTAAAAGATAAAATAGGAGAAGCCCATACAACGGAGAATATGATTTCAAATGGTTGAGAAGAGAGAAGAGAAGAAATAGAGAATGATAACTTATGACTTTTATTGCAATGGCAAGCATTATAGAGATATTCAGACGGCATTGAGGAAGATAAGCCTAATTGATAACTGGATATGATATGTTTTACAATAGGAAAGGTAGGGTGGCGTAGTCGATGATGCCATTCGGACAAGGTGGCCTTGATACTAGAGAAAGCAAGTATGGGAGAAGATTTTGTATTTGACACTGGCCACTCATACACTCCATCCTTCATTTGACCCGTAAAAAGGATTGTCCTCGTGCGCAGTTCCTTCACAAGAAAAGAATTTGGTAAGAATTCAATGAAAACATTATTAGTTATGCAGAACTGAGAAATAGAGATTAGATTTAGTTTCATGCTAGGTACACAGAACATTTTTTAGGGTAAAGGTATTTGATGGAGTAGTAAGAGAAGTGGAACTAGTGTAGGTGATAGGAAGACCCGTGCCATCACCAATTTGAACATCATCGAGCCATCATGTGTAGAATGAAGTGATAGATTGCTTAGGTCAGTGGTAACATGATGAGTAGCAGCACTATCGAGAAGCCATGATGGAGTGTTGGATGCATTATTAATGGCAAAGTGAGCCTGAGGTTGCCAGGATGAGGAAGAGCCATGTGCTCGAGAAGGGGTAGACTATTCAATCAGAATAAACCAGAATGATAGGCATCGCTTGATAGAGTGTCCTTGGATGCCACAAACTTGGTAATGACCAGGATACGGGCGAGAAGGAGGATGATCACTTTGAAAGTATAGCCCAATGTTGGAGGAATTACCAAAGTTTGATAAAGAATACCAATTAGAGTTTCGATTGGTAGAGGAGAGCGACGAGCGGTAGGCTGTGTTATTAGTGATAGAGTTAGACGGTGGGCACCAACTTGTGTTATTGCCAGAGTGGGGCGACGGGCACCAGCTCGCGTTTTTTCAATGAGTTGGGTTGGCAAAGGCTGGAAAAGGAATTGATTCTATCTTTATTCCTGCAATCAATGCTTCAAAATTCAGGAGTTTTTCGTGGAGTTCATCAAATGTGATCGAAGTGTCATGAGCTTGGACAGCATGAACAAGTTCCCTATAATCATCTCCAAGGACATCCAAGATTTTCTCTATAAGATCATCTTCATCCATTGGTGCTCCAAGTAGAGCCAATTCATCAACACTAGCTTTGACAGATTGTAGAAAACTTAGTGACACTTTGAGAGCCTTTGGTAGAGTTTTTACGATGGCCTTTTACTTGCTTGATTCATCCTCTAGAGGGTTTGGCATAAGTGTTGGCAAGAATAGTCCAAGCATCACGAGATGTGTTGGCTTCACTACTACAAAATGGGCTTTTTACTGCATGTATTTAGTACGGGCCTTCGAAAATGCAGTAAAAGCTCGAATTTTATGGCGGGCTACCACACCCGCAGTAAAAATGATGGACTTTTACTGCATTTGCTAAGGCCCGCAGTAGAAAGCCCATTTAATATATCAATCCAATTTTTTAATTCATTTTTTTTAACAACCCTCTTCGCCTCTCTCTATCATCCTTCCCTCTCAAATACCTAACTTCAATCTCTCAAATTCCCTCTCCAATCTCACACCGGTGCATTTCCTTCCCTCTCAAATTCTATGTCGACTTTGTTGTATAGCTCAAGCACGATCGATTTTGCATTTGGTTTCAAGCACGTGTCTGTGCCATCCTGTCGTCAAGATCGAGTTGAAGCATCCACAGCTGCGCTGCACCCTCCTCGTAGTCACACGACCCGCCACCACGGTCTACAGCTGTGCCGTCCCATTGCCCCTCGAGCTCTGCCAGGCCTGATTGCTCATCTGAAACTCTTACTCAGGTTTGTATCTCTTCCTCTCTTTTGATTTAATTTATTGATTTCTTGTTTAATTTGCTTTGAACTGGGAGTCGAGTACCCTTGTACCCCTTTGTTTTAATGTTTGGTTGCACACTATCTGGCTATTATATGAATTAGTTTTATATAGGATTAGTTGATTGCACATTGATTTAAGATACTATTATGTACTCAGAAGCCAAAAGATCTCTTTTATTGAGTTATTTTTTCATCCGAACAGTAAACCAAATTCGTAATTAAATTTTGGAAAGATAAATCATGTCTGTTACAATTTGATCTTTGATGTCTTCTAGTATGGCATCTCCAATCTCCAAAGAAATGTCCCTCATATGTGGCTTAAAATCATTCCATTCTTGTACTGAATCTTGAAAATCCGAATCCAACAGTCGTGTTATGCTAACTCCATCTCCTCCTAGTAGTTTCCTGCATGCTTTTATTTTTTCATATATGAGCTTTTCGATCAGTTTAGACCCTAAACATTCTTTATGACTTTGCTGCTTGCTCTCTATCACTTCTCTTACGCAATCAAATAGAAGCTGCTTTGTTTGCTATACAATCTTTTTGGATTTGATGAGCTGTGAGGAGTGTTTAGACTAGACAAGCTCTTGTAATTCTAATTCGGTTGCACCAGCACAAGCACAACTTGCTTTCTCTTTTACCGAGTGATAAAGTAGGTTCCAGAAAGAAGCTGATAGTATGGAGTCTCATATGATTTTCTTAGTCAGAGTGATGCTACTTCTTGATGGATTCTTTTCCCTTCTTTTGTCTTCAGAAAAGAATAATAAGAAAAAAAGTAAAGATTTTAATCTAAGGATGAACTATGAAGTTTATAGCTGATGAAAATACTAATACTAATACTTACCAAGTGAAGAACCTTTATCAGAATCTTCTAGCACTGATACAGGGCTGATCTATTTACTATCCTCCATGCATCTCCATTGAAGTTTTTCATCTGCAGCTGCCTGTTAGTGTTAGCTTTATCAGTGAGTTGACCGAGTCTTAACAAAATAAAAATTTTACTTAGAACATCAAAGCACAATAATTAAGAAGCTTAGTTAATTTTTCTACCTCTCTATCTACTGGACTACTCCAAACTTTGAGACAATGGGAAGTGTCTGCTTTGAATGAGATGATGACATATTTTTGCTGTGAAGTGGAAGATTCTTCTACATCACTTTCTGAACATGAATTAAAAACGGTTGTGCTACTAGTAGGACAAATATCCAAAACTTATGTTGAAATGCATATCTATGGATGTAAATTCCCTATGGTTAAAATAACATCAACTCAAACCTCGTGGAACCATGAACAAATGCCATATGTCGAATCACCCATAAGAATAAAATGGGGACACGTGCCATAAGTTAAGGTTATCATGATGTTTAGAAAGCCATGTTATGATAATCATGGAGAATCCAACATTAACAAGTTTATTAGAAATAGATGAGAGAATCTCACATTCCCACATCTCATGATGATGACTTGGGAATGAGGCCAAAATCCTTGGAACAGAGGCTCGAATCTACGTGTGTAGGAGAGATAAGGTTGGAAGGCTGAAAGTGTGTCTATGTCCTTATAGGAGCATGCATCATATCATGCATGCACGGCATTAACATGTTTGTTTAGTGATGAACACTTAAATATGTATGTTTAATAAGAGCTTAATTCATCATATTGCATTAATAGTGTCATTAAATTCCTCAACTTAAGCATACTTGTAGTCTTTGCATCGTTAGAATTAACTTTCTTTTAATTTTGGTTCTGTTATAGGTTCGATAAAATGGGCATAAGTCTCTATTTATAGATCAAAATGGTATAATTCTTAATGTTTTGGAAAGCTAATTAAATTATCTACAAGATTGTATTTCAGAAGCATCGTCAACTTCGGGCTCTTAGTGGACCAAAAATGGGCTTGAAGTGAACCCATCTGCAGTTTCGACCAGGCCTCAGTATTTGGACCATATCTCTCAAAATACGTATCCAAATTGTGCACATCAATATGTTCTAGAAAGCTGAGAGAAATATATACAACTTTCATGAAGACATGTGATTAAAATGATCTATATTTCAATTTCAAAATCGGTGGTCAAAGTGGTGCACCTAATGATCCCAATGGTCAAAGTTAGTTCAAAGTTAGTTCACCTAACATTTGACAACTATTTCTTTGTAATTTGACAAGTTTACCCCTGAATGTATCTATAAATAGAGGTGCCTTGTGACCCATTAGGGCATCTTGGCCTTTGCTGGGATCT
Organism: Boswellia sacra; assembly: GCA_013180625.2. NCBI lineage: Eukaryota > Viridiplantae > Streptophyta > Magnoliopsida > Sapindales > Burseraceae > Boswellia > Boswellia sacra. The sequence goes on along the minus strand of SNVD02012608.1, from coordinate 108,481 downwards.
TGTATTGTGTTTCTCTCTTGTGTTTTAATGTTATTAATGAATTTCCTTTTTCTTGCATTTTCTGTTCTTTCTCTTATAATGTCTTGCTAATTTCTCTCTTACTAAGGTGAAAGGGTGAACCCTTTGATATGAGAGTAAGGATTCTCTAACCCTTAATATGTGCTTAATAATCATAATCTTATGTTGTTTATACGATTATATTTATTTTCTTAATCAATTTTGACACCACTTGTAAAGTGGAGGTCTTGATCCATTGTCGACAATCATTGGCACATCGAATGCTTGGATCCTTTCTAGATGTCGTATGGTTCTTCCTTACAGACATGAATCTAGTTAGGAACCTTGATTTGTTGTAGACATATGGAGATTGGCACATTGGATGCTTGAACCCATTTACAAGAAGTGGTATCAATATTGGTAACGAAGCAAATATAATTCATATAACTAAAACGGGTTGTTTATCCTTATTTGAAATATCAAGGGCGGATCCTCTAACCTTAGTTTCATTATTATTGAGTTAATTCCTTTTACTTGCATATTTTAATTATTCTCATCTATTGTTGATATTATCTTGCCATCCCTTTGAATCATCTACATCACATTTGCTTACTTATAATTTGTAGCGCTAAAACTTCCTTCCTTGTGGATCGACCCCGGTCTCACCGGGTTTTATTACTTCGACACTCCAATACTTGGAAGACAATCCTATTTTCGGATATGTCAAGTTTTTAGCGCCGTTGCCGGGGAAGGTAAAAATTGGCGTGCAAAATTGTAAGTATTCTCTTTTCTCATCTTAGATCTAAATTTTTTATTTTATTTTTTTGTGTTCATCTTTTCCTCTCTTTTCTTCTCTCTTTCTTGCATGAAAATTTGGTCACGAACATCTAGTGGTAAACATCATCTTTCTTAGAAAATATGGCCGACAGTCATGAGGAAATATTCACGGATGAAGGGGACAACCGTTCGAAACAAAATGATCAAAACCAACGAAGAACCCTCAGAGACTACATGAATCCGGTAAGGACTAGTGCACCATCTTGTGTAGTTTCTCCTCCAGATTCAATCCATTTCAATTTCAAACCAAGTTTTGTGCGACTTCTACCCACTTTTCATGGCCTTGACATGGAGAACCCATATTCGCACTTGAAACTCTTTGAAGAGGTATGTAGCTCCTACACTGACCCAAATTGTAGCATAAACACCATTAGATTAAAGCTTTTTCCTTTTTCTTTAAAAGATAAAGATAGAACATGGCTACAAAATTTGAGGTCGAATTCCATCATTCATGGGATGAGATGAAACAACAATTTTTGAAAAAATTTTTTCCTACCCATAGAATAAATTCTCTTAAAAGACAAATTTATGATTTCTCTCAAAAACAAGGGGAAACCCTTTACCAATTTCGGGATAGGTATAAGGAACTACTTAATACCTGTCCTCACCATGGGTTTGAAACTTGGAGAATAGTTGCACACTTCTATGAAGGGTTAACACCTTAAGATAGGCAACTAGTAGAATTAATGTGTAATAGAGAATTTAAAGAAAAAGACCCTGAGGAAGCACTTGAATTCCTAGATTCCTTGGCAGAAAAGGCATAAAATTGGGACACTGCTGACACCTATGAGGTACCAGGCAAGGCCCCAACCTCGACATCCGATAGAGGCATTTACAACCTTAGGGAAGACCATGATCTTCAAGCCAAATTTGCATCCATAGCTAGAAAAGTCGAGGCTTTAGAGATGAAAAAGAGTGGTCAATTGAAGTCTATTCAAGAAAATGTCTGTAACATTTGTGATGACAATGACCATTCTACTGATGATTGCCCAACTTTGCCTGCCTTTAGGGAATGTCTCCATGAAGAAGCCAATGCCTTGAACACTTTCAAAAGGCCAAATCACAATCCATATTCACAAACCTACAATCCTGGTTGGAGAAATCATCCAAATTTTAGTTGAAAAAATGATAATCATGCACAATCTTCGCAAGTCCCTTTTCAAACACGACAAAATTTTCAAAATTCTCGTGATCATGCAGATGCTCCTCCTCCTAGGAATGACTTTGAAGAAACATTGCATTCATTCATTACAAAGCAAGAGACTTTCAATAGTCAAACTGCTCAAACATTAGCAAATTTATCAGAAACTCTTGCAAAATTTGCATCTACATTTAGCATCGAAGAGAAGGGAAAATTTCCTTCTCAAACATTGCAAAACCCCAAAGATTAATCTAACTCAAATGCAGGGAGTTCAAATAACCATTATTTTGACCAAGCCAAGTCAGTCATGACCCTTCGCAATGGTAAGGTTGTTGAAAAACATATTCATAACCCTTGTGAGAAAGAAGAAGAATCGATCTCTAAAGGGCAGGAAGAGGTTGCCAAACCAACACCTAGCGAAGAAGAAACCAAATCCTCATCTGTGCCTCCATTTCCTCAAGCATTAGTCACACAAAAGAAGCCAACTCACAATTCTGAAATCTTTGAAATTTTCAAATAGGTAAAGGTCAACATTCCCTTGCTTGATGTGATCAAACAGGTACCTTCTTATGCAAAATTTTTGAAAGACTTGTGCACTGTGAAAAGAAAACTGAATGTGAAAAAGAAGGCCTTTCTAGCTGAGCAAGTAAGTGCTATTCTTCAAAATAATAATACAGTGAAATATAAGGATCCAGGTTGTCCTACAATTTCATGTGTTATTGGAGACCATAAAATTGAACAAGCTTTACTTGATCTTGGTGCTAGTGTGAATTTGCTTCCATACTCGGTTTTTCAAAAACTCAATCTAGGTGAGTTAAAACCAACTTCTGTGACTCTTTTGCTTGCTGATAGATCAATTAAAGTACCAAGAGGAATAGTAGAAGATGTATTAGTTCAAGTCGATAAATTCATTTACCCAGTGGATTTTATCATCTTGGACACACAACCAGTGGAAGTGAGCAATTCAATTCCTGTTATTTTAGGGCGTCCATTTCTAGCTACTTCTAATGCTTTGGTTAATTATAGGAATGGAGTCATGAAGCTATCATTTGGGAACATGACATTAGTACTTAATGTTTTTAATATGTGCAAACAACCAAATGAAGAAGAAGATGAAGTTGATGAAGCCAATGTAATTGAATCTATTGTGAAAGATCACATCCAAAAAGGGAGTTCTTCTGACCCTTTGGAAACTTGTCTAGTGAATTCATTAGAATCAAGCATGGAGCTAGAATCTGATCTTTCTGATATATGTTCTTTATTGGATTGTGAACAGGTGATGGAAAAAGGCTCAAAATCAAGATTTGAAGAATTGGGGCAAATGAATGAATGCAAGGAAAATGAAGCTCCCAAGTTAGAATTGAAGTCCTTACCTGAATGACTGAAATATGCATATTTTGGGGAGAATCAAACATATCCAGTGGTAATTTCTTCATCCCTTACATGCGAGCAACAAGATAAGTTGATAGAAGTACTTAAAAGGCATAAAAATGCAATCGGGTGAACTTTAAAAGATATAAAAGGCATTAACCCTTTAATTTGCACACATAGAATACATTCAGAGGAGAATGCCAAAACATCCCAACAACCTAAAAGAAGATTAAATCCACATATGAAAGAGGTTATTAAGGCTGAAGTTCTTAAACTACTTGATGTGGGAATTATCTACCCTATTTTTGATAGCAAATGGGTAAGCCCTACACAAGTAGTACCTAAGAAATCTGGCATTATAGTAGTCAAAAATGAAAAGGGTGAATCATTGCCAACTCGTGTCTCATCTAGTTGGAGGATGTGCATTGATTATAGAAAATTAAATGCTTTCACTAGAAAAGACCATTTTCCCTTACCTTTCCTTGACCAAATTCTTGAAAGAGTAGCAGGAAACCCCTACTACTGCTTTCTTGGTGGATACTCAGGCTATTATCAAATTCCCATTGCACTCGAAGACCAAGAAAAGACCACGTTCACGCGCCCCTTCGACACTTTTGCATTTAGAAGAATGCCTTTTGGACTTTGTAATGCCCCAGCCACTTTTCAAAGATGCATGTTAAGCATTTTCAGTGACATGGTTGAGCATTATTTAGAAGTTTTCATGGATGATTTAACTGTCTTTGGAAACTCTTTTGATAATTGTCTTGAAAACCTAGAAAAAGTCCTAACAAGGTGTAAGGAAAAATGCCTTATTTTGAATTGGGAAAAATGTCATTATATGGTTACTTCAGGAATTGTCTTAGGTCATGTGGTTTCTTCCTAGAATTGAAGTAGACAAAGCAAAAGTGGAATTAATTTCCCATTTGCCTCCACCAAAAACAGTCAAAGAGGTTCATTCATTCTTAGGGCATGCTGGATTCTATAGGAGGTTCATAAGAAATTTCAGTGCTATATCTAAACCTCTTTGTAACCTCTTAATAAAAGACACTTCCTTTGAATGGACTCAAGAATGTCAAAATGCCTTTGATACATTAATTGGAATTTTAACAACTACTCCAATTATGCAATCTCTTGATTGGTCCTTGCCTTTTGAATTAATGTGTGATGCAAGCGACTATGCCATTGGTGCTGTCTAGGACAAAGAAAAGAAGGTAAGCCTTATATGATATAGTATGCAAGTAGGACTTTAAATGATGCACAAATGAATTACACAACAACTGAAAAAGAACTACTTGCAGTAGTATTTGCATTGGATAAATTTCGATCTTATTAAATTGGCTCTCCAACAATTGTTTACATTGACCATGCAGCTGTGAGATATTTAATGTCTAAACAGGATGCAAAACCTATATTGATACGGTGGATCTTATTGCTCCAAGAATTCAACATCACAATAAAGGATAAGAAAGGAGCCGAAAATATCGTTGCAGATCATCTTTCAAGACTAACAACAGAGACATTAATTGAAACTTCACCTATCAATGATTCTTTTCCTGATGAATTTTTATTTTCTGTTGCTACTGTACCTTGGTTTGCTAACATTGTAAATTTTCTTGCGACAGGGAAAATGCCACCTCATTGGAATGCTCAAGACAAAAGAAAATTTTTAAACGAGGTGAAAAATTTTTATTGGGATGACCCATATCTATTCAAATATTGTCCAGACCAAATAATGAGAAGATGCATACCCGACAGTGAGGTAAGTAGTGTCATTAACTTTTGTCATTCTGAAGCATGTGGAGGACATTTTTCGTCTAGAAAAACAGCTGCTAAAATCTTGCAATGTGGATTTTATTGGCCCACCTTATTTAAAGATACACATGCATTTTGCAAAACGTGTGAAAATTGTCAAAAATTGGGATCCATTTCAAAAAGAAACATGCTGCCTTTGAATCCCATTCTAATTGTTGAAATCTTTGATTGTTGGGGTATTGATTTTATGGGACCCTTTCCACCGTCATTTGGTTTTGTGTACATTCTTGTGGCAGTTGACTATGTTTCAAAATGGGTCGAGGCAATTCCATGTCGAAACAATGGTCACAAAACAGTTATCAAATTCTTGAAAGAGAATATCTTATGTAGATTTGGAATTCCTCGAGCCATTATTAGTGATGGGGGTACACATTTTTGTAACAAACCATTTGAAAATTTAATGAAGAAATATGGAATAACCCATAAAATTTCTACACCTTATCACCCACAAACAAGTGGACAAGTTGAATTAGCTAATAGGGAAATAAAACAGATCTTAGAAAAAACGGTTAACCCAAATCGTAAAGATTGGTCTTTAAGACTTAATGATGCACTTTGGTGTTACCGAACTGCTTTTAAAATATCATTAGGAATGTCTCCTTATAGATTAGTTTATGGAAAACCTTGTCACTTGCCCGTGAAAATTGAGCATAAAGCTTATTGGGCCATTAAAACATTTAACACAAACTTGAATGATGCTTGCAAGTTACGAAAAGTCCAACTGAGTGAACTTGAAGAAATCAGGAATGAGGCTTATGAAAATTCTAAAATCTACAAAGAAAAAATGAAGGTTTTTTCATGACAAATTTATGGTTAGAAAATCTTTTGAACCTTCACAAAAAGTTCTTTTGTATGATTCAAGATTGCATTTGTTTCCTGGTAAACTTCGGTCTCGTTGGACTGGACCTTTCATTTGTTAAAAATGTTTTCCCTCATGGAGCAGTTGAAATTGAGAACCCAAAGAATGGTAATGTGTTTAAAGTTAATGGACAACGGTTAAAACCATTCTTTGAAAATTTTGACCAAAACGAAGAGTCTATTGCTTTAATCGATCCTTTTTAAGGATTGATTTTTCCCGGTCAAGCGGCGGATATGGTACTCCGTGACATTTAAAGTCAGTTTTTCAGTTCCCTAAAAACTATTGCTCACCTTGCATTCATTTTCCTTTCTTTTCTTGCATGGACACCATTCTCTCAAATCTACACAAACATTTTCCCTCTCTTTCTCCAAATGATTTGCTTAAAATTTACAAAGCTCGTGCAGAAAGACTACGGATGTTGATGTGTAAGGATATGCCTGTCGAAGTAAGATGGTTAATTGAAGCCAAGATTCGATTTTCCTATGAATTTTTAGATAATCTTGTGTCTCACATGCCAGGTATGAGAAAAAGCTCTTACGCCAAAAAGCGAAGAGCGAAAAGGTTACAAGTTTGTCCCAGATGTGCAAGATGGACTTGTAACCAGCGTTGCCGCTCCTTAGGATATTTGTCTAACAATTGAGAGGATAAACTACAATTCATCAAGAATGGACTGAGTAAGGAGTCTTTGGATGATATCCGAACGACTCTTGAGACGCATTCTTGTGGACTTGTGCAGCGTGAAATTTTTAATTTGTGGACACAATTTTGAGATGAGCAGGAACGCTATAGTCTTGGGAATCTGACTCAAAACGACCCTGTTTGCCAATTTATAAGAAAACTGGATGGGAAGCATATCTCCAACTTATAGAAGGTGTTTAAGCTGTTTCTGGACGTAAAATCAGAGGAAGATGTGAGCCACAGTCATAAGTACTTGTACATATGCATGCGTGCCATCATTGTTGAATTTTAATACCTCATAGCTATCATTTTTTAATTTGTATCTTTTGTTTGGCTTATGGTGTCTTATTTTATCATCTTTTGAATTTTTATGCATTATTGTCAACTTTTTCAACAAACAACCGAGTTACCTAGATAGATATCATCATTAGCATACCTTTTTGCACTCCATAAATACCACATGTCTTGTTTTCTTATTCACACATAGTTAGAGAGTTGCATAGACATGGAGGGAACTTCACAACGTCAAATCCAAAGGATATGTGTATTCTGTGGATCTCGATCGGGTATAAGTGAGGAGTTTGTAGAAGTAGCAAACTATCTTGGTAGGCTACTGGTTGAAAAAAAGATTCATGTGGTTTATGGGGGAGGTAGCCTCGGTTAATGGGTTGTATGTCAACAGTTGAACATGTAGGAGGTAGCCAAGTTTTAGGAGTTATTCCTAAAGCATTGACCATAGAAAGCATCGTTGGAAACGGTTGGGACGGAGTTACAGGTCTCTTTTATGCATGAACGCATGGCACATATGCTCATCAATTCAGATGCCTTTATTGCTTTACCAGGTGGCTTTAGCACTCTTGAAGAAAATTTTCAAATTGCCTCTTGGACCCAACTGAATCTCCATCAAAAACCCATAGGTTTGTTGAATGTTAAAAATTGCTTTGATCCTTTGATAAGTTTTGTTGATGCAGCTGTGGAACAAAATTTTATCCCTCATTCAGCGAGAAAGATCCTTGTTTCTGCCACTTTTGCTGGTGAGTTACTTGACAAATTACAAAAAGTTGAGTATGAACCTGACCCAACTAGTACTCAAATTAATTGGGCAGGAGGGCAAAACAAAAAGTGCAAATTGGATCTGAATCTCCGTTTGTAATTTTTTTCTTGTCCTTTATTTTATTTTATTTTTAGCATGTTATTTTATGAGTCTTTCAAGTCATCTCTCTTGAATAACAGAAGCTTCAGGTAATGTCTCCTATATTTTATCTCTATTCATTTAAACATTGAGGACAATATTTCATTTGGTTGGGGGGGGAGGATAGTAGACATAAGTGTGTCTTAAATTTTCTTTTTTCTTGCCAAAAAAAAAAGCGAGTTAGTAATTAGATTTAAAGTGCAGTGTAAAGAGTTCAAATCCTCTTAAGACGCATTCTGGGTCAGGAATGGCAGAGTAGGGAGGGCCAGTTTGAACTCTTGAAACTCATTCTAACCAATTTGTCATTTTATTTTGATATTGTGAACTCATTTTAGCTAACTTGATATTATTTAGTCTTGATTTTTGAATTTTATAACAAGGAGGTCTTATTCATTTCATTTTGAATTATTCAAATCTATGAACTCTCACAACCTTATCATTTAAAAAATTGTGTGCTTATGTACTCTTTTTTTTTTTTGAAAAGTTACTTAGTAATATAAATCCAAAAAAGTTATAATGTACAAAAATCCGAGGGGCATACCCCAAGAATTACAAAAGGACGTAAAGTCCAAACATACAATCCAACAAAAAGATAGAAAATGAAGGCCACAAGCAGCCTAAAACAAAGTAAAAAGGCCACAAACGGCCTTAACAACATAGAAAAAAAATGATTACAAACGGTCTAAAACATAAAAATACAAGAGCTTTAACCCTTCTTGTTTTTCTTCTTCTTACCCTTCTTTACCGGGGTAGCTGGGGTGTCCGAATGAGTATGGTCAATCCTATCAGATTGATCATTCTCACTAAGCCCATTCAAAGGCTCAAAACGAGTGGGAGAAGACTCAGGAGGTATCCGCCCTGAGGAAATAGATGCCTCACAATTTGTAGAACACGTGCCCAAAAGTCTACCCTCGTCAGTCGCAAAAGGAGATGGAGAATCAGAATCTGAAACTGACTCTGCACTCGGAACTGTAGTAGCCTTCGAAGGCTCAACTTGCACTACAGAAATTTCTGGAATAGTAATTATTTTGGTGCAATCAATGACCTTAGTCACATCCTTTTCTTTTTCCAAATGGGCACTATCAGAGGTGCTAGCCTCATTCTTATCTGGACTTGAAGTCTTTACCGGTTCTGGACAACGATAACCAAACTGGCAACATTTGGGGCAATGTTTTGGAGTCCACTCATATTCAACTTGAATTTCAATGGGCTCTGGAGAGAGTTTGCACCTGAACTCAAAGTTCTTAACTTGAGGGTGTCTTGCATCAATAAGAACACAAACCCTCGCATACTCCAATCTAGATAGATCAGAAGTCACCTTATCACAAGATTGAGGTTCTCCAACCATGCTGGAGATAATGCTAAGGCCTTTGGCTGTCCATAAAGGAAACGGCAGGCCATACAAACGGATCCAAACTGGTAGTGTCCGGAATGCTGTAAGATTGAAATCCAGATGCGGATGCCATTGCTGCAGGTAAATGAATTTACCTCCAAAAATCCAAGGACCACGAGCAATGATTGCATGTACCTCATCCTCAGTTCTAAAACAGAAGATGAGAAATCCCTTATTCGTGGAACGGACGTCCTCAAGACCACTAGATTTCCATGCACGCATCGCCATCGAACGTGCAGCATGGAAGGGCATCACATATCCCAGAAAGAAGCCAACAAGACATCTACGCCATTCGGCTAAATTCTCGTCGACAATCTCATCTGGAATCTCAAGGATTGTACCCGGTTTCTTAGGAGTAACCGGACTCAATTTGCATCGGGTACTCGAATCAGTGATCTTGATTTTATCAGCCTAAGAGCCAGCAGTTGTCTTGGATGGATCCATCAAGTGAATTACAAATCAAATACAATGCAAACTCATAAAAAAAGAGATGGAAAAACGAAAGCAAACCAGGCACCGAAGCGGCTTGGCTTCCAAAGTCGTCGTCACCTCTTTAAAAACGATAATCCACAAGGAATCAGGAAATCGACCAAGAGGCAAAGTTGCATGAAATAACCTGAAGAACAATCTGGGTGGGGCTTATAAACAGTGTCTCCGGTAAATGAATAGTAACCACTGCGGTGAATAGTAAAATCTGAATTGAAGAAGCGGCGATTTGAGGAGTTTCTGGTTGGAATGAGATGACGGCCAAGAAGAAAAAGTTGGTCAGTGTTGCCCGATCTACTAGATGGTGGCAAAGGTGAGATACAACTCGCCGTTTTCCGGTGAGATGTGGTGGTGAATAGTAAATCTGAAACTTTGAGGCCTTGAACGAAGGTGTTGCGGCGCGAATCTGGTGGTGCTGATGAGGGAAACTTGTAGAACATTGCCTGATCTATAAGAATTTGATGGAGGTGAGATGCCACTCGCCGGTGACAGCGGCAGGCGGCGGTGAATAGTGAAAAATCTGAAACTTTGTGACCTTCAACGGAGGTGTTGCGGCGCGAATCTGGTGGTACTGATGAAGGAAAATTTGCAGATCGAGTCAAGACCAGCACGATGATGGCAAAGGTGGCGTCCCACTCGCCCGCCGTCGACGATGAATAGTGATATCCGAAACCTTTTTTTGCAATTTTAACCGTTTTTCTGCCAGAAATTGAGGGTGACCCAGAAGAAAATTTGTCTCAGGATATCCCGATCTACAACATATGTAGGTTTGAAAGGCTGATTCGCCAATTGGCCAGAGTGAACAGTAACTCCGGTGACCCTAATTGAGAGAAAAATTTTCTCTCCTCCCTCCACATTAAACCTCCCTAAACCCTGCTTATGTACTCATTAAGCAAGTATTCATGAAACTTTCTTCACACACACACACATACCTTGATGCATGATTGTGGATGGTAAAATGAAATGTTGTAATATTGAGTTCTTTTGTTTTGTTCAGGATAACAACACAAAGGAAGGGGAAAGTTGATGCGTTCGAAACTAGCAAGTATACTAGTCGCACAAGTAATAAAGTGATAAGTAAGATATCGTTCCACGAGGATTGATTCTAATTGAATTTGTTATTTCCAGCAACAATTAACCAAATGGGGGGTTTTGTTGGTTGATTAACTAGATGAAAAACTGAATACGACGGTAATTAATGAATAACACAATGCAAACTTAATTGAAATGGGAATTAATCAATGATAAAAATCTGGTTAAGGGATCATTCTCCACCACAAGATATGGATTTGCGAATTAATTGTAGAATTATCATCCAATTACACCATTGAAATTATCAACCGTAGATAACAATAAGTTCTGTTATCCCAATCTTTCCTTACTTTGTTGTTAAATAAAACAGGCTCTTTATTTAATCTCTATCCATCAAACAACCTAGAACAAGCTCTCTAAATTTAATTCAATGGATGAATTACGAAAAGAAAGACAGGTTGATCTAAGCAATAAACACACAAGCTCGGATTATTTAACTTAGGTTATATTATCCAATTGCAATCTCTGATCACAATTTATCTACTAATGATTAGAGATTCAACACAATTACGGATCAAGATTTCTAATCTAGCAATAGACAATATCCAGATTATATTCAGTTGGCCACCCAAATACAATCAGCAAGTAATCATAAGCATTAAACATGGGAAAATACAAGCAACTTCAATTAGAGAATTGGATAATAATTTCTTGCACAATCAACTCACGAACACCATATCAAGGGCTTTGAAATCACCCTCAACCAATTCAGATTTAGTTACACATATTCAGACACAATACAAATACAATACAATATGGAGACATTCCAGAATTGAAAAGGAAAGAAAGAACTTAGCAAATTCTTTGAAAATCTTCTTTGTAGACGAATCTTCTTGGAATTGTAGTTCCTCCTCTTTCAAAATCTTCTTTCTCCTTCAAGAACTCCAAGGGATGAGAGAAATCCATAAATGCGGCCTCCTCCCACGTTTTTCCCTCTTCAAGTTATTCAAATAAAACCCTAAAATGTGTTTATATACTCTGCTACAGTAACCTGCTACAGTGTCCCGTATTATACATGCTACAGTTATTTGTGGAATTACATTTCTACACTTCTCACACTGTTTTGATTATAACTTTCGGTACACTGAATGGATTTATGAACCGTAAATTTCTCTAGAAAATAAACTTCGAGAGCTTTCCAACGGTATATAACATGTTATCCGGTTCATTGTATATCAATACAATTAAATCCGAGAAGATGGTTGACTAGCAGAGGTGAAAATGAAGGGTTTTACTTCACTTTGGTGCAAGTTCCTCCAAAACTCCTACAAACATCAAAACCACACAAAAACATAAAAATACCAAGGATTATAGCAAAGAAACATAGATGAATTGATATGAAAATGATACATAAATAAACACCTATCAAAAGTTAAAAAAAAAGTGAAAAAAAAGAAGAGAGCAATTGTGGATAAGTTTGGTCTCGTAGCCTCCTTAATTCGAGCAATTAAGCCCGAGGGGTGCCTCAACACCTAATACCCTAAGACCAACTGGTTTGGGAGCTATTGGCCCAAAGCTCGCTACATGGATTAAGGAGAAAGCTTAATGGGATTGAACATTGCACTATCCACAAGTTTCTAAGCAAAAATACAGCATTGGCAACCCGAGTCGTTAAGCTCGAAGGGGTGTCTTAACACCTAATGCCCTAAGGCCAACTGGTCTGGGAGTCATTAGCCAAAGGCTCGCTACATGGGTTAAAGATGCATTCCTTCAAAAAAAAAAAGAGAGAAAAAAAAAATATATATATATATAATGAATAAATGCCCCTTACCTAAGGTTGCTAGCCTTAACAAATATTAGAACCAATATGGCTTCTTTCTAATAAGCCCTATAGTCATGTGTTGACTGAGCACAAAAAGAAGGTTTATAGATATCTTGACCGAAGGATACATGAGTTATAAAAAAAAAAATAATAATAATAATTGGTTGAGAGTTTGTTTATTTGGATAAAATCAAGGAGAGTGCAATAATGACTACCTTGGGTGTAAAATTCTATAAATCACTTCTAAATAATAACGCTTTTATTGCTAGGGACTAGCAATAAGCTAGTTGGGGGGTGTGATGAACACTTAAATATGTATGTTTAATAAGAGCTTAGTTCATCATATTGCATTAATAGTGTCATTAAATTTCTCAACTTAAGCATACTTGTATTATTTGCATCGTTGGAATTAACTTTCTGTTAATTTTGGTTTTGTTACAGGTTTGATAAAATGGGCATAACTCTCTATTTATAGATCAGAATAGTGAAATTATTAATTTTTCGAAAGCTGATTAAATTATCTACAAGATTGTATTTCAGAAGCATCGTCAAATTCGAGCTCTTAGTGGACCAAAAATGGGCTTGAAGTGAACCCATCTGTAGTTTCGACCCAGTCTGACCAGGCCACAATATTTGGACCATATCTCTCAAAATACGTATCCAAATTGTGCAAATCAATATGTTCTAGAAATCTGAGAGAAATATCTACAATTTCATGAAGACATGTGATTAAAATGCTCAATATTTCAATGTCAAAATCGGTGGTCAAAGTGGTGCACCTAATGATCCCAATGGTCAAAGTTAGTTCACCTAACATTTGACAACTATTCCTTTGTAATTTGACAAGTTTGCCCCTGAATGTATCTATAAATAGAGGTGCCTTGTGACCCATTAGGGAATCTTGGCCTTTGTTGGGATCTTGTATTATGTTTCTCTCTTGTGTTTTAATGTTATTAATGAATTTCCTTTTTCTTGCATTTTGTGTTCTTTCTCTTATAATGTCTTGCTAATTTCTCTCTTGCTAAGGTGAAAGGGTGAACCCTTTGATATGAGAGTAAGGATTCTCTAACCCTTAATATATGCTTAATAATCATAATCTTATATTGTTTATATGATTTATATTTATTTTCTTAATCAATCTTGACACCACTTATAAAGTGGAGGTCTTGATCCATTGTCGACAATCATTAGCACATCGAATGCTTGGATGCTTTCTAGATGTCGTATGGTTCTTCCTTACCAACATGAACCTAGTTAGGAACCTTGATTTGTTGTAGACATATGGAGATTGACACATTGGATGCTTGAACCCATTTACAAGAAGTGGTATAAATATTTGTAACGAGGCAAATATAATTCATATAACTAAAACAGGTTGTTTATCCTTATTTGAAATATCAAGGGCGGATTCCCTAACCTTAGCTTTCATTATTATTGAGTTAATTCCTTTTACTTGCGTATTTTAATTATTCTCATCTATTGTTGATATTATCTTGCCATCCCTTTGAATCATCTACGTCATATTTGCTTACTTATAATTTGTAGCGCTAAAACTTCCTTCCTCGTGGATCGACCCCGGTCTCACTAGGTTTTATTACTTCGACACTCCTATACTTAGGAGACAATCCTATTTTCGGATGTGTCATTTAGCTTGGAACCAATTGAAGAAATGGCCGCATCCAACAACAACAATATTGAAATGGCCTAATTGAGAGTTGATATGACCATACTCCAACAATAAGTGGCCTAACTCATTGAGGTAATCCAAAATAGGCCTGGCCACATGAATCTGATACCATCTAAGGGTAATGATGATGATGGTGGAGAGACTAGACAAGGCAAAGATAGAGGGAAAAGCCTAATGAATAAAAAAGAGCCCAAATCGGTCAAGTAATTGGCCAAGGATATGGAGAAAGTCCAATCCCTCTTAAAGAAAAAAGAGTTGAAAAGGGTCGAAGAGCTAAATGATATCCAACTCAATTGAGATTATGATTTGCTCCCAAAGTTATTCCTAATAGACTTGCCCAAATTCAATAGAGAGGGCAGCCCTAAGACACTGAGACAGTACGCAGTTGTTAAGGCCACCACTCTTTTGTCAAAGGAGTACATCTTGAAGTACTTCATGCAATCCCCAAAAGATAATGCGGTAGCATGGTTCCACGACCTCCCCCTAGAGAGTTTCAGAAGATTGAGGAGAGCAATCCTAGCAGTTTGTGGATAATATCGCCATAATACCCAACTAGAGGTAACCTTGAGGGACTTGGAGATGACATTTCAGAAGCCCAACGAGATAATGAAGCCTATGCCTTCATCACTAATAGACTAGCAGGCTTCCCCATCAAAACTTTTAAAGACCTATACGATTCAGGCATTCAAATGGAAGATTTAGAGTCTAGGCAGAAAATAAGCAACAACAATTAACCTAGAAGAAGTAAAGGGCAATATCATCAAGCTAGTAGGTCTAGCACGAAGAATGTTGAAGTGAAGGTAGTCACCCAATAGAGGAAGTTCAGTTGTTTGGAAAGTTCATTATCCAAGATCTTTACAAGATTAAGAGCTGAAGGGATCTTATAGCCATTGCCACCAGGAGAGCTTCCAAATCCTTTACAAAGGAATTGGTGGCATCATGAGAAGTATGAATTCCACCAAGTGACCAGTCACAAGACTGATGATTGTACTTGTCTCTGCCATGAGATCCAAGACTTGATTGGCAACATCCAAATTCCTGACTAAGAGACACATGAGCCCAACACAAGAAGCATTCCACTACCCAAATATAATTGGGTACCTCCTCCAATGACCAATATGATTGGGTTAGGCTTGACTGAGGAGCAAGTCATGAACTCCTTTGAAGAAAGTAGATTGAGCAAGGGTAAGAGAGCTAAAAGAAGGGAGAAGTCTAAGCTTGAAGAAAAAGAAGGGTCCACTAGAAGGTGGCCATGAAGAAGAAGCCTAAGATTGAAAAATCAAGGTCGAAGAGCCCAAATAGATCATTGAGGGGATGAAATTCGAGCACATTCCTTTGGCAACCAAGATCTACACCAGGAAGGGTGGATGGACCAACATTGTAGTGAAAGGAGCCAAACGAAATTTTGAACTTGAATTTGTGTGCCTTAATGACAAGAAGGAGAAGAAGCCACAAGAAGAAGAAGAACAAGAAGTTGAGGTGACCTCCACCAAGAAGAAGTCCACATCATTGAGTGTCTTAGCCAAGAAATAGATGGCTAGAAAAGGTGCTAGAAGAGGCCCACCGTCGAGAAGACTTAAAATAAAGACGGATAGCGAAGTTAGGAAAGGGAAGCAAGGTGAGAATTTTGTAGGACGAGAGAGTTTACCTATAAGGTGTAAAGAAGTGAAAGTTCTGGTTATATGAGATGATATCCCAAAAGTCAAGACCCTACCAAAGTTTTGGGCTGACTTTAGCCATGATGAAGAAGAGGAAGGAGCAAAAGTTGATGAAGAAACACTTAAGGGTGAGAGTGAGAATGTACAAGGAGTAATAAGGAGTGGTGGATTTTACCATGTGAGTGAGAAGGAGAAGACTATTGAAAAAGGCAAAGAGATTGCCATGGAAGAAACCAAAAAAGAAGAGGATGAAGTGATCAAACAATTGAAGAAAAATAAAGCAAATGCTAGCATTTGGGACTTGTTACTTTCGTCCTAAAAATATAAAAAAGCCATAGCGAAGGCTTTGGTAGAGATAGAGATATCAATGGCTGCTACTCCAAGTGAGATGACACCTGCTATGATCGAAGGGGTACCTAAGGGAGTAAATGAGAAGGGTGTAATTTTTTTCATCGATGACGGTTTACCTTTTGAAGGAAACAATCATAACCGGCTGTTGTTCATCACTGTAGGTTGGTGGAAAGACACCTCCTTGTATCATGATGGATGACAGGTCCGCCATCAACATTATGCCTATAAAGATTGTACAAGTATGGGCTCAATGAAGATGAGCTTGAGCCTTGTGAGATGGGGATCAAGGCCTATGATGACTCAAAGAGAAGTGCCATTGGGATCTTGAAGGCGTTAGTGAAGATTGGGCTAACTAAAGTAATGATAGAATTCACAATCCTCGACAATCCAATCACATTTGCTACTTTGTTAGGATGAGCATGGTTCCATTCGCTTGGTGGAGTTCCTTCCAAACTACATCAAAAGATCGGATTTAGCATGGATTGAGGGATTGTGACCATTCTTATGGCTTGAACTATTGCAGTAGCTGCCTTAAGTGTGAAGCTTAGAGAGGTACCATACATGGGACGCTTTCACGTTGCCATGATTAACAAAGTTGGCCTAATTGTCTCTGGGATAATGAAGAAATAGGGGTACCTGCCAGGAACTAGGCCTGGGAGGAATGGACATGGTTTACAATCCTTTCCAGATTTCAAACTCCAAACTTCTAAAAAAGGCTTAGGTTATGAGCTCGATAGGGAAGAAGAAGACTTTGAGCCCAATAAGAAGAGATCATCAAGTTACTTATGGCCCAAGGTACAAAGTATGTGGGAGCTATTGAACCATCGGTTTTCAAAGGAATGTTGAAGCCCCAATTCAAGATTTTCAAGGATATCCTTCAGGCATGAATCTCTAAAGGGAATGACTTGGTTGAGAAAATAAAGAAGATAGGCATCAAGGAGGAGAAGCCTCAAGACCAAGCATTGCCAATGGACCTATCCATTGACCTTGCTGCCTTCATCAAGGGAGGAATCAAAGATGTATTTTATGAATGCGTATTTGTGCCTAACCTCTTTGAAGAAGAGGTTGTAGTTTATATTTTTAAATTTGATGTCATAAAGGATCGGTTTGCTTACTTGTGTGATGTCTTTTCTAATGGAATTGTGCATCATAATTTGCATTTCACTGGCATACTGATATCCATTGCATTCAAACTCATGACATTTATCTTGATACAATGAAAAAAAACCTAAGAATAGATGTATTGCACTTGGTATAACTCCCAGAGAGAGAGAGAGAGAGAGAGATTTGAAAAATTACTAAAGAAATATTAAGAAGTTTTCACTTGGTCATATGATAACTCGCCTGGAATCGAGGGAAGCATTGTTGAGCATAAGATTCCAACATATTTGCACATAAAGCCTGTCAAACAGAAATGGAGAAGGCTGGGACCAAAATGGGCTAAGAAAATCAAAGAAGAAGTTTCCAAACATATTAAAACCAAGTTTTTAGAAGTGGTGAAATATCCAGAATGGTTAGCCAATATCGTGCCAGTGCCGAAGAAGGATAGAGTCCGAATGTGTGTTGATTACCGAGAATTAAATAAGGCCTCATCAAAGGATGATTTTCCTTGGCCTCACATTAATCTGTTAGTGGGCAGCGTTGCCACCAGTGTGATGTTTTCCTTTGTGGATGGGTTTTTGAGATACAACCAAATAATGATGGCCAATGAAAATAAGATGAAAATGGCCTTTATTACGGAATAACAAACCTAATGTTATAAGGTAATGCCCTACAGGTTGGAGAATACAAGGGTAACTTACCAACAAATGGCGATGACATTGTTTCATGAGATGATACACAAGGAGATAGAAGTATATGTGGATGAAATGATGGTGTAATCCAAGACATGAGAAGGCCACTTTGAAGCTTTAGATCGATTCATAGAAAGGTGAAGAAATGTAAACTACAGCTAAATCCGAAGAAAGGTGTCTATGAAGTCACCTCAGGCAAGTTGTTGGGGTTTGCAATTAGCAAGAAGGGGATAAAAGTAGATCCGGACAAGGTTAAGGCAATTATAGAGATGACATCATATAAGTCCAAAAAAGAAGTTTGAGGGTTTCTTGGGTAGATCCAATATATCAGTAGGTTCATTGCCAAATTGACGACAATTTGTGCATTGATCTTCAAGCTTCTAAAAAAGGATCAGCCAGTGTAGTGGAATAACTAGTGCCGCGAGGATTTGAGAAGATTAAAAAGTTCTTACAAAATCTGCTAGTTTTGAGGCCGCCAAAAGCTGATAAAAATTTGATTCTCTACTTGGCTCTAGAGGAGGAGTCCACTGGTGCTATGCTGGCACAGGAAGATAAGAATGGTGCAAAGCATGCCATATATTATCTTAGCAAGAAGTTGCTATTATACGAGACGATGTATAGCTACGTGGAGAAAACATGCTTATCCATGGTATAGCTCTCAAAGAAGTTAAGGCATTATTTTCAGTCTTATAAGATTAAGGCTGTCTCGAAGGAGGATCTGATGAAGTATCATTACGAAGCACCATAATTGGTGGGGAAGCTAGCAAGATGGCTAGTCTAGTTAACACAATTTGACATTGAGGATGTCACTAAGAAGATGGTTAAAGGAAGAGTAGTAGCAGAGTTTTTGGCCATGAATCCGATTAATGATGACAAACCATGGGAGTTAGAATTCCCATGTGAACATCTGGGGGTAATCTCAGTAGGAGGATGGAGGATGTTCTTTGATGGAGCTATCAATCAAAATGGTGCTGGAATAGGACTTATTCTAGTATCACCAACTAAAGAAGTCATTCCATTTGCTAAGAAGTTAGAGTTCAAAGTCACTAACAACATGGTTGAATATGAAGTTTGTGCCTTTGGTTTGGAAGTTGTGATTGCAATGGGTATTGATGAAATAGAAGTGTTAGGAGATTTAAAACTAGTCATTTCTCAAGCCAATGAAGATTGGGATTTGCAAGAAGGAAGATTTAAACCGTATCTTGAGCACATCGGAAGGTTACTTGGGAGGTTCAAGCTTTATACCTTTACCTGTCTCCCTAGAAATGAGAATCAGATGGCTGATGTTTTAGCCTCTTTAACATCAGGTTGGGGGAGTATCTAAGAGTTGTTGGTAAGACCAAAAGTGATATCAGAAGCATGGGGTCATTGTTATGCAGAACCCCATGTAATGGAGGTGAAAGTGGATGAGAAGCCATGGTTCTATGACTTGAACAGATACCTGGAAGAAACGCTTCTGCCAGATGAGGCTAGCGAGAATGATATGGTTGTACTATGAAGGTTGGCACAACAATCTACTTGTCATCAAGGAGTGATGTACAAGAGAATGCCCAAAGGGATGCAATTAAGGTATGTCAGTGAAAAAAAAGCTAGAATGGTCATGGAGGAAATCCATAATGATGTATGTGGACCACATATGAATGGGCTAATACCTGCACAGATGATATTAAGGCAAGGGTTTTATTGGCTAACCATGAAAAAAGATTGTGTCCAAATTGTGAAAAGATGTCACCAGTGCTAGATCAATGGAAATTTGGTTCACCAACCACCCTTGGAGTTACAAGGGACGATAGCACTGTGGCCCTTTGCTACATGGGGCATTGACATTATAGGTGAGATAAGGCCGAAGGCCTTTAACTAGTATCGATATGTGGTGGTGGCAATCAAACACTTTACCAAGTGAATAGAAGCTAAGTCCTACAAATAAATTGGGGGCAAAACAAATGGCCAAGTTCACTGAAAAGAATATCATATGTAGATTCAGAGTGCCTCATCATGCAGTCACCGACTATGGGGTTTATTTATGGGCTGAGACTAAAGTCTTATTTGAGAAGTATGGGATTGAACCATAAGTCATCTCCATATAGACCACAAGAAAATGGAGCAGTAGAAGCGCCTAACAAAAACATCAAGAAAATGTTGGCTAAGATGGTGCAAACATAGAAAGATTGGGCAAAGAAGCTGCTATTTGTGTTATGGGGTTATAGAGCAACAACCACAAGTTTGATAGGCATGAAGCCTTTCTCATTGGTGTATGGTTCAAAAGCGGTCCTACCAATTAAGATAGAAATGAAATCAACAAGAATTGTGATGGAAGTAAAAATGCCTGAAGGAGAGTGTATTAACAACAGATGTGAACAATTGACCTTAATTGATAGGAAAATAATGAAGGCCAGATATCACATGCAACTATATTCACAAACGGGTTGCTCGAGCCTTTAACAAGAGAATAAAGGCTCAAAAGTTAAAGGAAGGGGAGTTGGTCCTTAAACAAGGTAGGGCAATAGTGCTTGATCCAAGAGGGAAGTTTAGACCTAACTGGGAGGGCCCGTTCATTGTGATGAAGGTCATGTCTGGGGGAGCTGTCATCCTATCAGACACGGAAGAAAATGAATTCACTAAGCCGATCAATATGGACAGGCTAAAGAAGTGTTATGAGAAAAGAAGAAGAGTGTGAGAGGAAAAAATAATTAACCAGAAAACCAGAAATCGCTAATTGATGATAGGAGTTGTCTCATTGTGCCCATGTTGTTAGAAGAACAAACGATTGTACTTTTATTAATGAAATGAAATTGCTTGGAAATAAATATGGCTTTGAAATGTCTTATTACTTTGCATAATAACAAAAGGAAAGCATCTAATACCCAAACTAACAATGTTGTCTTTGCCTCTTTGATGGACTACAAATAGGCTTACCATATCGCTCACAACATCTTCTAGCTCGGATGATAGGATCAGGATTAGAAGCCTAAAAGTCACCCAATCCTTGCACCAGTGGTCTGTCTCAAAATCAAGATCACGAAATAGATTCCTCTTGATGGTCTGATGTGGCCAAGAATACTTCAAATGCTCCAGATAATGAGTGAACAATCTACCAGGACTGAATGCAGTTAGTGAATCCACGATCCTTTGCTAAAGTCCATACTGTCGATGCAGTCTAGTAGGATCATAGAATGAACTATAGGTGAAACTCACTAAAGGTACATATGCAATATAAGTCTCAATTGTCAAATGCTCCAGCCTCCACCATGGATAGTTCCAGCAAATCTGAGTATCAGAAATGATTTAAAGGCAGTTGATCCAAGAAAAACGTCTCTCAAGTCTCCTCCTCATATGAACTTGAGGGCTACAACAATAAATTCTTCCTTCAGGCTGTACTATAATGGATAGCCTTTATTGTAACCAAATCTGAAAAAAAAAAGCAACAAAAGAAAAGAAAAATAAGAAAAAGTCTCATAAGTAGAAAACCTGAACAGGCAAAAATCAAGGCAAGCCTGTTAAGTTGAAAACCCGAAAGGTAGCTTAGGCAAAAATTAGGGCATGAAAGAAAAAGAAAAAGCCCATTGAATTGAAAACCTAAAAAGGGTAACTTAGGCAAAAGTTAGGGCAAGCTCGCTAAGTTGAAAACTCGAAAGGGCAGCTTAGGCAAAAAAAATCAGAGCATGAAAAAAAAAAACATAATTAATGAACCCATTAAGTTCAAAACCTAAAAAGGAGGCCAAGGCAAAATTTAAGGTTAAAAGAAAAAACCTGAAAAAGCAACAGACTAGCACTAAACTTCTGACTTAGATAAATCCTAACTCGATCCATTTCGATCAAAGTCTCTACTAGAATCAAGGGTACAGTTGTGAAATCAGGTCCCATCTAAGGAGTGGTGGTCATAAGATGTAGGTCACCAAAACCACCTCATCAAACTAGTAAAAACTATGCAAGAAGCCAAAACTGAAGTAGGAGAAGCCAACTGGATTCGATCCTATCCGTCATTTCTAGCAAAGGCATGATGGAAGGTAATGTCACTCTACCACCTCTGATGTGAATACCTATGGTAGAAATAAAAAAATAGAAGAAGTGGCCAAGATCAGACATCAATAGTGTCTCGACAATAGGTAGAATAATGCTCTCAAAGTTGAACGAATGACAACCGAGTATGACAAAGAATTCCTTATACAGGGGGAAAGCTCTTGCCCATTGAAGTGGGAGATGTGGTCATGGGGATCCCAAAGGGTCATGCATTCCTTAAGAAAAGGGATGTTAAGCTTCACATGTCGAAGGAACCTCAAATGGTAGAGACCGCTGGATTCAAGTTGTTTCCAGTCGACATTCTGTAGAGGCTTCAAGAGAGGCTAAAGGGTCTTGAGCGAGGCCTCAGACATGTTGAACAGCGTAAAGAGGCATTAAGAAGCATGAAGAAAATCTTAAGAAACGAGAAAAAAGTGTGAAGAAGCTACAGAGAGAAGTATAATTTAAATAGTGCATAGATCGAAGCAAAAATGGCAAGAAAGAGGGTAGAGCACCACGAGAACTGCCGCCCAATGATTTGTCAGCTGTTTGGTGGTCTGATAGCCGCTTGGTGGTTAGTAAGGCAAAAAGCCTTCAAATTCATTCTTTCACACTTTTTTTGCTCCTGGGACGTGTATCGATGAGTAGTTTTGAGCTAGTGACTTCTAGATTTTGTAACTTTATTCAAAATTGAATAAATGATGATGTAGAAACAAATTTGAACAAATTTGGCTGAGGATTGATCAAAATATGCATAGTTTAAGAAGTAATGTATGAAGTTGAAATAGAAAATTTTTACTAAATCTTTGAAACTTGTTCACACAATTAATTGCCTTGATTATACATCATGAAAAATTGAAACATAGAAGTTCATACACGGAAGAAAAATGAACAAAAGAAATCATAAAAGAAGCTGGTGGTGAAAGTCCTCACTCATCGCCATTATTGTCAATATCGAAGGAGAAAGCAGTAACCTAAGTTTGAAGACGCTTAACCTCCTATTCTAGCTTAGCAGCATCTTGACGACTCATCTAACCAATCAAAAGAATCACATAGTTAGAAAAACTATCAAGATAGAAATAATGCATACATGAAGCATAGAGTAGTGCTTTACTAATGCGGATGTGACATCTATAAAACGTATCCATGAGAAGGGCTTGCATGCGAAAGACTCGCTCCACAAAAGATCGTGGTACCTACATTGCCTTACATTTTATGATTAATAATTGATTGAAGAATAATAGGAAACTTGAGGAATATATAGTCAAAAGACTTACCAGAGTGGTACCCTATGGAACAAAGGGAATAGGTATGGTTGGATCCTCAATCATCACATGACTGCTGATATATCCACTAGTATCCCATGTGAAGACGACATTACTAGGACAAGCCTAGAAGTCACTAATCACATCGTCGACTAGAACGGTTAGAGTTGCTGAAGGAGTTGGAGGTGGACTTGGCTGTTGATTAGTAGTAGAAAAAAAATAGATGTGCTAGTACTCGAAGAGGAGACTCTCAATCTCTTCCCACGACAAGCGAAAGAGCTACTAGCACAGCTAGTCGTGGTAGGAGGATGAGAAGTCTCATTAGTAGACCGATCTAGTCTAGTGTGTAACAAGGTAACTTAAACCCAACCAATATAAGAAGTCATTATCAATGGAAACTTGATCGTGTTTGAATGAATCCCAATAATGTAATCTGACACCTCTGGATCCATGGCCAAGTTAGCCAAATCTATTACAAGAATTAGTGGAAAATGAGGAATCAAACAATGCTATGGGCCTTCAAACCAATCCCAAACATGATCACCCAAATACCACATCATGTTGTTCATGCACGGTAGAAGAATGCAGTAATGCAGTAGTAGTTGAATGGGAAGGCGACCCTCATAGTCACCAATCAGTTCTCCTCGTGCCCCTACCACTCAAAGTGAATCTGTAAAGGATAAAGAAACATGATAAGATTGTGATATACGTGAAAAACTAGCTATAATGTCTTTTACCTTGTCCTAGGTCATCGTGTGAATGTAATCACAAAGGAAGTCCAGCTTATGAGACCTCACGAGCTCTGTACGACGGGTAGCCCACTTCCTCGTCCACTACAAAGAAAGGTCCTCACAAGCGAGGAGTGGGGAAGGTAGAACTCCTAACTCATATGCTCACATCTTTCACGAATGAGACAGAATAAAAAATGGAATTCATATAGACAAAACATGAAGGTGTAGAAAAGGAAAGAAGTTACCTCAAGAAGCGGACCAAAACCAGTAATCGCAAAAACACCTTGACAACAACGATCCAAATAAAAGTACAACTGGTCGAGAGTAACATGGCCCCAGTCAAAATCCCTCACTCGATTGAGATCCTAGAGGGTAAGCAGTGGAGTGAGGAAGGTGTTGCTCAACGCATTGGCAAAGAGTGTCGAACCGAGTAAATACATGATAAAGCTACATGCATACTGATCCACCTAGACAGGGGTCAGGTTGGATCTCCTTTTCCAATACTCATATAATGTAACGTATCGAATCAAGTCCTATTGATCCCTTGAGTCTATGATATAGGCATTAATAGGAATGACCTCACCACCACATGGAAGGCTGATAAGAGTAGCAATGTTAAGAGGCGCTCTAGTCATCTCACCAACCGAAAGATGGAATATTTGGGTCGTCCATCCACCTCTCGCATAAAGTGGCTAATGCTCGACAATCAGTCCGCCAAATAGTATGTGGAAGATAAGTGATAAACTTATACAAGCTAGTAACAATAATCCTACTTCTAATAGCCTCATTTTCTATCTTTAGAAACCAACTGTGGGCTCCAAAAAATGACTTGCACATCTTGTTCTCATGGTAGTCCAAAGGCAAGAAATTGAAGTCTTTATATGAATACATCCTAGGAAATTCATAGAAAATGGAAAACTGAAGAATGAAGATTAATGCATACCTGGTTGATCGTGTGGGAAGCCACATCGTAGATAGCAAACACCTCTTGGTCCTTTAAAAGACCATTCGATGTTGAATTTCTATTTAGATCGCTCTCGTTCAAGCCAAGATGGACTAGATGACTCGCCAATAGAAAGAGGAAGTCCTGACGAGCACGTAGGAGAAAACTGAAAGTGAATCGGATGAAGAATGAAGAAATTTCATGCGATTAAAGTGACAAGAAGACAAATGGTCTTTTATATAGGCCTTGACTGCAGGCCGATAGTCAAATCATCAAGTGGCTATTGACTGACCCTAGGGCGATGGTCAGATAGCCGAGCGACTATCGCTCTAATCAAGGGCAGAACGGTAAAAGGGGCCAAGGAGAAAAGAAAGAAAGAAAAAGAGAGAAAAAGAAAGAAAAGGGAGAAAAAAATAGAGAGGAGAGAGAAAATAGAAAAAGAAGAAAGAAAGAGAAAATAGAAAAAGAATAGAGATAGACGAGAGAGAAAAGAGAAAAGAAGAGAGAGAGAAAGAGAGGAAAGAAAAGAGAACAAAAACTCTACATTGACCTTAAGACCAAAGGAATTTTCGAACAAAACCGGTGATAAGCACCTGGCTAACGGTAAAATTTTAGTAACTCATATGGAAAGAAGAGAAACATTAATTGATAGAATCTTCGACCAAAATCACAGGGAAGAATTCCTTTAGATACTAGAAGGTAGTTTGTTGAAGAACGTGTCGAATAAGGTAAAAATTTAAATTGATTTTACATTGTCAAGAGATGTTTGAATTTTGTAGGAGTTGGCAAGGACAATGGAAAGATCTCTAGTGAGTCAGAGAATCAACAGCATGATAAGAAATTCCCCAGTAAAGAGCATGATGAATGCAACAGAAGTCAAGAATGAAGAATGTTAGAACATAACAAATTAAGAATTTTCCCTAGTGGACCAAAAGGAATCAAGAATAAAAGCACGAGGAATACTTAGAAAAATGAGACCCAACGAATGCAAAGTCTGAAGAGATTGAAGAAAGAGTAAAGAACAATTAGCTGAAGGCACAAAGGATAAGAAGGTCTAAAGACCGCAAAGTAGTGCATGATAGAACTTTACCCAGTGGGCATGCATTAGAAGGAAACCCTAACAAGTTGGTGCACTTAAGAGTGTTTAAAGCCCTTAGAATAAGCACAAGCCCTAAGAAGAGGCATACTAAAAAAATTTAAAAACTCTAAGAAGTAGGTGCACTTAAGAGTGTTTGAAGCCCTTAGAATAGGCATTAGCTCTCAAAAGAGCCACACTGTAGAGTGTGAAAACCCCTACGAAGTAGGTACACTTAAAAGTGTTTGAAGCCCTTAGAATAGGTGCACCGAAGAGTGTTACGAAATGACATAAAGTAGGCGAACTAAAGAGTATTAGAAACCTTAAGAAGTAAATGCACTGAAGAGTGCTTTGTCATAGCATCATAAAGATGCTTTCTAGCTCTTGAATGGGCACATCTGCCCTTTGATGAGCACACCTTAGCCCTTAGATGGGCACACTAGCCCTTGAGTAGATACACCTTTTCATAGAAGTGGAAGAGGAAAGGAGATGATGAGAAGTATGACAAGATGGAAGAATAAAGGATAATTTTGATGATAATTTTGATGATAACAATACACATTGATTCATTGTGATTTACTAACATGTTTATTTATGTGCAAGAGTAATATCATTGAAATAATTGTAAAATCAAGAAGAGGCTTATTAAAATGAAGTGTTGAAGCTAAGGAAAAGACTACATGTTAAAGGCACCAAAGTTTAAGAACAAGGTTTAATTCAAGGAATGTGACACATGAGCAATGTTCAATCAATTGGTCATATATTTCTCTACAGATGTCCAAATGATGTGATTCTTAAGCCTTTGGAAAGAATACTCAATTTATAACATTTCATATGTTTTAAAGAAATTTAATTTTCAAGTGTAAGGTTGTCCAAATCATCATGCAAGTTGAAAGATAAATAGAAGCAGCTGACATGAGCACCGAATACTCTTTTGGACATATCTTGAGCTACAAAAATCAAAATGACTTGATTCTTATGGCATTGGAAATATAACATAATGAGGCACATTTCATATGTTTTGAAGAAATTCAAATTTCAAATGAAAGGCTGACATAATTGACATGCAATTCGGTGGACTGACACAAGAAAGAAAAATCAACTCACATGAGCATTGAATGGTGTTATGGCCATATCTTAAGATAGAGATATCCAAATTCTTTGATTCTTAATGTTTTGGAAATCTTATTCAAATATGCAGATTTTTTATGTTTTGAAGAAATTCAAATTTCAAACGGAATGCTGACAGAATTATCATTCAATTCGGTGAACTGACACAAGGAAGAAAAATCAAGTCACATGAGTACTGAATGGTGTTTTGGCCATATCTTGAGCTACAGATATCCAAATGACTTGATTCTTGATGCGTTGGAAATCTTATTTAAATTTGAATATCTTTTATGTTTTGCATATTTTCAAATTTCAAATGGAACATTGACAAAAATGGCAGACCAAATTACGGTTTTTATGATGGGCAGAAAATTTGGAGATGGTGTCTTCACTTGATTAAGTTCATCCTATTTGCATTCAGAAAGACAAGAGCAAGAGAAGCATTTATCAAGCAAAAAAAAAAAAAAACAAGAGAAATATCAAGTCTAGAGAGCTTTTATATTCTTTATCTACTCTTTGAAGAGAGTTATACTTTTGTTGTAAAAATTATCTTTGTTCTTGTATTGTGGTGAGAGTGAGATCTTCTTGTAAAGGATAAAAAGTTATCCTTGAGAGAACTCTAGGTGTGTTGTTATCAAGAGTTGAAGAAATTTGCCTTGGTGAGGTTGGTCATCAAGAAGAACTCTTGGTGTGGTGTTATCAAGGGTTGAAGAAAGTTGCCTTGGTGAGGTTGTTCATCAAGAAGAACTCTTGGTGTGGTGTTATCAAGGGTTGAAG
Organism: Boswellia sacra; assembly: GCA_013180625.2. Lineage (NCBI taxonomy): Eukaryota > Viridiplantae > Streptophyta > Magnoliopsida > Sapindales > Burseraceae > Boswellia > Boswellia sacra. The sequence continues at coordinate 80,472 of SNVD02012608.1, read as the reverse complement.
GAAAGTTGCCTTGGTGAGGTTGTTCATCAAGAAGAACTCTTGGTGTGGTGTTATCAAGGTTGAAAGAAAAAGTCTTGGTGAGGTTGTTCATCAAGCAAGTTGTAAAGATTTCTACAACTTAGTGGAAAGCCTCGTGGAGCTAGGAGCCCGTGGACGTAGGCAAGGTTTGCCGAACCACGTACATTGAGTTTGCACTCTCTCTATCCCTATCCTCTTTACATTTACTTGCACTTGTGATTGTTCTTTATTGCCATTCTCTTGATTGAATTCTATTTTCATCTTCTTCACCTTTGTTCTTAAAGAAAGATTTAAATAATTTTGATCTTTCAAGAAAAGTTTTCTAAATCCCTTTTTTTAAATAAAAACCCAATTCACCCCCCTCTTGGGTTGCCATACCTGGGTCAACAAGTGGTATCAGAGCAAGGTTGCTCAATTTTTTAAATCTTAACCGATTTTGAGCTATGGCTACTTTTAATCCAACTTCATATGTTGAAGGGCTTTCCATCTCTAGACCTCCTTTTTTTAATGGAAGTGATTACTCTTATTGGAAAACTAGAATGAGTATTTTCTTGAAATCTTTTGATTATGATTTGTGGTCTATTGTTTTGGAAGGGCCTTTTGTTCCTACCAAAATTGAAAATGGGGAATGCATACTTAAAGAACCTAAAGAGTTTAGTGAAGATGATAAAAAGAAATTGAGTTTGAATGCTAAAGCTATGAATGTGTTGTATTGTGCTCTAGATAGAAATGAGTTTAATAGAATATCTACTTGTTCTACGGCACAAGAAATATGGCACACACTTGAAGTAACTCATGAAGGAACTAGTCAAGTTAAAGAATCCAAAATTAGTATGCTAGTTCATAGTTATGAGCTTTTTAAGATGAAATCGGATGAATCAATTTCTGAAATGTTTACTAGATTTACGGATATTATTAATAGTTTGAAATCTCTTAGTAAATCTTATTCTAATGTTGAAATGGTGAGAAAGATTCTTAGGTGTCTACCAAAATCTTGGGAGCCAAAGGTGACGGCAATTCAAGAAGCAAAGGACCTCACTAAACTACCATTAGAAGAACTTATGGGTTCTCTCATAACTCATGAAATCATCTTGAAGGAGAATGAAGAAGAAGATTGCGATGTGACAAACATGTGCTTCATGGCTTTAAGAGAAAATGAGATAAGTATTCTAAACCATGATCCTAAGCTTTCATATGATGAATTACTTGAAGCATTCCAAAATTTACATGTGCAAGTTGATAAACAAAATTCAAAAATCAATGCTTTCAAAAAGAAGTCAAAAATCATGTTATCTCAATTAGAAGAGTTGGTGGAAATAAATGAAGCTTTAGAAAATGAAAATGAAATTTTAAAGCAAAAAGATTTTGGAAGTTTGGAAAGTCAAATACATTTATTAAAAACTGAAAATGAGATTTTAAAACAAAAGGATTTTGATAAATTAGAGAAAGAAAATGTTATTTTGAAAAAGGAAAATAATGACTTAAGAAATATTGTTGATAGTTTTACAAAAAGCACAAAAAATTTGAATTCCATGTTACAAAACCAAAGGTGTGTTTTTGATAAAAGAGGGTTAGGATATAAAACTCATAAAAATCAAAAGTATTTTAAAAACTATTTTGTTTATGCATCTTCTAGGAATAATCATAATCATTCATGTACTTATTATGGAAAAAAGGACATAAAGTGCATTCTTTCTATATTAAGAGAAATCCTAATTTGAAACAAATATGGGTTCTAAAAAGTACCATAACTAACCCCCAAGGACCCAAGAATTTTTGGGTACCAAAAAGTTACTCCTTGAATGTTGATTGTAGAGACAACGTGGCAAACACAAGTGGTACTTAGATAGTGGATGCTCAAGACATATGATCGGAGATGCCTCCAAGTTCTCAAGATTAATCATGAAGAAAGGAGGATATGTGACATTCGGTGATAATGCCAAAAGAAGGGTAATCGGACATGGTGATATTGGTAACCCTTCTTCACCTATTATTAAAGATGTTTTGCTTGTTCATGGTTTGAAACATGATTTGAGTAGCATTAGTCAATTGTGTGATAAGGGATATTTTGTTGCTTTTTAGCCTAATAGATGTGTGATTAAGGATGTTAGTAACCATAAGACATTATTTGTTGGTAATAGATGTGGTAATATTTATACAATTGATATTGATGTTAATGATCATGTAGAAAATTGTTTAATTGTTAATCATGATGCTTGGTTATGGTATAGAAGGTTAGGTCATGCTAGCATGGACACAATTTCAAAAATTTCTAAAAATGATTTAGTTGATGGTCTTCCAAAAATAAAATTTGAAAAGGATAAGATTTGTGATGCTTGTCAATTTGGAAAACAAGTGAGAACTTCTTTTAAACAAAAGAAATTTATTTCAACAAATAAACCTCTACAATTACTTCATTTGGATTTATTTGGACCATCAAGAACTCAAAGCCTTGGTGGAAAGTATTATGTTTTTTGTTGTTGTGGATGATTATTCAAGATTCACTTGGGTATTATTCTTGAAAACAAAAAATGAGGCCATACAAACTTTTTCAAAATTTGCAAAAAGAGTCCAAAATCAAAAAGGTTATTCTATTGTGTCAATTAGGAGTGATCATGGTGGTGAAGTAGACAATGTTGCATTTGAAAATCTTTGTGATGAACATGGTTTTGAACATAATTTTTTCGCACCTAGAACTCCACAACAAAATGGTGTTGTTGAGAGGAAAAATAGGACTATCCAAGAAATAGCTAGGACCATGTTACTCGAAAATAATTTGTCAAAATATTTTTGGGCCGAAGTCATTAATACCGGATGCTTTATAATCAATAGAGTCCATATTAGAGCTTTAATAAAGAAAACTCCCTATGAACTTTGGAAAGGAAGAAAACCCAACATTGGATTTTTTAAAGTTTTTGGATGTAAATGTTTTATTTTAAACACCAAGGATAACCTTGGAAAATTTGATGCAAAAGCCGATGTTGGAATTTTTGTTGGCTACTCCAACTATAGTAAAGCATATAGAGTTTTTAACAAAAAGACTCTTACTATTGAAGAATATATGCACGTTAAATTTGATGAAACTAACGTGATTTCTTCAAAGAATTTAGATTATAATATTGTTGAGGTAGAAAGGCAAATCAAGGAATCAAGGCTTGATGGAAAGAGCCAAGATGAATTATAACCTCAACAAGAAAAGCTTGAGGAAGTAAATGATTCTTCCCAAGAATTACCAAAGGAAAGGTGGTACGCAAAAGCTCACCCTAAAGATCTCATTATTGGTGAACCATCACAAGGTATGAGAACTAGATCTTCTTTTGGGAACTTTTGTAATCATTTTGCATTTGTCTCTCAATTTGATCCAAAATCTTTTAAAGAAGCCGAAAATGACGAAAGTTTGATTTTGGCTATGCAAGAAGAATTGAACTAATTTGAGAGAAATCAAGTTTGAGAATTAGTCCCTAGACCTAAATATGACTAAACCCCTTAGTCAAGATATATTTTGCATAATTAGAAGAGAATTAGGCATGTTGGATATGTCTTAATTTTACTTTAATATGATAATCTTTGAATGGTAGCATATGTTAAGGGGGAGAATATATTTAGGGGGAGTAGTTAATTTGATTACATCTTTTTGATGATAACAAAATGGGGAGAAATAGTTGGATTGCTTACTTACATTCTTAACAAGTGCCATCTTTTTGTTTATTCTTGATTTTATTTTCATTCTTTATTTTAGATATTATTTGAAAGCAATCAATGGCTTGTCATCATCAAAAAGGGGGAGATTGTTAGCCCTAAGGCTACATGATAATTTTGATGATAACAATACACATTGATTCATTGTGATTTACTAACATGTTTATTTATTTGCAAGAGTAATATCATTGAAATAATTGTAAAATCAAGAAGAGGCTTATTAAAATGAAGTGTTGAAGCTAAGGAAAAGACTACATGTTAAAGGCACCAAAGTTTAAGAACAAGGTTTGACTCAAGGAATGTGACACATGAGCAATGTTCAATCAATTGGTCGTATATTTCTCTACAGATGTCCAAATGATGTGATTCTTGAGCCTTTGGAAAGCTTACTCAATTTATAACATTTCATATGTTTTAAAGAAATTTAAATTTCAAGTGTAAGGCTGTCCAAATCATCATGCAAGTTGAAAGATAAATAGAAGCAGCTGACATGAGCACCGAATACTCTTTTAGACATATCTTGAGCTAGAAAAATCAAAATGACTTGATTCTTATGGCATTGGAAAGAGAACATAATGAGGCAAATTTTATATCTTTTGAAGAAATTCAAATTTCAAATGGAAGGCCGACATAATTGACATGCAATTCGGTGGACTGACACAAGAAAGAAAAATCAACTCACATGAGCACCGAATGGTGTTTTGGCAATATCTTAAGATAGAGATATCCAAATTCTTTAATTATTAACGTTTTGGAAATATTATTCAAATATGCAGATCTTTTATGTTTTGAATAAATTCAAATTTCAAACGAAATGCTGACAGAATTATCATTCAATTCAGTGGACTAACACAAGGAAGAAAAATCAAGTCACATGAGCACCGAATGGTGTTTTGGCCATATCTTGAGCTTCAGATATCCAAATGACTTGATTATTGATGCGTTGGAAAGATTATTCAAATGTGAAGATCTTTTATGTTTTGCAGATTTTCAAATTTCAAACGGAACATTGACAAAAATGGTAGACAAAATTACAGTTTTTATGGTGGGCAAAAAATTTGGAGATGGTGTCTTCACTTGATTAAGTTCATCCTATTTGCATATAAAAGGAGCCCTTCTCCCATGCATGCATTCAGAAAGACAAGAGCAAGAGAAGCATTTATTAAGCAAAAAAAAAGAGAAATATGAAGTCTAGAGAGCTTTTATATTCTTTATCTACTCTTTGAAGAGAGTTATACTTTTGTTGTAAAAATTTACTTTGTTCTTGTATTGTGGTGAGAGTGAGATCTTCTTGTAAAGGATAAAAAGTTATCCTTGAGAGAACTCTTGGTGTGTTGTTATCAAGAGTTGAAGGAAGTTGCCTTGGTGAGGTTGTTCATCAAGAAGAACTCTTGGTGTGGTGTTATCAAGGTTGAAGAAAGTTGCCTTGGTGAGGTTGTTCATCAAGAAGAACTCTTGGTGTGGTGTTATCAAGGGTTGAAGGAAGTTGCCTTGGTGAGGTTCTTCATCAAGAAGAACTCTTGGTGTGGTGTTATCAAGGGTTGAAGGAAAAAGTCTTGGTGAGGTTGTTCATCAAGCAAGTTATAAAGATTTCTACAACTTAGTGGAAAGCTTAGCTCGTGGAGCTAGGAGCCCGCGGACGTAGGCAAGGTTTGCCAAACCACGTAAATTGAGTTTGCACTCTCTCTATCCCTATCCTCTTTACATTTACTTGCACTTGTGATTGTTCTTTATTGCCATTCTCTTGATTGCATTCTATTTTCATCTTCTTCACCTTTGTTCTTAAAGAAAGATTTAAATAATTTTGATCTTTCAAGGAAAGTTTTCTAAATCCGTTTTTATAAATAAAAACCCAATTCACCCCCCCTCTTGGGTTGCCATACCTGGGTCAACACAAAGCAGGGGGAAAGATGTAGACACTGGATTTTTGAGGCAAGACGATGAAATGAAGATGAATGTCAAGTAAAAAATTGACTGAAATGCCCTTAGAAGCTAAAGAGAAAAGGGTGAGAAGGAATAGATGAAAGTCTTAAAAACTGATAGGTTACTTAAAAAATCACAAAATTAATCCAGAAGGAATCTACTGATGAGTCATACGCGGTTGTGAAGCTACGAATATCTAGTTTTTATAGAAATTTATAAATCATAGATCAGAGTTGAAATCGATAAGTTATAAATGATCGAACAGATGAAGGTCAGAAGGGGGCTGCACTACAAAGTGCCAAAATAGATAGGACTGAAGGAGAACACCGCCCAGCTGTTGATTGACAGCCGCCTGACAGTTTGCCAAAGTTACTAGCTGTTCTCTCTCTAATTTTAGAAAATCTTATTATAAACCTCCTAATATTGATTTTTGATTGCTTTTTCAACTTCAACCTTTAACTATATAAACCCCACCCCCCTCCCCCCCCACCCACCCCCCCTTGGCTCACTTTTTAAAGCACACCGATTATAGAATATAATGATGTCTTTTCTCTCTTGAAGACACACTTGATAATTCGAGAAGACTTTTCAAGTTTAAAGACTTTTAGGCATTTTATTACTCTAAACTCGAAAAAGGGTATGTCTTGAGAGTAGTCCACTATTCTTCCTCCTATTTTCTTGTTTATTTTTCTTACTTAGAATTAAGCATGATTAGGGTTTATTTTGATGCTTAGGAGCATGTTTAGGGTTTTATGAATTGTTTGCCCCTTCTGTTTGTTTTATGAGATGGATAAGCATGTCAATGAAAGTTCGCTATCCCTTCTTTATTAGAATCATGTTTAGGAATTTAATTCCCTTTACGAATGCTTAAGAGTACATGGTTAGAATCATGCTAGGAAATAGCATAGAATAGATAAGAATTACCATACTGCCCATTTGAGTGCTTGGATTTGGCTAGAATAGCCTTGTTCGATTTTGACTCATTGACTTAGGCTACAATATGCCATGAGAAACATGTTTAGGCTAGAAATGACATGCATTAATATGAATTATGCTAGAATAGCAATTGCCATGATAGAATTATCCAATCTAGGTCGAAGTGTCATGATATTAGATTATGGCCTTCTATTATTATTGAATATATCATGAAATAAGCTTAATAGACATTGAATAGACTCACATATGGTGGTAAGGAATTCATCATCTATTGGGTTTCGAATTGATTATTAAATGTATGAAATTTTTTATGTGAAGTATTTAAAGTAGAATTATTTTATTTATTGAAGAATAATCAATGTAATCCTCTTCCCTTTCCCTCATATTTGAAGGAATTGTATCATCCCTCTTTCTATGCATGAATATATAACTGTTATAATTAAATAATCACCTCACATGCCTAAATGAAGATAAAAATGGAATCCGTGCATTAAATCAATAACTTAAGTGGATTGTATATCAATATGAGATATTTTTATTTGATATACTGTAGTAGAGGTCGAATTTCGATCTAGCGGGTCAAATGACTCGTACCTAACTTCTCAAACCTATCTCTGAAGGGATGAGGGTAGTTTAGGTCATAAAGCGAGGAATCCGATTGCCCCCATTCATTCCCAATTGAATAATTGGGTGGCGACTTTATTTCTCCAGATGTGCCCATGGTTCATTTGTGCTCTCTTAAGTCTTGAAAGAGGCTTTGACATAGTATCGTGGTCGTAAAAGCTCTAGCGCGATGAAATTGGGTGACAACTCCATTTCTTCAGGTTTTTCTTTTAACCCTAAATTTTGCCTAAGCCACCCTTTCAGGTTTTCGACTTAGTGAGTTCATTTTTTTCTTTTTTTTTTTAATTTTCGCCTAAACCGCCCTTTCGGGTTTTCAACTTAACAAGTTGGTCCTAGCTTTTGCCTGATATGCCCTTTTTAGGTTTTAAACTCAATAGGCTTTTCTTTTTCTTCTATGCCTTAACTTTTGCCTAAGCTACCCTTTCGGGTTTTCAGCTTAGCGGGCTTGCCTTAATGTTTGCCTAAGCTGCCTTTTTAGGTTTTCGACTTAGCAAGCTTCTTCTTATTTCTCTTTTTCTTTATTTCTTTTTTTTTTCCCATATTTGGTTACAAGAGAGGTTATCCATTCTAGTACCACCTGAGGGGAAGATTTCTCGGCATAGCCCTCAACTTCATACGAGGAGGAAACTTGAGAGATTTTCTTCTTGGATTGACTGGCTTTGAGTCATGCCTGATACTCAAATATGTTGGCACTGTCGATGGTGGAGGCTAGAGCTTGTAAAGTCAGAACCTATATCGCATGCGCGCCTTTGGGGGGTTTCACCCATAGCTCATTCTATGATCTTGCTAGACTATGTATACACTATGGACTTAAGCAGAGGATCATGGATTCACTGACTACTTTTGGTCCTGGGACATTGATTGCTCGTTATCTAAAGCGTATAAAGGATTATTGGCCGCATCAGACAATCAAGAGGAATTTGTTCCATGATCCTGATTTTGTGACAGACGATCAGTAAAAAAATTAGGTGACCTTCCAGGCTTCCATTCTTGATCCTGCCATTCGAACTAGACAGTGTCATGAGCGATATGGTGAGCCTATTTGTAGTCCATTGAAGAGGCAGAGATGACATTGATAGTTTCATTGTTAGCTTAGATGTTAGATGCTTTCTTTTGATTTTATGCAAAATAATAAGACATTTCAAAGGCATATTTGTTTCCAAACAATTTCATTCCATTAATAAAACTACAATCATTTGTTCTTCGAAAAACATGTGCACAATGAGGCAACTCTTGTCATTAATCAGCCATTTTTTGTTTTCTGATTAATTAATTTTCCTCTAACATCTTTTCCGTTCACTCTTTTTTTTTTCACATAGTATTTATTTAGTCTATCCATGTTGATGGGCTCATTGAACTCATTTCCTTCCATGTCTGATAGGATAATAGCTCCGCTGGACGTGAACTTTATCATAATGAATGGGCCCTCCCAGTTGGGCTTGAACTTCCCTCTTAGGGGGTGTTTGTTATGGGGTAATGTAATCAGAATAACGGGAATGTGAATCCCATCCCATGTTTGGTCATTTGTAAACCCAGGAATCTAACATTCTCGTGGGTTTCAAATTCCAGTAAACTGGGGTAATATGAATCCCTTCTAACACATGGGTTTGGGATTCCAAGGAATCCCACGGTCACCTGCAGAGGAAAAAATTTCTTTTGCTCCCTCTCCTTCAACCACATCTGAGATCAAACATCTGAAGGAATTTCTGTATGTGTTTGCGAATTTGTGTTTGTGTTTGTGTTTATGAATTTATGTTTGGAGATGATAGCGATTGATACAAGAGAGGAAGGCAATTAGAGGCGATGGTGGTGGAGTGGAAGCGGGGGAAGTGTCGCAGAAGTAGAGAGGCAAGTGGCGGTGCGGTGGAAGAGGAAGAGGTGCGGTGGAAGCGGGAGGCGTGCGACGGCAGCGATAGAGATGCGATGGCAACGGAGAGGTGTGGTGGAAATTGGAGAGGCGATTGGTGGTGTGGTGGAAGCAGGGAGGTGCGACGGAAGCGGGGAGGTGCGACGGAAGTGGGGAGGTGCGGTTGACGCCGAAGAGGCGACTGGAGGTGTGGTGGAAACCGGAGAGGTGACCGGTGGTGTGGTGGAAGCGGGAGGTGCGGTGGAAGCCAGAGAAAAAAATTGAATATTAAAAAAATTATATTACATAATTAGAACAAAAAAAATAATATTTGTATTTTTAATATATTAAAAAATTAATTATAAATTTATGAACATATTAAATAAAATTAATTGTAATTTATTTATTGTAATTTTTAATGACTTTATAATAAATTCAAAATCTTCAAAACTATTTATAATAATTCATAATAAATTTCAAAATCTTCTAAATTATTACCTTATTTTTTTTACTTATATTAGAATAAGAAAAAAAAATAAGTATTTTTTAAATATTGAAAAAATTTTAATGTCTTAAATTTACTCACATAATAAAAGGAATAAATAATAAAAAATATTAACTAAAAGTAAATGTATTTATTACATATTGATTATAATGTGAATATTTGATCATTTATTCATCAAAGTATAAAAGACTTTTTTCAATAACTCGCACATGACAATTATGCCATACGTATAGATGTCTAACTATTTTACATTTGGTAACCATAGTTGACTTGTATGTATTTTGTTAACACTTTAATCCTCAATTAAAACTAGCTAAATACCATGTAATAATTTTATATATCTAATGTATGTGGTAATTATATGATTAATTAATTGACATTAAATTATTTAATATCAACCTAATATTAAATAAATTTCATTATGTTGGATAAATTTATTTAATACTAAATAAATTTATAATTATCAAAGTCCAAGTATGATTAATTTCAAAATCTTCTTAGTTTTTTATTATAATTTCATATTTGTATACTTTTTATGACAAATAAAAAAGTCTTTAGCATTTTAAAATTTTTTTAGATTTTTAGTGAGGAAATTTTCGTCGCAAAAAGATTAACATTTTGTCGCAAAATATGATATTTTGTGATGATTTAATTTCGTCGCAAAATTAGGTTTTCTGCGACGAAAAACAAATATATATTTGTCACAAAAAATAAAATTTAGGCGGACTTTTTCCCGCTTAAGAAATTTGAAATTTTCAAGTTCTTTAGCAATGAAAATTTGTCACCAAAGGTCAAAATTTATGTCGCAAAATGAAAATTGGCTGGACTTTTTCCCACTCTTGAAATTTCAAAATTTTGAAATTCTTTCTGAATGAAAATTTTACCGCGAAATATAAAAATTTTGTTGCAAAAAAAAAAAATTGGCGAACTTTTTCTCGCTTTGATTTCTTTCATAATTTTAAAAGCTATTTCGCAACAAAATTTTCGTCGCTAAAGATTAAAATTTCGTCGCAAAATATCCAACCTTTATTATATATATATGGGTTAATTTTTTGGATTGTTTCATTTTCTTCTATCACTTCAAATTCTCTACTCCTTTTATTTTTCCAACATTATTATTCTTGGTAAATACTTTTACTATTTCTTTTACTTTTGTGTTGTAATATATTTTCTTTAATAGTCTAATATATTTTTATTTCTTTTAATTTTTGATTGATATTATTGTTTTTTGTTTGATAGGTAATTTTGAAGATGGAATGCAACTCAACATTCTCAATTTCTTTCCTTCTTCAACATTGTTTTTTTTTCATAAACTCATTTTTATGCTTTATTTATTACTTTTTTTTTGTTTTTAATAGGTATTTTTGAAGATAGGTTGTACTTGACTATTTGAGAATTGATACAAAGTCAAGCAACAAAAGAATTTTTGGAGGATGAAGTTTTATATTTTTCTTTCTCTTTTTTTTTTTTTTAAATTTTGCTATGTACAACGGTTGATATATTTTGAAAATATATTGTGATAAATTTTTTGTAATTTATTGTTAATTAATGAAATTATTAATATAAAGAATTAAGTTGTGTAATGAGATATGTCATTTATTTTAAAATTTATAACTAATTAAAATATAAAATCTGTAAATTCTTAAAAAAAATCAATTTTCGTGTCTAAAGTTTATTGCGACGAATTTTTTGTTGCTAAAGGTCATATTTAGCGACAAAAAATTGGTTGCAGTAAATTTTGTCATTTATTTTAAAATTGATAACTTGAAAATATAAAATCTGTAAATTCTTAAAAAATAATCAATTTTCGTATCCAAAGTTTATTGCGACGAATTTTTTGTCGCCAAATATGACCTTTTGTGACGACTTTTATTTTGTCACAAAAAGTTGACGTTATGTGATCCTTTTTGTGACAAAATATTTGTCGCAAAATGCCACTTTTTGCGAGAAAAAATTTGTCGCAAAAAGACTTTTTGCAAGGAATTCCAGAATCGTCGTAAAAGAATTTATTGCGACTCACATTTTATGACTGGAGCACGACGAATATTTTTTTTGTCGCGAAAACTTATTGCAACGAAATTTTTCGCCGCAAAAAGTCATTTTTCCCGTGGTGACACAATCTATCTCCATGGTTAGCCAGTAAAAGCCTTACCTCATTATCTTCTTTGCAAGCATTATGTCACGAGCTTAGAGGTTTGTGCAGCTCGCTCGTGCGGCACTTAGACAACTTGACTCAAAAGTTGCTAAGTAAGCCTTGATGCTAGTCTTCTCGCTCAAAGAGAAGAAAGGATCGTTGAGCCGAAGAGCCTGTAGGCGAAGAAGAGAAGAGATGGAGACAAGAAATGCTAAGCAAAAGAGCTTTGTATTATACTTGAAAGCTTGCTTACAACTTATGTGCGGATTTCTGTGGATGCTTTACAAATGAGCTTGGAGGGGTTTATATAGTGAACCACCTCTCAAATGAATGGCCTAGATCTAATGCATCTAAGGGTCCTAATTCATTCTTATCTACTACATTATCTAGATATGTACAAGAGGATATTATCTACTAAATAATCTAGATAAATACAAGAGATAATTATAGAAGTTTATTTTGCTAGAAAATTCTAGAAGATGGGCTTGGGCCTGGGCTTTCTAGAAGCTGGGCCAAGCCTCTAACATCTCTGGGCCATTCTAGCAAGTAAATTGGGCGGGTCGTGACATCCTCCCCCACCTAATTCCGTGAAGTCCTCGGCGCGCTTTCTTCCTTGTTGGGGTAGCAACTTGATAAGTACCTTGTCCCGCTCTTAAAATGCGAGGTGTCATCTCTTACTGTCCGCCCATTTCTTCCTTTTCTTAGCGACCTTGTCTAAGCATGCTCGCGTGGTGTCGGTTTGGTCATGCCATTCCTTTGCGAGCTTGTATGCCGCTTAACTCTTCCCTCCATAGGTTAAGGCTATTACATGTGGAGTTATGGGTTGTTGTCCCGTCACAATCTGGAAGGGACTCTTGCCTGTTGCTTTGCTCCTTTGGAGATTATGTGAGAATTAGGCAACGTCTAGCAACTTTGCCCAATCATGTTGATGGACGCTCACATAATGCCTCAAGTATAGCTCAAGCAAGGCATTGATGCGCTCAGTTTGCCAATCAGTTTGGGGATAGAAGCTTGTTGAAAAGCTCAAGTCAGTCCCCAACATTTTGAAGAGCTCTCCCCAAAAGCGTCCCATGAAGCGAGGGTCATGATCACTCACAATGTTTTGTGGGACTCCCCATAGCTTCACTATGTGCTTGAGGAATGCTCGAGCGGCTTCATCCGCAGTGCAATCCGTAGAGATAAGTATGAAGGTGGCATGTCTGCTGAACTGATCAACTACCACCATTATGCTTTCATACCTTTCAGATTTTGGCAAGGCCACGATGAAGTCCATCAAGACGCTTTGCCATGGCCTTTCTGCAATGGGTAGGGGTTCAAGCAACCCCGCTGGACATTGGTGCTCGACCTTGTCTTATTGGCACACAAGACAAGTCCTTACATAGCCCTCCACATCTTCCCTCATTTGAGGCCAATAGTAAGAATCTTGCAAGAGTGCAAGGGTTCGTGCCATATCTGGGTGACCAGCACACTTGGAATCGTGGCATTCCTTGATGATCTCCTTCCGCAAGTTCCCATGTCTTGGCACGAAGAGGCGGTTACCCGTTGTGGGGAGTAAGCCTTTATCATGCCACAAACGTCGTGTCTTCCCCTTACTTACCAACTTTAATAGGTTGTTGGCTATGGGGTCGTACTCTAGGCCTTGTTTGATGCCGTCGATGAGCACACTTTGTGGATGACTTGCACTCAAGGTTGCAAGTTCTGCCATGCGACTTAGAGCGTCGGCCACAATGGTTGTCTTGCCCGCTTTGTACTCAAGCGAGTCTTGGAGTTGTTTCTCTAACTCCACAAGTATGGGTGGTGACATGTGATAAGGCACCGTGGCTAGAGGCTTGGCATCGAGTTCCCACTCGATTTGGTACTCCACTTCCCGTTGTGGAGGTAACTTCTTTGGAAGTTTTTGGGGCATCACATCCTTATATTTCTCAAGGATGGCTTGAACTTTCATTGGCATTGGGTCCTCGGTAATGGCAACGTCCTCACCAACGTTTAGTTCTCGAACGGTGGCAAGGGAACTTGGATCCATCTTCGTCCCCCATTTGAATTGTAATACGGAGAGCGTTTTGCTTTCAACCTTTGCTACACGTTCCGCCATCACCATGCATGCATGGCTCCCATCGAGTATGTTGAGGGAGTTAGAAGATGGTATGGGGAAGGCATGAACTTGGTCGAAGAACTCCATGCCTAGCACTACTTGAAAGTCGTCCATGGGGACGATGGAGAAATCAAGCTTACCATTCCATGTGCCAAGTTGTACCGATGTTGCCTTGGAAACTCTCAAGATTGCTTTGGCGGGTGAGTTTACTACCTTAATCGTGCCTCCTCCATTGGTATATTTGAGGCCTAACCGTTTGGCCTCTTCCATGGAGATGAAGTTGTGCGTGGCCCCCGTATCAAGCATCACACACACATCCTTGCCGTTGATTGTGACGCTCACATACATTAGACCCTTTTGAACATGGGTGGGTCTTTCAAGTGCACCAATGGTACGGAGAGAACCCATCTCCGCTTGAGGGTCCTCATTTTGCATGCTCTCATGTTGAGTGGCTAAGGCATTGAGGGCCTTCCTCTTTGGGCAATCACGCACCCAATGAGGACCATCACAAATGAAGCAAGGACTTTTAGGTTTGGGGTTATCGGACTTACCTTTGTTGGGTGTGTCACCCTTGTCTCCCCCGAATGGTTTACGTGCACCATCTTCCTTTCGGTCATGTCCTTTCCGCTCTCCCCCACCTTTATTGTGGTTGGCCTTCCTCTCCTTCGATTGGGATGAGTAGTCTATGAGGGATTCGGTCACGGCTATAGCGTCATCAAGATTTTGCACGCTACGCCTTTCGAGCTCAATCCTCGCCCAATCTTTTAACCCGTCGAGGAAGTAGAAGAGAGAATCATTTTTAGACATACCTTCGATTTCATGGATGATGGTGGTGAAATCCTTAATATACTCACAGATTGTGCCATCTTGCTTCAAACGGTGGTGGCGACCCCTTGCCTCCTTCTCAGCATTGCTAGGAGAGAAGTGCTTCCGAAGCTCTCTCTTGAAGTCCTCCCATGTGCGGAGGGAGACGATGCCTCTGCCCACGTCCTTATGCTTGCGACGCCACCACAATTGGATTGCATCTCGAAGGAATGTGGGTGCATTGCCGATCCTTGAAGCATCATCATTGACACATTTGGCCTCGAAGTATTGCTCCAAGCCAAATAGGAAGTTCTCCACTTCCGTGGCATTGCGAGTGCCATTGTATGTGGCAGGAGTAGGCACATGCATGGTGCTTAGCCCACTTGGGTAACACCGGTTAGCACGATCACATTGATGCTTCTCCCATTCCGTGCGGGATTCATCCACATCCGCACGAATTGCTCGCAACTCATTCTCCACAAAGGTCCGCAAGCCGATGAGTTCTCGTGTAAGGTTATGTAACTCATTTTCATAGGCATTACTAAACTCAATAATCTTGGACTTTGTTGCTTGGGTGATCTCTCCATAGTCCATCTCTAGGCCTTCGAGACGGTCGGAGAGGCCCTCAATTGCATTGTCCATCCCCGAGATCGCTTGCTCTAAGCTAGCAACACGAGGCTCTAAAGACTCCGAGGGTGGAGCTTTGGACTTACCTCATTTTCCTTGTGGGCGTGGTTGAGGTTGCTCCTCTCGTCCACGAACTTGTTCCTCCATGGTCACTTCAAGGTCGGATGCCATGCTCTTGTGCTCGAACTGTGCTCTGATACCAACTATCACGAGCTTAGAGGTTTGCGCAGCTCGCTCGTGCGGCACTTAGACAACTTGACTCAAAAGTTGCTAAGTAAGCCTTGATGCTAGTCTTCTCGCTCAAAGAGAAGAAAGGATCGTTGAGCCGAAGAGCCTGTAGGCAAAGAAGAGAAGAGATGGAGACAAGAAATGCTAAGCAAAAGAGCTTTGTATTATACTTGAAAGCTTGCTTACAACTTATGTGTGGATTTATGTGGATGCTTTACAAATGAGCTTGGAGGGGTTTATATAGTGAACCACCTCTCAAATGAATGGCCTAGATCTAGTGCATCTAAGGGTCCTAATTCATTCTTATCTACTACATTATCTAGATATGTACAAGAGGATATTATCTACTAAATAATCTAGATAAATACAAGAGATAATTATAGAAGTTTATTTTGCTAGTAAATTCTAGAAGATGGGCTTGGGCTTGGGCTTTCTAGAAGCTGGGCCAAGTCTTTAACATCTCTAGGCCATTCTAGCAAGTAAATTGGGCGGGTCGTGACAATTAGCTCACAATATGTGGTCCACATACACCACTATGGATTTCCTCCATAAGCCTTCTAGCTTATTTCTTATCGACACACCTCAATTACATTCCTTTTAGTATTCTTTTGTACATCACTCACTGGCCTTATCTGTAGAATCCTCTCTTGCTAGTATCTCTTCAAGTCCTAGAACTATGGCCTCTCATCCACTACGGCCTCCATTACATGTGGTCCCATCTAACAAGGACCCCATGATTGTGATATCACTATTGGTCTCACAAACAACTCTTGAGTACTCATGCAAACTGATGCCAAATAGACTAAAACATTAGCCATCTAATTCTCATTTTTGGGAAGATGGGTGAAGGTAAACTATGTAAACACTAGATTTTTTAGGCTCTACAATGAAGTAAAGATGAATCTCGAGTAGAGAAAACGACCAAAATACCTTTGAGAGTCAAGAAGAGAAGGGTGAAAAGAAGTTGGTGAAGAGTTTGGAAAACTGACACATGACTTTGAAAAATCGTAGAAATTAATCTGGAAGGAATCTAGTGATGAGTCATATACCATTGCGCTACAGATGTCTAGTTTCCATAGAAATTTATGGATCATGAATCAGAGTTAAACTAAAAAAGTTATACATGATTGAAGGGATGAAGGTTTAAAGGGGTTGCATCGAGGGAAGATAAAAAAGAAAGGGGGGTCGAAATAAAATAGGCTAGCCGGCCATAAGATAGCCGCCCAGCTATCCAAGATAGCTACCTAACCATCTGACAGCCGCCCAACTATTGGCCAATGGTCGGGTGTCTATCAGATGGCCGTGCGACCCTTAGAGGCTTATTTTCGAAATTAGCTTTGGGACCTTGCTCTTTCATCTGCACCCCTCTCCTGTATAAGCCTTACTCCTCTCACTTTACAATTCACACCGATTGTCGAATACAATCATCTCTTTCTCCCTTTTAAGAATTTGAGAAGTTTTTTCCAGTATTTTTTTAGGTGTTCTATTACTCTAAACCCGAAAATGGTATATCTTGAGAGTATAATTCTCTTCTCCTTCACATTCTCTTTTATTTTCTTGTTGGAAAAAAGCATGTTTAGATTTTATTTTTATGCTTAAGAGCATGATTAGAGTTATTAAAAATTGTGCTAACCCAATTTGTTTTGAAAGGTGGAAATACTTGTCAAAGTAAGTTCCTTTCCTTATTTAGAAACATGCTTAGGAATTTAATTTCTTCGCGAATGCTTAGAACTGTGCTTAGGAGCACATGATTAGAAGCATACTTGAAAAATTTACTTGCTTTGATGACTGCTAGGAAATTGCATAGAATAGGTAAAAAATTACTATTTTACCCTTGAATGGCTTTTTTTGAGCTAGAACAGCTATGACTGATTTCAACCGTTTGAATTAGGCTTGAAATGCCATATTTAGATTATAATATGCCACAGATGCTATGTTTTAGGCTAGAAATACCATGATGATATATGAATTGATGTGAATGATGCTAGAATGCAATAGATAGAATTACCATGATAAAATCTAGGCTATAATGCCATGATATTAGATTATGGCTTTGTATGATTTCTAATTTGTTGATTAATGCATGAATGATAGAAGTGTAATTGTGTGGATGCTATCAAATGGTGGTGGACTCACATTGATGGTGAGGGACCATGACTAGGAATGAATGATTTAATGTATTAATAGAGGTTCAATAGATGTTGAATAGACTCATGTATAGTGGTGAGGAATTCATCATCTATTGGGTATCGGATAGACCATTTGTATTTAATGTTATGGATGAATATTTTATTTTATTGTAGAATAAAAATGATAGAATCCTCTTCCCCTTCCCCCATGTTTGATGGAAATGTAATCTTTTCTCCTCCCTCTTTCTATGTATGAATATACAACTGTTTTGATTGAACAATCACTTAACATGCTTAACAAAGATAAAAATGAGAATGTGTGCATAAAGTGAATCATTTTAAGCAAACTAAGTAATAACACGAGATATTCTTATTTGGTATTTCCCAAGTGGAGGCCAGATTCACATCCGAGCGAGTCAAAAGACTCATACCTAACTTTATGAGCCCAGCTATAAAAGGATGAGGGTAGTTTAGGTCTCAAAGCGAGGGATCGGATTACCCCCATTCATTCCCAATTAAATAATTGGGTGGCAACTCCTTTCTCCAGATGTGCCCATGGCTCGTTTGTGTTCCCTTGAGTCTCGAAAGAGGCTTTGACACAGTGTCGTGGTCATAAACACTCTAGTGGGATGAAAGCTTTGTTCACACACTACTTGAACCTCCCAATCAACCTTCTAATGTGCTCTAGGTACGGTTTCAACCTTCCTTCTTGTAGATCCCAATCTTTATTGGCTTAAGAGATGACTAGTTTTGAATCTCCCAACACTAATATTTCATTAATAAGTATTGCAATCACAAGTTCCAAACCAAAGGCACAGGCTTCATACTCAACCATATTTTGGTGAATTTAAACTCAAGCTTCTTGGCAAAAATGATAATTTTTAGTTGGTGAGACCATAATAACTCCTATTGTAGCACCATTTCTATTGACAGCTCCGTCGAAGAACATTCTCCATCCTACTACCGAGATTACCCTCAGACGTTCAACTTCGAAATCCAACTCCCATGGTTCATCATCGTCGACTAGATTTATGCCCAAAAACTCTATTACTACTCTTCCTTTCACCACCATTCTTGGTAACATATTCAATGTCAAATTCTGACAACTAGACCAGCCATCTTGCTAGCTTCCCCACCAATGATGGTGCTTCATAAAGATACTTCATTGGATTCTCCTTTGAGACAGCCTTAATCTTATAAAACTGAAAATAAGGCCTCAACTTCTATGAGAGGCACACCATGGCTAAGTGTGTCTTCACCATGTAATTGTATTTCATCTTGCATGGTAGCAACTTCTTGCTGAGATAATAGATGGCATGCTTCACACCATTCTCATCTTCTTGTGCTAGCACATCACCGATGGCCTGCTCTTTAAGAGCCAAGTAGAGAATTAAATTTTTGTCGGGTCTTCATGGTCCCAAGATCGATGGATTCTAAAAATACTTCTTAATCTTCTCAAATGCCCCTTGGCATAGATCATTCCACACGATCGACTGATCCTTCCTTAGCAGCCTAAAGATCAGTGCACAAAATGTCGTCAGTTCGGTAGTGAATCGATTAATGTATTGGATCTTCCCAAGAAACCCTCAAACTTTTTTTTGGGTCTTGGGTGATGGCATCTCTGCAATTGCCTTGACATTGTCTGGATCTACTTCTATCCCCTTCTTGCCAAGTGCATACCCAAAGGCTTCTCTGAGGTGACTCCAAATACACACTTCTTTGGATTTAGCCTTAACTTGTACTTCTTCACCCTTTATAGGAATTTGTCTAAAACTTCAAAGTGACCTTCTCGAGTCTTAGATTTCACCATCATGTCATGAAAAGTGTTGTCACCATTCGTTGGTAAGTTGCCCCTGCATTCCTCAATCCAAAGGGCCTTACCTTGTAACAGTAGGTTCGCTATTATGTAATGAAGGACATTTTCATCTTGTTTTCATTAGCCATCATTATCTGGTTGTAACCAAAAAACCCATCCATAAAGAAAAATATCACGTTGGCGGTAGCGCTGTCCACTAATATATCAATATGAGACAAAGAAAAATCATTCTTTGGCGAGGCATTGTTCAAGTCTTAGTAATCAAAACACATTCAAATCCTTCCATCCTTCTTCAGCACTAGCACGATATTAGCTAACCATTTTGGATATTTTACCACTTCTAAAAACTTGGCTTCAATCTGCTTGGAGACTTCTTCCTTGATTTTTTTAGAGCATTTCGGTTTTAACCTTTTCAACTTTTGCTTGACCAGCTTCATGTGCAGATATGTGGGAATCATATGCTCAACAATGCTTCTCTTGATTCCAGGCATGTCATCATAGGACTAAAGCAAAGACTTCTTCATATTTCTTTAGTAATGTTTTAAATATATATGTCTCTCCCTCTCTCTCTCCTTCGAAGTTGTATCAAGTGCAATGCATATGTTATTGGGTTTTTCAATTGTACCAAGATTAATATCATGAGGTTGAATAGTATGGATATCAAATATGCTAGTGAAATACAAATTATGATGCATAATGCCATTAGGAAAGAAATCACAAGTAGGCAAACTGATTTTTTATTGCATAAAATTTTGAAACATAGACAATGCCCTCTTCTTCAAAGAGGTTAGGAATAAATATACCCTCATTAAATACATCTTTGATTCCTTCCTTGATGAAGGCAGCAAGGTTGATGGACAGGTCCTTTGGCGGTGCTTGATCTTGAGGCTTCTTCTCCATTTCCTCAACCAATTTATTCCCCTTGGATATTCTTGCTTGAAGGATATCCTTGAAAATCTCAAATCTGGGCTTTAACATTCTCTCGAAAACCCATGGTTCAGTAGCTTCCATAAACTTCGTATCTTGGGCCTTGACAAACTTGATGAATCTCCCATTCTTAGGCTCAAAGTCTTCTTCTTCAAACCTCTTCGAGAAGTTTGGCCTATGAAATCTGGAAGGGATAGTAAACCACATCCATTCCTCCTAAGCCCAGTTCCTAGCACATATCCTTGTTTCTTCATTATCGCAGTGACAATTAGGCTAACTTCATCAATCATGGCTATGTCAAAGCCTCCCATGTAAGGTATCTCTCTAACATTTACACTTAAAGTAACTGGTGCAATAGTATAAGCCGTATGTTTGGTTATAATCTCCCCATCCATGTTGAATTGAATCTTTTGATGTAGTGTGGAAGGAACTCCACCAAGTGCATGGAACCATGCTCCTCCTAATGAAGTAGCAAATGTGACTGGAATATCGAGAACTATGAATTCTATCATAACTTGAATTAGCCCAATCTTCACTAACACCTTGAAGATCCCAATGGCATTCCTCTTCAAGTCATCATAGGCCTTAATCACCATCTCACAAGGCTCAAGCTCATCTTCACTAACCTCGTACTTGCGCAATATCTTCATGGGCATAATATTGATGGCGGACCCATTATCCAATATGATGCAAAGAGATGTCTTCCTACTAATCTTTACAGTGATGAACAATGGCTTGTTATGATTCCTTCCTTCAAAAGGCAGATCTTCATCGATAAAGGTGTTTACACCCTTCTCATTTACCTCGTGGGTTTTCTTCCAGTCAAGGCGGTCAACATTTCATTTAGAGTGGCAGCCATTGATATCTTCGCCTCTGCAAAACTTTTACCATGGCTTCTTTATGCTTTTGAGATGAAATCAACAAGTCCCAAAAGCTAGCATTCACTTGAGTCTTCTTCAATTGTTTGATCACTTAATCCTCTTCTTCTTTGGTTTCTTCCTTGGTAATTTCCTTGCCTTTCTTGATAGTCTTCTTGACCAATATTTCCTTCTCCTTCTCATGGTAAAATCTACCACTCCTCATCACTCCTTGTACATTCTCACTCTCACCCTTAAGTGTTTCTCCCTCAACTCTCACTTCCTCTTCTTTATCACTGCTAAAGTTAGCCCAAAAGTTTTTAAGGGTCTTGACTTTATGAATGTCCTCCCATATTCTCATAACTCTCACTTCTTTACACCTTGTAGGTAAACTCTCCCTTCTCACAAGGCTATCAACTCGCTTCTCTTTTCTAGCTTCGCTATCCTTCTTCACTTTGAGTCTTCTTAATGGTAGGACTTTTCTAGCCGCTTTTCTAGCCATCCATTTCTTGACAAAGGCTTTTGTTGGTATGGACTTCTCCTTGTCGTATGCTTCTTCATACTCTACCTCAACTTCCTCTTCATCTACTTTTTGTTTTTCTTCTTCCGCATGATCGCTGAAGCACACAAATTTAGGTTCTAGCTAAGACATTGATCGGAATGGATTGAGTTAGGATTGATCTAAGTCAGAAGTTTAGTGCTAGTCTTTTGCTTTATCAGGTTTTTTCTTTTAACCTTAAATTTTGCCTTGGCATCCTTTTTAGGTTTTGAACTTTGTGGGTTCATTCATTACGTTTTCTTTTCATGCTCTAATTTTTTTTGCCTAAGCCGCCCTTTCAAGTTTTCAACTTAGCAAGCTCGCCCTAACTTTTCCCTGAGCTACCATTTTTAAGCTTTCAATTCAACCGGCTTTTTCTTTTTCTTTCATGCCCTAATTTTTGCCTAAGCTACCCTTTCGGGTTTTCAGCTTAGCAGGCTTGCTTTGATTTTTGCCTATTCAGGTTTTCGACTTAGTAGGCTTTTTCTTATTTTTCTTTTCTTTTGTTTCTTTTTTTTTAAGATTTGGTTACAATAAAGACTATGCATTATAGTAACGCCTGAGGGGAAAATTTCTTGTTGTAGCCCTCGAGTTCATATGAGGAGGAGACTTGAGAGACGTTCTTCTTGGATCAACAGGCTTCAAGTCATTTCTGATACTTAGATTTGCTGGACCTATCAATGGTGTAGGCTGGAGCATTTGACAATTAAGACTTATATCACATACATACCTTTAGCGAGTTTCACCTATAGTTCATTCTATGATCCTACCAAACTGTATTGGCAATATGGACTTCAACAAAGGATTGTGGATTCACTGACTGCATTCGGTCTTGGTAGATTGTTCGCTCATTATCTAGAGCATGTGAAGTATTCTTGGCCACATCAGACCATCAGGAGGAATCTATTCTATGATCTTGATTTTGAGACAGATAACCGGTACAAGGATTGGGTGACTTTCAGGCTTCTAATCCTGATCTTGTCATTCGAGCTAGAAGATGCTGTAAGCGATATGATGAGCCTATTCGTAGTCCATGAAAGATGCAAAGACAACATCTTCAGTTTGGGCATTAGATGCTTTCCTTTTATTATTATGGAAAGTAATAAGACATTTCAAAGCCATATTTATTTCCAAGCAATTTCATTTCATTAATAAAAGTACAATCATTTGTTCTTCGAACAACATGCGCACAATGAGACAACTCCTGTCATTAATCAGCGATTTCTGGTTTTCTGATTAATTATTTTTTCCTCTCACACTCTTCTTCTTTTTTCATAATACTTCTTTAGCCCGTCCCTATTGATCGGCTTAGTGAATTCATTTGCTTCTGTGTCTCATAGGATGACAGCTCCCCCAAACATGACCTTCATCACAATGAATGGGCCCTTCCAGTTAGGTCTAAACTTCCCTCTTTGATCAAACACTATTGTCCTACCTTGTTTAAGGACCAATTCCCCTTCCTTGAACTTTCGAGCGTTTATTCTCTTGTTAAAGGCTCGAGCAAGCCATTTGTGAATATAGTTGCATGTAATATCTGGCCTTCGTTCTTTTCTTATCAATTAAGGCCAATTGTTCACATCTTTTGTTAATCCACTCTCCTTTAAGCATTTTTACTTCCATCAGAATTCTTGTTGATTTCATTTCTATCTCAATTGGTAGGACTGCTTCTGAACCATAAACCAATGAGAAAGGCCTCATGCTTGTCAAACTTATGAGTGTTGTTTTATAACCCCATAACACAAATGGCAGCTTCTTTGCCCAATCTTTGTATGTCTGCACCGTCTTAGCTAACATCTTCTTGATGTTTTTGTTAGGTGCTTCTACTACTCCATTTTCTTATGGTCTATATGGAGATGACTTATGATATTCAGTCCCATACTTCTTAAACAAGACTTTAGTCTCAGCCCAGAAATAAAACCCACAGTTAGTCACTGCGTGATGTGGCACTCCGAATCTACATATGATATTCTTTTCAATGAACTTTGCCAACTGCTTTGCCACCAATTTATTGTAGGACTTAGCTTTTGTCCACTTGGTAAAGTGGTTGATTGCCACCACCACATATCGATGCCCGTTAAAGGCCGGCGGCCTTATCTCACCTATAATGTCAATGCCCCATGCAGCAAAGGGCCACAGTGCTATCGTCCTTTGTAACTCTAAGGGTGGTTGGTGAACCAAATTTCCATTGATCTAGCATTGGTGACATCTTTTCACAAATTAGACACAATCTTTTTTCATGGTCAGCCAGTAAAAGCCTTGCCTCAATATCTTCTGTGTAAGTATTAGCCTATTCATATGTGGTCCATATACACCATTATGGATTTCCTCCATGGGCCTTCTAGCTTTTTTTTTCACTGACACACCTTAATTGCATCCTTTATGGCATTTTCATGTACATCACTGCTTGATGACAAGTAAATTGTTGCGCCAACCTTCATAGTACAACCATATCTTTCTCGCTAGCCTCATCTGGCAGAAGCCTTTCTTCCAGGTATCTCATCAAGTCATAGAACCATGGCTTCTCATCCATTTCGACCTCCATTACATGGGGTTCTGCATAACAAGGACTCCATTCTTGTGATATCACTTTTGGTCTTACTAACAACTCTTGGAAATTCCCCCAAACTGATGCTAAAGAGGGTAAAACATCAGCCATCTGATTCTCATTTATAGGGAGATAGGTAAAGGTACACTGCTTGAACCTCCCAAGTAACCTTCTGATGTGCTCAAGGTACGATTTCAATCTTCCTTCCTATAAATCCCAATCTTCATTGGCTTGAGAAAAGACAAGTTTTGAATCTCCTAACACTTCTATTTCATCAATACCCATTGCAATCACAACTTCCAAACCAAAAGCACAAGCTTCGTATTCAGCCATGTTGTTAGTGACTCTGAACTCTAACTTCTTAGCAAATGGAATGACTTCCTTAGTTGGTGATACTGGAATAACTCCTATTCCGGCACCATTTTGATTGACAGCTTCGTCAAAAAACATCCTCCATCCTCCTATTGAGATTACCCCCGATGTTCACATGGGAATTCCAACTCCCCTGGTTTATCGTCATTAAGCAGATTCATGGCCAAAAACTCTGCTCCTACTCATCCTTTAACCATCTTCTTGGTGACATACGGGATTTTAAATTGTGATAACTAGACTAGCCATCTTGCTAGTTTCCCCACCAATTATGGTGCTTCGTAAAGATACTTCATCAGATCCTCCTTCAAGACAACCTTAATCTTATAAGACTGAAAATAATGCCTTAACTTCTTTAAGTGCTAGACCATGGCTAAGCATGTTTTCTCCACGTAGCTATACATCGTCTCGTACCATAGCAACTTCTTGCTAAGATAATATATGGCATGCTTTGCACCATTCTTATCTTTTTGTGCCAGCATAGCACTAGTGGCCTCCTCCTCTAGAGCCAAGTAGAGAATCAAATTTTTATCAGGTTTTGGCGGTCTCAAAACTGGCAGATTTTGTAAGAACTTTTTAATCTTCTCAAATGCCTCTTGGCACTAGTCACTCCACTCCATTGGCTGATCTTTCTTTAGAAGCTAGAAGATCAGTGCACAAATTGTCGTCAATTTAGCAATAAACCTACTGATATATTGGATCTACCAAAGAAACCCTTAAACTTCTTTTTTGGACTTATATGATGGCATCTCTATAATTGCCTTAACCTTGTCCGAATCTACTTCTATCCCCTTCTTGCTATCTGCAAACCCCAACAACTTGCCTGAGGTGACTCCAAAGACACACTTCTTCAGATTTAGCTACAATTTAAATTTCTTCACCCTTTTGATGAATCGATCTAAAGCTTCAAAGTGGCATTCTCATGCCTTAGATTACACGATCATTTCATCCACATATACTTCTATCTCTTTGTGCATCATGTCATGAAACAGTGTCATCACCATTTGTTGTTAAGTTACCCTTGTATTCTTCAACCTAAAGGGCATTACCTTATAACATTAGGTTCCTCATTCCATAATAAAGGCCATTTTCATCTTGTCTTCATTGGCCATCATTATTTGGTTGTATCTCAAAAACCCATCTACAAAGGAAAACATCACACTGGTGGTAACGCTGTCCACTAACATATCAACGTGAGGTAAATGAAAATTATCCTTCGACGAGGCCTTATTTAAGTCTCGGTAATCAACACACATTTAGATTCTATCCTCCTTCGACATTGGCACGATACTGGCTAACCATCCTAGATATTTCACCATTCTAAAAATCTAGTTTTAATATGTTTGGAAATTTCTTCTTTGATTTTCTGAGCCCATTTTGGTCCCAACCTTCTCCATTTCTGTTTGATAGGCTTTATGTGTGAATATGTTGGAATCATATGCTCAGCAATGCTTCCCTTGATTCCAGGCGAGTTATCATACGACTAAGTGAAGACTTCTTAATATTTCTTTAGTAATTTTTTAAATCTCTCTCTCTCTCTCTCTCTCCCTCTGGGAGTTATACAAAGTGCAATACATCTGTTCTTGGGTTTTTTCATTGTATCAAGATAAATGTCATGAGTTTGAATGGTATGGATATCAATATGCTTGTGAAATGCAAATTATGATGCATAATTCCATTAGAAAAGGCATCATACAAGTAAGCAAACCGATCCTTTATGACATCAAATTTAAAAACATAAACAACAACCTCTTCTTCAAAGAGGTTAGGCACAAATACATCCTAGTTAAATGCATCTTTGATTCCTCCCTTGATGAAGGTAGTAAAGTCGATGGATAGGTCCATTGGCAATGCTTGGTCTTGAGGCTTCTCTTCCTTGATGCCTATCTTCTCTACTTTCTCAACCAAGTCATTCCCCTTGGAGATTTCTGCTCGAAGGATATCCCTGAAAATCTTGAATTCGGGCTTCAACATTCCATTGAAAATCGATGGTTCAATAGCTCTCACATACTTTGTACCTTGGGCCATAACAAACTTGATGAATCTCCCCTTATTGGGCTCAAAGTCTTCTTCTTCCCTATCGGACTCATAACCTAAGCCTTTTTTATAAGTATGGACTTTGAAATCTGGAAAGGATTGTAAACCATGTCCATTCCTCCCAAGCCCAGTTCTTGGCAGGTATCCTTATTTCTTCATTATCCCAGAGATAATTGGGCTGACTTCGACAATCATGGCAACGTGAAAGCCTCCCATGTATGGTATCTTTCTAAACGTCACACTTAAAACAGCTACTGTAATAGTTAAAGCCGTATGAATGGTCACAATCTCCCAATCCATGTTAAATCGGGTCTTTTGATGTAGTTTGGAAGGAACTCCACCAAGCGAATGGAACCATGCTCATCCTAACAAAGTAGCAAATGTGATTGGAATGTCGAGGATTGTGAATTCTATCATTACTTTAGTTAGCCCAATCTTCACTAACACCTTCGAGATCCCAATGGCACTTCTCTTCGAGTCATCATAGGCCTTGATCACCATCTCACAAGGCTCAAGCTCATCTTCATTGAGCCCATACTTGTGCAATCTTCATAGGCATAATGTTGATGGCGGACCTGTCATCCATCATGATGCAAGGAGGTGTCTTTCCACCAATCTCCAGTGATGAACAACAGGCGATTATGATTCTTTTCTTCAAAAGGTAAACCTTCATCAGTGAAGGTAATTACACCCTTCTTATTTACTCCCTTGGGTACCCCTCTGATCATAGCAGATGTCATCTCACTTGGAGTAGTAGCCATTGATATCTCCATCTCTGCCAAAGCCTTTGCTATGGCTTTTTTATATTGTTAGGACAAAATTAACAAGTCCCAAATGTTAGCATTCGCTTTAGTTTTCTTCAATTGTTTGATCACTTCATCCTCTTTTTTTTTTTTGTTTCTTCCTTGGCAACCTCTTTGCCTCTTTCAATAGTCTTCTCCTTCTCGATTGACTTCTCCTTCTCACTCATATGATAAAATCCACCACTCCTTATTACTCTTTGTACATTCTCACTCTCACCCTTAAGTGTTTCATCATCAACTCTTACTCCCTCCTCTTCTTCATCATTACTAAAGTCAGCCCAAAAGTTTGGAAGGGTCTTGACTTTAGGGATATCATCTCATATAACCAGAACTCTCACTTCTTTACACCTTCTAGGTAAACTCTCTCATCCCACAAAACTCTCACCTTGCTTCCCTTTCCTAACTTCACTATCTGTCTTTATTTTGAGTCTTCTCGGTGGTGGGCCTCTTCTAGCACCTTTTCTAGCCATCCATTTCTTGGCTAAGACACTTAATAATGTGGACTTCTTCTTGGTAGAGGTCACCTCAACTTCTTGTTCTTATGGCTTCTTCTCCTCCTTGTCATTGAGGCACACAAATTGAAGTTCAAAATTTCTTTTGGCTCCTTTCACGATAATGTTGGTCCATCCACCCTTCTTGGTGTAGATCTTTGTTGCCACAGGAATGGACTCGAATTTCATCCTCTCAATGATCTATTTGGGCTCTTCGACCTTGATTTTTCAATCTTAGGCTTCTTCTTCATGGCCACCTTTCTAGTGGATGCTTCTTGTTCTTCAATCTTAGACTTCTCCCTTCTTTTGGCTCTCTTACCCTTGCTCAATCTACTTTCTTCAAAGGAGTTCATGACTTGCTCCTCAGTCAAACCTAACCCAATCATATTGGTCATTGGAGGAGGTACCCAATTATGTTTGGGTAGTGGAATGCTTCTTGTGTTGGGCTTATGTGTCTCTCAGTCGGGAATTTGGCTGTTGTCAATCAAGTCTTGGATCTCATGGCAGAGACGAGTACAATCATTGGTCCTGTGATTGGTCACTTGGTGGAATTCATACTTCTCATGATGTCACCAATTCCTTTGTAAAGGATTTGGAAGCTCTCTTGATGGCAATGGCTGCAAGATCCCTTCGGCTCTCAATCTTGCAAAGATCTTCGATAATGGTTTTTCCAAACTACTAAACTTCCTTTACTGGGCAACTGCCTTTGCCCCAACATGCTTCGTGCTAGACCAATAAGCTTGATGATTTCCCCTTTACTTCTTCTAGGGTTGCTATTATTGATTCTTTTTTGCCTAGACTCCAAATCTTCTATTTGGATGCCCAAGTCATACAAGTCTTCAAATGTTTTGATAGGGAAGCCCATATGCCTATCACTAATGAAGGCATAGGCTCCATTGATTACCATGCAAATGAGGTCCTTTTTTGTGGGCCGGTGGTCATCTTGGTGGCCTTAGCCCTCCAATAGACTAGATACTCCGAGAAGGTCTTGTTGGGCTTCTAATGCGTCGTCTCCAAATCTCCAATTGGATATTGTGGCGGTACTACTCTACAAACTATTCAAAAAACTCCTCCCAATCTTCTTGAACTCTCTTAGCGAGGTCATGTCACCATACTACCGCATCATATTCTAGAGATAGCATGAAGTACTTCAAGGTGGACTCCTTTGACAAAGTGAGTGGTGGCCATGACAAGTGCATACTATCTAAAGTGCGTCTTAGAGTTGCCCTCTCCATCGAATTTTGACAAGTCTAGTAGGCAAAATCTCAGTGGCAAATCATTGTCCCTAATAAGTACAATGTTATCTAGGTCTTCGATCCATTTCAATCCTTTCTTTTTTCAAGAGGGATTGGACCTTCTCCATGTCCTTAGCCAACTGTTTGAGTGATTCAGACTCTTCTTGATTGACTAGGCTTTTCCCCCTATCTCTGCCTTAGCTGGTCATACCATGACCATTACCTTTGGTGGCGGCTCGTTCATGCAGTTGGGCCTATTTCTTAGAGCTTTAATGAATTAGGCCATTTGTTGTTGAAGAGCGGTAATGTCAGCCTGCACTAGAGTTATTTCAGCATTGTTGTTGGGTGTAGCCATTTCGTTAACTGGTTCCTCTCACCTTGTCAAATGACCACCTCATCTAACCCAAGCTATGATGGCTAAAAAAAAAAAGGTGTTAATGCCATGCATTCATGCATGTATGCATGATATGATGTATACTCATATAGGGGCATAGATATTCTTTCAGCCTCCCAACCTTATTTCTCTAACACGCATGAGTTAAGTCACTTTTCTTAGGATTTTTGGCCTCATTCCCAAGTTATCATCATGGGATATGGGAACGTGAGATTCTCTCACTGATTTCTAGCAAACATATTGATGTTGGATTCTCCATGATTATCATAATATATGGCTTTCTAAACATCATGATAACCTTAACTCATGGCACATGTCCCCATTTTGTTCTTACAGGTGACTTCACATGTGGCATTCATCCACGGTTCCATCAAGTTTGAGTTAATGTTCTTCTAATCATGGGAAATTTACATCCATAAACATGCATTTCAACATTCGTTTTAGACATTCATCCTATCCAAAATTTCTAAATTCTTCTACATGGGCTTAAGTCTCAAGGGTCCAGTGGTCTGGGCTCCTTCGAGCAAGAGATGCCTCATTGGGCCGATCTCCTTTTATATCAATTCAATAGTACGTGCTCAAAGGTGGTGACATAAATATGAGTCGTCGAGGGGTCGAATGGAGCTAAAGGCTTATCATGCCAATGCCACACGATTATTTTAAGTAGTTTGCGCTCATTGTGTGCAAAAATGTGTTGATGCAAGGACTTAAAATGTCAACATGAGCTATTAGAATTTGGCGTCCTAATCAGAATCAACTTCTCTTATCTCTAATTTAGTGGCCATTATGAAAGGGGCTTTCATCCCGCCAGAGTGTTTGCAACCATGACACTACGTCAAAAGCTCTTTCGATACTTAAAGAAACAAAAACGAACCATGGGCACATATGGAGAAATAGAGTTGTGACCCAATTATTCAATTGGAAATGAATAGAGGCAATCTGATCCCTCATTTTAGGACCTAAACTATGCTCATACCTTCAGAGATAGGTTTGGGAAGTTAGGTATAAGTCATTCGACCCGCCCGGATCAAAATCCAGCCTCCACTAGGGTATACCAAATAAAAATATATCATATTGGCATATAATCCACTTAAGTTGTTGATTTCATGCACACATTCCATTCATATCTTCATTTAGATGTATGAGGTGATTATTCAATCATTGCAGTTGTATATTCATGCATAGGAAAAGGGAGGAGAATAGAATCACATTTCTGTCAAACTGGGGGAAGTGAAAGAGGATTACATCGCTTTGTTCTTCAATAATAAAATAAATTCTATGAAGAATACATTCATCCAATTAGAAGTGATGGTCCCTCACCATCAATGTGAGTCCACCACCGCTTCAAGTCCACTAGCACTTCATGGCATCATATAGTACTTCCAAACATGGTATATTCATAGCATATTCACATATTCATAAATCAATTAATTCAATACAAAGCCATAATCTAGTATCATAGCATTCTGACCTAGATTTGATAATTCTACTATGGTAATTCTACCTATTGCTATTCTAGTACAATTCATATTAATTTATAAGAATCATAGCATTTCTATCCTAATTCAAACAATTGAAATCAAACAAGATTCTTTTGGCCCAATCAAAGCATTCAAGATGTAATATGGAAATTCTTGTCCATTCTATGCTATTTTATAGCATATATCAAAGCAATTATAAGTTCTCCTATCATGATTCTAATCATGTATTCCTAAACAATGTTTCTAAGCTTTTGCAAAGAAAAATAAATTACTATACATGCTTTTAATAAAGAAGGGAAAGCGAACTTACCTTGACACGCTTATCCATCTCGTAAAACAAACAAAGGTTAGAACAATTCATAATAACCATTGCATGCTTCTAAGCATCAAATTAAATCCTAACTATTCTAAGCAAAATAAAACCTAGTCATGCTTAATTCTAAGCAAGAAAAGTAAACAAAGAAATAGGAGGGAGAATAGAGGATTACTCTCAAGAGGTATCCTTTATGAGTTTATGGCAATAGATCGCCTAAAAATCTTTAAACTAAAAAAGACTTCCCGAATTCTCAAGCGTGCTCCAATAAGGAGAAAAGATGATTATTTTCAATAATCAGTGTGCCTTAGAAAGTGATCCAAGGAGGGGTTTATATAGTTGAGGGCTAGAGTTGAAAAAGGAAGCAATATCGAAAAAAGGAAGGTTTTAAGCGAAAATTTCCAAATTTATGGGGCCAACAGTTGGGCGGCTATTGGCAAACCACCAGGCGGCTATCAGCAAATCTCGGGCGGCTATCGATCAACAGCTGAGTGGTTGTTTGATAGCCGAACTCCTTCGGTCCCTCTTATTTTGGCACTTTGTAGTGTAGTTCCTACTGACCTTTATCTATTCAATGATACATAACTTTTTGAGTTCAACTTCAATTCATGATCCACAAATTTCTAAGAAAACTAGACATTTGTAGCTTCACAAAGGCATATGATTCATCGGTAGATTCCTTTTGGATTAATTTTTGTGATTTTTTTAAGTCACATATTAGTTTTTGAGACCTTTTGTTGATTCCTTCCCACCTTTTTTCTTTTGACTTCCAAGGGCATTCCAGTTATTCCCTTCACTTGACATTCATCTTTATTTCATCATCAAGCCTTAAAAATCTAGTGTCTATAGTGGTTAAAATTGATGAAGTAAAAGTGTTGGGAGACGTAAAGTTAGTTATTTCACAAGCCAATGAAGATTAGGATCTAAGGGAAGGAACGCTAAACCATATCGAGAGCACATTAGAAAAAGTTGATAGAGGTTGAAGCAGTATACCTTTACCCATCTCCCTAAAAATGAGAATCAGATGGCGAATGCCTTAGCTTCCTTGGCATCAATTTGGGTGAGCACTCAAAAGTTGTTGGATGAGAAGCCATAGTTCTATGATTTTTAGAAATTATAAGATAAAATTCTATCAAATGAGGCTGGTGAGAAAGATAAGGCTGTGTTATGAAGGTTGGCCCAACAATTCATTAGTCATTCGAGGTTGATAAACAAACGAATGCTAGAAGGAATGTAATTGAGGTGTGTTGATGAGAAGGGAGCTACAAGGCTTATGGAAGAAAATCCATAATGATGTATGTAGGCCAGACATGAATGGGTTGATGTTGGTAAAGAAGATAATAAGACAAGGATTTTATTGGCCAGCCATAGAGATGGATTGTGTCCAATTTGTGAAGAGGTGTCACCAGTGTCAAAACAATGAAAATTTGATTCACCAACCACCCTTGAAATACAAGAACTAGTAGCACCATGACCCTTTGTTGTATGGGTGTAGACAATTGATTTTTGAGGATCGATGATAAAATGAAGATCAATGCCGAACAAAAGAAATGATCAAAATACCCTTGGATGCAAAACAAATAAAGGCGAGAAGAAGCCAACCAAAAGTCTTAAAAACTAACATATGACTTTGAAAAATCACAGAAATTAATCTAGGGGGAATCTGATGATGAATCATATATTGTTGCAAAGCTACGGATGTCTAGTTTTCATAGAACTTTATGGATTGCAAATCTGAGTCAAATTCAAAGAGTTATATGCGATCAAACGGATGAAGGTTGAAAGAGGACTACATTGGAAAAATGCGAAAAAAGGGTTTGGTGGGGTACCACCAACTGACAGTTGTAGGATAGTCAGCTGGCTGTTGTACCCTCAGCCAGTGGTTTTCCCATAGTCGACCAATTGTTCCCTATTATTTTTTTAAAATTTTAAATGAAACCTTCCTATTTTGATTTTTCCTTCATTTTTCACTTGCACCCTTCAACTATATAAACCCCAACCCCCCTGGCTCACTTTTCAACACACTGAAATCTTCTCTTTACCCTCCTGAAGATATACTTGAGGATTTAAGGAGTATTTTCTAGTTAATTTTTTTTTGTTTAGGCATTCTACTGCTCTAAACCCAGAAATGGTACATCTTAAGAGTAGTCCTCTCTTCCCCCTATTTATTTCTTTTTTACTTTTCTTGCTTTAGAATAAGCATGTTTAGGTTTTATTTTGATGTTTAGAAGCATATTTAGGGTCATTATGAATTATTCTAATCCTTGTTTGTTTTGCAAGATGGATAAGCATGTCAAGGTAAGTCTGTTTTCGTTTCCTTATTTAGAATCATGCAGGGAGTTTATTTTTGTTTGCGAATACCTAAAATCATGTTTAAGAGAATATGTTTAGAATCAAGCTTAAGAGCACATGATTAGAATCGTGTTAGAAGTTGAACTTATGATTGTTTCAAAGCACACTAGGGTAGCCTACAATAAGAGAGAATTCCTTTTTTGGAATTAGGCTAGAATATGTTATAATAACTATGACTAGGCTAGAAAAACATGATTCACCATAAATTGTTATGAAATATACTAGAATAGCAATAGATAGAATTACCATAATAGAATTAATAAATCTAGGTAGCAGTGCCATGATTTCAGTTTATGGCCTAATTTATAATTTTGATTGACTTTTTTTAAATAATTACCATGTTTAGAAGTATAATTAAATAATTATAATTTTATGATGCCATAAAGTAGTGGTGGACTCACATTGATGGTGAGGGACTATCACATTGAATGAATGATTAGAATGATTAAACAAATGTATGAACTTGAATAATGCCATGAAAGAGGCTGATAGACATTGAATATACTCATATATAGTGGTGAGAAATTCATTGTCTATTGAGTCTCGAATTGAATGTTTATATTGAATTTATAATATGCATGAATATGCAATGAATGCTATGAATGATATGAATGCGATATTTTGAAGAGTTTAGAATTAGAAGTACTTTATTTATTTGTTGGATTACAAATTGATGCAATCCTATCCCCTATCCCCTACATTCGAAAGGAAATATAATTCCATTTTCCTTCCTCTTTCTTTTAATGAATATAAAATTGTTATTAGTTTAATATACCTCACGTCTTTAAGAAGATAAAATGGACAATGTGTGTCTAAAATGGACCACTTAAGCACATTGTATAACAATATAAACTATTCTTATTTGTACACGGCCAATTTTTGATCCCGATGAGGGAATTCTCATAAGGGATAAGGGTAGATTAGGTCTTAAAGCAAGGGATCGGATTGCCACCATTCATTCTCAATTGAATAATTAGGGGGTGACTCCATTCTCTAGATGTGCTCATCGCTCATTTGTGTTCCCTTAAGTATCAAAAGAGACATTGACATAGTGTCATGTTTGTAAACACTATGGCGAGGTGAAAGCCCCATTCACGATAGAGCATTGACATCATAGGCCAGATACGGTCGTTAACCTTTAATGGGCATCATTATGTGGTGGTAGTGATTGACTACTTCACCAAATGGATATAAGCTGAGTCCTATAGCAAATTGGGGGCAAAACAGATGACGAAGTTTATTGAGAAGAACATCAAATGTAGATTTGGAACGCCACATCTTATCATGGCTGACGATAGAGTTCACTTCCAGTTTGAGACTAAGGCCTTATTTGAGAAGTATGGGATTGAACACCATAAGTTATCTCCATATCAATTGCAAGCGAATGAAGCAATAGAAGAGGTGAATAAGAATATCAACAAGATGTTGCCCAAACAGTGTAGACTTACAAAGATTGGGGTACGAAGGTATTATTTGTACTATGGGGTTATCGAACCATGCCTAGAAGTTTCACGGGCATGACGCCATTCTCATTGGTTTATGATTCCGAAGTAGTCCTAACAACTAAGATGGAAAGAAAATCTGAAAGGGTTTTAATAGAAGCAAAGATTCTTAAAGGGGAACGAATTTGAAATAGATGTGAACAATTGGCCGCGATTGATGAGAAGAGGACGAAGGCTAGATATCAAATGCAGTTGTAACAGAAGCGGGTCACGCGAGCCTTTAACAATAAAATAATGATGAGGAAATTCAAAGAAAGAGAACTCATCCTTGTGAACGAAGCTTTCATCTTGTCAGAGCATTTGCAACCACAACATTGTGTCAAAGCCTCTTTCGAGACTTAAGGAAACACAAACAAGCTATAGACATGTTTGAAATAATGGAGTCTTCACCCAATTATTCATTTAGAAATGAATGGGGGCAACTCAATCCCTTACTTCAGGACCTTAACTCATCCCTTCAGAGATGGGTTTGAGAAGTTAGGGACGAGTCATTCATCTTGTCTAGATCAAAATCCGGCTTCCACTAGGGTATACCAAATTAAAATAGCTTATGTTGTTTTGCAGTCCACTTAGTGTTGTTCATTTTATGCACTCATTGTTCATTTTATCTTAATTAGCCAAATAAGGTGATTTCATTGATAGAAATTGTCTATTCATACAAAAAAAAAGAAAAAGAAAGAGGAGAATAGAGTTACATTCATTTTCAAACATGGGGGAATGGGAGGAGGATTACATCATTTGTTCTTCAACAATAAAATAAATCTATTTCTAAACACTTCAAACATCATTCATCCATTCATAACATTCATTGCATATTCATGTGTATAATAAATTCAATGTAAACATTCAAGTAGAGACTCGATAAGTAGTGAATTCCTCACCACCATATGTCAGTCTATTCAATGCTTATCAACCATTTTCGTGCATATTCATACATATATTTATAAGTTTAGTCATTATAAGTGATGGTCCCTCACCATTAATGTGAGTCCACCATCACTTCATGGTATCATTCTAATCATATTTCTAAACATGGGATTTATTCAGAATAAAGTCAATCAATAAAAAAAAAAATTCAATACAAAGCCATAATCTACAATCATGGAACTTCTATCGAGATTTGATATTTCTTATCATAGTAATTCTATCTATTGCTATTCTAGCATAATTCAATTGATTTGAAATAGTTCTAAATATGGCAATTCTAGCATAGCATGGCATTTTTAGCCTAAGTCAATCATTCATAACAAAACATGACTATGCTAGCCCAACTCAGTCGATCAATCAAGATAACTTAAAAGGAATATTCTATGCTATTTTCTAGCATGTTTCAAAACAACATAACTCTTCCTATCATGATTCTAATAATGTGCTCTTAAGCATGATTCCAAACATGTGCACCTAAGCATGATTCTAAGTATTCGCAAAGAAAATAATCTCCTAAACATGTTTCTAATAAAGGAAGGAAAGATAACTTACATGGACAAGCATTTCCACTTTACAAGACAAATAAAGGGTTAAATAATTCTATAAAATCCTAAACATGCTCTTAGGCGTCAAAATAAATCCTAAACATGTTAATTCTGAGCATAGACAAATCTAATCATGCTTATTCTAAAGCAAGAAAAGTAAAGAAGAAAAATAGAGAGAGAAGAGAGAACTACTCTCAAGATGTACCCTTTTCGGGTTTAGAGCAATAGAATGCCTAAAAATACTGAACTAGAAAAGACTCCTTGAATTCTCAAGTGTATCTTGAAGAGGAAGAAGAGATGATTGTGATGTGTCAGTGAAAGTGAGAAGGAAGGGTGAGGGGTGTCGTTGTTATATAGGAGAGGGTGTGAGTTGAAAAAGGAAGTAAAAACTAAAAAAGGAAGGTTTGAATCGCAATTTCTCAAAAATAGAAGAGGAACAACCGATTAGCTATGTGAGGACCACCAACCAATAGCATGATAGCTAGCTGACTATGAGTGGACTGCCTGTCATAACCTACACTGTACATACAGAATGTAATATTTTATACAGTCATTTAAATGTGACCTCTGTTATTTCTTTCCAAAATTAATATGGTTATCATCCAATACAGAGTTCCTAATCACAACCACACCATCTCACTGTATATAGGTATATTCAAAAATCAAAAGAATTCCTACAGTATGGCTATGATAATATAGGGCAGCGGTCTTTGATTGCCGAGGAAACTTTGTCAGTAATGCCAAAAGTCCTCCATCCTGATCTCAGCCTACTGATCATCTGAGGCACATACAATAACTAGGTGAGTAAAACTCAGTGAGTAAGCTAAGCAAATATATAACAATATACAGTAACAGTAAAAATTTGGTTCACAGTACGAAGACTGTTCATTTCTCCATGCATCACATTTTCATGTATAATCACAATCACCTAATAAGGAAGCTTCTATAGTATCAGTTACAGTCACATAGGGAAAGAAGGCTTTCTAATAAGGGTAGGACTTTTCATTTCATAGTCAGTTCCCATATGTAGGCCAAATCACTTAGCCACCTATCGTCGGCACCCGTAGGCATGGCATCGTCGCAGTGAGTATTTATTACATTCTCACATTACACGAATCTGCCATTAGCCAAAGGTGACAACCATATAGTTCTACTGGACTCTATCCTGCCACACGGAACAGTACAGGTACACTCAGATGCCTACCCTTGAAGTAGCTCGAGGCTAGTATGATAATCCAGGTGATACCGGGCCCATGCTACCAAATCTTGTATAGAGAAACACATTGTCCAGACCTCCCCTCAAGCTAAGATAGTATGGAATAGTATAAGTACATTTAGATGCCTACACTTGAAATAGCCCGAGGCTAGTCTGACAATCCGAGTGATACCGGGCCCATGCTACCAAATCTCTCATAAAGAAACACATGGTCCAGACCTCCCCTCAAGCTATGAGAGCTAAGCTTCCTAGGTCTTGGCATGCCAATCACGTTTCACAATCAGTCACACTACCCCACATTCAAGCATCAAGGTGCTAGTAATTAACAGTGTTACAATCCATTATACTACAAATAGTAGAACACAATTTATTGTGGCCTTAGAATAGTTAGCTTACTTACCTTGTACAACTCCTTTGCGGTGCTTGAGATTGACCTAAAAACAAAACAAAATCTCTTTTAGGTCACTATACAACTTTGTAAAACATTTCCCCTTTTTGGCTCTATTTCTATATATACTCTATCAAACAATTTACAACAACAATTGTCTATTTCGAAAAATTCACACAATTGTGCAAACATCTTTTACACTCATATATCATGTCTTCTTAAAATTTTTAGAGTCAATTGAGGTCATTTGCCCACTCAAAATAACCAAATTCGTCAACTCAACGACTCTGCCATTGCATTCACTTCATTGAGCAGTACAGACTTAAAAAATTGTAGGAATGACAATCCTACTTAAATGGCTACCAAAATTGCTGGTATATCACACATATATATACCTCCATACCAAAAATCATGGCTTTGCAAGGTGTTTAACCTATTGAAACTCAATTATTTCTATCTGCCCTGTCAAAAGGCTGAATTTGGACCAATCTGTGCATTCGCTCGACACTCGACAGTTTGATGCTCGACACTCGGTAGTTACCGTCGAGTCCCGCTCGGCACTAGACAATTATCGTCGAATCCTGCTCGACACTAGAAAAATTTTATGTCGAGACCCACTCGACACTCAACATCTCACGTCGAGTCCCACTCGACACTCGAATTCTCACGTCGAGTCCCACTAGACACTCGACAATGCACACGACACTCGATATTACATAACTTGAGCGCCAGATAGCTGAGCACTGAATGCTCGACACTGCATCATCTAACCACTTAACACTCACCTATGCGTTTTGTTGGACACACTGCCAGTAGCCATGTTTAAAACTTCTTCTCCTTTACTCTATTTCTGAAACAGGGGAGACATGGACATCCTATACCAGAAGTTCAAAAATTCACTACAATTCACACGCTTTGAATTTTTGAGTGAATCCAATTTCTATAAACTCCAATACATGTCTATTTTCATCAATAAAAATTTCATAGCAAGAAATCAACCCCCTAATTTATGAGAATTTTTGGAACATGCACTGCTTGGTGTAAAAGAAAACTATAGGATTGAACCAAACTCTCATTTCTAGCTTGTATCCTCATCCTTTTACTTAGACACCTTCAAATCTCATTCAAATTAAAATTTTCACACAAGTTTCCAGCAATACAAACAACAATTCTCCTAGTCACATCACAAACCAAAAGAATTTTTGCAAACACGTACATAATAAAATAAGAATTATAAAGAAGAGATGAGTTCTTACCACTTCCTTCCTTTCTTCTCCTTCCTTTCCTTGAGTTCTTAGTAGTTTCTTGTGAGGAAAACTTAGAGAGAGTGAAAAGTTGGGAACGTGAGCTAGAGAGTAAGATTGAAAGAAGTTCTAGAATTCTTCCCATTTATAGATAAACATTAGGCCAAATTTCCATTTAGTTCTCTCTTCCTTTTCTCATTACCATTAAGCCCATCATCTCTCATCTATTACACTACAATTCAAATACATCACCAATACATTAATACATATTATTACATATGTAACCACAGCACATGATATAATGTACATTACAAAAACTTAGGAAATTGGAGATTGATTGGCTTTAGGGCATGAAGAAATAAAGTGTCCGATTTTTCCACATCAGAAGCACGCTCTAGTCTTGAAATAACACGTTCCTTTATGTGGTATGTGTGTATCACATACAGGCAATTCTTTCCTACCCGTATTCTGCTTCTTCTTACCCTTGCTAAAGAAATAACCGTTTACTATTGTTCCTCCATGGCTTCCTTGATTGAGAACCAGAACCCTCTTCTTTAAACTTGCTAGCTTCAGCCATTTCTTCATCTTTGGCCAAAATCTATGCCTTCCTCAACACTGAACTATAGCTTTTCAATTCTAGAACTGCCACACGCCTTCAAATTTCGGGTTTTAGGCCTATCTCAAAGAACTTGGCTTTCTCCTCCTCAGTACTGATGAGATGTGGGGCAAATCTGGATAGAGCCTCAAACTTCCTTTCATATTCTATGAGGAACATGGACCATTGAGTTAACTGTACAAATTCGGCAATCTTTTCATTCTTTAGTGACTGAGGGAAATTCTTGTCATAAAACAACTCTTTAAACTAAGCCCAGGTGAGCACTCCATCTTCCACGATGTGAGCTCTCTTTGTCATTTCCCACCAATAGTTTGCACTACCCTTTAGCATAAAAGTAGTGCGTGTAAGCCATTGTGCATCAATACACCCCATAAGCTCGAATATTTTCTCCATTTGATGAACCCATTCTTCTGCAATAAATGGATCCATTGAGCCCTTAAAGGATGGAGGGTTGAGTCTTTTAAACTGCACCACAACTTGTATATTTTCAAAAGTGGTGAAACTAGGTTATGCAGCCTCTCGTCTCACATCTGTCAAAATCTGTACCAACTCTTGGACTATAATGTCCTGAGCCTGTGAGATGCTACTAGTCCCAGCATGTCTCTTCAGTCTTTTATTTCTAACCAAAGCAGGTTCATCCAGCACTGAAGTTCGTCTCACTCTAGATGTGGAGCTAACTCTCCTCATTTCCTCCATGGTGGGGTTATCGATTTTCTTGGGTCGTCCAGATCGAGACATGACTATCAATTCTGATCATCAGAACATAATGAAGCACCATGTAATAACAATAATACTAATAATAATAATAATAATTAGCAATCCTCATTCATGTTCAACCATCTCAGAGATTTCAACATGGAAATCAAACAATTATCAATCTTACTTACTATGGATGATTTGGCATGGACTTGGTTCCCTTGACCGCTTGTAACAAAAGTGTCTACAAAACCTTAAACCTATGCTCTGATACCACTACTGTCATAACCTACACTGTACATATAGAATGTAACATTTTATATAGTCATTTAAATGTGAACTCTGTTATTTCTTTCAAAAATTAATATGGGTATCGTCCAATATAGAGTTCCTAATCACAACCACACCATTTCACTGTATATAGGTACATTCAAAAATCAAAAGAATTCCTACAATATGGCTATGATAATATAGGGCAGTGGTTTGTGGTTGCCAAGGGAACTCTGTCATTAATGCCAAAAGTCCTCCATCTTGATCTTAGCCTACTGATCACCTGAGGCACATACAATAACTAGGTGAGTAAAACTCAGTAAGTAAGTAAGCAAATATACAACAATATACAATAACAGTAAAAATTTGGCTCACAGTACGAGACTGTTCATTTCTTCATGCATCACATTTTCATGTGCAATCACAATCACCTAATAAGGAAGCTTCCACAGTATCAGTTACAGCCACCTAGGGAAAGAAGGCTTCCTAATCAAGGTAGGACTTTTCATTTCACAGTCAGTTCCCATATGTAGGCCCAAATAACTTAGCCACCTATCGGCGGCACCCGTAGGTAGGGCATCGTCACTGTGAGACATTATCACATTCTCACATTGCACGAATCCGCCATCACCCAAAGGTGATAGCCATATAGCATTACTGGACTCTATCCTGTCACAAGGAATAGTACAAGTACACTCAGATGCCTACCCTTGAAGTAGCTCGAGGCTAGTCTGACAATCCAGGTGATACCGGGCCCATGCTACCGAATCTCTTATAAAGAAACACATGGTCCAGACCTCCCTTCAAGCTAAGATAGTGCGGAACAGTATAAGTACATTCAGATGCCTACACTTGAAACAGCCTGACGCTAGTTTGATAATCCAGGTGATACCGGGCCCATGCTGCCGAATCTCTCATAGAGAAACACATGATCCAGACCTCCCCTCAAGCTATGAGAGCTAAGCTTCCTAGGTCTTGGCATGACAATCACGTTTCACAATTCACAATCAATCACGCTATCCCACATTCAAGCATCAAGGTGCTAGCAATTAACAGTGTTACAATCCACTATACTACATACAGTATAGCATAATTTATTGTAGCCTCAGAATAGTTAGCTTACTTACCTTGTACAGCTCCTTTTCGATGCTTGGGATTGACCTAAAAACAAAACAAAATCTCTTTTAGGTCACTATACACCTTTGTAAAACATTTCCCATTTTTAGCTATATTTCTATACATACTTTGTCAAACAATTTACAACAACAAATGTCTATTCCCAAAAATCCACACAATTGTGTAAACATCTTTTGCACTCATATATCATGTCTCCTTAAAATTTTTAGAGTCAATTGAGGTCATTTGCCCACTCAAAATAATTAAATTCGTCAACTCAATGACTCTACCATTGCATTCACTTCACTGAGCAGTACAGACTTAAAAATTTGTAGGAATTACAATCCTACTTAAATGGCTACCAAAATTTTTAGGCTGTTATATGTGATATATACCGCCATACCAAAAATTGTGGCTTTTCAAGGTGTTTAACCCATTCAAACTCAATTATTTCTAACTGCCCTGTCAAAAAGTTGAATTTAGATCAATCTGTGAATTCGCTCGACACTCGATAATTACCGTTGAGTCCTGCTTGATACTAGACAATTATTGTTGAGTCCCGCTTGACACTAGGCAAATTTCACGTCGAGACCCACTCGACACTCGAAATCTCACGTCGAGTCCCACTAGACACTCGATAATGCACATGACACTCGACATTAAATCACTTGAGCACCAAACAGCTGAGCACTCAATGCTCGACATTGCATCCTCTAACCACTCAACACTCACCTATGCATTTTATACACATTGCCAGTAGCCATGTTTCAAACCACTTCTCCCTTACTCTATCTCTAAAATAGGGAAGACATGCACATCCCATGCTAGAAGTTCAAAAATTCACTACAATTCACACACTTTGAATTTTTGAGTGAATCCAATTTCTATAAACTTCTGGACATGTCTATTTTTGTCCATAAAAATTTCAGAATAAGAAAACATCCCCCTAATTTATAGGAATTTTTAGAACATG
The DNA here is from genome assembly GCA_013180625.2 of Boswellia sacra. Classification (NCBI taxonomy): domain Eukaryota; kingdom Viridiplantae; phylum Streptophyta; class Magnoliopsida; order Sapindales; family Burseraceae; genus Boswellia; species Boswellia sacra. The sequence continues at coordinate 37,256 of SNVD02012608.1, read as the reverse complement.
CACTGCTCAGTGTAAAAAAAAAAAACTGCAGGATTGAACCAGACTCTCATTTCTAGCTTGTATCCTCATCCCTTTACTTATACACCTTCAAATCTCATTCAAATTCATATTTTCACACAAGTTTCCAACAATACAAATAACAATTCTCTTACTCACATCACAAACGAAAAGAATTCTTGTAAACACATGCACAATAAAACAAGAATTCTAAAGAAGAGATGAGTTCTTACCGCTTCCTTCCTTTCTTCTCCTTCGTTTCCTTTAGTTCTTAGTAGTTTCTTATGTGGTAAACTTAGAGAGAGTGAAGAGCTAGGAACATGAGCTAGAGAGCAAGATTGAAAAAAATTCTAGAATTCTTCCCATTTATAGATAAACATTAGGCCAAATTTCTATTTAGTTCTTTCCTCCCTTTCTCATTACCATTAAGCCCATCATCTCTCATCTATTACACTACAAATCAAATACATCACCAATACATTAATACATATTATTACACATGTAATCACAACACATGATATAATGTATATTACAAAAACTTAGGATATTACACTATCGGCTGATGGTAGAATAGTTAGCCGATTGTGGCCCACTGAACGCTCTTATTTTGAAACTTTTCGGTGCAGTCCTCCTTTGACCTTTGTCTATTTGATCATGCGTAACTTTTTGAGTTCAACTCCAATTTGTGATTCATAAAATTTTGTGAAAATTAGACATCTCTAGCTTCGAAACAGTATATGATTCATTAATAGATTCCTCATGGATTAGTTTTTGTGATTTTTTTAAGTCATATTTTAGCTTTTGAAAACGTTTATTCCTTTTCCTTGTAAGGGCATTTTGATCATTTCTATTGCTCGACATCCATCTTTATTTCATCATCAAGCCAAAAAAATCTAGTTTTTATAGCTTGTCTCCTACTTTGGACAAGTTCGTGAGACACAAAAATTGATAAAGTACTCTTGTTCATCTTTCTCCCTCTCATCTTGGTATCTTCGCCTTCATCTGTATTCTATCAAGGTTCTCATCTTTTGCTTTTCGCCTTCAATTCTTGTAAAGGAGGTGAGCCCACTTAAGGGCTAGTGTGCCCACTTAAAGGCTGATGTGTCCACTCAAGGGCTAGTGTACCTACTTAAGGGCTGATGTGCTCACACAAGGGCTAGCATGCTTTCTTAAGGGCTGATATGACCACTTAAGTGATGATGTGCCTGCTCAAGGGCTAATGCATGCAATGCACTCTTCTAATACAGACAAATGCGTCCTTATGATGCACAATATGCACTTTTCTAGTGCAGACAAATGCATCATTCTAATGTATTTAATGCACTCTTCCACTGTGAATAGATGCACCCTATGATGCATAATGCAAACCCTTCTAGTGTAGACAAATGCATCCTTCTAATATATGAAGTGCATCCCTACAATGCTAAGATAAAATACTCTTCAGTATGCCTAGTTTCTGGGGTTTCTAACACTCTTCGGTGTACCTACTTCCGAGGGTTTATTAACACTCTTTAGTGTGCCTATTATAAGGGCTTTAAAGACTCATAAGTGCAGCTACTTCTTAGGGTTTTCAACACTCTTCAGTATGCCTCTTCTTAGGGCTTATGCTTATTCTAAGGGCTTAAAGCGCTCTTAAGTGCACCTACTTCTCAGGGTTTTCAACACTCTTCAGATCTTCTTAGGGCTTAAAATTCCCTTAAGTGCACCTACTTATTAGGTTTCTTATAATGCATACCTATCGAGAAAACGTATATCATGGACTGCTTTGTAGTCTTTATACCTTTTTAATTCTTCCTGCCTTCAGCTTTCTTCATTCTTCTGTAATCTATTCAGACTTTCCATTTGTTGGGTTTCATGCCCCTCTTCTAAGTATTTTTCATTTTGTTCTTGATTTCTTTGGTCCATGGAGGGAAAATTCTCGGTTCGCTATGCTTGAGCATTCTTTGTTCTTTATCTCTTCAGATTTTGCATCGTAAGACCCTTCATTAGGAAAATTCATATCATATTGACGATTATCAGACTTACTGGGGATCTTTCCTTCATCCTTGCAAAATTCTTTTAAAACATCAAACATATCTTGATGATTTCAAATCAATTCAATTTTCTACCTTGCATGGTGTGTTCTTCAACAAGCTACTTTCTAGTCTTTAGACGCATTCTTGCATATGATTCTTATCGAAGATTCCATCGATCGATGTTACTCATCTTTCCTTATGAATTGCTAAGCATTGCCATAGTTGGGTGCTTGTCACGGATAAGTTAAAAAATTCTTTTGGTGTCTTAAGGTCGATGTGGAGTATTTTTGCTCTTTTCTTTCGCTCTCTCTCTCTCTCTTTTCTATCTTTTTCTTTTCTCATTTTCTTCTTTCTTTTCTTTCTTTCTTTCTTTTTCTTTAGCCTTTTACTCTTTTGCCCCTCATTAAAGAGACAACCGGTCAAACCATCAGCTACTTGTCGATTGACTGTCAGTCAATAGTCAAACTATCGACTAGTGATCCTTGCACTCGTTCGACAGTGGAGGGTATATATAAGGACCCTTCGCCTTCCTTCGCTTCATTCGTGCACCATTAATTTATTTTTCATTTGATTTGCCTTTGATTTTCTCTTATGCATTCATCTTGACTTCCTCTTTCTAATGGCGAGTCATCTAGTTCATCTTGACTTAGATGGGAGAAATCCAATTTGGATATCGATGTTGAAAGGTCTTCCAAAAGACCAAGAGGTGCCCATTGTCTGCAACATGGATTCCCACACAACTAGCTAGGTATGCATTCTTCTTCATTTCTTTAGTATTCCATTTTATAGGAATTTTATAGGGATGTATTCATGTAGAGGCTTCAATTTCTTGCCTTAGGACTTCTATGAGAACAAGAAGTGTGGATCATTTTCTAGAGCCCACACTTGGTTCTTAGAGGTAGAGAATGATGCTATCAGAAATAGGATTGATGCTACTAGCTTCTACGAGTTTATTACTTGTCGTTTGCAAACTTCTTAGTGCACCAATCATCAAGCATTGGTTGCTCTATGTGAGAGGTGGACGCACACAACCCACACTTTCCATCTTTCAATTGGTGAGATGACTATCATGCCAATTGACATGGCTAACCTGATTGACCTTCCTTGTGGTAGACAGGTAATACCCATCGATGCTTGTATCACAGACTCAAGGGATCAACAAAATTTGATTCAACAGCTTCTTGGGTGAGATATGAATATCAAAAACAACATCACGATTTAGTACATTGCCTTGTATGAATATCGGAGGGGGCGATCAAACTTGAGTCTTTGAGGTGGATCAATATGCGCATAGCTTCATCGTGTATCTGCTTGGCTCGAACACTTTTTGCCAATTCATCGAACACTACCTTCTTGACTCTATTTCCCGCCCTTTGGGATCTCGATTGAGTGAGGACTTTTGATTAGGGCTATAGAAATTGGATTTTTGAGACTCGATGATGAAATGAAAAGGAATGTCAAGTAGTGAAAATGACCAATATGCTCGTAGAAGCCAATAAAAGAAAGGTGAGAAGGAATCGATGAAATATCTAAAAAATTGAATTGTAAATTAAAAAAATCACAGAAATTAATGAAGGGAGAATCTAGTGATAAGTCATATATAGTTGCGAAGCTACGGACATCTAGCTTTCGTAGAAATTTATGGATCACAAATCGGAGTTGAACTGAAAAAGTTATATGCAATCGAACAGATGAAGGTTATAAGGGACTACATTGTAATATGCCAAAATATGAAGGACCGAAGGAAAACAGCTGCCTAGCTGCTAATCAAAAACTAGGCGGCTATTGACATACTGTCAAGTGGCTGCCTGAGAGTCGAGCAACTTTTCAAGGCATACTGATTATTAAGAATAATCATCTCTTTTCCCTCTAGAAGATACGCTTGAGAATTCGAGAAGTCTTTGTTAATTTAAAGATTTTTAGCCATTCTATTGCTATAAATCGGAAAGGGTACGTCTTAAGAACAGTCTTTTCTTCATCCTCTTATTTTCTTGATTATTTTGCTTGCTTAGAATTAAGTATGATTCGGGTTTATTTTGATGCTTAGGAGCATGTTTAGGGTGTTATGAATTGTTTAACCCTTTTGTTTGTTTTGCGAGATGAATAAGCGTATCGAGGTAAGTCCGCTACCCCTTCTTTATAGGAATCATGTTTAGGAATTCAATTTCCTTTCCGAATGTTTAGAATCATACTTAGAAGCACATGATTAGAATCATGCTAGGAAATAGCATAGAATAGGTAAGAATTACTATATTACCCTTTGAATGCTTTGATTTCTAGAAGAGCCTTTCTTGACTTTAATTGTTTGAATTATGCTAGAAATGCCATGATAACCATGTTTAGGCTAGAAACGTCATGATGATATGAATTAATATGAATTGTACTAGAATAACAATAGGTAGAATTACCATGATAGAATTATCAAATCTAGGCTAGAATGCCATGATTCTAGATTATAGCTTTGTATTGAATTTTAATTTATTGATACGAATGAATGGAAGAATATAGCATGTTTAGAAGTATAATTGAATAATTGTATAATGCTATGAAATGGTGGTGGACTCACATTGATAGTGAGGGACCATTACTTACAAAATAATTGAATGTATGAATATGCATGTAAGAGGCTTTGTAGACATTAAATAGACTCACATATGATGGTGAGGAATTCATTATCCATCAAGTCTCGATTCGAATGTTTGTATCAAATGTCCATGAATTTGCTCTCCTTATTGAATACTTGACTTATGTGAGTGTCATATTTGGAGTGTTAAAAGTATAATTTACTTTATTTTTTGAAGAGCAATGTAATCCTCTTCCCTATCCCACATGTTTGAAGCAAATATAATCTATTCTCCTCATTCTTTCTATGTATGAATTTATTATTGCTTTGGTTGAATATATCTCACATGATTAATAAAAATAAAACTTGAAATGTGTGCATAAAACGAACAACCTTAAGTGGACTGTATATCACCATGGATATTTTTGTTTGGTATACCATACTAGAGTTGGATTTTGATCTGGGCGGGTCGAATAACTCGTACGTAACTTCTTGAGCCTATCTCTAAAGGGATAACGGTAGTTTAGGCCTTAAAGCAAGGGATCAAATTGCCCTTATTCATTCCCAATTGAATAATAGGATGGCGACTCTAGTTCTCCAGATGTACCCATGGCTCATTTGTTTTCCCTTAAGTCTCGAAAAAGGCTTTGATGCAGTGTCCTGGTCGCAAACGCTCTGACAAGATGATAGCTCTGTTCATAGTGGCCATTTCACTGGTGATAAGAGAAGTTGATTTTGATTGGGGTACGAATTTCAAATAGCTTATGTCGACATTTTGAGTCTTTGCATCACTGCACTTTTGCACACAATTAGTACGAACTGCCTAAACTAGTCATGTGGCATTAGGATGAGAAGTCTTTGGCTCCATTTGAATGCTAGATGACTCATGTTGGTGTCACCACCTTTGACCATGCACCATTGAATTTGTATGAAAAGAGACCGACCCAAGGGGGCATCTCTCGCTCGAAGAAGCTTGGACCCTTGAGACTCAAGCCCATGTAGACAACTTTAGAAATTTTCAATAGGATGAATATCCAAAACCCATGTTGAAATGCACATATATGGATGTAAATTCCCCATAACTAGAATAACATCGACTCGACCTAACAAATTTTACATGTTGAATCACCCATAAGAACAAAATGGGGACATGTGCCATGAGTTAAGGTTATCATGACATTTAGAAAGCCATGTTATGATAACCATGGAGAATACAACATCAACATGTTTGTTAGAAATAGGTGAAAGAATGTCACATTCCCACATCTCATAATGATGACTTAGAATGGCGTAAAAAATCCTAGAAAAAGAGACCTGACTCTATGTTTGTCGAAGAGATATGGTTGGAAGGCCGAAAGCGCATCTATGTCCTTGTATGAGCATGTATCATATCATGCGTACATGCATGACATTAACACCTTTGTTTTATAGCCATCATAGCTTAGGTTAGGTGAGGTGGTTGTTTGACAAGGCAAGAAGAACTAGTTGACCAAATGGCTACACGTAACAACAACAATGCCAAAATGGCCTAATTGATAGCTGATATGACCGCACTCCAAAATAGGCTGAGTCGCATGTATGAGTAGCCACTCAAAGGTAATGGCAATGATAACGGTGAGAGTAGCCAAGGCAAAGATAGGGGAAAAAGCCCAATCAGTCAAGAAAACCCAAATCGGTCAAGCAGTTAGCTAAAGGGATGGAGAAAGTCCAGTCCCTTCTAAAGAAAAAAGGTTGAAAGGGGCCAAAGACCTAGACGATATCCTATTCATTGGAGACAATGATTTGCCACTAAAGTTTCACCTATTAGACTTGCTTAGATTCAATGGAGAGGGTAACCCCTAGACGCACTTAAGATAGCATGTAGCTATCATGACCAACACTCCTTTGTCAAAGGAGTACATCCTGAAGTACTTCATGTTATCTCCGGAATATGATATAGTGGTATGGCACCATGACCTCCCTAAGATTGTTCGATAAGACTAGAAGAAGCTTTTTGAGTAGTTTGTAGAGTAGTACCATTATAATACCTAGCTGGAGGTAACCTTGATGGACTTCAAGATCAAGCATTAGAAGCCTAATGAGACCTGCTTAGAGTATCTAGTTTGTTGGAGGGCCAAGACTGCTAAGATGACCACCAAGCCCATAGAGAAAGACCATGCTTGCATGGTAACCAATAGGGCTCATGCCTTCATTAGTGATAGGCTTATGGGCTTCCCTACCAAAATATTTAAAGACTTGTATGACTCCGGCATTGAAATAGAATACTAGGCAGAAAAGAAGCAATAATTGCTACTTGGGAAGAAGTTAGAGGTAGTTTCACCAAGCTAATGGGTCTAACACAAAGCATATAGAGATGAAAGCGATCACCCCACAAAGGAAGTTTAGTTGTTTGGGGAGACTACTGCCCAAGATCTTTGCAAGATTGAGAGCCGAAGGGATATTGCGGCCATTGCCACCAAGAGAGATTCCAAATCCATTGCCAAGGAATTGGAATCATTATGAGAAGTGTGAATTCCACCAAGTGACCAGGCATAAGATCGATGATTGCACTCGTCTTTGTTGCGAGATCCAAGATTTGATCGACAAGGGCTAGATTTATAACCCAGAGATGCATAAGCCCTATACGAGAAGCAATCCACTACCTAATTACAGCCAGGTACCTCCTCTAATGACCAACATGATTGGGTAGGGCTTGACTGAGGAGCAAGTCATGAACTCCTTCGAAGAAAGTAGATCGAGCAGGCTAAGGAGCCAAAAGAAGGGAGAATTCGAAGCTTGAACAATAAGAAGGGCCACTAGAAAGGTGGCTAAGAAGAAGAAGCCTAAGATTGAAAAACTCAAGGTTAAAGAGCCCAAGGAGATCATTGAGAAGGCAGAAAACGAGCCTATTCCTTTGGTGGCCAAGATTTACACCAAGAAGGGTGGATGGACCCACATTATAGCGAAGGGAGCCAAACAAAATTTGGAACCTGAATTTATGTGCCTCAGTGACCAAGAGGAGGAAAAGCCACAAGAAGAAGAAGAAGAAGAAGAAGAAGAAGAAGAAGTTGAGGTGACCTCCAACAAGAAGAAGTTCACATCGTCGAATGCCTTTGCCAATAAGTGGATGGCTAGAAAGGGGGCTAGAAAAGGTCCACCACCAAGAAGACTCAAAATGAAGAAGGTTAGCAAAGTTAGAAAAGAGAAGCGAGTTGAGACCCTTTGAGCGAAGAGGGAGTTTACCTAGAAGGTGTAAAAAAGTGAGAGCTATGGGAATATGGGATGACATCCCTAAAGTCAAGACCCTTCCAAACTTTTGGGCTGACTTTCACAGTGACAAAGAAGAGGAAATAAGAGTTGAGCGAGAAATTCATAAGGGTGAGAGTCATAATGTACAAGGAGTAACGAGGAGTATTAGATTTTACCATGAGAACAAGAAAGAAAAATCAGTCAAGAAGGAGAAGGCTATTGAAAAGCACAAAGAAGTTACCGAGAAGGAAGTAAAAGGGGACCAAGTGATCAAACAATTAAAGAAGACTCAAGCGAATGCTAGCATTTGGGACTTGTTAATTTCATCCCAAAATCGTAGAGAAGACATGGCAAAGCCTTTGGCAGAGGTGTAGATATCACCTTTAACAATGAAGATCTACCTTTTGAAGGAAGGAATCATAATAGGCCATTGTTCATTATCATAAAGATTAGTGGTAAGACATCTCCTTGCATCATGGTGGATAATGCGTTCGCCATTAATATTGTGCCTATGAAGATATTACACAAGTACAGGATCAGTGAAGATGAGCTTAAGCCTCGTGGGATGGTGATTAAGGCCTATGATGACTTCAAACAATATGTGCATAATAATACAACTCTTATCATTAATTAGCCATTTCTAGTTTTCTGAATAATTATTTTTCCTCTCACTTTCTTCTTCTTTTCTTTTATACGCAATACTTCTTTAGCCTGTCCATATTGATGGGCTCAGTGAACTCATTAGCTTCCATATATGATAAAATAATAGCTCTGCTAGACATGACCTTTGCCACAACAATGGACCTTCCCAGTTGGGTTTAAACTTTCCTCTTGGATCAAACACAACTGGTTTCGCTTGCTTGAGGACCAATTCTTCTTCTTTGGACTTCCTTGCCTTTATTCTTTTGTTAAAGGCTCGAGCAACCCATTTTTGGTATAACTGCATGTGATACTTGGCCTTCATTCTTTTCTCATCAATCAGGGCCAATTGTTCATATCTATTACGAATCCACTCCTCTTCAAGAACTTCTGCTTCAATCAAAACTCTTATTGATTTCATTTCTATCTCAATTGGTAGGGTCGCTTTTTAACCATATACCAACGAGAATGGCGTCATGCCGGTCGAACTTTTGGGTGTTGTTCCATAACCCCATAACACAAATAGAAACTTCTCTGCCCAATCTTTATATGTCTATACCACCTTTGCCAATATCCTCTTGAGGTTCGTATTAGTCACTTCCACCGCCTGTCGGTATGCAGACTACTTATGGTGTTCGATTCTGTACTTCTCAAATAAAGCCCTAAACTCGGCCTAAAAATGAACCCCATTATTAGTCACGACATGGTGTGGTGCCCCAAATATCGATATGATGTTCTTCTCAATGAACTTCACCATTTGCTTTGCCCTTAAGTTAGTATAGGACTCAACTTTTATCCATTTAGTGAAGTAGTTGATCGCCACCACTACATATCGATGCCCATTAGAGGCTGAGAGCCTTATTTCTCCTATAATATTGATGCCCCATACAGCAAATGGTTATAGTGTAGTAGTTCCAAGGGTGGTTGATTGATCAAGCTTTCATTAATCCGGCACTGGTAACACTTCTTCAGAAATCGGACATAGTCTATCTCCATAGTTAGCCAGTAAAATCCTTGCCTCATGATCTTCTTTGGAAGCCCTAGACCATTCATGTGTGGCCCACATACACCGCCATGGATTTCTTCCACAAGTGTCCTTGCTTCTTTCTCATCCACACACCTCAGTTGCATCCCTTCTAGCATTCTCTTGTACTTCATCCTTTGATGACAAGTAAATTATTAGGCCAGCTTATGTAACACAACCTTATCCTTCTCGTTGGCCTCCTTAGGTAAACTCTCTCTTTCATATATTTCTTTAAGTCATAGAACCATAGCTTCTCATCCACTTCAACTTCTATTACATAAGGCTCTATGCAACAAAGACCCCATGCTTATGATATCTGATTGGTCTCACCCATAATTCTTGTGCGCTTACTCATATTGATGCCAACAAAGCCAATGCGTCAACCATCTGATTCTCACTTATAGGAAGATGGGTAAAGGTGCACTACTTAAACCTCCCAATCAACCTTCTAATGTGTTCAAGGCAGGGCTTTAGCTTCCCTTCTCGTAAATCCCAATCTTCATTGGCTTGAGAGATGACTAGCTTGGAATCTCCTAACACTTCAACTTCATCAATATCTATGGCAATCACAATTTCTAAACCAAAGGCGCAGGCTTCATACTCGGCCATATTGTTGGTGACTCTGAACTCCAACCTTTTGGTGAATGGGATGACTTCTTTAGTTGGTGACACTAAAATAACTCTTATTCCAGCACCATTACGATTAATAGCTCCATCAAAGAACATTCTCCATCCCTCTATCGAGATTACCCCCAAATGTTCATCGGGGAATTCCAACTCCTATGGTTCATTGTCGTCAACTTAGTTCATGGCCAAGAATTCTGTTACTATTATTCCTTCCACCACCTTCTTGGTAACATATTCAATGTCGAATACTGATAACTATACCAGCCATCTTGCTAGCTTCTTCACTAATGTTGGTGCCTCATAAAGATACTTCATCGAATCCTCTTTCGAGATAGCCTTAATTTTGTAAGACTAAAAATAGTGCCTCAATTTCTTTGAGAGCCAGACCATGGCTAAACAGGTTTCTCCACATAGTTGTACTTCATATTATATGGTAGCAGCTTCTTTCTAAGATAATAGATGGCTTGCTCTACACCCTTCTCATCTTCCTATGCCAGCATAGCACCGATAGCCTTCTCCTCCAAGGCCAAGTAAAGAATTAAAATTTTCCCAGGTTTTAGGGGTCTCAAAACCGACAGGTTCTACAAGTACTTCTTAATCCTTTCAAATGCTTCTGGCACTGATCATTCCATCTTATCGCCTGATCCTTCTTCAAAAGCCCAAAAATTGGTGCACAATGTTGTTAATTTAGAGATGAACTGATTAATATAATGGATCAATCCTTGCTTGCCAATTACAAACCCCAGCAACTTCCCTGAGGTAACTCTGAAGACACACTTTTTTGGATTTAGCCGCCGCTTGTATTTCTTCACCCTTTCTAAGAATCCGTCGAAGGCTTTGAAGTGACCATCTTAAGTCTCAGACATCACCATCATGTCATCCACATAAACTTCTATCTCCTTATGCTTTATATCGTGGAATAGCATTGTCACCATTCATTGGTAAGTAGCCCCTACATTATTCAAACTGAAGGGCATCACCTTGTAGCAATAAGTTCCCTATTTTTTAATGAAGGTTGTCTTCATCTTGTCTTCATTAGCCATCATTATTTGATTGTATCTAGAGAACCCATCTGCAAAAGAGAACATCACACTAGTGGTAGTGCTATCCCCTAGCACATCGATATGAGGCAAAGGAAAATCATCCCTTGGTGAGGCCTTGTTCAAGTCTCAATAATCCATACACATTCAAAACATTCCATCCTTATTTGTTACTGGCATAATATTGGCTAACCATTCTTGATACTTCACCACTTATAGGAACTTGGTTTCAATTTTTTAAAGACTTCCTGTTTGATTTTTTGAGCCCACTCTAGCCTTATTCTTCTTAAATTCTAGTTAACCAGTTTCATATACGGATAAGTCATAATTATATGCACTTCGATGCTTCTGCCATTTTTTGGCATGTCATCATAGGACTAAGCAAAGACTTTTTCATGCTTCTTTAATAATTTTTCAAATTTCTTTCTCTCTTCAGGAGTTATACCAAGTGTAATGCATCTGTTGTTAGAAATTTTTCGATTGTACCAAGATTAATATCATGAGTTTGAATGGTATGAATTTCAAATATGCTAGTGAAATGAAAATTATGATACATAACGCCATTAGGAAAGACATCAAACAAGTAAGCAAAATTATTCTTCATTGAATTAAACTTTGAAACATAAACAATGTCCTCTTCTTCGAAGAGGTTGGGTACAAATATATCTTTATAAGATACACTTTTAATTTCTTCCTTGATGAAAGCAGCTAGGTTAATGGACGGGTCCATTGGCGGTGCTTGTTCTTAAGGCTTTTCCTCCTTAATGGTCATGCTCCATCATTCCCACTAAGTCATCCCTTTTGGAGACTTTTGCCTGAAGGATATCTCTAATGATCTCAAATTCAGGCTTCAGCATTCCCTTGAAAACCCATGGTTTAGCAGCTTCTACATACTTTGTATCTTAGGCCTTGACAAATTTGATTAATTTCCCTTTCTTAGGCTCAATATCTCCTTCTTCCCCTTTAAATTCATAGCCCAACACTCTTCTAGAGGTCTGACATTTGAAGTTTCGAAAAGATGGTAGGTGACGTTCATTTCTCCCATGTCTAGTTCCTAGCAAGCACCCTTATTTCTTTATTATTTCTGCAATGATTGGGTTGACTTCGTCAATTATGGCTACTTGACGGCCACCCATGTAAGGTATTTCTCTAACTTTAACACTCAAAACAGTTGGTGCAATTTTAAGGCTGCATGAATGGTTACAATCTCCCTATCCATGTTGAATCGAATTTTTTGATGCAAGGTGGAAAGAACTCCACCAAGTGGATAGAACCGTGCTCGTCCCAACAAGGCAGCAAATGTGACTAGAATGTCAAGGACTATGAATTTTGTCATCACTTCGATTGGCCCAGTCTTCATTAAAGCTTTGAAAATCCCAATAGCACTCCTCTTTGAGTCATCATAAGCCCTGATCACCATCTCACAAGGCTCAAGCTCATCTTTACTGATTTCGTACTTGTGCAAAATCTTTATACACACAATATTAATGGTAGACCCATCATCCACCATGATACAAGGAGACGTCTTCCCACCAATCTCTGCAATGATGAACAATGGCTTATTATGGTTTCTCATTTCGAATGGTAGATCTTCATCTATAAAGGTGATGTCCCCTCCTTCTTTTACCCTCTTGAGTGTTCCTCAATTCAAGGTAGTTAGCATTTCACTTGTAGTGGTAACCGTTAATATCTTTATCTCTACCAAGGCCTCCACCATGGCTTCTCTATGCTTTTAGGATGATATAAGTAGATCCCAAATGCTAGCGTTCGCTTGAGTTTTCGTCAATTGTTTGATCATTTGATCTCCTTCTTCTTTAACTTCTTCTTTGGTAACTTCTTTGCCCTCCTCAATTGTCTTCTCAATTGGTTTCTCCATTTCCTTCTCATGGTAAAATCTACTACTCCTTATTACTCCTTGGACATTCTCTCTCCCACCCTTAAGTGTTTCTCCCTCATGTGTTTCTTCCTGAATTCTCATCTCTTCTTTGTTATCACTGCTAAATTCAGCCCAAAAGTTTGGAAGGGTCTTGACTTGAGGATGTCATACGAAATTACCATGACTCTCACTTCCTTACACCTTTTAGGCAAGCTCTCTCCTCTCACAAGACTCTCATCTCACTTCCCTTTCCTAGCTTCACTACCCTTCTTCACCTTGAGTCTCATAGGTGGTGGGCCTTTTCTAACCCCTTTTCTAGCCATCCATATCTTGGCAAATGAGCTTGATGGCATAGGCTTCTTCTTGATGGGTGTTACTTCAACTTTTTCTTCTTCTTGGGGCTCCTCTTCTTCTTGGTCACTAAGATTCACACGTGCGGGTTCTAAGATTCGCTTTAACCCTTTCACTGCAATGTTAGTTCATCCACCATTCTTGGTGTGAATTTTAGTTACCAAAGGAACGAGCTCATCTTCTACCCTCTCTATGATCTCCTTGGGTTCTTCTACCTTGGGCTTTCCAACCTTAAGCTTCTTTGTTGAGATCACCCTTCTAGTGGATTGTTCTAACTTGGACTTCTCCCTTCTCTTGGCTTTCTTAGCCCTACTCAATCTACTTTCCTCATAAGAGTTCAAGACTTGCTTTTTAGTCAAGCCTGATCCAATCATGTTAGTCGATAAAGGAGGTACTCGGTTGTAATTGGGCAAAGGGTTACTCCTTGTGTTAAGCTTATATGTTTTCTTGTCAATAATCTAGCCCTTATCAATCAAATATTGGATATCATGGTGAAAGCTAGTATAATCATTAGTCTTGTGACCAGTTACTTTATGGAATTAGCACTTCTAATGGCGCCTCCAAGTCCTTAGTAGTGGATTTGGAAGATCTCTTGGCAACAATGGCTGTAAGATCCATTTGGCTTTTAACTTTACAAAGATTTTGGAAAGTGGCCCTCCTAAACGACTGAATCTTCTCTGTGGAGCAACTGCTTTCACCTCTACGTGCTTCATGCTAGGCCTACTAGGTTACTAGTATTGCCCTTGACTTCTTCGAGGGTAGCCATGAGTGCTTCTCTTCTATATAGTCTCTAATTCTTCTATTTGGATGCCTGAGTCATACAAATCCTCAAATATTTTGATAGGGAAACCCACCACTCTATCACTGATGAAATCATGGGCTCCATTGATCACCGTCCAGACCTAGTCTTTCTCTGTAGGCCTTGTGGTCATCTTGGCAGCTTTGGCCCTCCAATGGACTAGATATTTTGAGAACGTCTCATTAGGCTTTTGTCTAGTTGTCTCCAAATCCATCAACGTTATCCCAGTTGGGTATTGTGACAATACTATTCCACAAATTGTTAAGAAAGTTCCTCCCAATCTTCTTAAACTCTCTGTAAGAGGTCATGATACCATGCTAATGCGTCATCTTCTAAGGATAGCATAAAGCATTTTAGCGTATGCTCCTTAAATCTATTTTGGGATTCCCCTCTCTATTGAACTTAGGCAAGTTTAGTAGACGAAACGTTGGAGACAACTCTTAGTCTCATGAACAAGATGTTGTCCAGGTCTTCAACCACTTTTAGTACCTTCTTCTTTAAAAGGGATTAGACCTTTTTCATGTCCTCGGCCAATTGCTTGACCGATTCAGGTTCTTCGTGGTTGATTTGGCTCTTCCCCCTATTTTTGCCTTGGCTAGTTTCACCATCACCATCACCATGACCCATATGTGGAGATTCGTTCGTACGGTTTGGGCCCATTCTTTAAAGCTTCAAAGAGTTGGGCCATTTGCTGTTGGAGTGCGGTAACATCAGCCCTCAATTTGAGCCATTTCAACATTGTTATTATTAGGTGCAGCAATCTCGTCAATTGATTCCTCTTGCCTCGTCAAATGACCACCTCGTCTAACCTAAGCTATGATGGCTATAAAACAAAGGTGTTAATGCCATGCATGCATACATGTATGTATGATATGATGCATTCTCATACAAGGGCATAGACACACTTTCAACCTTCTAAACTTATTCCTCCCACACATGTGGGATGAGTCTTTTTTCCTAGGATTTTAGGCTTCATTCCCAAGACATCATCACAGGATGTGAGAATGTGAGATTTTCTATCTAATTCTAATATTCATGTTGATATTGGATTCTTCATGATTATCATAACATGGTTTTCAAAATGTCATGATAACTTTAACTCATGGCACATGTTTCCATTTTATTCTTATGGGTGACTTGACATGCGGCATTTGTTCAGGGTTTCATAGGGTTCAAGTTGATGTTATTCTAATCATGGAGAATTTAACATCAATAGACATGCCGTTAAATATGGGTTTTAGATATTTATCCGATTAGAAATTTCTAAAGCCGTCTATATGGGCTTGAGTCTCAAGCGTCCAATGTTCTGGGCTCCTTCGAGCAAGAGATGCCTCTTTGGGTCGGTCTCTTCTTATACCAATTCAATGATACGTGCTCAAAGGTGGTGACACCAACATGAGTTGAATGGAGCAAAAGACTTCCCATGCCAATGCCACACGACTAGTTTAGGTATTACATGCTTATTGTGTGCAAAAGTGTAGTGATGTAAGAACTCATTATATCAACACGAGGTATTAAAATTTGGTATTCCTATTAGAATCAACTTCTCTTATCCCCAGTAGAGTCACCACTATGAGCGAGGCTTTCATTCTGCTAGAGCGTTTACGACCACGACGCTATACCAAAGCCTCTTTCGAGACTTAAGGAGACACAAACAAGCCATGAGCACGTCCAGAGAAAGTAGTCACCACCCAATTATTCAATTGGTAATGAATGGGGGTAATCTAATCCCTCACTTTGGGACCTAAACTAGCCTCATCCCTTCGGAGATGGGTTCGAGAAGTTAGGTACGGGCCTTTTAACTCTCCCAGATATGAATCTAGCCTCCACTTAGGAAATACCAAATAGGAATAACTCGTATTGTTATTTAATCCACTTAAATGATTCATTTTATGAACACATTCTCATTTTTATCTTCATTAAAAATATGGGGTGATTATTCAATCAAAAAAGTAGTTTATTCATACAAAGAAAGAGGGAGGAGAAAAGATTACATTTCCATCAAACATAGGGGAAGGGAACAGGATTACAACATTTGTTATTCAATAATAAAAATAAAATATTCCATAAATTAATGTATTTGAATATTTATTCTAAGTGATGGTCCCTCATCATCAACGTGAGTCCATCACCATTTCATAGCATCATACAATCACACTTGTAATCATGATACGTTCATAAACAATCAAACAAAGTCATAATCGAATATCATGGCATTCTAGCCTAGATTTTGATAAATTCTATCATGGTAGTTTTATCTATAGCTATTCTAGCATAATTCATACCAAATATTCATGGCATTTCTAGCGTAACATGTCATTCATGACATATTCTAATCTAATTCGTGGCATTCAGGGCATATTCTTTGCTTAATTCAAACATCGAACATCAATCATGGCACCCAAGGGCAAAACGATAATTCTTACTTATTCTATGCTATTTCCTAGTATTCATCAAAGCAAGTAAGTTTTCTTAGCATGATTCTAATCATGTGCTCTTAAGCATGATTCTAAGCATGCTTTTCTAATCATTATTTTAAGCATTCGCAAAAAAAAAAAAAGTAAATTCCTAAGCATGATTCTAAAAAAAGAAGGATTGCAGACTTACCTCAACACGCTTATCAATCTTGTAAAACAAATTGGGTTAGAATAATTCATAACAACCCTAAATATGCTCCTAAGCATAAAATAAAATCCTAAATATGCTTATTGTAAGCAAGAAAAATAAAAGAGAACATGGGAGGGAGGAGAGAAGTCTGCTCTCAAGACATACCCTTTCTGGGTTTACAACAATTGAACGCCTAAAAAATTTGTACTGGAAAAGACTTTGCGAAGCATGTCTTCAAGAGGGAAAGGAGATGATTGTTGATGCGTTCGAAACTAGCAAGTATACTAGTCGCACAAGTAATAAAGTGATGAGTAAGATATCGTTCCCACGAGGATTGATTCTAATTGAATTTGTTATTCGAAAGCAACAATAAACTAAATGAGGGGGGTTTTGTTGATTGATTAACTTGATGAAATATTAATGCAAGTAAAGAATAACACAATGCAAATTAAAACAGATTGAAAAATCAATGAGAGAAACCTGGTTAAGGGATCCTTCTCTACCACAAGATATGGATTTGCGAATTAATTGTAGAATTGTCATCCAATTACACCATTGAAATTATCAACCGTAGATAACAACAAGCTCTGTTATCCCAATCTTTCCTTACTTTGTTGTTAAACAAAACAGGCTCTTTATTTAATCTCTATCCATTAAACAACCTAGAACAAGCTCTCTAAATTTAATTCAATGGATGCATTACGATAAGAAAGATAGGTTGATCTAAGCAATAAACACACAAGCTCGGATTATTTAACTTAGGTTGTATTCTCCAATTGCAATCTCTGATCACAATTTTGCTACTAAGGATTAGAAATTCAAGACAATTACGGATCAAGATTTCTACTCTAGCAATAGACAACAACCAGATTATATTCAGTTGGCCATTCCAAATACAATCAGCAAGCAATCATAAGCATTAGATATGGGAAAATACAAGCAACTTCAATTAGAGAATTGGATAACAAATTCTTGCACAATCAACTTACAAAAACCATATCAGGGGCTTTGAAATCACCCTCAACCAATTCAGATTCAGTTACACATGTTTAAGAACGTGGTAAATACAATACAACATGGAGACATTCCAGAAAATGAAAGGGAAGGGAAAAACTTAGCAAATTTGATGTAATTCTCTTTGGATTGTAGTTCTTCCTCTTTCCAAGCTTCCTTTCTCCTTCAAGAACTCCAAGAGATGAAAGAATTCCAGAGCTGAAGCCTCCACCACGTTCTCCCCTCTTCAAGTTATGAAAATAAAACCCTAAAATGTGTTTAAATACTCTGCTACAGTAACCTGCTACAGTGTCCCGTATTATACATGCTACAGTGATTTGTGGAATTACATTTCTATACTTCTCACACTGTTTTGATTACAACTTTTGGTACACTGAATGGATTTATAAACCGTAAATTTCTCCAGAAAATAGACTTCGAGAGCTTTCCAACGGTATATAATATGTCATCGGGTTCATTGTATATCAATACAATTAAATCCGAGAAGATGGTTGACTAGCAGAGGTGAAAATGAAGGGTTTTACTCCATTTTTGTGCAAGTTGTTCCAAAACTCCTACAAACATCAAAACCACACAAAACCATAAAAATACCAAGGAATATAGCAAAGAAACATGGACAAATTGATATGAAAGTAATACATAAATGGACACCTATCAATTGTAATCGACAATTGGGGTGTATTGTAAAGCTAAAGGAGTAAGGTTTACACAGGAGAGGGGTGCAGACGAAAAAGGAAGTTTTTCAAGCTAACTTATGAAAATAACACAACAAGGGTCGGGCAGCCATCCTCAAACAGCCTGGCAACCATTTGATGGACACTCGGCCATTCGCCAATAGTCGAATGATTGTCAAATATTTGAGCAACTATCTTCGATAGCCAGGCGGCTATCTGATGGCTGACTAGTCAATTTCTAGTAACCCCTTTCCATTTTTGTCTTCCTTCAATGCAGCCCCTTTAAACCTTTGTTTCCTCCGATCGCGCATAGCTTCTTCAGTTCAACTTCGATTTGTAATCCATAAATTCCTACAAAAACTAAACATCCATAGCTTCACAATGGTATATGAATCATCATCAAATTACTACTAGATTAATTTTTGTGATTTTTCAAAGTCATGTGTCAATTTTTTAGACTATTTTATCAACTTCTTCTCACCCTTCTCTTCATGGACTTCAAGGGCATTTCGATCATTTTTATTGCTCGACATTCATCTTTGTTCCTTCACTAGGCCTAAAAAATTTAGTGCCTACACTCACATTGATGGTGAGGGACCATTACTTGGAATGCATGCGTAGATGAATGAATATAGAGGTTCAATAGACATTGAACAGACTCACATATGGTTGCAAGGAATTCATCATCTATTGGGTCTTGGATGGAGCATTTGTACTTAATATGTGAACTTATGGATGAATGTATATTTTGTAGAATTTATAGTTGAAGAACACCCATGTATGCGGAAATGTAACTCTATTCTTCTCCATTTTTCTATGGATGACTATATAATTGTTATTGATTGAATAATCACCTTACATGTCTAGTGAAGATTAAATAGAATTTGTGCATAAAATGAACAACTTAGGTGGACTATATAGTAGCATGAGCTATTTTAATTGGGTATAGCCTAGAGGAGGTCGGATTTTGATCTGGGTGAGGCGAATGGTTCGTACCTAATTTCCTGAACCCATCTCTGAAAGGATGAGAGTAGTTTGGGTCTTGAAACGAGCAATCATAATGCCTCCATTCAATCCTATTTGAATAATTGGGCGGCGACTCCATTTCTCCATATATGTCCATAGCTTGTTTGTGTTCCCTTAAGTCTAGAAAGAGGCATTGATATAGTCGTGGTCGCAAACGCTTTGGCACGATAAAAACCTCGTTCGCAGTGGAGACTCCACTGGGGATAAGAGAAGTTGATTCTAATAGGAATACCAAACTTTAATACCTTGTGTTGATATTTTGAGTCCTTGTACCACTGCACTTTTGCACACAACAAACACAAGCTACCTAAACTAGCCGTGTGGCATTGCCATGAGAAGTCTTTGGCTCTATTCGGCCCCTAAATGACTCGTGTTGGTGTCACCACCTTTGAGCACTTACCATTGAATTGGTATAAAAAGAGACCAGCCCAAGAAGGCATCTCTTGCTCGAAGGTGCCGAAACCAGTGGATCCTTGAAATTTCTGGAAATTTCTAACAGGATGAATGTCCAAAACCTATGTTTAAATGCATATGAATAGATGTAAATCCCACATGATTAGAATAACATCAACTTAAATCTCGTGGAACCATGAATGAATGCCACGTGTCGAGTCACCCATAATAACAAAATGGGGACTTATGCCATAAGTTAAGGTTATCGTGACATTTATAAGCCATATTATGGTAATCACGGAGAATGTATTATCAACGTGTTTGCTAGAAATAATTGAGAGAATCTCGCATTCCTGCATCCCATGATGATAATTTGGGAATAAGGCAAAAAATCATAGGAACAGAGACTCAACTTTATGCGTGTACGAGAGATAAGGTTAGAAGGCTAAAAGTGCATCTATGTCCTTGTATGAGCATGCATCTTATCATGCATCCATACATACATGCACAAAATTAACACCTTTATTTTGCAGCCATCACAGCTTGGGTTAGATGAGGTGGTCGTTTGATAAGGCAAAAAGAACTAGTCGTCAAAATGGCCTTACCCTACAACAACAATGAGATGGTTCGAATGAGGGCTAACACCACTGTGCCCTACTAATGAACGGCCTAACTCATCAAAGCTTTATAGAATACGTCCAATTGTTTGTTCCAGCTTTTACCCAAGGGTAATGGTTATAGTGAGACTAGCCAAAAAAGGGATAGGGAGAAAAGCCCAGTCAATTAAGAAGACCCTGAATCAGTCAAGCAGTTCACTAAGGACATGAAGAAGGTCAAATCCATCTTGAAGAAGAAAAGACTGAAAGCAGTTGAAGGCCTAGACAATTTCTTACTTATCAGGGACAATGATTCGCCACTAAAATTTTGCCTATCGAACTTGCCCAAATTCAATGGAGAGTGCAATTCAAATATGCACTTGAGATAGAATGTAGCTTTCATGGCCACCACTCCTTTGTCAAAGGGGAGCACATATTGAAGTACTCCATGCTATCCCTCGAAGATGATACGGTAATATCCACGACCTCCCTAAGAGAGTTCGAGAAGACTAATAGGAGCTATCAAGTAGCTTATGGAGTAATATCACTATAATACCCACATAGGGGCAACCTTAAGGGATTTAAAGACGACATGTCAAAAGCCCAATGAGACCTTGTTAGAGCCATTGGAGGGCCAAGGTTGCCAAGATGATCGCCAGGCCCACAGAGAAGAACTAAGTCTGCATGGTAATCAATGGAGCCCATACCTTTATTAGTGATAGGCTTACAGGCTTCTCTTTAAAGCATTTGAAGACTTGTATAACTCAGGCATTCAAATAAAAGATTTAGAGACCAGAAAGAAGAGTAGCAGCAACAGCTACCCTATAAGAAATTAGGGGCAGTATCACCAAGCTAGTGGGTCTAGCACGAAGCACATAGAGGTGAAAGCGGTCGCCCCACAATGGAATTTCAGTCATTTGGGGAGACCATTGTCCATGATCTTTGCAAGATTAAGAGCCGAAGGGTTCTTATAGCCATTACCATTGAGAGAGCTTCGAATCTATTGCCAAGGAATTGCAGACATCACGAGAAGGGTGAACTCAACCAAGTGACCGATCATAAGACCAACGATTACACTCGTCTCTATCATGAAATCCAAGATTTTATTGATAAGGGCCAGATTCGCAACCTAGAGATGCATGAGCCCAAGACAAGAAGCAATCCACTTCCCAATTACAATTGATTACCTCCTTCAACGGCCAACATGATTAGGTCAGGCTTGACTAAGGAGTAAGTTATGAAGTCCTTTGAAGAAAGTAAATCCAGCAGGGCCGAGAGAGCCAAGAGAAAAGAGAAGTCCAAGCTTGAACAACCAAAAAGGTCTACTGGAATGGTGGTCACAAAGGAGAAACTCAAGGTTGATAAGCCCAAGGTTGAAGAGCCTAAGAATGAAAAGCCCAAGGAGATCATTGAGAAGGCAGAGGATGAGCCCATTTCTTTAGCAACCTATATTTTCACCAACTATGGTGGATGGACCAACATTGCAGTAAAAAGAGTCAAGTGAAGCTTAGAACCCAAATTTGTATGCCTCAACGACCATAAGGAAGAAGAACAACAAAAAGTAGATGAAGAGAAAATTGAGGTGGAGAACAAAGAAGCATTCACCAAGGGGAAGTCCATGCCATCAAGTGCTTTTTCTAAGAAGTGGATGACTAGAAAAGGGGCTAGAAGAGGCCCACCATGTAGAAGCCTAAAAGTGAAAAAGCATAGGAAAGTTAGGAAAAGAAAGCGAGTTAAGAGCCTTGAGTGGAGAAAGTGTTTACCTATAAGGTGTTAAGAAGTGAGAGTTATGGGATTATGGGATGACATCCTTAAAGTCAAGACCCTTCCAAACTTTTAGGCTGACTTTAGCAGTGATGAAGAAGAAGAGGAAGTGAGAGTTAAGGGAGAAACACTTAAGGTTGAGAGTGAGAATGTATAAGGAGTAACAAGGAGTAGTAGATTTTACCATGGGAAGGAGAAGGAAAAGACTAATGAACAAATGAAAAAGGTTGCCAAAGAAGAAGAATACCAAGTCATCAAGCAATTAAAGACAACCCAAGCGAATGCAGCGTTTGGGATTTGTTGATATCATCCCAAAAGCATAGAGAAGCCATGGAAAAGGCTTTGGCATGGGTGGAAATATCAACAACCGCTACTACAAATGAAATGTTGGCCCCTATGACTGGAAGAGAACCCAAAGGGGTTAATAAGAAGGGTGTAATCACCTTCATTGATGAAGATCTACCTTTCGAAAGAAGGAATTATGACAAGATGTTGTTCATCACTGCAGAAATTGATGGGAAGACGTCCCCTTGCATCATGGTGGATGATGGGTCCGCCATCAATATTATGCGTATGAAGATATTACATAAGTACGGGGTCAATAAAGATGAACTTGAGCCTTGTGAGATGGTGATTAGGGCTTAGTATGACTTGAAGAGGAGTGCCATCAGGAGCTTCAAGGCATTAGTGAAGACTGGGCTAATTGAAGTAATGACAAAATTCATAGTCCTTGACATTCTAGTCATATTCGTTGCTTTATTGGGACAAGTATGGTCTTATCCGCTTGGTGGAGTCTCTTCCACACTACATTAGAAGATCTGATTCAACGTGGATGGGGAGATTGTGTGACAGTTCATGCCCCTTTAACTACTACACCGATTACTTTAAGTGTGAAGGTTGGAGAGATACCTTATATGGGAGGCTTTCACGTAGGGATGGCAATGGGGCGGGGCGGGTCCGGGGCGGCAGGTACCCAGCCCCGTCCCGTTCATTTTTTTTTTGCCCCGCCCCGCCCCATTGCCCTGTTGCGGGGCGGGGCGGGGCGGGGCAAAAACAAAATGAACGGGGCGAGACCCGCCCCGCCCCGCCCCTAAACATTTAAATTTTTATAATTAACCCCCTATAATATTTATATTTTTTAATCAACCCATATAACATTTACAACCCCAAATTTTTATCATATTATTTTGATCATTTTTTAACAATCATAAAAATAATAGATCTTTAAACTAAAATCAAACATGATATACACAACAACGAAATTAACAACTAAAAAACATCATTCCATTACAAGTCCAAGATTATCAAGTCAACAACAATTCAACAAACAAAACAATTATAAGTTACCAACAAATACATAACTACAACAATAATAAACACTATAAGTAAACATACTCATAAAAATAAAAGCACACCAACACAAACATAGAAACAAGTAAATAATCAATACTGTCAACACTTCAATAAAAGTAAACCAACAAGTTGATAGCACACATTAACTTCCTATATCCAACACTTCAATGAAACATTCTCACAATCACAAAGATGTCATTGAACTTCCTCATTCATCATCCACTGTTTCCCCTCCAACCATCTCTTCTTGAGGAATTATACCTAAAAACATAATAAGTAAATTAATA
The DNA here is from genome assembly GCA_013180625.2 of Boswellia sacra. NCBI lineage: Eukaryota > Viridiplantae > Streptophyta > Magnoliopsida > Sapindales > Burseraceae > Boswellia > Boswellia sacra. The sequence goes on along the minus strand of SNVD02012608.1, from coordinate 13,383 downwards.
ATTAAATAAAAATAATAATAGTCAATAAGATAAACTTAATATAATACAAAGTATACCTCGCGTTTTTAGCCATAACCAATTTTGAGTACACATTAATGCCTCCAATGTTTCAGGAAGAAGTCTGCTTCGATGTGGACTCAAAATTCTACCACTTGTGCTAAAGGCGGACTCAGATGGAACTGTGGATACTGGGATGGCCAATACATCTCTAGCAATAGTGGACCATACAGGAAACTTACTTTTATTCATTTTCCACCAAAGTAAAACATCAAAATCAGGACCACTAACTACATGATCCTCTAAATAAATATCTAGTTCAGACTTTTTTTGCAATCCCATATTAGTGCTCTCTTTAAATTTTTCATATTCAATATCAAACTCACTTGATGCATCGTTTCCTATAACATCCCCTTTATGTGATAAATTTACAACAAATTCCCTTTGCTCATTACCCAATCCTAATGCACATTGATAATTTATCACCAAGTCCTCACAAAGAAGTCGCACTCTGTCAATATACTCAAAAGCATCATCTCCATAAATCTTCTTATATACAAACTCCACCATTACCATTTTACACCTAGGATCCAAAACCACAGCCACACCTAACACTCCATGGATAACATTCCAATATTTTTCAAATTTTTCTATCATTGCATTAGCCATTTTGTGAATCTTTTCAGAAGGAGACGTAAGCCAAGATGTCAAAGATAATCTTAATTCAACAATTTTAGGAAAAAACTTGTTTGCTGTTGGATAATTTGTTCCAGAAAAAATTTCAGTCAACTTATAGAACTTTTCCAAATGATCACACACAAGTTTTGCTGCTGACCATTCCTCTTCCTTGGGCAAATTTATATATTGACTATCACGTTCCTTTAAGCGAACAAATACATCTTTATAGGCCAAAGCTGTACTCAACATCTTATAAGTAGAGTTCCACCTAGTTTTACAATCAAGAGATAATGTTTTACTAAATGTCACTTTCAAGTGACGTACCGTTTCCTCAAACTTTTCAATTCTTTTAGGTGTAGATGTCCAAAAAACAACACTATCCCTAACCTTTTCAATGCCATTTCCAATTACTTCTAATCCATCTTTAACTATTAGGTTCAATATATGAGCACAACAACGCATGTGAAAAAGTTTCCCACCCAATATCAAATGCCTATCACCTAATTTATCAAGTATTTGTTTTATCATAGCATCATTGGTAGAACAATTATCTACAGTTAAAGTAGATAATTTCCTTTCCAAATTCCAATCATATAAGCAATCAATCAACACTTGTCTAAGACATTCTGCCGTATGTGGTGCTGGCACATATATGAACCTAACAATTATAAACATAAAATTATGAGAAACTCTAATTAATATAATTAAATCAATAAAATAAGATAAAAGTCCAAGCTTGAACATACCTCAAAATTCGATTGCGGAGTTTCCATGAATTGTCAATGAAATGGGCTGTTATAACCATGTATCCTTTCTTTTGGTTGCTAGAAGTCCACATGTCAGTTGTTATAGCTATCCGCCCTTGTAAGTTCTCCAATAACTCCATTGTCTTCTTTTTCTCACTTTCATACAACTTAAATATTTCATTCTTCAAAGTGTTTCTACTCATGGTACCAAACAAAGGTTGAGCATAATTCATCATTTCCCTAAAGCCCTCAAACTCAACAAATTGCAATGGAAGTTCATGCAAAATAATCATTTTTGCAACTAGAGTCCTGCAAACATCTTTCTCAAAAGCATCTTTGTCATGGCATACCAAGTTTGTGGAAGTTCCATCACTTTGTTGTTGAAATTTCAAAATGCTTTGCTCCATAGTTAGTTGACTAGCTCGACGACATCTCTTCAAATGTTTACTTAAATGAGAGGTGCCGTCCGAAGCCCTAGCAACTAATTTTGTAGCACAATGGTTACAACGTGCCCTTGGTACTCCATCAATAACTAGCTTTGTAAAATGTTGCCAAACTTGTGATGCGGTCCTAGACCTTTTGCTATATTGAGACAAATCATCATCTTGTTCTAATCCTCTCTTACTAGTAGATATAGCAATTTCAAAGTCTTTATCAATGTTTAAATCATCACTTAAGTTTTGGCTATTTGACATTCCCACTTCTTGTGATTGTGAAGACATTGTTTACCTAAAACAATCACAAAAATATGCAAATTTAAGATAAAATTAAGTATGAAAAATATATAATTTAGGCACGAATTTGAATAAAAGATTACAACAAGAATGCATATTTTCTTTGATCAAGATTCTGAAAATATTATTAGTGACACAAAGCATTGAAAATTGGGTCTACATTTTGTTGTGTTATTATTGGTTACTCTCAGTTTTGACAGAAACTTTATTCTTTGTTCTGTGATTTTAGCAAAAAAAAAAACCGCGAATGGCAATTGGTGAGACCTTATCCCATTTTTTTATTTTTAATTGGTGATTCCTATTTTCAATTTTATCCTATTAAAATTTTTAAATTGATTATCTTCTCAATTAATCTTATATAATTTCTAAATTACACTTTTCATTGTACATTCCATTATTTTGTCATATATGTCGTATTTGATGTTCAAAGATATATTAGATGAAATAATAATAATAATTCTATATTCTGAATGTAAATTAATTTCTTATTGATGTTAGTTTGTTCTTTAATTTTGGTGATCCATTTAACGGTTGAGTGTGAAGCTTTGCATCCCAAAACGTAAAAATGGCAATTATAGAATAATTAAACCAAGACAATGTAAAGAACTACTTTAAGAGAGAAGAAAGAAAATATTAAATACCATAATCAGTTTGGCATTAAAATTGTGTATAGACTTTAAAATTGACAATTCATGCACAATTTAATTTGCTCCTGTAAATGAACAATGTTATATATTTAAAATAACAATCCACATTTTATCTCAATTTCGTGATATATAGGATGTATTGAAATAATTAACTTCTGGGCCACAAAAGTCAATTAAGCAAATTAATAATTATAATCAATCTTCCTAACAAAAAAGTATATTCAATCGTGGACCTTACATTGCACACGGGGATCATGATGAACTGAATTGCAAGTTTAGTTAAGTGACTTGCAAAGTAAGGGAAGTTAAAGTTGGTTAATTAGGTGTAACATATATTTGAGTGTAAAACCGGACAAAAAGGGAAGAAAGAAGCTAATCCACGACTTTTGGTTGTGGTGGTGGTGCTGCCAACCCGTAGCCAGTCTATTTCTCATATAGATTTATACACATATTTGGGTGTAAAACCGTAGCCAAAAAATTTTGTGTTTATTATTTGTTTATAGGCACAAATTTTGTGTTACACATCGCTCTCTATCATAGATTTTGTGTTACAAAATTTTTTGTTTATAGGCTCTAAAAGAGATGCCCCCATCACTCAATTTTCGTGAATCAGAGGCAACCATGAACATTCAACACAAACCACCTTCAACTACCACAGAGTTATAGAACATATACAGAGGTTCAACTAACCACTTACTCAAAGTATTCAACTTCAACTTCAACTAACCACTACCAGATCAACATATATAGAACAAAATTAATATTCGGATTTAATAATAAATAATTAAAAAACACATATGTAATTCAAAGAATTTGATAATTATATGAGTAATATTATCGAAGCTACCACAGAGTGGTTGTGCGAGAGCGGACAGTTTTGGCAACGTCCAAAGTGTGTCGAGAAAAGTATAGCCCTCGTGAAGATTTAAGGAAGTTGTAACTCCAATTTGACATTAAGACAGACAATAATGGACATTGTGTGTTACCAAACTCAAAATATATATTAATTTCAACAACAAGCATTGCGTGTTGCATAATGCAATCCACAATGTGTATTATGCATAGCTAAAACTCTATGAATATGCAATTTTCAGCAACGTGCATAGCCAAAATGGGTTTAGCAGGATGCATTAGCACAATTTGCAATGCGCATGTGAAAAAAAAAAAAAAGTTTCTTAAGCATTTCAGTTGTCATGAGCAATATTAGTACTAAGTTTACAAGTTTGACCTCCCCAAATATTTTGATAGAATGAATGAACATGGGGGTAACAAAAATTTCATGTTAATGTGCGAGAGCGAAACCTACCACAGAGTGGTTGTGCGAGAGCGAAGCTGCGGCGGAGTGGCCGTGCGACAGCGAAGCTGCGGCGGAGTGGCTGTGCGACAGCGGAGCTGCGGCGGAGTGGCTGTGCGACAGCGGAGCTGCGGCAGAGAGGCTGTGCGGGGGCGGATCTGCGGAGAAAGGCCGAGAACGCTGATGGAGTCGATCTTGTTGTGTGAGAGCAGAGCTGCTGCGGAGGAGGAGGGCCAATCAGAGTGGTTGTGCGAGTGCGACAGCGGAGCTGCGGCGGAGTGGCTGTGCGGGGGCGGATCTGCGGAGAAGGGCCGAGAACGCTGATGGAGTCGATATTGTTGTGTGAGAGCAGAGCTGCTGCGGAGGAGGAGGGCCGATCAGAGTGGTTGTGCGAGATCGAAGCCGCGACGGAGTGGCTGTGAGAGATCGAAGCTGCGACGGAGTGGCTGTGAGAGATCGAAGCCGCGACGGAGTAGCTGTGCGAGACCGGATTTGCGGAGAAGGGCCGAGAACGCGAATGGTACCGATATCGTTGTGCGAGAGCAGCGCTGCTACGGAGGAGGGCCGATCGGCCGAGATCGCCAACGAGAGACAGATAGGATAGCCTGTAGAGGCGAGCCGCGAGAGGAGGGCAAGGAGGCGTTTCACGTTTGGGTGATTTAGGGTTAGGGAAAATAATTTTTTCTTTATATAGGTTAGCAAAATTTCATTCATATCCTAATATATCCAAACGTGTCACAATTACCCCTAATATTATCATTTAAGTCCTAATATGTTATTTTTTATTATATATGCCCTTATACTGTGCGGGGCGGGGCGGGTCGAACGGGGCTAAGCACTAAACCCGGACCCGGACCCGCCCCGGCCGGGGCAGATTTATTTTGCCCCAGACCCGCCCCAAAACAGTTTTGGGGCGGGTCTTGCCCCGCCCCATTTGTCCGGGGCAAACCGGGGCCCCGGACCCGGCGGGGCAAATTGCCATCTCTACTTTCACGTAGCCATGATTAACAAAGGCAGCCTAATTGGCATTGAGATAATGAAGAAACAGTGATATTTGCCAAGAACTAGGCTTGGGAGGAATGGACATGGTTTACCATCTCTTCTAGATCTTAAAGGCCAAACTTCTAGAAGAGGTTTGGGTTGAGTTCAATGGGGAAGAAGAAAACTTTGAGCCCAATAAGGAGATTCATCATGTTTGTCAAAGATTAAGATATGAAGTATGGGGGAGCTACTAAACCATGGGCTTTCAAGGGAATGTTCAAGCCTGGATTTGAGATTTTCAAGGATATCCTTTAAGCAGGAATATCCAAGGGACTTGGTTGAGGAAATGGAGAAGATGACCATCAAGGAGGAGAAGCTTCAAGATTAAGCACTGCCAATCTACCTATCCATCGACCTTGTTGCCTTTATTGAGGAAGGAATCAAATATGTATTTTATGACGATGTATTAATGCCTAACCTCTTTATGGAAGAGGACACTGTCTATGTCTCAATTTTAATGCAATAAAGAATCAATTTGCTTGCTTGTGTTATGTCTTTCCTAATGGCATTATGTAACATAATCTGTATTTCACCTACATATTTAATATCCACAACATTCAAGCAAATGACATTTGTTTTGGTACAACCAAAAAACCCAATAACATATGTATTGCACTTGATACAACTCCTGATGAGAGAGAAAGATTTGAAAAATTATAAAAGGGACGTGAAGAAGTCTTCACCTGGTCCTACGATCACATGCCTGGAATCGATAGAAGCATAGCTGAGCATATGATTCCAATGTATTCGTACATAAAATTCATCAAGCAGAAGTTGAGAAGTTTGAGGCGAAAATGGGCTTAAAAATCAAGAGGGAAGTCTCCAAATAGATTGAAGCCAAGATTCTAGTTATGGTGAAATATCTAGATTGGTTAGCCAACATCGTGCCAATGCCAAAGAAGGATAGGAGGGTGCAAATATGTGTTTATTATCAAGACTTGAATTAGACCTCGTCGAAAGACGATTTTCCTTTGTCTCACATTGTGTATTAGTCGATAGCGCTGCCGCCAGTATGATGTTTTCCTTTGTAGATGGGTTTTCTCGGCACAACCAAATAATGATGGTCAATGAAGACGAGATGAGAACGACCTTCATTACTGACTAGGGAACCTATTATTACAAGGTAATGCCTTTTAGGTTAAAGAATGTAGGGGCGAGCTACAAATGAATGGTGATGATGCTATTTCATGATATGATGCATAAGGATATAGAAGTCTATGTGGATGACATGATGGTGAAATCCAAAACGCGAGATGGCTATCTTAAAACTTTAGATAGATTCCTAGAATGGGTAAAGAAGTACCAGCTGCAGCTAAATCTGAAGAAGTTATTTTTGGAGTCACCTGATGGAAGCTATTGGGGCTTGTAGTTGGTAAAAAAGGGTAGAGGTAGATCCAGACAAGGTTAAGGCGATTACGAAGATACCAATGCCTAAAACGAAGAAAAAAGTTAGAGGGTTTCTTCGAAAGATCCAATACATTAGTCGATTCATTACCAAATTATGACAGTTTGTGCATCAATTTTTAGGGTCTTATAAAAGAACCAGCCGATGCAGTGGAATGATCAGTGCCAAGAGACATTTGAGAAGATTGAGAAGTACTTGCAAAATTTGCCAATTTTGAGACCGCCAAGACTTGGCAAGAATTTGATTCTTTACTTGGCTCTTGAGGATAAAGCCATAGGTCCTATGCTGGCACAAGAAAATGAGAATAGCATAGAACATGCTATTTATTATCTTAGCAAGAAGTTACCACCATATGAGACAAAGTATAGCTATGTGGAGAAAACATGCTTAGCCATGGTGCAGCTCCTAAAGAAGTTGAGGCATTATTTTCAATCTTATAAGATTAAAGTTGTCTCGAGCGAGGATCCAACGAAGTATCTTTATGAAGGACCATCTTTAGTGGGCAAACTAGCAAGATGGTTAGTTCACTGTCAGAATTTGACATCGAGTATGTCACCAAGAAGGTGTTTGAAAGGAGGAGCAGTGGTAGATTTTTGGCCTTGAATTTGGTCGACGATGATGAACCATGGGAGTTGGATTTACTAGATGAACATTTGGGGATAATCTTAGTAGTGGGATAGAGAATGTTCTTTGATAGAGCTATTAATCAAAACGGTGCTAAAATTGGAGTTATTCTGGTATTACCAACTAAAGAAGTTACTCCCTTTACTAAGAAGTTGGAGTTTAGAGTCACTACCAACATGGTTGAATACAAAGCCTGTGCTTTTGAGTTAGAAATCGTGATTACTATAGGCATCGATAAAATAAAAGTGTTGGGAGAAACGAGCCAATGAAGATTAAGATCTAAGGGAAGGAAGGTTGAAGTAGTATCTCAAGCACATTTGAAGGTTAACTGGGTGGTTCAAGTAGTGCACCTTTAACTATTGGCCTAGAAACGAGAATCAAATGGCTGACGCTTTAGCCTCATTGGCATTAATTTGGGTGAGTACTCAAGAGCTACTGGTAAGGTCAATAGTGACATCACAAGCATTGGGTCTTTGTTATATGAAACCCCATGTAATAAAGGTCGAAGGGGATGAGAAGTCGTGTATCTATGACCTATAAAGATACGTGGAAGAGAGGATATTGGCAGATGAGGCCAGCGAGAAAGATAGGGCTATACTATGAAGGTTGACGCAATAATTTATTTGTCATTAGGGAGTGACGTACAAAAGAATGCCAAAAGAGATGCAATTGAGGTGTGTCAATGAGAAAGAAACTAGAAGGCTTATGGAGGAAATCCATAGTGGTGTACATGGATCACATATGAGTGGGCTAATACTTACAAAGAAGATAACGAGGCAAGGCTTTTACTAGCTAACTATGGAGATGGATTATGTTCAATTTGTGAAAAGGTGTCACCAGTGCCAAATCAATGGAAGCTTGATTCACCAACCACGCTCGGAGCTACAAGGAACAACAGCATTATGGCCCTTTATAGCATAGGGAATTGACATTATAGGCGAGATAAGGTCATCAACCTTTAATGGGCATAGATATGTGGTAGTGGCGATTGACTACTTCACCAAATGGATAAAAGCTAAGTCTTACAGTAAACTAGGGGCAAAGCAGATGTCGAAGTTTGTTGAAAAGAATATCCTATGTAGATTTGAAGTGCCATATGGTGTCGTGACTAACAATGGGGTTCATTTCCAGGCTACGACTAAAGTCTTGTTCGAGAAATATAGGATTGAATACCATAAGTCATCTTCATATCGGCCACAAGCAAACAGAGTAGTAGAAGCAGCTAATAAGAACATCAAGAAGATGTTGACCAAGACTGTGCAAACATACAAAGATCGCACAGAGAAGCTACTATTTGCGTTTTGGTTTATAGAACAACACTTAGAAGTTCGAGAGGCATGACACCGTTCTCGTCAGTGTATGGTTCAAAAGCAATCCTACCAATTGAGATAGAAATGAAATAAGCAAAAGTTCTGATGGAAGCAGAAATGCCTGAGGGAGAGTGGGTTCACAATAGATGTGAATAGTTGGCCTTGATTGATGAGAAAAGAATAAAGGCCAAATATCACATGCTGTTGTACCAAAAGTGGGTTGCTTGAGCCCTTAACAAGAGAATAAAGGCAAGCAAGTTTAGGGAACATGAATTGGTCTTTAAATAGGCCAGCCCAATAGTGTTTGATCCGATAGGGAAGTTCAAGCCCAACTGGGAGGGCCTATTCATTATGACGAAGGTTATGTCTAACAAAGTTGTCATCCTATTAGACATGGAAGAAAGTGAGTTCATTGAGCCCATTGACATGGACAAGCTGAAGAAATACTATGTGTGAAAAAAAAAGAAAAAATGATAGAAAAGAGAAAAAGTGTGAGAGGAAACATAACTAATCAGAAAACTAGAAATGGCTGATTAATGACAGGAGTTACCTCATTGTGCACATGTTGTTCAAGGAACAAACAATTATACTTTTATTAATGAAATGAAATTGTTTGGAAACAAATATACATTTGAGATGTCTTATGATTTTTGCATGATGATAAAAGGAAAGCATCTAACATCTAAGTTGACAATGAAATTATCAACTTCGTCGTTGCCTCTTCCATGGACTACGAATAGGGTCGCAATATCGATCACGACACCATCTAGCTCAAATGGCAAGATGAGGAATAACGGCCTAAAAGTCATCTAATCCTTGAACTAGGTGTCTATCTCAAAATTAGGATCACAAAATAGATTTCTTGCGATGGTTTGATGCGGTATAGAATCCTTCGCACACTCTAGATAACGAGCATAAAGTCTCCCAGGACTAAAAGCAATCAGTGAATCCACAATCCTTTGCTTAAGTTCATACTGCTAATGCAGCCTAGCATGATCATAGAATGAACTATAGGTGAAACCTGTCAAAGGCACGCATGTAATGTAAGTCTTGACTATCACATGCTCTAGCCTCCACCTCGACAATGCTAACAAATCCGAGTATCCGAAATGACTCGAAGCCATTCGACCCAAGAAGAACATCTCCGTAGTCTCCTCCTCGTATGAAGTCAAGGGCTATAAAGAGAAATATCCCCCCAAGGTGGTGTTAGAATGGATAGCCTTTCTTATAACCAAATTTTAAAAAAGAAGAAACAAAAGAAAAGAAAAATAAGAAAAAGCCTGCTAAGTCGAAAACCTGAAAAGGCTGCTCAGGCAAAAGTTAAAGCAAGCCCGCTAAGTTGAAAACTCGAAAGGGCAATTTTGGCAAAAGTTAGGGCAAAGAAAAAATAAGAAAAAAAGTGTTTGTTAGGTTAAAAACCTAAAAAGGGGGGCTCAAGCAAAAGTTAGAACAAGCTTACTAAGTCAAAAACTCGAAAGGGTCGCTTCAACACAAATTAGAGCAAAATAAGAAAAATGAAAATGACCCCGCTAAGTTGAAAACCCAAAAGGTGGCTTATGCAAAAATTATAGCATAATAAAAGAATGAGAATAAACCCTTTAACTTAAAAACCTGAAAGGGTAACTTAGATAAAAATTAGAGTTCAAAGAAAAATACCTGAAAAAGTAGAAGACCACGACTAAATCTTTGACTCAGATTAATCTTGACACGATCTAGTCTGATCATTATAGAATCAAGGGAACTGCTGTCAAACTGAGTCTCATCTAAGAAATGATGGTCACAAGATGTAGATCTCAAGACCGTCTAGTGAAAACAATAGAAACTGTACAAGAAGGCAAAACTAAAAAAGGTGTAGCCAATCGGACAATGTCCTATCTATCATCTCAAACAAAGGCATGATGGAAGAAAATATCACTCTATCACCTCTGGTGTGAATGCCCATGTAGAAATAAAAAAGTTGAAGAAATTGACTAGGTAATACATAGATGGTGTCTGAGCAGTGGGCAAAATGATGTTCTTAGAACTAGATGAATGACAACCGAGTATGTTAGACGATTCCTTATGTAGGGGGCAAAGATTTTGCCCATTAAAATGGAAGACATGGCTGTAAGAATCCTAGGAGGTGATGTAATCCTTTGAATGTCAAAGAAACTTCAAATTATGAAGGCCACTAGATTCGAGTCGCTTCTAGCCATCATCCCTTAAAAGCTTCAAGAAAGGCTAAAGAACTCAGACATGTTAGGAACTACGAGAGAAGGCATTAGAAGGTGTGAAGAGAAATAGAAGGGAAAAAGAGAAGGCTGATTACAGACACTTGATTTTTAAGACTCAAGGATGAAATCAAGAGGAATGCCAAGTAGTGGAAATGATCAAAATGCCTTGGAAGCCAAAAGAAAAAAGGCAGCAAGGAATCGGCCAGAGGTCTTAAAAAATGAAATGTGAATTCAAAAAATCATAAAAATTAATCCAGAAAGAATATACAAATGAATCATATACGGTTGTGAAGCGACATATGTCTAGTTTTTGAAAAAAATTTACGAATCATGAATTAGAATTGAACTCAAAAAGTTAGGCTTGATTGAACAGATGAAGGTCAGAAGGGACTACACTGTAAAGTGCCAAAATAGGAAGGACAAGAAGAGGAATAGTCGCTTGGCTGTTGACCAACAGCCGCCCACGGTCAAATAGCCGTCTGGCTATTGGTCCTCTAATTTTGGAATTTTTCATTACAAACCTTCATTTTTTTTTTTTTATTTTGCTTCCATTTACGATTCCAGCCCTCAACTATATAAAACCCCCTTGGCTCACATTTCAAGACACAATGACTATAGACTATAATCATCTCTTCTCTCTCTTAAAGGCACGCTCAAGAATTCAAGAAGTCTTTTCTAGTCTAAAGACTTTTAGGCATTTTATTGCTTTGAACTCGAAAGGGTATGTCTTAGGAGTCGTCCTCTCTTCTATCCTCTCTTCTTCCTCCTATTTTCCTGTTTATTTTTCTCCCTTAGAATAAACATGATTAGGGCTTATTTTGATGTATAGGAGCATGTTTAGGGTTCTATGAATTGTTTTTTGTTTGTTTTACGAGATTGATAAGCACAGCGAGGTAAGCCTGCTATCCTTTCTTTATTAGAATCATGTTTAGGAATTTAATTTTCTTTGCGAATGCTTAGAACCTTGCTTAGCAACACATGATGGGAATCATGCTAGGAGAACTTATAATTGTTAACACTAGATTTTTGAGGCTCAAGAATGAAGTAAAGATGAATGTTGAACAAAGCAAATGACCAAAATTCCCTTGAGAGTCAAGAAAATAAGGGTTAAAAAAAGTTGGTTAAAAGTTTAAAAAGCTGACACATGACTTTGAAAAATCACAAAAATTAATCTGAAATAAATCTAGTGATGAATCAAATATCATTACAAAGTTACAGATGTCTAGTTTTCATAGAAATTTATCGATTGCAAATCGGAGTTGAATTCCAAAAGTTATATTCAATTGAAGGAATAAAGGTTCGAAGGGACTACATAAAAAGATGATAAAAAATGAACGGGCTGGAGGGAAATTGGTCGGCAGGCCATCAGATAGCTAGCCAGCCATCTAATAGCTGCCCGACTGTTGGCCAATGGTCGGGCATCTATTAGATGGCTATCTAGCTATCTGAAGATGGTCGCCCTGCTCTTGTTGGTTTATTTCTGAAAATTTGCTTAGAAAATTTCATTTTTCATTTGCACCCTTCTCCTATATAAACCCTACTCCCTTCACTTTGCAATTCACACCGATTGTTGAATACAATGATCTATTTCCCCCTTTTGGAGACACGCTCAAGAATTTGAGAAGCCTTTTCTAGTATTTTTTAGGCGTTCTATCACTCTAAACCCGAAAAGGGTACGTCTTGAGAGCAAAATTCTCTTCCCTCCCATTCTCTCTTATTTTACTTGCTTATAAAATGCATGTTTAGGACTTTATTTTTATGCTTAGAAGCATGATAGGGTTATCATGAAATGTTTTAACCAATTTGTTTTGCAAATGAATGGAAGTAGGTTAAGTCAAGAATGTAATGTCATCTATTACATGAGATGTCTAGCTTATTTAGAAAATATTCTTGCTTAAGAATGAATCAATTTCCCCCTTGCCAGATATGACTTAGAAAGTATAGCTTCTAAACTGCACATGCTTAGAATCATGCTTAAGGTTCATTTTGAATCATGCTAATAAACCTTAATTTGCTTTGCAATTCTATTAGGAAATAGCGTAGAATAGGTAGAATTACCATTTTGCCCTTAACTATCTGGTTTGAGCTAGAATAGCTATGGTTGATTTCAATTAGGCAAGAAATGTCATGTTTAGGCCAGAGATGCCATGATTCTTAATAAATTACTATGAATTACGCTAGAATAGCAATATGAAGAATACAAAAGTCTCGAAAGAGGCTTTGACATAGTGTCGTGGTCGCAAACACTCTGGCGAGATGAAAGCCCCATTCATAGTGGCGACTCCACTAGGGATAAAAGAAGTTGATTCTGATGGGAATACCAAATCATAATACCTTGTGTTGATATAATGAGTTCTTGTATCGACATTTTTGCACATAATGAGCACGAAATGCCTAAACTAGTTGTATGGCATTGGCATGAGAAGTCTTTGGCTCCATTCGACCTCTAGACAAATCATGTTGGTATGACCGCCTTTGAGCACATACCATTCAATTGATATAAAAAGAGACCGACCTAATGGGGCATCTCTCACTTAAAGGAGCCCAGACCATTGGACCTTTGAGACTCAAGCCCATATAGAAGACTTTAGAAATGTTCAATATGATGAATATCCAAAACCCATGTTCAAATGTATGTCTTTGGATATGCAATTCCCCATGCTTAGAATAACGTCAAATACCAACCTCTGATCC